>BSBM01000155.1:7387500-8035000 GCA_027924585.1 Larix kaempferi | reverse complement strand
AATGACATTACTGGCTGAATAACTTGAAAGAATGTTATTGCTTTTCTCGTCTTGATGCATTTAAATCAACAGTTCATTCTTCTTTCTTCTATTATCTATTTTGCAGATGGTTGCCTTCAATATCTCAAAACTTGGATTTTGTGGATCTTTTGTTAGCTTGTTTTTGTAGATACGGACGAGGGAATTGTTAAAGTTCTGTAGTTGCAACCACTCTCAGATCATGGCCTATTATGTTAAGAGTTGTAATCTCAATGGTCCTAAGTTGGTTAGTTAGTTGAGTCAATGGTCCTAAGTTGTTAGTTAGTTGTTGACTAGGACATTAGATGTCCCATGATATTCACTGGCCCATAGTATTAGCCAGTCGTTTTGGTGTTATGTGAAACTATATATATCTGAGTTTAATAGTGAGAAGGAAATGAATATGCCCTTTGTGTTTTCTCTCTTATTCTGTGTCTTTGCAAACTTTAAAATGTTATCAGAGTTGACGGCCTGATCCTTAAACCTTGTTTTTGGGGTAAGCCTCTTCAGAAGCTGGAGAGAACACACACGCCTGGAAGTTGCAGTACAGGACGGAGACGAAGTACTAGGGCCACGACATTTTATGTTTTATTTATTATTTCCCACGATCCGACGTTGTCGCACCCACAAAAACCCCATTGAAGAAACCATGGTGCACCCTAGTTGAAGACAAACTACGCTGGTGGTGCACCCTAGCTGAAAGCAAACTGTGCCGGGGCACACCCTGCAAGAAGGAAAACTGAGCCGAAGGTGCATCCTAGCTTAAGACAAACTGAGCCAGTGGTGCACCCTTGCTGAAGGAAAACTAAGCCGGGGCGCACCATACAAGAAGGCAAACTGAGCCGGTGGCGCACCCTGCAAGAAGGAAAACTGCGCTGGTGGCTCACCCTAGAAGAAGGAAAAGTGCGCTAGCGTTCCTTTACTCCATAAATTTTTTCCCAGCACACCCCGGAGGTGTATTGTGTCAGTTAAAGAGTTACGTCGGTCAGTTTAAAATTTGTCATAAGCCATGACAAGTACGAGCATTGTTCAGATCCAGTTTTTGAAGAGAAAGTACTACTGACGCTAAGCCAAAATATTGGACAACGTTCCAGCATTGATTGAAGAAGATTGAGTATTGCAGAGATCGATACCACAATGTCATCAGCATGTGGTCCATGCTTGGGTTTACCTAGATCTATATTATATCTCGGCGCGTCAGGAATAATCTCATATAAGAGCCCAGACTGAGCATATACTAGATCAAGCGACTGGGTTCTAAGGATAGCTTCCTCTTCGGAGGACACCCCAGAAGTTGCTACTTCCTTAGAAATATAAGGAAGTACTGATTTGAGATACCACTCTAATAGGAACTCTGGAGGGATGTCGGCTTTAATGAGCCTCTTTCTCCTTTGCCATTCCTGAATATGGTCAGATAAGTGAGTTGCTTTGTTCTGCCTGAAGGTTGACAAAAGGTCCGTGCTGACATCATACCGGACAGGAAGTTGAAAGTGATTCAGAAAAACTGTTTCCAGATCCCAAAATTTATCATAAGCAGCTGCAGGCAGTTCCATATACCATTTAGCTACAGCACTAGTCAAGGTTCTTTGAAAGAGACTCAATCTAATGGAATCATCGTTCAATGAATTAGAAGAGCACCAGAGATGAAACGTAGTGACATCGTCACCGGGATCTTCGCCAGTCTTACCTTCAAACTTTGAAATGTCTGAAGGCGGCTTGGTGGGAACTGATGGCCATGTAGAATTGTGGCGCACCGGATTGTTTGTAAGTTTTGAAAGATTTGGCAAGTTCAATGTTGCTAGAAAAGGTTAACGAGGTCGTGCTGATGGCATTTGGTAAGCAGGAATTCGGTAGGAGGAACCTGCCAAAACCTGGTTCGTGTATTGCTGGTTGGGCTTGCCCCTAGCCATCGGTTGTGAGGTAAAAGCCTTGTTAAAATTGCCCCATCCATAAGAAAGAGGATCGCTTCCCGGGGTACTCGTCCATTGCGGCTGGGTATTAGCCCCTCCGTAATGTGGGTTTAAAATATTACCACCCCCTCCCGCAAACAGTGAGAAAGGGATGCTCCCTACAAGTATATTAGATGGATTTACATTATAACCTGCGTAAGGGTTAAAACCAGGTGTAGTTGTAATAGAAGGTGCCTTCATCGAACCCATAATAAGCATCAATGCAGTATAGATTGATCCTATTAAAGATGTGGAAGGAGTAGACTGTGGTATGCCCTGGAACTATTGAGTAACAAGAGGTTGAGTAAACGTCACTGCAGGTATCCCTGTTAAAGGGATATTAGCTAGTCCAAAAATGGGGGTAGATACATTAGTTGATGTCGAAGCTCGTGAGATTGACATACCTACAGTACTAGCATTAAAACTAAAAGGCGGGCTCGAAGCAGAAGCAGTCTGCGAAGAGCTAGGTGCCGCAATGCTTGCAAAGGAAGAAGAGAGAACTCTTGTAACCATTGTTGCAGTGGGAGTGTGAGGAACTCTCGACTCATCTCCTAGATTAGTCATGGAACGACCAGGGGTAAACCAGTACGCAATTTACTCGGGTTGGCCTAGAGAGTCTACAGTTACAAGTAAAGGATCGTTTGGTCCAGTCAGGGGAGGGTTGAAAGGAGTGCTAAACTCTCGAGAAGTTAAATCCTCAACCTCAACAGTATCAAAGACCTGTTGATCCTGAAATATTACCTGTGGTTCTCCAGGTGGTTCAGTTTCACCTGCAAGTTCGTATGAACCACAAGAATCCGTTCTCCGGTGTCGCAGTGGCGGTGGAGGTTCCACAATGAGTGGGGGAAGGTTTTGCAACCTCTGAGACCTACGAAGAGGTTGGTCCTCCACATCTATATCAAAAGAAAACTAAGTATAGAACCTAGTGGCCACTAAACGACTAGGGAGCAAACAACATACCACTAAAAAAATGCCCTAAGTGATCAAAACCAGGCAAACAAAGCTAATACTCTTAGAAGCAAGTATGGGATGATGAGGGCCCAGAATGAACTAATAGAGTATCGATGGTCAGTTACACAGTGTCTAATGGAGGTCCTCTGGGTGCAAGCGTTTGAATCACCAAACTGCCCTCCCGGGATTATTGCAAAGGGTTACCTTTTGTGTCTATCCGAGGTGAAGTGGAAATAACCTTACACTCTACCTGTGAAGATCCCTAAATGGTCAAGATACTAAGGGTACCACAAATATGAAAATACCTGGGGGAACAGTCATCAACCTAGCCAAGATGCACGGTCAGGGTATCAAAGTCCGAAATCCAAAAGCACTTAAAACTACTAGTGGACCTCCGTACGCGAATCAACTCTGGTTTATGTTTGAAAGGAAAGTGAGGAGGTATCCTCAGTAGTTCCAGTCGCACACGGCCTTGTGCTTAACTCTGGTTTGAGTAGAGCGTTCCCAGGATATTTTGATATAGGTGGGTTTACCTAAGAGATTGTCTTACTACGATTATTGAGCAATGAAACCGATTTCAGGCAGTTTAAGGTGATTTACCCCGAAACCCTAGCCTAAGCTAGTTGATGAAGTCTAAACCTAAAAAGAAAAAAGTTTCTAATTAATTTTATTAAATTTTCTTTTTAGAGGCTACTTTTTACTCAAGAAGGGTAGTGAAGTGTGTGGAATGGTTTATGACAGAAAGCAAAGTGTGTACAAATGATGCTTTTAAAACTGCACAAAGACACTTTTTGTTTTGTCGGTTATGTTTTTCAAAACAAGAAATGGGCAATCGTAAGCATAAGCATTTTTTTTCAATTTTTCTTTTTAATTTCCAAAGCAAATAGAAAAATAATCTATCCTACTTCAAAACAAATAATGGCAAATCTTATAACTATGCTACCACTTTTCAATTTTTGATCTTTTCTTCTACTTTGCAAAAGAAAATGAATCTAAAAAAGGAAACAAGCAAGATCTAAAAAGAGTGTGGGTAAAGATGAAAAACCTAATGGCTTAAACCAAACAAATCAACAGACTTGACCTATAGAGTTGTTTAAATAAAAAACTCTAAATTTGGAACGAGATGTAAAAGAAAAAGAGAAAACAGATGCATGCAACGGAAAAACAAACCAAGAGGATGCTCCTAAGCATCAAAACCCAAGAAAAACATCTGCCAAACAAATAGGGTAGGCAAGAAAACCAAGGTAACTCTACCTCCATACAAACTCAAAGGAAAAGCTAACCAGAAGGATTCAACCAACTCAGACTGACCTGAACAGTAGTTCAGAAGGTATCTAGACCATAAAACCTTTCAAAAACCACCCAAAAGCTCAAAATGGGATCAAACCCTAAAAAAAAAGGAAAGGCTCAGTAAAAGTGCGCAGTTATTGCAACAGACAACAAGCATTGAGTGTGCAGGTCTGTATAAATGCAACACACGTCTAGGGAAAAAAGTGCGCTAGTGTACCTAGCAGAGAGTTGCGCACAACTTCAAAAGGTCTAAAATAAAGAAAAGACACCTAAAACAAGTGCTGAAGCAAGTGAAGCAATAAAAAAGGACTTTCAAGATATTAAACAAGACTCAAAGAAGACAAAGATGTCTCCATAAAAGTCAGAGAAGCAAGGAAAATGCAAATAGTAGACCCAACAACCTAGAAACCAAACCCTAGTGGAAGGATTAGACCTATAGGAAAGATACGCCTCTGTCTGGTATAACAACTAGTGCCTACAAGAAAATATGCGCGGCTATGTTTCAAGGAAACTAGCACAGAAGGCATAAAGTGCGCTTTGGTATGCACAGAAGACCAATGCACAGGGACTAAAAGTAATAAACAGAGCTTTGCTCAGTGAGACTGAAATGAATCAAGACAAAAAGAAAAAGCAAAGTAACCTAGAAAAAACCTCTCAGAAAACCAACAGACTGTAAAAACTGAAGAAAACCTAGACAAGGTCCCTAGAATACAAACAATCGGTGCTCCCCAATGGAGTCGCCAGTTCGGTTGTGCATAAATATACCCTATAGTGGGGGAGTTGACACTACCAACTTACATGGGGTGACAGGTAAATACATTATGTTTGCATTAATTACTATGACTGAATGAGATTAGGATTATGAAAATAGTACCTTTTTAACGTTGGCTGGTCTTAGCTTTCGCCTAATCTTCCACAGTAATGTACCTGCAAAACAAATCAACCTTCCTCAGCGTATCTTGACTGTAATATATATAATGAAATTGAAAGCAATTTGACATTAATCACAATCAGACATTCAATAAAATAGACATTCCATTGGGACGGGAAGGGTATTTCCACCTTTTATTGTCAAAGAAATGTGGTTAAGTACAGATATACCTTATCTATCCAGACACTTCTGCAACCGAGTCCTGGGATCCTGCTCCTCACAATGAATTAGAAAATTCTTCAGCGTAACAACAACTTCTTCTCCATTGGCCTGTCCCTCATGGCTTCCCCTTGTATTTATGGGAGAAGGCTGGAAGTTAGATTCGTGAGGCAGTTGAATTGGGAGGTTGGGGGAGTTACAAAACCAACCTCAACTAATCCCAATTCGTAATCTTAATATATTTTTTCCATTCATCTTAACATGTGCGCAAGTATCATAACAGTAAACCAGTGCACAGTATGCAACTTTTGTTGTTTACAACTAGCGCACACATCTTTCGAGGTAAGTGAGTGGGTTCTCTTCAGCAGAACCAACGTTTGGAACGCTAGATGTCAGTGGCAATAGTAGCGCACACATAGTGAAAACTGTAGAAAAAATATGTTTTTCAGCTGAATATGTGTGATCTCAGCAACAACTCATCCAAGGTCAATCCAGCTCTTCTATCCATGGTGTCCTTTTGTGTGATCGACAGGGCAATGTGATCACAGATGGAGAAGTGCAGATTTGACCTATAACATTTTTGTTAGCTTGTTTTTGTAGATACGGACTAGGGAATTGTTAAAGTTCCGTAGTTCATTCAGTCTCAGATCATGGCCTATTTTGTTAAGAGTTGTAATCTCAATGGTCCTAAGTTGGTTAGTTAGTTGAGTCAATGGTCCTAAGTTGTTAGTTAATTATTGACTAAGACATTAGATGTCTCATGGTATTCACTGGCCCATAGTATTAGCCAGTGGTTTTGGTGTTATGTGAAACTATATATATTTGAGTTTAATAATGAGAAGGAAATGAATATGCTTTTTGTGTTTCCTCTCTTATTTTGTGTCTTTGCAAAATTTAACATGCTATTAGAGCTGACAGCCTGATCCTTAAACATTGTTTTTTGGGTAAGCCTCTTTAGAAGCTGGAGAGCACACACACGACTGGAAGTTGCAGTACAGGACGGAGACGGAGCACTCGGGCAACGGCATTTTATTTTTTTATTTTTTATTGCCAACGATCTGGCGTTGTCGCACCCACAAAAACCCCACTGAAGAAACCATGGCGCACCCTAGCTGAAGACAAACTACATCGGTGGCGCACCCTGGCTGAAAGCAAACTACGCCGGGGCGCACCCTGCAAGAAGGAAAATTGAGTCGATGGCGCATCCTAGCTGAAGACAAACTGAGCCGGTGGTGCACCCTAGCTAAAGGAAAACTGAGCTGGGGTGCACCCTACAAGAAGGAAAACTGAGCCGGTGGTGCACCCTGCAAGAAGGAAAACTGCGCTAGTGACTAACCCTAGAAGAAGGAAAAGTGCACCAGCCTTCCTTTACTCTATAAAGTTTTGCCCAGCGCACCCCGGAGGTGCATTGTGTCAGTTAAAAGGTTGCGTCGGTCAGTTTAAAAGTTGTCATAAGCCATGAAAAGTATGAGCATTTTTCAGATCCAGTTTTTGAAGAGAAAGTCCTACTGATGCTAAACCAAAATATTGGACAACGTTCTAGCATTGATTGAAGAAGATCGAGTCTTGCAGAGATCGATCCAAGAAGATCCTGTATAGAAACAGGAAGAAAAAATCGGAAGGACCACTGGTATTGAAGAAATGACCAAGAAGATCAAATATTGAAGATGGTGCTAGAGGAGCTACCAGAAGAAATCGAAGAGGTAAGAAATCTGTTAACTTCAATAGGTTCATGGCAAACCTTTGATGGAGACAATTTTGAACTATGGTCATTAAAAGTAAGAAATTTGTTACAGTTACAAGATTTGTGGCATTTTGTAGTTGAAGAGGATCATAGTGATCTAGAAGCATTTGAGAATTTGACAGAGTATCAAAAAGAAAGAAGGCAAGTTGTTTCATTAAGTATCATACAAAATAGTATAGATTATTCCATCTTTCATAACATTGCAGAAGTTTATACTCCAAAAGAAGCATGGGATATATTGAAAGAAGAGTTCAGTGAAGAGGAACCAGTTGACTTTGCAAACCACGCAAAGCACCAGGAATTCCACAGTGAACTGGAAGACAGCCAAGAAGACTGTGTTTATGATGCAGCCAATGATCAAGTAAGCTCAACAAAGCTTGTTGATCTAGCTTTGTTTACTAATTACAGTGAAAACAAACCTGTCAATAGTCTCTCAGAGAAAGAAACAGTTGATACAAGCAGTGATAGTCTCTCAGAGAAAGAGACAGTTGATAGCAACAATGATAGTCTGTTAGAGAAAGAGACAGATAGCAACAATGATAGTCTCTTAGAGAAAGAGACAGTTGATAGCAGCATAGAAGTTGCACCAGTAGAGAGTTCATCAAAGAACCAAAAAACCAGAATTCTGAGGGAGCTATGTGAGCAGACTCCCATTATTGATCAACAGTATGAGTATGCTCTGTTTCCTTGTCAACCCAGATTTTTTTAGGAAGCAGTGAAGGATGCACATTGTGTACGAGATGCAACAGTTTATGATGATGTAGCTTCCATTGAAACAATAGATGAGGAAGATGAAGAACACAAAGATGAGGTACACGAAGAAGTAAGTGCTCTCCAAGAAGAGCAAAAACTCATTGAAACAAGAGAAGAGGAAGATGTGAATGCTCTCCAAGAAGAGCTGAAATATATTCATTTTTTTTTTGACAACAATTTTGAGTGTGCAAGTAAAATGGACAGCAACATACAATATGTTGAAACAGAAGAAGAAGAAGAAGAAGACTTACACTATGTTCCAACACCAACGAAAAGAAATAAAATTATGTATTTTGCAGAAGCTCAACAAGACCATGAAGAACACCTACTTAGCATCAAGTTCAAGAAGACAAAGAAGAAGCAGTCCAAGTACACACCAAGGAAGAAAGTAAAGCTTAAGTTTATTTGAATGAAATGTATGCCTAGCTGAAACATAGACCAACGGGCACAACACTTAGGCATTGATAGTGCTAACCACACCATCCCACTTGAGATAAAGGGGGTGTGTTAAGAGTTGTAATCTCAATGGTCCTAAGTTGGTTAGTTAGTTGAGTCAATGGTCCTAAGTTGTTAGTTAGTTGTTGACTAGGAGTTGTTTGTTAGTTGTTGATTAGCACATTAGATGTCCCATGGTATTCATTGGCCCATAGTATTAGCCATTGGTTTTGGTGTTATGCGAAACCATATATATTTGAGTCTAAAATGAGAAGACAATGAATATGCCCTTTGTGTTTCCTATCTTATTCAGTGTCTTTGCAAACTTTAACATATTCAATGTGCTTCTTCAAACCAAATTGAAGAGAAATATTTCCCTCTCCATTGGTCGAATGAATTTGTTGATATTTCATGTAAATATTTCTCTCGGAGTTGAACTCTTTTCAATCTTCATGTAGCATACAGTATCTCACGCTTACCTCATATCAATCTCCTGCAACACCCTACGGGCTGCCGTCCAAGGTGCGACTGCATGATCTTATGCAAAGAGGACAGTCGGTGCAACCCCATATTGATGATAGCTGCGTTCATAGAAACAACTCAGCCAAATAGCGCTGGTTATCTTGCCTGTATATCTGGTATTGACTCAATAACACTAGTAAGAGTAAATCCTCATTAATCATACATATGTAATTAGGCAAAAGAATAAGCCTACTATAAATTCTATCAAATATGCCAAAATGCAGTTTTAGACTTTGGGAAGAATTATGCAAAAAAGAATTGGCTGAAACTTTGCATTTGGGTTTCTCAAATCCATAAGAGACTCTCGCGCTAAAACTTCATAATCGCTGGGATTAAACTTGGGAAAAGATTTATGCAACACAACGCTCTATAGAAAAGTTAAACAAAGAGATAAGGTAGGGAAAGGAATACCCACAATGGCCTACGATTCACCATGGTGAAAGATCAACTACTGGCAGAGTTTCTCTGTAATGCTGTGAGATACTCCTCGAAATTCCAAGACAATCTAGATTTAATTATGGGGAAAGATCAACGACTCACTGGGTTTCTTCAACAATCGAAGAGCATATATATATATATATACCGGAAGCTAGCTTATATAGAATCCAACTCCACAGAGACCTCACTGGAAAAGATGGATTACCAATGAGAAGGTGATGCGTGGCAGGTTGAAAAGAAAAAACCAGGGAAGGTACTACCAAATACTACATGCATAATAAACAACAATAGAATCTAGATGTAGTGCATAGCCGCCACCCCTCAAAGGACACACTTAGCCGTTCTCTCCACCATTCTTAAAATTTTAAAACTGAGGAAAAAAGGTCTCTACACATATTGGAAGAAAGGTTGAATGAATCTCGAACTATTCATAATACAACTTCTCGTTCAGTTTCATGTATATCTGACATAAAGTAACCGTGTATAACTAGAAAAGAAATGGTTGTGGTTTGTACATAAAATCTTATCTAATAAAGCATTTATTTTTTAGCTTTTCTAAATCCTGTTTGTGCAACTCATTCATTAGAGTATTAGCCCATTATTATTTAGGAAGAACCTCGACCTCTCTCATACTTTATCTTAAAAAAAAGCTTTAGAAACATATTGATGCTTTTGATTTTAAAAAGTTAAATGAAAATGAAAACATGGCCTAGTAACAAAATTCCATATTTTATATAATTTTGTCATTGCTTTCATTTGTCTTTCTTGTATTTCTTTACATAAAAAAAAATTAATCAAATTGGCTTTTATTTATTTTTTTCTTTTTATAACACATAGGGATTTGGAATATCTTTCAACATTTTATTCTTATTGCCAATAAATACAAGAACAACATAATGCTATTCAATATGTAGAGAGAATATTTCTATCACATCTAACAATTCCAATATACCATTTGAGACTAACCATAAAATTATTATCCGAATTAAAGTCATTTTTTGAGAAAGTGATTCACTTTCATAAGTGAGACACAATGAAGTTGATAAGAGAGGATTAGCTACTTTAGAATAAACACATCCTTCCATATTTGAATGTTAAGTGGTGCTGTGAGTGTCAAGATTCACCTTGTATATATGAGAGATAGTCACATCCTTCCAAATTTTGATGTTAAGTGTTGTTGTCAATGTTATATCACTTTGTATATATAAATAGCACGTGCTGATTAATATCTACATCATTATATATATATATATATATATATATATATATAAGTAGGCTTTAGTATACATGTGTTGAAACTAATGTTTTCTGGTTTCTATTGGCAAAACTAAGCTTACAAACTTTAAATTGATTTATCTCTGTAAAATTAATCCACCCTCAATATAATGCAAGTGTTTCTTTTAACAAAAAAAATTCAAAGTTATATGTTTGTAAATTTTGTACTTTTATTAATTACACCAATATGGACTTACAATTATTTGCAATGGTTCTCAATTACCTCATTTATGGATATGGAAAAGAAATCATATGGATACTTATTTTAGGTACCATTTCTATTTGGTTATTATTTGTGAAAATTTTGTCATTATTTGTAAAAGTTTATTTTGTACCTTTATTTATTTTGCAAATCCATATAGCTTTACAATTAGTTGTAATGATTTTCAATTACCTTCTTTTTGCATATGAAAAAGAAACAATATGAATATTTAGCTTAGATACAATTACTAGTTGGTTATTGTTTATGGAAAATTTTGACATTATTTGTAGACATGTATTTATTATATCATTGTTTATCAGACATAAACAACAAGGATGCACAATCTACCTTTGGACGAAGTATAAAATACATAATAACAAATCAAATCAATCAAAGGATAACAAAGACATGTATGGCAAATAGTAGGTAAGCAATAGTAGGTAAGCATATTTTTGTTTTCCCGATTGTCTTGCCACTATCGCATTATATGTAAGAATATTTGCATGACAACTTTAGTAAGAGTTTGAAATGTGAGATAAAAAAGTGTCGTCAATAATAAATGGTGAGAATTATAAGAAAAAGTGCATTATATAAGCTAGTATTGGCAATATCTTAGAAACAAAAAGGGGTTTTTAAATTAGATGAATCTTTTTCATCTTTAGGAATAATTTGAAGAGTACAACTTAGAAAATTTCACGAATAATAGATGTAGAAAATTATGAGAAAAAGTGCATTATAGAGGATAGCATTGACAATGTCTTAGAGAAAGAAGGCCTTTTCATATTACATGGATTTTCATTTACATCGGGGGACTATTTATTTGATACATTACAAGTTTTATTGCGTTTTCTCTATTCATCCATCAAACTACGAAATGGACTAGTAGACCACTTCGTAGAATGTTTAGAAAATAAATATATATAAGCATTGGAGTCATTATCAATATGAACTTGCTTTTGAATTCCTATAGAAGTTGCATGGTATTTCTGATGACACATATCTAAGAAAAATGTGATTATCTGCATCTATGAATATGGGAGAAATGGAAAGAGGGCTATGGGGAGATACATTTTGCATACATTGGGTAGCAAAGTGGTTGAATATATCAATTGGAATTTGGTCATTAACTAGGAAGAACATATATTTGTTCTTCAATGCAACTACGGGTATAAATCCATATTGCATCTTGTTTCATGATGCTAATCCTACTAGTGATCACTATGAACCTTTACTATACAAAATATTGACAATATGCAATTTTATAGCACCTACTACTTATCTTTCAATGATATGCAAAGAACTCAATTACCATTGGAATTCCATTATAAATTACTAGAACTTACATGGCTTAAATAGAGCGACAACAAATACAACAAACTGTGGGGACAACATGTTTAGTGCAATTTGCTACTTGATAGAAACTGACTTTAAGTCTCTTAGGTTGTACATAGCACAATCATTTTTCAATGCAATTATGTGCGGTAATAAAAATGAATTGCATTGTTTAAAACAAAATTTACCAAGTAGTGTCATACTTAATGTGAAAGGAATTACAAATTGGCAAGGATATTTGATAAATATGGAAAAGCCATATGAACAAGGAAAAATAGAAGGTGGACCAATTTGTTTGCAATGGATATCAACCATATTCAATGCAAATATCCAGGTCTGGTCCTCTACTACCAAGACCATATCAAGTTCGTTTTTAGTAAATTGGGATTGTAACGAAACATATGACATAATGTCATTTGACATGGATACATCTCATATATATTACGATCCACTGATCATAGAAACATTCCAATGCAAATTACATTTGCATTATAGTGAATTTACAATAAGACATAGTAAAAAACATATAGCTGAACATTTGACAAAAAGAGAAGGTGATAGCATATGCCATATGCAATTTAATAAAATAGATATGCACTCAAATAAGAGGCATAAGCTAAATTACAATAAATTGAAGCAAATTGCACTTAACACAATTTTAGGAAAAGACAAAGAATCGAGTCAAAAAATGATCGTAGGAAATGAAAAAATATGTGATACAAATTGTAAAAAGATGGTAGCATTGTCAATTGACTATGAAAACTGCAACTTGGATAGTGGTGGAAATGAAACAAAGGTACGTAATGTCTGTTGTGCAGATTCAAGCAATCTAATAGCTATACCTAATAATACTAAAAGCATTAAGGATTGCAACTTGGAAAATGTATCACATTCAAACAAAAACAATGTCAAAAGAATACATGAATACAGATTGCGTTTGCATTGTAATCATTCATCAAAAGACCTTGAATAAAAAAACATAAGATTGGACAATTAATAAGACAATAGAAAGATGGGATATGCTATGCATAAGCAGAGAAATCGAACATTGAATCAACTAAGATGCATAAGCTAAATTAGAAAAAAATTATCCAAAACAATGTGTGCAACAATTGTAGCCAGTAACTGGGGGTGGCAGGTGCGGGTGGGGTCTTATTTGATCCCAGAGGAAATAAAATTGAAACTTTCTCGTGGGGATTAGGAATCAGGACAAACAATGAAGCTAAATGGCTTGCTCTTGTCCTCTCATTCAATATGATCTCCTCCCTCAGCATCGACAACCTCAGAGTTTATGGAGATTCTAGGCATGTCATTCAAACAATGAGAAGGGGTATTGCCCCTCAAGGATCGAGAGCTTACAGGTACATGCAAAGAATAAAAGCTAACCCTCACTTTTCTCAGTCTTCTTTCTTCCACATCTGTCGAGCGAACAATAAGTTAGCGGATGAAGCGGCCAACAAAGGAACGTTGTTAGATATTGGGCACATGGAGGGTCTCAATGGTGCCTTGGGGTTTCAATTCATACCCTAATCTATTTGATTATGGTCACAATTGTTAAAGTTATGGATTTGAAGGGGTTTAGTGACTTGAGGGTCCCCTTACCCCCGTCTTCCACCATCAGAGAAGTCTCTCGTGCCCCTGCCACACGCCATCCTCTCCACCGTGCATGGCACATGGGCCCTCGTGGTGCTGTCAGCTCCCACGAGCCGCTAATAAATCAGCTATCTGCCTCTCCCTCACTGTTCTACGAAATGGCTCGTCCCCTCTCCAGTGCGCTGAACCGGCTCTCTCTTGGCGACTTGGGCTCTCCATCCTCCCGTCCTGGTCTGTTAATCCACCTCAGGGCGGGCACCATGCAGAATATCATGGCGGCCATTGCCGCGTTGAGCCGCACCATGGTTGAAGTTAATCTCTCTGTGCGAAACACCTATAACGCAGTCTGCACCAGTGTGGATCAGCATGATGAAATGGTGAAGGATTTAAGCTACGCCGTGAACCAGCTCGGATGCCAGGACTCCAGAATTGACGACCTGGAGAGAAATTTGTTCGAATTAATGGGCAAGGTGGATAATTTGTAGGAAGACATTGCTGTCATCACCGGGAAAACGCAGGGAAGTTGCGTCCATGGCAGTCTGACTGTTAACCAGGAGATAAAGCAGGAAAGGAAGGATGCGGCCTCTGTCTATTTTAAAAGCTGTGGATAGTTAGCAGTCTCGGTCCAGGTTCCTCTTTTTGATGTTTAAGACACTATGTTTTTTTGTATATTCCTCAACAATCAGTTTATCAGGGTCTATCCCTACTCTACTTTGAACAGTTTTAGAAAAGCTCTGTTTAGAACTCTTACAAGCAGACAGTTAGAATGTTTAGCTCTAAACTTTCAGACACTTGCTACTCTGTCAATTTTTGTTGAAAACTTGTAATGAATGGATGTGCACAGCCTTTATAAATATACCTATTTTCCCTGTTCTTGTTAAAAAAAAACAATTGTAGCCAGTAACAATGATTCTAGTGAACGTGTGATCTTGGGAAATGAATAACTATGCTATTCAAATTTTCAAGAGCTAGAGTCAATGTCAATCAGTCGCGACAAATGCATCTTCAATGACAATGGAAACCAAACAATGGCAAGTAATGGCATAGAATCAATGCCATAAAACAATTGATATGTCACGGTGAGGAGTTCTTTGGTAAAATTTTGGACTATTACTTTGTAACTGAGTTCCAGAACTAGGGAAGCGAACATGACCATGCCTCGTTGTGGATAGAAGGTGCTCCAATATATGGAAAATATTGCAACTCAGATATTGATAAGCTTGTGGACAAATACATAACTTGTAATACAAATCATTTGGATCCAACACTTTCCAATATACATAGACATTACCATACAAAAATTTGTAAGAAGAACAAAAACACACATTATAGATACAACTTCCCCATGCCTCCAATGAAAAGTACAAGAATTCTCCTGACATGGGAATCAACAAATGAAACAATATACGATAGATCAAAGTCATTATTTGCAACTCTAGATAATAATCAATGTTGGCTATGACCCTCGTTCCTTCACTTTATCCTATATTGACCCAGGTTCTGTGCAGTTGTGGTCCAACAAAACCCTTCTTCACCGGCCCTTTCAGCAACAGCCTGTGAACAAGCTGAGGTCTCACCCGAGGTGAAGTTATGGAGGACTACAGAAGCAAGTTTCTGTAATCAGGTGATGCGCGGTTAAGAGACTGGAGAATTGCGCGAAGTCACACCTACTTAGCGTCGACCTCTGATACTATAGCGCACACTGGGACTGCGCACTTCGCAACGGCCATAATACAATAGCGCAACTCCAGATTGCGCTACTTCTTAACAATCACTCACTCTACAGAATTCACTGACTTAGTGTTACTTGTGTAATTATGCATTCAACATACTCAGAATGACTGGCACATTCAAGCATATATGTTCAGCACTTAACATATTATTCTCATCACTCATTCATGTGGAAAATACATATAAAAGCGAAGACTCATATAACTATAAACATAAGCTTAACCATAAACATAAGCAATCACAAATTCAATCACACAACACGATATTTACGTGGTTCACCACCCGAATGGGAGTTGCGTCCATGGGAATTGTTGTTTGTATTAATGGGAAGGGTTCAACAGTTCCAGTCTGCGCACTCAACTGCAGACTCTTCTCTGTACAATAGGTATCTACGCACACAGCTGCAGAGCCTTTTTCCTCTCTTTGGATCAATGTAAGATCTTCTATCTGATCAATAACTCCTCTCAAAGATCAACAAAAATCAACCCTTCCCTTACAAAATTACCCCTGTTATAGATTGTGCCCAAGGGTCACCTCTTTATAATGATTTTGGGCCAAAAACCCATGCTACCCAAAAATCCCCCAAAACTGGTGCGGTTACCCGCTAACTCGGCCTGTCATAGTCGACGGCTGCTTCACTTGGCTTCGGCCACCTTTCTGCGTCACTTCTGGCTCTGACGCCTCTTGTGACAGCCGCAGTTCTGACTACATGGCTCTGACTGCATACTGGCACATCGCTTTCATCTACTCCACTTCTTCTATCGCTGTCGGTCCTACATTATGCTTCTAATGGTCTTAGTACCCTATACTAAGGATAAAGTTACCTTTCATCCATTTCCACGTTGCTCCTTACCCAACTCTCAGGAATCATGGAGTCTCTTACCCACAATAGGTCGCTGCTGGACCTCACTTTACATGTACCTGTTACCAAAAATACCTGCTGCGCTGGTGCTACACATTAGAAAAAATACACCATGCTTAGACTTCGCATCCCCAACTGTGCTTACTTGGACTTCGCATTTCCAACTGCGCTTACTTAGACTTCTCATTTCCAACTACGCTTACTTGCCAAAAACTATGCCAACTTGGGCCACGCCCAACAAGCCCCTGACACTTACTTGTGGATTGTCTATGATCCACTTGGATCCTGGTTAGCGTCCTCTAGAGGAATCAATTTTGCAGTGAAGTCCTGAAGAGTTGCGCTTTGCTTCGAAACTAATTCCTTTGTTTCCTGCTCGAATTCCTTAACAATTTCCGCTATCTCTTCTGAGATGTTTTCCTGAGCATACTCATTAACTGTCTTCTCGGTGGTGCGCAACTCCTATAAATTTCCTTTGATTTATTCAGTGAGGGCGAGCACCTCTTCCTGCATTGGCTGTAACCTTGCTGCAGTATTAGCCTCCTTCCCCCTCAGAACTTGTAGTTCTCGCTCCAAGTCCTTGATTTATGTGAACTTCTGAATTTTCTCTCTAGGTCTTAAGGTTTTCATAGCTGCGCTCAAAGAGTCTAGCTCTATCTGTCGTTGATGCAAGTCATCCTGAATTTGCTGTAGGGTCGGATCCTCTTGTAGCGTATCCCATACCTTAGTGGCTTCTTCCAGCAAGTCTTGGCATCTTTCTATTTCGCTTGAGATACTCTCTGTTGAATCCCGTAGTGTGACAACTCTTGCTTCTACAATGTTCGGTGGGGTACTAGGTGGCTTCTGAGTTGCGAGCCTAGCAACCTCTTCCTTGTGGGCGATATCCATGTCTGTCAACTCCGATTTAAGATCACCGACCACCTTTCCAATCTTAACTATTGTATCTTCTAACTCCGGCTGCACTTCGCATTTTGGTATCTGCATGCATACTGTAGCAACTGTCTCTTCCATCCTTCTTCACTTCTCCTGCCCTTTATCTAGTTCTCTTATTTTCTGCGCACTTAACTCTGATAGTTATTTGTACCTCTCCTCTAAATGTAGGTTTTGGTTGTAAGAGACTATGTCTCTATCCCTGATTTCTTCTACAACCTGCAGATGCAGATTGTGCAACCCTTCAATTGGTAGCATACCGACATTGATGTCTAGGTCCTCTAACTTCTTCGCACCTTCGGCTAGCTCATCATTTGGAAAGATGATACTCAACAGTTCCATTCTGACCAAGCACATTTTTGTTGTTAAGGTAGGTGGCCTCCTCTTCCTTTCACTGGATTCTCCCAACTTTCCTTCAGAGTCCGATTCTCGAGCCAAGTTCTTCTGGACTTGTTCTATCCGTGCAACCATGCGCTTGAGCTCCACGATGTTCTCCTTTATCTGTACCTGGTTTTATTCGCTTTTGGTATCTTTCAGCTTGAACGCATCTTCCAGGTGTTCGGTGACACGTAGTGCAATGCAATCATAGTCATCGTCATGTAACATCGCATCTAGCGGAGTCTTCGTTGCCTTGTGTTTCTTCCTGGGACCCTTCTCTTTTGTCAACCCTTTAGGGTCCTTTCTCTTTTCCCTTGCTTGTGTCTCTTCTTGGTTGTCTCATCTTCATCAAATGGGTATCTTTCCTTACTTTCCTCTGATGTGGTATGGAATTCTAGAGGTGCATCGACCTTCCATTCTGTTGGCCAGTATTCTAGGGTGAGCTCTATCCTCTGCGCATCCAAATGGTAATCCATTAGGAACCATTGTGGGTTCTGCTTCCCGGCCCTGGGATGAATGTAGATATAGTGCAGGTTAGCCTTAAATAACAACTTTTGGAGATACATGGTTGTCACGCCCTTTGAGGTACGTGGAGTGCATCGTATCACATCGCACAGCTGGTCGTAGTAAGTGTGCATCTGTTCATTATCGACGCGTTGTTTGACCACATGTTGGCATACTTCACCGCTCTATAATATCACATGATCATTGGAAGGTTGTTCTGATACAGTGGCTCCTTCCAGCCTATAAAAGAAATCAATATAAGCAGCCAAGTGTAATGAAATGCGCTGCCAGTCTCTTGAGTTTCTCGAACATCCTCCAAGAACTCGTTCAGTAGATAGTTTTCCCAGTTGTATGGTTTTCCATCCTTAGCCTTCGCAGTGAGGAGTACCGTTGCGGTCGGCACCTTTGTCGGTCTGCACTTCCTTAAAATATTTCCTGCGAGCATTTGAACCGTGAACCGCGTAGCTGGGTCTTGGATGTTGTCTTTGACAAAACCCCAGCTCCCATTTACTAATTTGTATTCTTCTTTCATTTGCTTGGCGAGTTCTTTATCCTTCATTTTCCCCACAAACTCTATTGCAGGATCATGACCTCGCTTGCTGAGATTAGTGATGTTGTATATTAATTCGAGATTGATATCAATCTTTCGGTCGAGCCACATAAAACCTTGGTGCATGCACGACAACAAAGTACGCACCACCACTATACATTCGAGACTTCGATCAAAATGGGGTATATGCAGGAGATTCAACAATCCAGATGGCACCAATGGCTTAAGCCAATACTGCGCGACGATGATTGGTTTTCCTAATTTCTCATCCTCCCTTCGACACATATACTAGTTAGCTTGGAACTGAGGGTATTTTGGCTCTTTAGGGTCCTTTCCTTCTAAGAGATCATGGTTCGAGAACTTGCATCCTGCTATCTTTCCAAGTAAGTTCCCTTGGATTTCTACATGGATGGAAATCAGCGGTAACAGAATGTCATACTGCGCATTGTTGTACAGGGTAACCGCTGGTGCATCAAGCCTTCTTGGTGGAATGTACTCATGCGTGAGGTAGATGGGACTGTCCCCTAGTGGTAGTGGTGGTCTAGGCTTCAGTATTTCTCCTACCTTCAGCTTCTCAGGCTCCTTAATGGGTTGCTTATCCTTTCACTGTGTGACGAGCTTCTTGACCCCGAACCTCTTTCTTGAAAAGATCTTTTGTCGAGCTTTCTCATTACCCCTCTAAGCCCGGAGCATTCAAAATCCCTCACAACCTGTTCAACTGATAATTTTTTAGAAATTCACTTGGAAATTGGTCTGTATGCTCTCAAGATTGCTTGGCACTCATTGGTAAACTAAAATTGTTCTTGTGGAAAAAATTTCTATAAGGCTCGCGAGTCTGGGCTCAGTGGTATTTATAGGCACATTTAACTTTGAGGTGCGCCCCCAAATGGCTAGATAGACATTAAATGTTGTGTCCGTTGGCCAAATCCGTCGAGGATGTTAGTCCTTTCCTTCATTGGTTGCATTAGAAACGGTTAAATTTGCATTAAATGCTCAAGCGGTCGTTGGAAAAAACACTGTATAACGGCTATTTCTCCGACTGACATTTTAACGGCTAGTTTCTTCGAACTATTCTTACGGATCGGATAAAATGTTTTTGTGAAGTTAATCTGCACACTTATGTTCCTTCATATTTAAATTCATAGCTGCGCTTCTTCTTTGTACTTCATGTCATAGCTTCCAATGTGCACTTCGCATCACAGCTTCCGATGTGCACTTCGCATCTGGTATTTCATAGAACTTCACGTTTCACCAAAATTGCGTGCAAACTCTTTATTCTGTCATTCTTAGTGTCCAGTTTCAACTGCAAATGACACTTAGAATTTTCTTTGCTTCTGATCACTGAGGGTCTAGCAAAGTAGGACTATCCATGTAGGTGTTTAGTCTACTTCCATTAACAAGACCTGGTAGATTTTCTCCCACTAATGTGGCTGGCTGATCTGGGCCATCGTTAGTGACATTCTTGACAACATATGGTCCTAGCCAATGCATCTTAAATTTTCAAGGAAATTTCATGAATTTTCTATCATATAGGAGAATAAGGTCTCCTAGTTGAAAATATCTGTACTTGATGTGGCGATCATGCCATGCTTTTTCTCTGTTTTTCTGCACTTGTGGGTGAAATCCTGCAATGAAGTGATCTTCCTCTAAGCCAACCAAGTGTAGTATCCTTTCTTCCATTGTCTCATTATCTGCCATGCCTGTGAAAGCTGCAATTCTCAGACTTGGTACTATGTATTCCATTGGCATCACAACTTCCTGTACAGATGTTAGCCTGAAAGGTGTATGGCCTGTCAACTTCTTGTAAGTTGTCATATATGCCCATAACAGAGTTGGTATACGCAGATCCCAATCATCCCTATTTATGTTGCAGACCTTAGTCAACGCATTTTCCAACACTTTGTTAAAATCCTCAGCAGTGCCATTAGATTGTGGATGATATGGTGTTCTCTTCTGATGGTAAATTTGAAATTCTTTGGTTAGGGATTCAATAGATCTATTCAAGAAGTGATTTCCCTGGTCGCTCATAAGGATCTTTGGACATCCAAACCTTGTGATGATGTTTTCAAAAATGAACTGCGCAGTGGTAACTGTGCTATAGCCCTTTACTGGTTTTGCCTATGCCCATCTGGTTAGATAGTCTGTAGCTATAATAATGTATCTCGAACCAATTTTCTTTCCTGGTGGGTTGATAGGTCCCACAAAATCAATAGCCCATTTATCAAAGGATTGCAGTGTCAACTGTAGCATAAATGGCATCTCATCTCTGCGAGATGGATTCCATGTTCTTTGGAAAGCATCGCAACTTCGGCAATGCTCCTTTGAATCCTTGTGGAGTGTAGGCCACCATAGTCATACTCTTAAAATTTTCTGCACAGTAGCTCTTCCTGCGTAGTGGCCTCCGGATACCCCTGAATGTGCTTCAGCTAGTATCAATGGTTTCTCATATTCTAGCACGCATCTGTGTAGTACTTCATCTCGTCCTAGGTTGTATAATTTCCCTGCAATTATGGTAAAGTCAGCATCTCTTACCACTAGTTGTTTCTTCTGCTGCATAGTAAACTCTATAGGTGCCAGACCCATGGTTAGAAATTCTATAATGTCCTTATAATAGTCATCTTCTATCTAGATAGCAAACAATTGCGCATCTGGTAGACTATCTTCCAGGTTTGTAGGTTCTTCTCCTGACTCAACTCTAGAAAGATGGTCAGGTCCTGAGTTCAGCCTTCCTGTCTTAACAACGATTTCAAAATCGTACTCTTGAAAGAGCAACAACCATCTACAGATTCTTCCCCCTAACACTGGTTTATTGACCAGGTATTTCAAAGATGAATGGTCAGTAAACATACATAAGTGCGCACCTAGTAAATAGTGTCTGAAATTTTGCATTGCATATACCATGGATAAACCTTCTCTTTCTGTTGTAGTATAATTCTTCTATGTTGAGGACAACTTCCTTCTAGAGAATGCAATAGGATGGTCAATGCCTCCCTCGCCTGGATGAGCTAGCACAATGGCAAGTGCAATGGATGAATCATCTACATGTACGTGGAAATGTTTGCTCCAATATGGGAAAACTAGGATAGGCGTAGTTACCATCCTTTATTTTAGTGTGTCTAGTCCTTTCTGGAAGTCTTTTTTTCCATATGAACTTCGCTTCTTTCTTCAACAAGTTTTCCATAGGCACAGTGATCTGCGCATATCCTTTGATGAACTTCCTGTAATAGCATGTGTGCCCCAATGTAGTGTGTAGTTTCTTAACTGAATTGGGCGCTGGAAAATTCACAATAACTGCTATCTTAGTTGGGTCAACCATCATCCTTGTTTACAAACAATATGTCCCAATAGGATTCCATAGGGAACAAAGAAGATTCTCTTCTTCAAGTTCAGGGAGATCTGATGTTTTCTACACTTCTCTAACATCAGTCTTAAGCTGGCATAATGGCTCTTTAATAACCCAAATACTTTCCAATCATCAAAATATACTTCTAAGAATTTATGGATGAAATCCTTGAATGCAACAACAACTACTCTAGAGAAGATAGCAGGTGCATTCTTCAAACCAAAGGGCATAATTGTGTACTGAAGTGAGCTCCATTATGTGGCAAATGTGGTCTTGTTCCTATCTGATGTATCAATTTTGATATGATGATATCCAGAAAATACATCAGTGAAGGAGTACGCTTTGTTCCCCCCAACATTGTCTTATACTTCATATGTGAATGGAGTAGGAAATGGGTCATGCAGTGATGCGTTGTTTATCTTTCTGAGATCTATAGAGATCCGAATTTCCCCTTTAGTCTTCTTTTCCTAGATAACCATGGGACTTATCCATTCTGACTCTTCTATAGATTCAATGATTCCTACGCTGAGCATCTTATCAAGTTATGATTTTACCCTTTCTTTGTATCCTGGATTGAGTTGATAAGGTGTATGCTTAATGGGATTCACATCCATCTTGAGAGGTATTTTCATAACCCCCAAGTCACCCAAAATGTCTTTCATTTTAGAAAACTTCGTAGGAAATAAGTCTTCATACTCGCGAAGTAAATTTGCTATCTACACAACCGTCTCTTCGTCCCAATAATACCCTATCGAAGTGAACTTCGGTTCTTCAATGGTTCCAATGTTCACTTTCTGAGTTTTCATAGGATTACTCAGATCCAGAATTTCCAATGGAGGTCCTTCTACTTTGCGCTTTCCTTCCGACTCCGGTATATTGATATTGCGTTGGTCATCATCATCGCTTTCCTCTTCGTCTTCATCTAAAGTGAAGTTATAACATTCCAGGGCATGTTCTAGCTATCTTGCCCATTCTGGTTGTTGATACACAGGTTCTGGTGTGTCATTGAATACCTTCATTTTGATGATATGTAGTGCCTCATTTATACTTGGACACTAATCCTCAAAGCTAAAAGTTGCTTGGAAGTTCTTAATCATAATAGACCATTCTACCGCCCCTCTGCGAATTTCCGTTTCTGTGTACCAATTCTTTGGAACTTGCTCCAATGTGTGCACAAATCGAGGGATCCATTCTGCTTGCGGTACGTGTGTCCATGCTTTCGTGCAAAGTTCTATGTGATCTGTAGGATCAATTTGTCCATTATATTTTGCTTCTACAAGCTCAGTTTTTTCTAGAAATTTGATCTCCATCATATGCTTGCATTATTCCCATGTAGTTATATTATGCTTATGCAAAACCCACCATCTAACAAGTGTAGCGCACAGTGATGTATCCAATGTTGCTATCTTATGTTAAACTAAAACTGATATAAGATATTCTTGAAAAAATGCATGAATATTACTTAAGCCATCATAGGTATGGATTGAACTTACCTCTGGTCCAATCCAACGCAGTGATCTCGTGAGTTGCGCACATCTTCTTGCAGATACTTCGTGCATTTTGCTCTGCTAGTTCTCTAGTCCTGCATCTGAGTCTGATATGTAAGAATTGTCACATTGCCAACTGAATGTGCCATCATCAGTAGGATTGACGTAATTTTCCCGATTCACTGTCATCTTGTAGATTTGATCCATATCTTGAGTTCTGTATTCTTCTCGTATTGGTTTAGTATATCTAGGTCCTTTTGAATGATCCAAGGGTGGGATGACCCTAATGTCTGGTCCTTCGAATATCATCTGTTTCTTTTTCAAATTGATAATTGTAAGGTTATCCATTTCCCAATATATCCCCAATAGTGCAGGATAAGGTTGGGTATCATCTACGATCTCAATCACCTCGATGTCTTCTCTACTTCGCATTCCATCAATGTCAACGAGGACACTTGCTAACCTCCCAAAGGGTAGAACCTTTTGCTGATTGGCTAGCCTCAACTGTATTGGTGACCATGATAACTTCGGCTTTCCCATTTGTTCCCATGGCTTCTTTGTCATGACATTTACTTCTGAGCCTAAATCAAGGATAATATCGTCCATTTCAAAATCTATGATCTGTGCATTTAGTCTCATTTCTCTTCCCGTTCTTTTATGTCTATTGATATGATGAACCACTTTATGTGCTTCATTTACTACATTGTGTTGCTCGTAATTACTCAGTAGGCTCTGTAACTCTGCCAAAGCATTATCATGTTTTAAGAGCTTCATGCAGCTTTGTAACAGCTGTGCAACGGGACTCATCGTGGTTGTTGCAGGGTGTGTCCGATCATACGAAGCTGGCATATCCTTCACATGCGTGGTCTCACTTCGCAACTTGATCCGTGGAGTGACATTTTCTGGATCTTTGAAGGTTTCTTTTGCTTCGATGAAGACTTCTTTTTCCTTGTTCAGGTAGAAAGCAGGTGTTTTTCCAGTTGCTTTTCTTATCCAAGTCCCTTCAATGGGATTCTTCCTAGCTTGGTTATTCTTAGAAGTCGAAGCTTTATCCCTTTGGTCTGCTCCTATCGTAGCTCTACTTAACGTTACAACATTGATGTTGCAATCTGTATTCAATTTCTCAGCTGCAATCATCTATATGTTCTGATTCTTCACTTCTGGTATTCTCTCTTGTATTTTCTCTTTTAACACAAGGCATGCCTCAATGACATGATCAAAATATTTACAGTACTTGCAAGTAGTGCACACATTTGTGCAATCTATGGATAGATGTACAGGTTGACCGCAGTTATAACATACTATCTAACCTCTTCCTCTTCCCTGGCCAGTGTTTCTTCCTCATCCTTTGAATCCACCACGTCCTCTATATGCACCTTGATCATACTGCACAATTTCATTGGTATGTGGTGTTTCTTCTCGTACTCAGTAGACATCATGTTTTCTTTCCATTATGAGTTCATAGGCTCTATAGTTGGAATCATCATGGCCAATTGACTTACAGAATGTGCAGTATAAGTTCTTTGGTGTTTGCACATACTTCTGAAGTAAGCAGCATTCTTATGGATGATGTCCTCGACATCGACAAATCTCACACCATGGTCCTTGCTGTTGATTCAACGGGTTTGGAACTCCACTAGTGATGTAATCTTTAAATAATGGACAATGTTCTTTTGAGTGACCTTCTCTCTTACACTTTGTACACCAAAATTCTTCTCGGGTTTCTTTTCATTTCTTCATATCTTGCAGTTTTAATGTCAAATTTGCTAGTTGGGTCTGTATCTGAACCATACCTGTGCTAGTTTCTCCTATAGTCGAAGCATCTAGTTTCATCGCAATTTCTAGGGCCTCTATCTGCGAAGTAACCTTTTGTTGCATCAATGGTAACCTAATATGTGGAAACAATGCGGCTATGAACCATTCCTGGTGTTGTTGTGGTGCTATGTCAAAGCTCACTTCATCTAACAACGCTTTGAACTTCTGATCAAACTCCCATACTGACTCACTCGGTTTCTGTTTAATTTCTTTGAGCTCTGTGATACACTGTGACTATGACTTAGGTTTTTCAAACTCTCTGATGAGCGCAGTTCTAATTTCTACTAGTGTCCTATTCTGTCCAACATAATACTTCATAAACCATGTCAAGGCTCTGTCCTTGAATGTGGTAACTAGATGTGCTTTTGTTATAGCATCATCGTGTACTTACTTAACATTCCACACGGCTTCACAAAGAAACCAGTGTTTCTCAGGGTCCTTTAGACCCGTTCCTTTGAATAAAGGTAGCTTGATGTTGTCTTCCATTCTTCTTCTAGGAGGCATAGTGTTCTGTGATGTGTTAGGTATACTATTACTTAGAATGTTCTGAGTAGTTTCTCCTGTGGTGTTACTACTACTGTTGTTTTGTGGGTTAGTAGTATTTCTGTCATCAACTGGAGGTTTCTGTGGAGTAATAGGCTGATAGGTAGTTACTCTAGGCTCTGCTTCACTATCAGTCTCAACCTGATATGAGTGTCTATTACTTCCTAACTCAGTTTCTCGAGAGGTGTGAGGTTCATGTTCATTAGACATCTTCTTAGTACTATACTTGTATCTTTTACCACTTCGTAATGTGTAGATATTTTCATCAGTATCACTCTCTATATTACTGAACATTACAGATTCAAATTTCTACGAATATTATTACATTCTTAAGACACCTTTCTCTGCTAACAAAATTTTAATGTATAGATTGATATTGTTCAGGTACTTACCTCTGAATCCTTTGAATAAATCTTCCTTTGCTACGCTGTAAGACTTCAGGGTGTCCACAACAAATCCTGTAACGTATCCTTGTAGTATGCTGTCTATCCAGAAGTCTACTGCTCTTACGATTGGGCTATCCACTACTTTAAGTCTCTCTAATGTCCCTAAAACTGTAAAATTTAAAAAAAGAATTCTGTATGGCTAACATTGTTAATTGGATCAAATGTTTAGTAAATTAACTTCAGCACTGGGAGATAAAATATAAGACTTATCATTGTAATGTAGTTGTACAGTTTATACTTTTTCTCATGATACTCTTCTTGGTTTGTTTAATGTGAATGGATTCATTTATATTCTGTGGAAGCGATATTTTGGTGATGATTCTAATGATCCATATCAGGCTGATGGTTATAATTATGTTTTTCTTTAATGTCTAAATGTGTGTATGCTTAGACTCAAAGGTTTATTTTCAAGGTGTAATGAATCTTCTTTTAAATGTGTTCTTGTAAGTCTTTAAAAAGCTTGCAGGGTTGAGATTGGAGACCATGGCCCAGCTTACTTAGCTATATGCTAAATTTTATCTCTACTTTTGTCTTGTAGGTGTTTTTAAAGAAATGTTTTTAAGCCTAACACTCTAAAGTTTGCAACCATGTAAGGGATTTTTAACAAAAAGTCAACTTGAGTGTAATTCATGCAATGGTGATAAAAATCAAACTGTGAAGGTGAGTGTCACTCCCTACTATGGAGAGTGCGTAAATTATCTTGTTTCTAGTGGAGGTTGGTGGCATTCAATGCTGTCCATCGATTTCATGGCACCTAGCTGATGTAGGGTAAACCCTAGCGATGAGTGGTCTTTGCTACATTTCACATTTGTTGGTTGGAGGGGAAGGAGAGCAGAGCTCTCAAGGTTTCAAAGCATGGCCATGAATCTAGCGTTGGCCATGAGCATGGCTCAGGCCCACTCTCATCTTTAAGTGACACGAAGGGCATGGATCAAAACTAAGGTAATTCTGTTCTCCCTTACTCTTTCGATTCCAGCTTTCGTTTTGTTAAAGGTTGTGACTAACAACTCTACTCGTTTGTTGACAGGGTTTTTGGTTCTAGAGGAGTTTGAGCTCAACATGGTAAAGTGGTCGTAGAAGAGGGTTGATTAAAGCTAAGATAGCCATGGGTAATCCTGGTCCATCATGGCCATCTATCCCTCATGAGAATGTTGTATAGACTGGTTGTTTTACTGGGGCGATTTGCTCACTGTGTAAGAAATATGAGAATGGTTTAACCATTCGGGGTTTTGGAACTTTAATGTCATGCTCAATTTGGTAAAATCGTGGGTAGACTTTATTGTATGGTATTTTGACTCCGTGATGGGTATAGGTTACAGTCTCATTTTTTTTTTAATGTTGAAGCCTGTATAGGCGTTTCTGGA
Source organism: Larix kaempferi (assembly GCA_027924585.1). NCBI lineage: Eukaryota > Viridiplantae > Streptophyta > Pinopsida > Pinales > Pinaceae > Larix > Larix kaempferi. The sequence continues at coordinate 8,007,458 of BSBM01000155.1, read as the reverse complement.
ACAGAGGATGCCCTGCGAGCTCCTAGCTTATGTATACTCTTACTATGGCTTCGGTGGTTTGTAATTTCTTTTTTTTAATACGATTCATTTTTAATTTGGTCTCTTCCTGGTTTGTAGATATATTTATAATTGGTTTCAAGATTCTATGGAAAGGGTTTGACCATGTGTAACTTCTTAAATGGTAAATTTGGAATGTTAGAGTACTCGGGACTTTTATTATTAATTAATTCTTATGGTGGGTGAATGGGTAAAATAAACCTATAGCTAAACGTTGTCGGGAGTATTAATTCTTATGCATTATGTATTTATTCTTTTAGAACATCTACATTTATTGTTGGCAAGCCATAGGGTTTAACAATTCGATTCTGGATAGTCTGAAAATTGCTTAAGGTTTGTTTCTGAATCTATACAACAATCGCATTAATGAAAGCGATGCCTCTGTCTGTAATTTAAATAAAAATTATGTGTTTCAGTTTTAACTTGTGTGTTTTAGTTTCCCTGTAGATGAATGGTGGAGATGGTTGAAGAATGTGGTTAATTCATTTTTATGGGAAAAGCCCTATCCTGTTGCACATTAGTTGTTCCTCTGTATGATGGTTTAGATTCTGTATTTTATGTTTTTCAATTATAAAAATTGTGTGTGTTAAACCTTGAGAGCAATGCCTCGGTGTAATTGTGTTTTGATGCTTTTTAGCTGGGAGATGATGTTTCTGTAAAAAAATATAGATTATGTGTTTTAGTGTGAAGGCAGTGCTTCCGTAGGTGGATGCTAGAGTTTAACTAAATAATTTTGAGAATGTTTAAATGTAAAGATATTCTGGGCAGAGCCCTAGTTTGTCAAATCGTAGTCTGGACTTTCGTTTTTTAATGGTTAATGTTGTGAAGTTGTGGAAATTAATCCACGATGTAAAGTGGTCCACCATTTAATAGTTGGTTGGTGGCGTTTAGGGGATTCGATACTGAATCCCATCTGAAGCATGCCCTTAATAAATTTTGAACCTGTGATTTTGATTTATGAGAATTTCTATGGTTGTTAAATTAGACAGGGTTTTAAATGTTGTTCTATGGTTTGGCACATGTCGAATACGGTTAACGTTTATGCCGTGTTGATTTTATTTAGGTCTGCGAGACTCTTACAAAACCTTTGTCAGAAATTGATTCTTTAATTTTCTATTTAACTAAATGGTTTGGCACTGTATGAAAGTTTGTTTTAAATTAATTAAATCTGATCCTAAGGTGCTAGGTTGAGAAACTTTAAAGAGATTCGATCTCTTGTAAGGAATAACTATGTGGTATATTCGCCTTGGTTTATGGGTACAAGATTATACATTTATGCTTTATCCAAGGTTTGGCATTCATAATGAAATTCTTGATTACAGGTTGGAATAGTTTACTAAGTAGTTTGTAGGATCTGGAATCTAGCACCAACTAGCACTGCTAGCTCTGCTAGATTGTAGACGAAGATAAAAGAAAAGGGTTTGAAGTTCTAGGTAATACTTATGCTTAGATTTAAATGCTTAAAGATAAATAAAATTGACCTAGGGAGCCAATGCAGAAGTCGTTTCCCCCAATGCATAAAGATAACCAGACTTATATGGAAAAGAAAAATTACAGTAATTAAAATTAAATCCTAAATTCTCATCCCATATTAAACTGGAAATATAAAAACAATTCATACCTGAACTTTGCATCTCGATTCTTCTTCTTGCAAAAGCATGCACACCTCAAACACTGATTAATGAAAACAATATGCTCAGATAAATTGTAGGATGATAATCGAATAACTTTGGAACTACCATGTTCCTCCCAACCATGACCCGGAACCGTTCCTGGTTCTGATCAGATCCCCCTGAGCTAGCTCCAACATGCAAGAGGAAAACTAGAGAACCTAGGGCAGACAACTGATTTCAATTCAGTACTGAAATAATTACTCTTCCAGGCTTATGGGACAATTTCTCTCTTGTTACTATAAAAGAATGATAATAAGATAGATGGATCTCTCTTTGGAAATTGTCCTTGTATTTATAGGTGAACTTTGGAAATGGCAGTTGAAAATTATAATATTATTTTTAATATTATCTTTAGTTTGACTCTTAATCTAATAATATAACATATAATTAAAGTTTATTTGATTATAACTTTTAGTTTTTTCTAGGACTCTTACTTGTCCTTTTGAACTAATTCTAGTCGCTTTTATAGTTTGTTTTATTTTAATACAATCATAGGTAGAATCCTTTCAGATAGACTTACTTTGTATAACCTTGTGAGTCTTTATTATTCTCATATATTTATTTATATATATAATAACTTTATTTATATATATAATAACTTTATTTATAAATTATATATTTTCTTATAATTAATATCTTTACTTATAAGTAATATCTTTTACTTATAATTAATATATTTTATATTTATACATATATTTATGTATACCACTTGTACATAAGTGAGGCGCTTTTTATATTTATTCACTTTTATTAATTCAAGTATAGCATTGTAACTTTGATGCCTTAATTAAATAGAGTAGACTCTTTTGATAAGGCCCTTGGTGGTTATGGATGGTCGACTAGGTTAGGTAACTCTAGGTCCCTTTTCATGTTGGATTACCTCGTATTTCATGGTAGTTTCCTCAGTCCTTGATGAGATGAGTAGTGATTCAATTAGTCAATTTAAATAAGTATGATGACTGGTGGTTCTATTTAGAGCCTTTCTCAACTCAACACCTTTTTAGGTAAAGTAACACTGGGTGCTATTTAGAGCTTAATCTCAACACTCTTCAATGGGCGTTATGCTAGTGCAATTCCAGATCCCTCACTCAACACTAGTACTAGGATATATTTGTAATATACACCTAGGGATACAATGGCCAAAGATCCGATGCTCCATAGCTTATGCTCAACATCAAGTTGGAGTTCTCCAGGGCTTATTCCCAACCCTCTATGTACATCGAGGCTTACACCGAGAACATAATAAAAGTACTCTATGCACATCGGGGCTTACACCTAACACATAGGTCATCCATGTGCTCCAGATCATATGCTCAACACATCATAAAAGTCAGTCATGCATACCATAACTCTGCACAGTATATAAAAAGATCATCTCAGTACATTAAGGTTTGTACCCAATCACATAAAAACATCAATCAAGTACATCAGGGATTTATGCCTAGTTCATAACAATAATTTGCATCTGTCGGGGTCCATGCCCAAGTATGTATAACAAAATTAAAACATGTGCATTGGGGCTTACACCTAGTATATATATATCATCAAAATAAATCATATGCATCGGGGCTTACGCCCAATATATAACATAAACATAATCGACAAAATTTGGTATATTACAGTCCCTGAATCAGTTCTGGAGCCCGCTCTGTAGGTTCTCATCCCTGATAACAATTTTTCCGTTCTACTAGTCTTGATTGTTGATGTATATGTAACTTCGGAATGTATTTCATATATGTATATTGTACTCCTATAGAGATGGTATTATTCCTCTTTACGGAAGTGTTTGTATTCCTATAGAGATGTTATTATTCCTCTATACGGAAGTGTCATCATTTATATTGTGAGTGTCGTAACTTATACTTGATGGGTTATTAGACCACCTTGTTGGGGTCGGCCCTTTATAAGTCATGTGGGTCGAAGGGTTATTAGACTACCCTATTGGGGGTCGGCCATGTGGGTCAAAGGGTTATTAGACCACCCTATTGGGTGTCGGCACAGTCAGCATTATGTTATGTGGTTAAGTTAAGGCCGACCTAGTAAAGGTTATTAGGCAAGTCAAGTCAAGTATAAATAGAGTGCGGGAGGCACTCTATTTGATGATTCTATTCTCTCACACACTCTTTGGAGAGTGGCGCACTTGTGGAGGAGGAGAAGCTGCTGCTAGGAGATGTCTATCTCTTATGCTTGGGTTGTATCATTGCTCTATCTATCTTTGGGGAAGTTATTGGGGTTTTTCACCTTTATGGTTTTCCCCAAGTAAACTCTGTGTCTCTTGTGTGCTTGCATTATTGTGTCCATGATTGATATGCTGTAGATATGTTGTATATGTTGTTCTATCAGTTAAGATCCTAGATTAGATTGAAGTAAATTCTGAAAAACTAACATCGATAGCCAGTCATATAGATCGTTGCTGAAGAATGCAAAGAAAACTTCATAAATATCAAAAAATAGGTATCTTTGCAACCATTCTTCGTCAGAGAAATGCAGATGTTTGTTCTCCTTCCTTGCAAAATCCTTTTCTGTATTATCCACCCAGTTCTGTATTTCTGTTCTCTCAGGATTCCAATATTCGGAACACACCACTAGTTCAAGCGCGACAATGGAATCATTTGTTGGATATGAACTTCGTTCCTTCACTTTCTCATATATTGACCCAGGTTCTACGCAGTTGTGGTCCAACAAAACCCTTCTTCACCGGCCCTTTCGGAAACAACCTGTGAACAAGCTGAGGTATCAGCCGAGGCAAAGTTATGGGGGATTACAGAAGCATATTTCTGTAATCAGGTGATGCGCGGTTAACATACTAGTGAGCTGCGCAAAGTCACACCTACTTTGCATCGACCTCTTATACTATAGAGAACACTGGGACTGTGCACTTCGCAATGGCCATAATACAACAACGCAACTCTAGATTGCGATACTTCTTAATAATCATTCACTCTACAGACTTCGCTGACTTAGTGTTACTTGTGTAATTATGCATTCAATATACTCAGAATTACTGTCACATTCAAGCATATATGTTCAACACTTAACATATTATTCTCATCACTCATTCATGTGGAAAATACATATAAAAGCGAAGACTCATATAACTATAAACATAAGCTTAACCATAAACATAAGCAATCACACAACACGGTATTTACGTGGTTCACCCCCCGGATGGGAGCTATGTCCACGGGAACTATTGTTTATATTAATGGGAAGGATTCAATAGTTCCAGTCTGTGCACTCAGCTGCAGACTCTTCTCTCTACAATAGGTCTTTGCGCACACAGCTGCAGAGCCTTTTTCCTCTCTTTGGATCAATGTAAGATCTTCTATCTGATCAATAATTCCTCTAAAAGATCAACAAAAATCAACCCTTCCCTTACAAAATTGCCCTTTTTATAGATTGTGGCCGAGGGTCGCGTCTTTACAATTATTATGGGCCAAAAACCTATGCTACCCAAAAATTGCCCAAAACTGGCGCGGTTACCCGGCTAACTTGGCCTGTCATAGTCGACAGTTGCTTCACTTGCCATCGGATTCCTTTCTATGTTGCTTCTGGATCTAACGCCTCTTCTGACAGCCACAGTTCTGACTGTGTATTGGCACGCCACTTTCATCTGCTCCACTTCTTCTGTCATTGTCGGTCCTCCGTTCTGCTTCTAACGGTCTTAGTACACTGTACTAAGGTGACAGGTCACTTTCATCCATTTACACGCTTCTCCTTTGTTGATGTATTTGTAATTTTGGAAGATATTCACTTGTATATTACATTTGTACTTTATTGTATATGTAACATCCCATAAATTTACAAAAAATTAATTTTTTTTTAAATAGCAATAATTACTGAATTTGCTAATGCGGAACATATAATAATAATTAAATCTCTTAACTAGAATAATTAATGATGACAACACATCAAAATTTTCAAAACAAAATATGATATTAGTTGTATTTGCTAATGCAGACTAAATGGATGCTAATGTCTTAACAAAAGACATTTTACGATCAACGCACAACAATACATCCTCAGATCTACTTAATTTTTAAATGTAACTACATGCTGTTCATAGGTTTGTATTCTGATAAATTTCTTGGTAAAGTGCTGATAGTTTGTTTTTGAATGATGATGAAGGGGTCCTACGAGGTACCCTGAGGTTTACTTAGCTACGTTTAGCTAAGGCATTTGAACTTGTTTACATGTGCAGAACGTAGGTAAGAATTTTATGACAAAACAAGAGTTAAGAGTAAATGTGTCTTCAATTCATCGTCAATGTAATATGAAAAATCCTAAGTACTTCCTTGCAAACACGTTATTGGAGGTATGGATCTTTTGGTTCCATTTCTCATTTACGTGCTAGCTTACAAACTTTTCAGTGTTATTAAAATCACGTCGTCATTATGCTTTTACAATGCTATATTTATCATCATTCTAATATGACTATTATTATTAACATAAATGCGGTGATACCATTGTCAATTTGTAACCTCATTTGAAATCTTGTAAATGTAATGCTTATGCTATTTGAAAATGAACTAGCATTATAAGGTGCACCAACAGAACTTAGACTATACCTAAAGTCTCACATTTATCAATTGATTAGCAATGCATGGCTAATGCATGAAATATATAAACTTTACCTATAACCCACTATTCCCTATATGACTATACTCATGCTATAGAGAAGAAAATGTACCACATGTAGTAACTATGCATTCACGTGCCATACATTAAAATGTATTACTTATTATCACGATGCCTAAAATAAACTTTAGGAAATAATATGGAATATGAGCTACGATTCTAATCATTGTATTGAATATGATCATGACAGGGTATTAAAGTTTCGGTACTTGGCATGCTTTCAATCTATCGATACCTGGTCTTAGCATTAACGTCGCCTACCTGTTATGTGAAGTGGAAGCTTAGGTCGATGGTCTTCATGTTAAAGAGTTTACAACCATGCACCATACGATGTTGAGCTGTGCCATACACTAGCCTTAGGTCTGATGATTTGGCGACTTGGTAGATGCAATAATCAATGTGGTATTGATTGCAATGGTTTCCCGAATTTCAACGTGCCCAACCGACAGCTCTTCCACTGTTGATATTTACAATATCTAGGGCTTGGAAAGAAACCCTAGTCTTTCATGGTAAGTAACAATGAATTGTTTCCTGGCCTTCATTTCGCGTTTAGTGGCAAGGTAGAGGGGCCGACAGTGCTGCTGCAATGCAGGTTTTGGAGTTTATTGTTAGGAGGACTCCTTCCTCGGTTTCGAACCTTGGACTTGTAAGGAAAGTTATATGTTACACGCTTGTATTCCTTATGAAATGGAGTCACGACACAGTCCTTGAATTTGTTGTGAGGTTTCTCTGTCAATTTATTTGAGTGCAATTCGAACTGGAGTTCGATTCTCCTAGTCATAAAATTGTTCTTTGAATTCGAACTCGTATTTGTTATAATTGCTATAAGACTTCATCGTTTTGTTTGTGTGAGGTGTCTCAATCCAGGAGCTTCGACGCTAAGGTAAGTTTTTCAAATGATAGTGGTAGTAATACTGTAATGTTTAAGTTATACCTGCATTTTTTTCTTTGTTTTAACCTTTTCAACAGTAACTGGCAGGTGATACTTCATTGGAGGATTTCTATGAGCAAAAATCGGAATGGGGATGCTGCAACAACCATCTGGTAAGCCTCGGTGGTTCTTAAAACCTTGTAGGTACCTGTGGCATGGTTTATCCTGTGAATACAACGCGACGAGAGTTGGAAACAAGACCCTATTTGGAGTAATGGCCGAGTTTAAGTTTTATTTTGAACAGTAATGTAAGAGGATAATCCTCAGTTTTTATTTTGATATTCGGCTCAATAATTTTTTGCTGCGGCATTTAAAAATGACTTTGAACTTGTTTTCATGCTGTTGGTTGTTAAGGGAGTGACCCTATGTGATTTTGGAACCTTGAATGGTCTTCAATGTAAACTCTGTCAAATTTTGACTATACTGCTAAACCTGAAATCCTAGAGCCGAGGGTTCACTTGCTTCTGCAAAACAATGGAACATCTTGTATTGAAATGTTATAATTTTGTTTAAATATTGATTGGAGAATTTGTTTGTATAAACTGGTGATTTGGTTTAGAACAACGAAGGTTGTCTCTGGTCGAGAGTTGTAGGTTGCATACTTTTTGGTATATAAACCCTGTACTTCATATCGTTTTTGAAATTTAAGTTTGAAAGATGATGTTGTATAAGTTGATCTGTTATATATATAAAATCATGGCTATATGCCACAGGGTTCGATCTTGTTTCAACAAACGAAACCCTACCCTGTAGGTTTCGTTGGTAACTTTGATTATACTAAGAATTCAAACTTGAGAACCGGGCCTTAACTTGCTCATCTAATGGTTTCGACACTGTTTAAGTTTCTTGTTAGGGTTATAAGCTACTTGTTAGATAACGATACTAAATTCATGTTTTCTGTTAAGTGAGGTTAAGTGCCTTGTTAGTATTCTCAACACGATTGATAGATAGTAAGGTTAATTAAAATGTTGTTTAGGGTTTAGACACTACTACATTTTTGGCCTTTAGGGGGAGTTGTCTTCCGCCCCCAAAAGTGACCTACAGGGGGGGTTTTGGATTTGGGGGCGGTTTTGGAAAAACTGCCCCTAAAGGCACCGATGTTAAAAGTTTTTCCTTTTAAGGGCGGTTTTTGACGAGATTGGAACCGCCCCCAAAAGTGACTTTTGGGGGTGGTTTGTGACCCCCCTCATAGAGGTCTACGAAGGTGTTTTTAAACCCCCCTCACAGACCCCTTCATAGAGACCTAAGGGGGCATTTTTGAACCCCCTTCATAGAGACCTACGAGGGCAGTTGTGAACCCCCCTCATAAGCCCCCTCATACAAACCTATAGGGGCGGTTTGGAACCCTCCTCGTAGAGGACTATAGGGGCAGTTTTAAACCCCCCTTGTAGAGGCCTATAGGGGCGGTTGTGAACCCCCCTCGTATAGTCCTATAGGGGCAGTTTGGAACCCCCCTTGTAGAGGCCTATAGGGGCAGTTTAGAGCCCCCGTCATAGAGGCTTATAAGGGCGGTTTTGAACCCCCCTCGTAGAGGCCTATAGAGGTATTTTGAAACCCCCCTCGTAGAGGCCTATAGGGGTGGTTTGGAACCTGCCCTAAAAGTGACTTTTAGGGGCAGTTGTAAACCCCCCTCGTAGACACCTATGGGGGCGGTTCAAAACCCCCCTAAAAGTCCTTATTACAAACCTTTGGGGGTGGTTACAAACCCCCCTTGTAGGTACCTACAAGGGTGGTTCTAAACCCCCCTCGTTGTAACATACAAGGGAAATTTTGAACCCCCCTCGTAGTGACATATGAAGGTAGTTTAGGACCCCCCTCGTAGCAACATACAAAGACGGTTTGAAACCCCCTCTATAGCCATAATAAATCATAATAAAATATATTTTATTAAAAATACCAATATTGCAATATCAATAGGGCATGGAGGAATCGAACCACCAACCTCTTGCTTGTAAGGCAGGCGCTCTTCCATTGAGCTAGAACCCTTTCAGCATTGGGGAGAGGAGAATATGAACACCCAAATTGCATCATTTGTAATTCTAAGAAAAGACACTAATATTCAAAAGCAACCATGCTTAAAATCCAATTTATTTTTCAAAACACATTGATAACACTACAAGAAAAAAGGTCATTGGTGAGGGTAAAAAAATGTCACCATAAGCTCATCGGCAATAAAGGGACTCTGTCACCAAAATCTAAGCGTCTCCAAAGGCATCGTCACCGAAATTAGAGGTTATGTCATGACATTCAAGGTCAATCACTAATAATTATTATAATGATGGATAGTGACCCTCACGAATTCATATGGAGTTTTGGTGATGGACCTATTTTGTCTCTCACCATTGATGCATATATGGGGACAATCAATAACTGATCATTGGTGAGGGTCGAAAAATGTCACCATAAGCTCATTGGTGATGGTCAAAAGGGTCATTGTCACCAAAAATCGAATGTCGCCAAAGGCAGTGTCTCCAAAAGTAGAGTGATGTGGTGACATTCAATGTTCGTCAGTAATAATGATTATTTATGATGGATAGTGACCCTCACCGATTCATATCAAGTTTTGGTGATGGAGCTATACTGTCCCTCACCATTGATGCATATATGGGTATAGTCAATAACTGATCATTGGTGATGGTCGAAAAATGTCACCATAAGCTCATCGATGATGGTCAAAAGGGCCTCCATCACCAAAACCTTGAACATTGCTAATGACTTATGATGAGGGGATTTCAATGACACTCACTTTTAATGTTATTTCCATTATCATATCATTGGTGACAAGCTCTATGAGATTGTCACTGCTTTTCATTTTTAAAATCTTTTAATGACACATAATAAAGGACCGTTTCCATTTCAATTCAAATTGTAAAAAAAAAATTATAATGATCCTTAAAGCATAATGGTGAAATGTCACCATTACTTTCCACAATGGTGACAATCTTTGGCATGTATTGTTACCCATGAAGATGGATAGTAGCAATAAGTTCATGTATAAGAGCTAAGAAAAATCTCATAAAAAATATTCTTCTCTTATTTAGAAATGAAAAGCACAAACCCGTTGCCTTGAATTTACTATCATGCACATGTAAACTTCTTGTATGTTCAAGCATCCAACCATGCATTTTTTTTCTCCCTCGTGTGCTTTCATTGTTTTGTGCTCCATATGGTCTAAGCCTTAATCTTGTGTTCTTGATACAATGGTTCCCACTAATAATTATTTGTTATCCCTTCTTGTAGTCACGTTGACTTATTGTGGTTTCTTGTGGACATTACTATATTTCTTTCTTTCTATTTTGAAAATATCAATGAGACAATGGGACAATAATGTATTCTATGAGACGAGAATGCCAATATACTTGCCAGTAAAGAGGTGGAAAGAGGTGGTCCATAGCTATGGCTTTCAACAAAGCTTAGGGGTATCCCTCGTACCCTAAGCCACAGAGATCTTACATCCCCAAGCTCAACATACAATTTCTTACATCCTTTCACAATTAGATCATTTTTGATTGATTTCTATTCATCACAAGTTATTGATGATAGATTTGATGGGGAAGTGGTGAACAAATAATATAAGGGCCCAACTCTGCTCTTTCCAATCACACAAGCTTGATCCTCATCAATCATTCCTTACATACATATTTCACACACATACTTAGTCACAAATTCATCATCTTGGATGCTCTGGTCTTTATAACCATACTTTAAAGAGGGATCATATCTAGGCTATTTAGATTTTATATAGGCCTATCCCGATCTATGTATCCCAATATCTAATTGGCCAGCAATCAATAAGAATGAGATAGTCCTAGGACACATCCCATCCTAAGGGAGACAAGTAGCCTACTCAAACACAACCCATCCAAACTTGTTACTTAACCATCCGATGGAGCTTTTACTACTCACAAGTTGGTTGTAGAAGAGCAAATATGGGAAGTGGTTCACTCTAAGAATATAGGGAACTGGGGCCCCAACCACCTTGTAATTTCCCCTATTCAAATTCCATCAAAATTTTCCCAAAGTGCCTGATAAGATGACTATGGAATTTTGACAAAAAATTGGTCATCAAATTATTGTAGCTTAGTGGGAATTAAATATGATTGGTTGTAGTATTTTAGCAAACACTTTATGTCCTTACTGCTGTAGCTTCAATCTAAACTTCTTGATAGAGAAATCAAGGGTTGACTGCTTTTACTTTGACTATGCCACATTTATTACATGGACATTTTATGGGCATCTTATTCATTGAATGCTCCTCTAGAAACTTTAAGAATTCCTCAACCCCGTCTCTATATTCTTGTAATGTCCTACACATAACTAGTTTCCAAGTCTATGAATGGATGAAATGAAACTTGAGTTTTACACCATATGGATTATATCTTAGAAGGTCCCCCAAAATTACATTAGTGAGAATGTTTGAGGAGGCATGGAAGCCACCACATATTCTCCACTAATTACCCTGACATATGTATTTTTATCAGAGCCATGAGGAGGTTTAAAGGCCCATCTAATGACATGTATTTCCCGAACCAAAAGCATTAAAGAAGACATGCATACAAATGAGAGTGGGTGCTTAAATACCCAATAGTAATGTACTTAACTAGTAGAAGCACTACAACATGAATAACATTCAAAGAAATATAAGTGTCGAAAAGAAAATAGAAGAGACAATGAGATTAAACATACAAAACAAAACCATTGTATCAATAATTCCAAAAGAGAGAGCAATATTCATGGGCCTATTCAAGGGGACAAACCTCTTTCAGCAAATCTCTAATGCAATAGCAATCCTTTACAAAACATTACATAGCTTCCTAGCTCTATAAACAATTTCTTACTAGAAAAACCCTAACTACTTGTGGTCCCATCATTAATGAGAACCAACCACCTAGTGGTCAAATGAATGAAGATTAGGCCGAGAGAGGAACGAGAATCTAAGTGTAGATGTATGCACAAAATTATTAATGAAATATAGTTTCGTAATATGGTTAGTTTGTTGGGTAATACTTAATGGCAGAATTCCATCTTGTAATCTGGAAATGGTAATTTGATATGTGCTTAATCAATTAGTCAAGCATGTGAACATAATGTTTCTGAGGAATTTGTATATAATTCTTGTTATGATATTGAATCCATAAATTTTGATAGTTGGATTGTTTCTGGTAGGAACATGCAATTTCCATTGAAGTGTTGAACCACCCTTGGAGTTGAATTGATGCTTGCAACAATTTATATGTGAAAAAAACTTCTGTGTTGAAACAAAGAAATGGCCCTCTCTTCGAAAATTGACGGTCAAATTGTAGAGTCTAATTTAATTTACGAAATTATGGATTGTTAGTCTGTGTTAAGCAAATTCAACAAAACTGGGTTTCTAGGGTGTGTGTTGATAGGTTTAACTCCAGCAATGGGTGTTGATTGATGAAGGGAAGTTTCCATAGATGGTGATTTGAGAAGAGCACATGTTTGTCAGAAAAGCGTGGTCAATGTCTCAGTTGAGGTGCAAATACAATATGACAATTTCTAGTGTTGAGTTGGATAGAAATGCTTTGGAAGAGATGCGCCCAGTTGAATTAAAGAACACACAAAATGTAGATACGTGGAAGGGCCAAATGAGCCTGTAGTTTACAAGTGTTACTTGAATTCGATAAATATTTTAGCATAATCGTAGATAACATCAAACATAATTCATGTAACTTAAACTTAAACACTAGTGCTACATGAAACATTGTAATGCTACCTAAATGGTTGAGGTGTTACTGGAATTCTCAGTCCACAGAATTAGCCTAGATTGTCGGTTTACCAAATACATGCTCCTCTTCATATATAGAACTCATGCATCAAGGTTGTCTATTGTTGACTTATGGATGGGGCTATGCCAACAAGTGTCCAAAATTATCTCAGCTACTTCATTACTCATAGGCATGCCCAAATTTGGCCATTATGACCTACTACGATTGCCCTTTATGCACATATTTTCCCAAGACTTATTGCAATGCTTCCCAAGTTTGAATATGAGGTGCCTAATTGTTGCTAGAAGGTATCAAATATGCCCAGATTTGATGACATGGGTTTCTTTACAATTTTCCCTCTCCATCATACCACAATCTTTAACATGGTGCCCAGAATGCCATGAAGATATTAGAACTGTAGCACCAAGGATCGTATGTCAATCCATTTCCAACACCTTGTCACCCTCATGGAAACATAAGTGAACACCCACGCAAATAGAGGGGTAACACCTAGTATTGAAGTTTAAAACATTATTATCATAAACTATTAAATTTTAATCAAAAGAATTGAATGACTAGGGAAAAAGGTCTTGGCAACTCATAAATGTCTAACTAACAAGTGAGACTCTTCTGTTAATCTGGAATTGTTTCCCAATGTAGCCCAAATTGTATCAGCAGACCCCACAAGACCAATGTACTATCCAGGTCATCAGAGGGATTTTCTTACCAGGCATGTTGGAACACAAAATCTAATTATATTTTAATTTAAGCACTAACTTGAACTTATACAATCCCACTAAAGGCAGCAAGCTAAATTTCCAACAAACACTGTACTCCATACATGGTTACCATTTAATGCCAACCAACTCGAGATCCCAAGCATTAACAAGTTTAACGCATGACGTTAATTGAACACAAATTAGTCTATCCAATGTTTTATGTGTTATGCATAGAACATTGTTGTTCAAAAGTCATTTATTATTTAGCCTAATAGCTTCATATTATAACAAATATTCCCACAATAATGAGTACACTATACTTCTAATGAAGGAAATATTTTATGAAATGTACAATCTAATATGCTACACTCATCAACACGCTAACATGTTTAGAAGGTACTTTCTCTACTTATAAAAGTATGCCCAAAGTTTAGCCCGACAAAATTGTCTTTAAGTATTGAAGTTTGTATGCATACTACAATTCGATGAAAAGAGAGGTTCAAGGATAACATCATGCCGAAAGGATGAAGTATGCTTAGGATTTTTAGTTCACAAAAATGAATGTGGTAAAAATAGTATGCTTTCTAACTGTACCAAAGGATATCGGGTTTGAGTTTTCACTAGTTCATATTAGCAACAACCTTAGTCAAGGCTTTTTTTACTTTAGCAAGCTCTATAAAAATGTTAAGAATGGATAACCAATCACATTAGCCTTTTCTATATGACAAGCTTAGTAGTAGTAACTTCTTTCAAGGTTTTTAAGCATGGAAAAATGAGTAAAAGTAAGGACCAATTTTAAGTAGTCAAGTAAATTGGAAGTTTTCACTTACCAAATATATCAAGGATAATCATGGCTTGAGATTCACTTCTTGTGCAGTGACATCCACCTACTAAAATATGCACTTGACTAATCACCCTTCACTCATTAGAGCCTAGAAACCACTCCACCACTTCATGCTTGGAACCATGACATCATTCCTTGTACTTTCCACAAACAAACAAAATGTTTAGTATATAAATGTCCAAAGAGAAATTTGACTTTGAAAAGGAAAAAAAAACAAGAAAAACTAGAAATGAAGGTAACATCAATGATTTTGTTAGATATATAGAATGAAAATTTGGACATTGATTGCTAAATATATAAACCTCTGGCTTGTGGAAAAAAGCAATTTCATTAGACTCACTCTTTTACAAGGAACACAAATATGTGCTTAGAAATGGCATGGAAACACTAAAAAGCACATTACTAAAACTAGCAGTTATCGGGAAAATGATTACATATTTCCATAAATAAGAAATATGCAAGAAACAAGAATATGTATATCTATTTGACATACAAACCCTATAAATCTAGCTCTTGCAAAAAAAACTGTAAAAAATAGCAATTTCTCATAATTTAGTGAAAATTACTCTCAAATAGGCTCTAATCATTATGATTCTTTGGATGCACATGTAATACAACTAGCATGATGGAAAATTGTTGGGTATTAACCCTCCAGTTGCATCATCAAATCTAAGGGTTAAAAATCAAGTTTTTTTTAAAGAGACTTTTAATGCTTAAGACCCAGCATAATTTCCAAAAAGTTTTAAATTTAGAATTCTACATTAAAAAAAGTTAAAATATATTATTTTATTTATATTCATTTTTTAATATAAATTTAAAAATATGTACCTTTGTAGACCTCACGTTGGAATAGTCTTAGTCTTTATGGTCCAAAAAGTTTGAGGTTGGAATAGTCTTAGTCTTTCCAAAAAGATTTGCAAATTCAAAACGACTTTCTTTGTATGCAAACCATGCCCATCTTCCATGTTATTTACTTACATGTGCTTGCGTCTAGTAAGCACTGGTTTATTATGTTTTGGCAAAAATATTTTAAGTACTTACACGTGCTTTTGTATAGTAATCATTGGTTTATTATGTTTTGGAAAAAATATTTCAGGTATGGATGGTCGAGCCTCATCTCTAGACCATTCATTCCACTCCAAGTCTATACTTAACCATCTAATAAGCATTGGTTTATTATGTTTTGGCAAAAAATTAACCATCTAGTAAGCATTGGTTTATTATGTTTTGGCAAAAATATTGGTTTATCATCTAGTAAGCATTGGTTTATTATGTTTTGGCAAAAATATTGGTTTATTATGTTTTGGCAAATTTGGTTTATTATGTTTTGGCAAAACATTAACCATCTAGTAAGCATTGGTTTATTATGTTTTGACAAAAATATTTGGTTTATTATGTTTTGGCAAAAATATTGGTTTATTATGTTTTGGCAAATTTAGTTTATTATGTTTTGGCAAAACATTAACCATCTAGTAAGCATTGGTTTATTATGTTTTAATTATTATGTTTTAATAAAAATATTTGAGGCATGGATCGTTGAGCCTCATCTCTATACCATTCATTCCAGCCAGCTCCCAAAGCACTCACACAAAGCATCAACAGCTCCCAAAGCAAGTCTATACCTAACCGCCAGCTCTCAAAGCACTCGCACAAAGCGCCAACAGTTCTCAAAGCACTCACTCAAAGCACCAAGTAACGGAATAACATGGAATGCCAAACAATAGACAAGGCACATAGTGCTCAACACGACGTCATATTTTGGGATCACCAAGATATATGAAGATTAGTAAAACATTCCAACTTATCCATGTGGGAAATATTTCACTACAAGCATCAAACCCGAGTGCCAAAACGACAGTTTGAATACTAAATCAATTGTCATGACAGCGTATAAGATAGTCATCACAAATGCAAAACAAAAACGCCCAAAGGATGAGCAATATGAATCAGTGTTCAAGTGTTAAAAGTGATATCAGACCAATTCTTCCTATTTCCATGTCAAGCCTCAAATATCGGTGATGAGTTCCATTGGTTTATTGAAATGTGCATTAAGAGAGCCGAGTGGTTTCAATAGAAGAGTATCAAAATTTGGTCTACACTACTTGTGTCTCAAATGATGCTCCTGTTATTCAACCTGGAAAATCGTCTCAAAAAATTGGTTTCCCTACTTGTGTACAAACCAAGTCAATGAATTGGTTTCCCAGCATTCAATGAAAGAAAAATTCAAATATAAATCTTCAGCTCGAGGCAGCTATGCAAATATTTACTTGAAGCTTTTGAAAATAAGGTACAGGAATTGATTGGGGACAGGATGGAAGTCAAAAGGACATAGGTGGCAGAGCATCTTAAGGGAAGAGTATGTCTCGAAGATTCTTAATGAAAGATCATTTCCAGATTTACAGGGAAACAGTTAACAGGTGGCATTCAGAGATTTCATTGAAGATTAGTTCCATATTTTCATGCAAAAGATCAATAGTCAATTAAAGATCGACTTCATTCGAAGACACTCAATCTTAGCAGTTACCAATCTTTTACATCTAGATAGGAGAAGGATGTCCTAGTTGGCATAGGAGAGAGGGATATCGAACCTAGATGTGTATGGGGATTTGAAGTCAACATTGGTTGGCTCAACCAATCCTTGCAATCACACAATATTCAGTTGAGAGAAAGTGGAACCAGAACAAAATCTATAGCTGAGAGTTTGAGCTTCATTTTCTCACAAATATAGAGGGAAGTTGGAACTAAACAGGGAGGCTGAAACTCTAGCTAAGGAAGCAGAGGATTTACAGGATGACAGATTGGAGATCACTCCAATGGGCATGGACTCTCCCAGCCATTCCATTTCTATAAATATTTACTGATTGCCACTTCACTTGAGGTAAGTCACTCTAGCTCCAAGAAAGATATGAAGGAGGCCATTGTAAATGTATTTTTTGGATCATTTCAGCTATGGGACGTTCACATGATATTTAGTTGAGAGAAAGTGGAACCAGAACAAAATCTATAGCTGAGAGTTTCAACTTCATTTTCTCACAAATATAGAGGGAAGTTGGAACTAAACAGGGAGGCTGAAGCTCTAGCTAAGGAAGCAGAGGATTTATAGGATGATAGATTGGAGATTACTCCAATGGGCATGGACTCTCCCAGCCATTTCATTTCTATAAATATTTACTGATTTCCACTTCACTTGAGGTAAGTCACTCTAGCTCCAGGAAAGATATGAAGGAGGCCATTGTAAATGTATTTTTTGGATCATTTCAGCTATGGGACGTTCACACAATATTCAATTGAGCGAAAGTGGAACCAAAACAAAATCTATAGCTGAGAGTTTCAACTTCATTTTCTCACAAATATAGAGGGAAGTTGGAACTAAACAGGGAGGCTGAAACTCTAGCTAAGGAAGCAGAGGATTTATAGGATGACAGATTGGAGATTACTCCAATGGGCATGGACTCTCCCAGCCATTCCATTTTTATAAATATTTACTGATTGACACTTCACTTGAGGTAAGTCACTCTAGCTCCAGGAAAGATATGACGGAGGCCATTGTAAATGTATTTTTTGGATCATTTCAGCTATCGGACGTTCACACAATATTTAGTTGAGAGAAAGTGGAACCAGAACAAAATCTATAGCTGAGAGTTTCAGCTTCATTTTCTCACAAATATAGAGGGAAGTTGGAACTAAATAGGGAGGCTGAAACTCTAGGTAAGGAAGGAGGATTTACAGGATGACAGATTGGAGATCACTCTAATGGGCATGGACTCTCCCAGCCATTCCATTTCTATAAATATTTACTGATTGCCACTTCACTTGAGGTAAGTCACTCTAGCTCCAGGAAAGATATGAAGGAGGCCATTGTAAATGTATTTTTTGGATCATTTCAGCTATGGGACGTTGGTCAATTATGGGGTGACTCAAAGCTTATAATAAAGTGGGCCAACCAAAATCATAATATGAAAAATTTAGAACTAATCCACATCATGAATCAATTTGTAGAGGTAAAATATCATTTTCATGCTATTTCTTTTACACATGTATACAGAGAATCCAACTTTAAAGGTGACAACTTATCCAAGGATGCTCTACTCTTATAGGAGGGTACCTTTATTGAACAAGTCTTCAGGGGAGGCAATATTCTAGCAGCTTGAGAATATCACTTTTAATAATTTTGTTTATATTTAGAATTTGTTCGAAGTTATCATGTCATCAGGATATGAGAGACAATGAATTTTATTTTTATCTGGGCAATATTTAGAAAAAAAATTGTATTCGATCTTGGAAGATTGTGATATATCAGAACATGAAGTGTGTATGGAAGAACTAAAAGGGCCAGCTTTTTTTTTGAAGGCGTCCTTTTTGGATAGAAAATATATATTTGATTTCAAACTCTGAAATATCAATATAATGATTTTTTTCAGGAAGAAAAAAAGAGTTTGGTACAAGTCATATTTGATATGGAAGTGAAAATCTAATTCCCATGTCTGATACAAACAGTTTAATCTCTCAACAACAACACATCCATACCTATATGAAATTTGAGTTGGGATGCCTGCATAAAGATGTTGAATTGACCATCACCAAGTGGGGGGGGGGGGGGGGAATTGAAGTTTGCAATGACTTTTAAATTTGTGAATGAAGTGAAATGTGATGAATTACCATTAGATGTGTGTGGATTATCTTTGGGAGTACTTGCTTGTGAGATAGGCACGCTGAATATCAGTAATGGCCTGACTAATACAAACAAATGAAATTTAGTATGGGATGACTAAATGCTCAAAGAAAACAAAATCTTGTTGTACACATTTCAACAATGTAGGCAAAAAGACTTATTAATGTTTCCCAAAAGTTTTTGCTGCTAGTATTGAAATCAGTATCATATTAGTATCATAACACATGTAGGAAATTGGCATAAGAGAAACAATTAAAGTAATTATAGGAAAACTAAGGGGATATTTTAATGGAACCCAATAATTGGCCTATTCAACATGCTATATATCTGCGACAAAATTTTGTTTTCCTAAACACGGGATTAGGCCATACTTCAATTCCTGAACTCAAGATTAAGAACTAATTGAAAAATGACATATCCATCCTATTTCCTTTGCATATCGGATTAGCTATAGTCTTAGCACCCAAGGAAGCAGGTAGTTGGTGAATGTGCATAAACTATCACCATGCATTGAAGATAACTACCAAGAACCACTACACAATGCAGTTAAAAATTAAGTGAAACAACTATAAGGGTAGAGTATCCGAGGTGGATCCGCTATCTGATTTTTTATTCTTCTCTTAAAGTTTGACACTAGTTAACTGATTAATGGGAATTTTGTGGATGACCTGTTTCTGACCATTGAAAAAGAAGAGTAATCCTTTCGCAGCATGTTAGAATACTTAGAAATATCCTACAAAAATTTGGGCTCCAATATCCAATTAGCTAAGACCCACTGTTATAAACAAAGCCAATGCGAGTTGCCCGATAGGCTAGGCAATCTTGGATGGGCTTGGATCCAACCAGGATAAATTTCAAAATTCTTAGCAATCAAAATTTCAGGCAGGGAAATGCTAAGAATAGCCTGCAAAATGGAATTCCAGAAGGAACTAAAAAAAACCTTTCTCATATATTTATAACTATATGTGATGTTGATAAATGAAAAGATCAAGACCATTCTTAATCCATAGAAATATGTTTACATATAATGAAACAGGCAGAAAAGCAATGTTTAAAAATGGAGTTGAGCATCATCATCTTTGAAATCAACCACCCTGGAACATACTTCACCATATTATTATTTGTTGGAAATTTAGTTATTTTAGATTGTAACACATACAATACAACAACTTCATATGACAATTGGAAAACAAAAGAAAATAGATAAGATTTACAACATGAAGCACCCTAACAATGACACTAGAAACTGTTTAAGACATTTCTAGATAGAACAATGACTTACATTTTGCGAGTTTGGCAAGTTTTTGAGATGTCTGATGTATGCCGAATCCAATTCTAGATGCCCTCTTATTGAACTCGGATTGCACAAAACCAACAGATCTCGATCCTGCATACTTTGTGTTATTGGTAGATCCATTCGATTGGGAAAATTCGGAAGAGGAATAAGATTTCCGTAGTCTCTCTACTATAGTCTGGAATTATGTTGTCCTATGGTAGTAAGAGGACCCAAATTGCATAGCTTGCTCAACAATCTTAACATCAGGTAAGTGTTGAAGGCAGGCTCGTAGGTATACAACAGTTGCTGTCAAGTTGTTTTCAATATTTTTATTCATGAAGACATCAGTCATTGCTTGGATGCAATGGTGCATCATAAGGAGATCACTACGTCCTACACATCTGGAGGTACACTTAACAGGCCCTCGATTTAGTTTGAGGCACACCTTTCAGTCTAGCTCGACAAGGGATATAGTTCAGCTAGAGAGACAATTTTTTAAACTCCACTCCCAAGACATCTTGTAGTAGGTTTCATACACATTTCTGAGTGTTTCTTTACCAATTATTGCCGTGATGCTTCTGAAAACCCAATGCCAGGCTTGCAATTCAAAACACCTTCCAGAAAGATGCCCTAGCGTAATTGCTTTTTGAAATTTTTTTCGCCAAATGCAACTCATAAGGTCAAGCAAAAATACAATTGCTGTAGGATAAAAACTCTAATGGTGATTACGTTTGCATATCCCTTTCCTTGGATGAAAACTGAAGATACATCCCTCTACCCAGATCCACAAATCTACACATGAAATACCGTAACCCAAATGTAAAAACAATGTATGCCAAAACCCTGTGCAGTTATGTGTCTCAGATCTGTAACATAGTGATGTTAACAAAGAAATAAAACTACAAAACCCCAAAACCAAGATCAATTTAACTGAATTGGACATATATAGGGTTCACGAGAGGGCTTCAAATAGAATAATTGAGGTTGTGCTTTGGATCACAATACAAGGAGGACACTGTTCGGTAAAGATTAGGATTCAGTATTAACGTTGCGGGAATCGACCTCGTAACCACCCTGAAACCAAACAAGTTTGAATGATGGGTATGAAATGTTTTTCCAAAAAACCTTCCAAAGTTACCTCGCCAACCTCCAATTGTTTATAAAACTGCAGCTATTGATGTGGAAAACCCTTCTCTTCTTTTCCCTGCAATGCCCTCTCCCAGAGATGTTTGTCTTAACTAATGGCTACGCCATCCTTAGCCATCATCCTTCCTGCCATTGCTTTCTCTTTTTATTTTCTCTCTTCTCCTCTGCTTCATTTACCAATAACCGCTCCAAAAAAATCAAATACTTCCAATATATCCAGCCCAAAATTACACCACCCAATAAGTCAAATTATATCAACCCTCCAAAAAAATCAAATACTACCAATGTACCCCGCCCAAAAAAAATTCAAGTTTTTATTGGAAATTTTATTTTTAACATTTTTACAATTTTATTTTGAACATCACCCAAAAAGTCAAATTTCAAGTTTTTATTGGAAATTTTATTTTTAACATTTTTACAATTTTATTTTTAACATTTTTAATGCTTTAAAAAAAATTACATGTGAAGTTAACAATATGCTCCTTAAAAAATCAAATTTCAAGTTTTAATTAGACATCCTATTTTCAACATTTTTAATGTTTTAAAAATAAAAGTTATGTTAGAAATTTATAATAATTATTTGTGTAAGTAGGAAATATTATTTTTGCACTAAAATGTATTGGTCTATGTGAACTCTTAATACAACCTCAACCATGTTTTATCCTATATTGATTTTGATGTAGCTAAAGGCTTAAAAGAAATTTTGTAGGTATGGCTTGTGGTTTATGAGTGTTTGGTTTAATAAGTCATGGTTTAGCACAACTAGAACATGGTAGTTTTTCCAACCTTTAGAATTGATGAGATCCATCAGGGAAGAGGGGATCATATCATATCCCAATCTCATTAGCTCTAAATTTATGATAGAATGATGGATGGTTTTTTAAAATCTCTAATGATAAAGGAGATGGGGAAAAATTATATACTCTTAAAAATGCAAATATCCAAATCACAGGCCAACAAATAACTAAGCATGATTTATTTTCCCATTACACAATGACGTTCCAATCTTGGAAATTTGTGGATAAAATAAGGATGGCCATGCAATACTATAGTGATATGGTGTTAATAAGGTGACATATGAACATAAGATAGCATGTGATAAATCCTTATCCTTTGATGAGCTAACATTTCCCTATGAGAAATATTAAAGGACACAAGTAGCAACGAGATCAAATCCATACCAAGTCTTTTGTGGAGGAGACACTACATTGCCTTGGACCTTTAGATCCATATACAATTATGCACATAGACAGGACAAGTAAATTCCATCAGTGTCTTGACCCCAACCATGGAAGCCATGTGAACCTAGATTTACCTCACATCACTTTACTTGTGGCCATTTTAATCCCCGTTATACACAAAACATAATGACTAATGTACTCTTTGAGAATATACTTTGTATTAATGTGGTGACATGGAGAACGAATGTATAAATAGCTCTCTATCTCTCGCATATGCACACAAAGAGAGTTGTCCTATATGGTGAGACTTTCACACTTTATAGGGTTAATGTGAAGAGCATTAAGTGGTCGTTTTAGAAGTTACATGAAGCAAGGGAGGGGTATAAGGTATATTTGTAATTTTCAGCGAGTATGAATAATAGCATAAGTATATTAGTGGTGAAATCTTTGAGCTTAGTTAGTGGTTATGGATGTGGAATTGTTGAGCCCGATGTGGCAATGCTGATCCCAAAGTTTTTATATAAAACATATCTTATTTATATTGACAGTGAAGAGAAGCATTGTATTAAATGAACGTTGACTAGAACACGTCTTATAATAATTAACACACGTGCAACCTATCTTAGGTGGATCCAAATATTGGGATATGTTACCCATGGAAGCATTCACCCCACAACCATATGTATCCTTGTTGGAATCCCACCCCAAGATGGGGATAGAATATGAGAAATACTTATAAAAATTTATGAAGTCTCTTTGTCTCACAATCATTTCCAAGAATTTTGCACACAACCCTTATTAACTTTCTTTCTTACATTGTGAAAGCTATAACAACTCTAGACCTCAAGAAAAGGGCTACAATTAGTTATGTAAACTTGTTATCCTACTTACAAAAATAATATATCTTTACCTTTGTCAAAACCCAAAAATTTCGAAAAATTTAAAATTTTTAAATTAGCATATAATATTTATAAATGCACTCCTTCATCTGTTTGATTAGTTAAAGTGATCATAAATGTGTCTAAATGATCTGTTATTTACTTAGATTTTTGTTATGAGTTTCTTTACTGTTGCTGATTGTTTTTTTTTTGTTTTTCAACCGCAAGGGGGAATTGCCATGATGGACTGGCTTACTTAGCTTTCGAGCTAATGCAACAGATTTTTTCTTCTCTTACAGATATACAGGTAATGTCGGATCGCCGCAATAATCTTTAAAGCATCATAAGTCAATTTAGATGTACCAAATCATTCAGTGAAAAGTCTAGGCATGCTAACCAGGTTTATCAAGCTTTTTAAGGTAGAATACTTTTTGCATCATGCCCAGTTCAAAATTCAGAACATGTTTTTGATTTATACTTTAATTGTACAGATTGGGAGTTAATGATATCACTATGTCTTGTTGATACCTGTATTCTATTGTTTAAAATTTAAGGAGTTGCCTTGTTTGAAATCTGCTTTTTGTTTCCATAAATGATACTTGAACAAAATCTATAAGCACTTATGGAAGTAGTTCTTCATTATCATATTTGATTGAACTCGTTGTGTATTAAGGATAACACAGGTCTATTCTTTCTTAAGCCAATATTTATGAGTTGCATAACTTGATATCTACCAGTTAAAGTTCCATCATGAAGAAATAACAAGTCTTACTCATCTGTGCAATGCTATCTCAATATAGAATCGTCATTTATTTATGCCCTACATCTCTACAATAACTTAGAGAATTGATAGAGATATAGTATCTCTTATTCTTTCACATTAGGCTAGGGTATAAATTTTAGTGACCGGTTTGCAATTAGCATTTGATTTACTTGATAACTACCTCCTTGGAAATTTTTATAATAATTTATCATATGCTCTATGTTTGAAATAGACTCCAAGTCTTAATCTCGAATGCTATTGACCAAGCAAGTTTTTGTTGAATAGAATACAAGGTATTAAAGACATCATTCTAGGGTTTTGATTATTAGAAGAATGATAGGGAATTATCCATTATGAAGAATCATACAATAACTTTATCAAAATATATTATGAGTTTTTATTTAGCAATAATGATAAGAATATCATCGAGATCTTTGAACTTTATTGTCATTAGCATGATTGTAATGATTGTAGGTCCAAGTATTATTGTTCTCCAATACAATAATCGAAAGCATGTGTTAACAAGGGAATTTTGGCAAGTTTGAACTATGGTTTATTACCATAATTGGATATCCTTACTATGATTTTAATTGATTGACAATAATTGTGATGTCCTCGTGGAACTATAGAGTCTCGACCCACTGCATGGAAATATTAAGCTGCTACGTGGTTAATCGAGAGCCAAGTGCTTGGTGATATAAAACATTGGACCTAACCCTACCTCATCATTTTCCTTCTCCTTCAGGCTCGGGTCTTTCTCTGCTACATCTCCAGGTCTGAGCTTTGTTGTGGCGTTGTTGATACAGCTCTTAGGCTATTACAGTTCCTTTGCTTAATGTTATCGTTTGGAAGTCTTTAGAATTGGTTGTTGACAGCTATGAGTGAGTTATAATGCCTAGGGTTTATCCCTTGACTTCCTTTACTGGTCTGGTCCTGGCATAAGGGTTTCGTTCAACTTGTTTTGTCACGGCTTCCACCATAGAATAAATCTTTTTCTTTTGTCAGTTGCTCATTCAGTGACGAGGAAGGTATGCTCGTGGTTGACTGGATAATTGCTACGTTTGGAACCCCATTCGAGTTCGCTGGTAAGCAATAGACATTCCATCGTTTTTCACTTTAAAAGAAAAGGGTTTAACAAAAACAACATCTATAGCTGATACTACACTATTGTTGCAGGTGCTGGTAAAAAACGTGAAGGTGTGAAAGACACAACCCTCAGCGCTTGGCTAATACCGGGTAAGCCTGGTTTCAACATGGCTTTTCCTCCTTGCTGGTTGTTGAGTGGTTAGGGTTTGGTTTTGGATAGAACAACTCTGTGATGTATTTGAATACTATGGCTTCTGTCGGTGTTGTAACTATTTTAACCTCCTTTCGGTACTTAGGTTTTTATGTAGAAGATATGTATTGTAAATTTTGAAGAGAACCAGGCTTATGAGCCTGTTCTGTAGGTGATGTTACGGCATCGGGTGTTTAGGTTTTGTTACGACATTTCTTCAAAAGATTTATGGGTTAACTCCCAGGGTTTTGAAAATATATCTTAATATAAAGTGTTGTCTGTATAATGGCTTGCTTTATGTCTGTGTTTTTCCTTTAATTCGATTATATGTACAATAATAAGTAAATCTTTAGTTTTTAAAACCTTTGTACACTCGGTTTGTGAACTCGGCTGTAGGTAGAATAAGGTTTTAGCATTGGTTTTGCTCCTACGTTTTTCCTGTGTAATTTAAGCTTTATAAAATGACTGGTTACCGTCATTATGTATGTTGGAGCCGGTGTATGGTGTGTGTTTTAAATTTCTAAATTTTATAAAAGATTCTATTAATAAATGGCTGCGGCCGTAGGTGAAAATCGTTGTAATGAATTTCAATGTTTGGATAATACGTCTTGTTAAAAGTCTCCTGTAGGTTTCGAGCTGATGTATGTGGCATATATTTTCAACTTCATGTTTTAAGATTATCAACACTATGAAAACTGGGTTGCAGCCATGGTGGAATCGTGGCTTGAGATCTTAGTATTTAAATTACTAATTAAACTGAGAGGATAGGATTCCATTCTAAAATGACAGTGGTGATTTATTTAAATGATTATTATGTTATTAGGAAAAGAGGACTCTATTGATACTGTGAAATCATGTAAAGGTTATAACTAAAAGATTTAAGCTCGATAATGAGCTAAATATAATGTTCTGTTATATCGTTTTATGACTCTATGGAAAAATGGAAGTTTTAAGAAAACAAATATAAACTATTTGTTTAAGCTCGACCTCGAGCTAGATGTTGTTCTGTTTTTGTTTCTTCTGTTTAACAGTTAGTAGCTAGGTCAAAGCTCTGCCAGTGGTTGCTTGTTGTAGAAACTGGAGAGATAGGGTTTTGATCGAACTCCACGGTCACAATTTTTGGTTAGTTAAATATTTAGTTTGTTATGACTAAGGTTCTGTTGAAAGTGAAAGATATACTATACTGTTGTTTGGTTCGATGTTGAGTCAAATAGGGTTTTGCTAGTCCTTTCGTATGTTCAGAAAATAAACTCTACTTATCTATTTAACTATCATACTAAACCAGGTTTAAAAATTACAATAACATACTGTTACTTACAATAATAACAATGTATAGCAGGCATTAAAAATACCTTGACCATAAGATAATGATGATAATAGGGAATTGCTGAAACAAAATAACTCTACAGAATCTATCTATTGCTACTCTGATATGCTATTTGACTAACTACCTACTCTTCAGACATATATAAATCAACTCATCATACATTTATTCTGAATTAACAACATAAGGAAATAAATGGTTGAACCTGTTTTCTGGGACAACAACAGCAATGGGAGGCTGTTCCTCCCTACCAACTCCTGGAGAGTGCCAAGAAAGCACTTCTTAGGACCCCCGAGCTTGCTCTGGTCTCCCTGGCTGGAACTAGGTGCAACAAAACAATTCACTCAGCCAAAACAGCTAAACTGGAACCAAGTTACTGCAGCATCCCTCTCTACAACTCCCTTACTGTATTTCCCTCTTCCTCAATGGGACTCCTGAATAGCATTCACCTGAATGTATTCTCCCTCCAGAACAATTGAACCCCCAGCTCAGTTCATTGAGTACTATTTAAAAGATTGCCTAGGTCTTTGTTGGGTTAACTGTCATTAATGAGCCACCTGCTCTGATTCCACTTTCTTGGGGAATCATGACCCCAAAATATAGGGAAGTTGCCACCTGCAACTTAGGAAGTGTTTGAGGATGCTGCCACTTGTCTTTTGCCTTTCCACCTAGTTCCATCCACCAGTTTGACTAGTAACCTCTTTTTAACAGCTCTCCCATGCTGTTGTCTCCATAATTTATTTATTAATAATAAAATATTCAGAATTACATTCCATTTCTAGTGACTCTGCTGAGTCATCAATTCCTACTTAGCATTAAATTTAACATAATGTCTCAGGAATATAATGAAATAATTACATAATTTTTACAAAATTGGGGTATGTGACAACCTTCCTTTTCACTTGACTAAAAGTCTCAAATCCATTCTATCCTACTCTCTAGAGTAAGGGATTGCCAATGAACTACATTGATAACTCGGGATATTGTTGTTACTCCCTTGCGAGTGTAATACTATCAACTTGACATTAAAATAAAGGCTCAACATAATTTCCTAAATTGCAACCCAAATCCCATTACACAAGAATAAGTTATCTCGACACTTGACAGCACACTCTCTATGATTCTCCATAGCCGACATGAAATCAATGCAACTGGTTAATGCAAAACATGCAATGAAATTGACCCCTCAATAATCCCAAAATGAAACATTTATGAATATAAATATGAGATATGAAATTATTGTTTAGGCCTTATGTATTCATGCCACATTTTCAAGTAGCAGCCACTTGCCTTATCATAGACCTTATTCCACATTAATAGCAAACATTTTTTCATTTATATATATATATATATATATTTTTTTTTTTTACTTCGCATATTTATGATTGTATCATGGTATAACTATCAATTCAAATAAATTAGAATATATTCTTGTACAATTTATATTGATGGAATCATTTAATTTCCTTGCAAACTTTTATTCAATTGTTGCAATTTGGCGATAGATGAAATCAAAGTTTTAATGGATCCATAACTCTGGTTGAGTTTTTAATGGTTCGGGTCAATTTGGAATTGAGTAAAACTCTTAAGGGAATTGTTCCACTATGTACAAAACTGGATCAGGATGAAACTTTTGATCATGTCTAAAATTTCTACCTAATTCTTATCAATTTTTTGGTCGAAAATATGGTCCTACCTCAAAATTAGCATATCATATTTAATGTCTTTGACCTTATTAACTCCAACCTAAAAAAATTATGTAATGATAAAAATTAACTATTGACGAGCAAAAACAATGTTTATATGATGACGATGATGATGACGACAATGATGATGAGGAGGAGGAGGAGGAGGAGGATGACAATGATGACAATGACATTGACAATGATGATGATAATGATGATGACAATGACAATGAGATCGATTAATGATAATGACAATGATCATGATGGCAGTGCCAATGACATTGAAGATGTGATTATATATTTATTACGACAATGATGATGATGGCCACAAAGTGCCTTCTTTCAAGGATTCTCCACACTATGTGCTCTGTGATGGTCTAGGGAATCGTAATGGTGAGAACCATACGTGGTGTTCAAAACCTTTAAATATGAACTAAAACCTTGGATTCTACCTTTAGGATACAAACCATCCCTATTGTGCCCTTCCTCAAAATGGTGGGCATATATCACATGTAAGCTAAAGATTATGTACATAGGTATTTTGTGGTAGCAAATTACTATGGCATTAGACCTTAAATTTAGTTCACGAGCCATGGTCTAGGCCATGAGAACCATCCTCAATGTTACAAATATTGTAATGGCCACCATATCATGCTTGTAAGGTAAAGTAATTATGTTTGGGGCCCTACACATGGATCATGAGTGGTACAGCAAAGTTAACCATAAACCATTATTGGTTTACATAACCTATACATATCAAGTCATTGTTGGTTTATTGATTTATAAAACCATGGAAAAATTAGCGACGACAATGATGACGACGATGATGATAATGATGATCATGATGACAACAAGATGATGGTGTGATTATTTGATGATGAGGGTGAGTATGTTTATAATGACAATGATGATGATGATGACAATGAAAATCACATGAATGATAATTCTAACGAAGATGAGGATGATGATTCAATCTAAATGCGGATAAAGAAGGAAAATCCCATTGAAAAATGGGAAAGAAAATTCCGTTGAAAAAGGGGAAAGTATATCACTATTATTAAATATATCATTATATGTTATTCATTTACAATGTCTGTTTAATTGGCAATTTCTACATAATAATTATTAGTGCATTAAAAAAAAAAATTAACGGTTGTTTCAGTGATTCAATGTTAATCTTTCCAATGAGATTGAGACCCTATGTCACAAATGAGGAAACTGGAGATACAAGGTGCCAAGAGATAATGGGGACAATATGGATCTCAAGTTCATGCATTTGGCATCAAGGGAGTATACAAATGAAGAGAAATAATCATGCATGAAGGTCGATCAATAGTATCCCACACAAATGATATTTTGGGAGATGGTGTGACCATCGAAATGACTATAGTACAAAATATCAATATAGTAGATGGTGGGTTTGATTATATTTTCATCTTTTTGATTGATAATCCCTATTAAGGATTTGATCATCAAAGTTATAAAATATGAGTGGGAAGTCATCATAGGTGGAATGAGTACATGGAAAGATACCGACATTTCCCTAATATCTTCAAATCACTTAGATCAAGTCTCTCTCATCCAAGTAAGATAAACTTCTTTCTTAATGCGTAGATTTAGGGCATGAAACTAGTGAGAAAATCTGGCAAAGACACTAGATTATGTATGTGGAATCATCCACAATACAACGAAGACAAACTTGTACCCTAACCATATATTAACCCTTGCATGCATAGCCTAGCACAAAGTATGGTCCAAAATGACAATTATGCCCACCCATAACATGACACTTGTCACAAGCACACCCATCACATTAACGTTGGTGTGAGGGATATTGATGAATTGGAGTGATGAAGAAATGAAAAGGATGATAGAGATAAAACTCACCCACAAAACTCACTCTTTCCTTGGGAGTGAAGAGCTAGAAGTTCTAGAAATGCTTCACTGCCTCTATGCAAACAAAGAATAAGGTAGGCAATAAATAATTGACACAGATTATCCCTTGGGCAGTATCCATTATGGAGAGGTGGCCACCACAACTACTACTATGGTAGTCATTCAAGACCTCTTCAACCTCATCGAAAGTGAGGCTTTGTTGTAAGATAGTATTGACTCCTCATCAATATAAAACATTGCTAATAAGAAGGTAACAGGGGGATTTGTGACGAATTTGACAACAATAGTCACAAGAGAGACGAGGAATGAACTTATGAGTGTGGAGGTAAATGAGGATGTCCCCATACCAAGGTCCATCCAAAGAAATGATGAACAAATGTTCATTTGAAAGATCGACATTGATACAAGGATGATTAAGATCGGAAGGTAAATCCAAAATGAAGTTTGCCACATCTGAAGCCTTTTTACTCTTTGGGGTCATGAGGTCAGGGTCATATTATTGAAGTATAACAATCCACTTAGATACCTTGCCGAATAAGGTTTTGGATCAAGCGATCAAAGATGGAGTTCATATTCGCAACAAATTTGGTTTTTATTGTAAGGATGTAATGACAGAGATTCTAAACCGTAAAAATGACAGCTAAGGCTAACTTCTCATCATGGTTATGAGTCTTAGAGCCTTGGACATGGTTAGGTAAGGATAGTTGAACCTCAAGCCCTAAAGGAATCTTCAAGACATCTAATGCCAAATAAGTTTCATTGAACAACTAGACATGGCCTCACATTGAGGGTATCTTTGGCCTATGATTGGGTATGTCAGTGCCATTTGGTGGTTTTGAACACTATGTATGTGTCTTATGGCCTTGAAAAATACATAGGAAATAAGGCCATGCCTTAATCCATAAACAAAAAATTGAGGAATCACCACATATGACTTACCAAGGGTATCCTCAGCCTCTGATAAATCATGCAACTAGTTCTTTCATGTCAACATTTTAAGAATTACATATTAGTCTCAACACATTGATATGGTAAAGGAAGGAAATCCAAGCCTTATCATATAAATAAAGCTTATGAGAAACCAAGGCCAAACATGATGCCACCCAACCTCTCGAGGGTTTCAAATTAGTCACTTTAGGTTACAAAAATGACCTAAATGGTAGTCAACATAGCCTAAATTTTTTTATCTCATAAATGAAAGTCTAGGCATCTAGCACTAAACACAATGTCTTAAACACCATACCTGACCTTGATACCAAATCCTACTATGAAAATACTATGAATGCTTCCCATATCTGTAATAAGAGGATTGAAATTTCCCATAGAGTCTATTTATGGTGATATTGTTTAGGTGTTAGAGGCTATGGATTAAGGTTGAGAGTATTGAGGTAGGAAGTATGGTAGGTTATATAGATTTAGTACCAGTGTAGTAGGAAAATGCACGTGTTTTAGAGTGCGTGTACATTATTAACATGCATGAATTTTATAATGGATGTGCATTCTTGAAACATGTATGTAAAAATGGCATAAATCCCCACCTCAAACTCTTTGAAAAATGCTCTTTTATTTGTAGGTTATCTGCCCTTTTCCTTGTCGAAAAATGGTTGTTACATACAATGTTTATGATTTTTGTGTGATTGGAAGGAAAATGTTTGTTTATTTCTTGTTAACAAAGCATGTAAATATGGTGAACATATATGTAATCAATCAAGCATGTATTTTAGGAAAGTGTAGTCTAGTGAAAGGCCAAATTATGAAGGAAGAGAAACAACAATGGTGGGTGAGTCTACAAGTATCTCAAGACCTCATGTTCTATTCATAATTCAAACTTTATATCAATCAAATAATATTTCCATGCATTTAGGACATGGGAATCTATTGTTACAAAGAGATCCAAGTTGTCATGATCTGCTTACTTTTGCTTGTGAATGTTTAACTGCCTAGTCTCCTATTCCACCACTTTTCCTTCCTCCATGAGGACTCCCTAAATGCTCTCACCACTCGCATTTATCCATACCAGGAAATCCTTATCAAAGCAAGGAAGCATCATTATAGGTGTTGTCATGAGAATTCTATTTAAGTTCTCGGTATCTTTCTTCATGTATGGTTTTCCACATAAATTTGACACCTTTATCTTGTAACTTCGGCAAGGATCTTATAATTTTTTAGAATCCTTCGACAACTCTCTGATAATATCCAACTAATCCAAGAAGCTTCTTACTTTGGTCGAATTCTTTGGGGTTGTACAACTAGACATAGATTCGATCTTATTAGGGTGTATCTTTAATCCTTCTTTAGATATGACAAGCCTGATATATTTAATCTCCTTCTTAAAGAGGTTTCATTTTCTTTACTTAGCATATAGATGGTATTCACGTAGCTTCTACAACAATAGGAAGAAATGCAATAAGTGTTACGTTCCTCCTCATTTTGAGAATATATTAGGATTTCATCAATGAATACCAAAACACAGTACTTATCTAAATACTTTTGGAACACATCATTTGTTAATTAAATGAAAAGTATGGAGCATTTGTCAATGCAAAGGGGGAAACTAGGAACACATAATGCCCATATATAGTTCTAAACGAAGTCTTTGGTACGCTAATTTATTCCACTCTCATATGATGATACCCAAAACTTGAGTCGAACTTTGAAAAAACTTTTTTCCCATTTGAGTTAATAAAGAGGATCATCAATTTGGGTAGGAGGTACTTGTTCTTAATTGTCACTTTATTCAACATTCTATAATCAATGCACATCAAAAAGGTTCCATCCTTCTTATTGACTAGCAATATGTGTGCTACCCAAGGTGATGCACTTGGTGATATGAACCCTCTATCTAATAATTCTTGTAATTCCATCTTGAATTCATCCAACTCATTAGTTTGCAATATATTCTAGGCCTTAGATATTGGAATTGTGTTATGTTATGATTTATTGTTGCCATTGTTGTCCATTGGAAGCCATTTGAGTCACCCTTCACATAAAGGGGAAAATAATGAGAAGAAAGGGTGATGGAATGAAAATAACTAGCATGTTGAAATTGGAAGGAAAATTTTAGGGGGTCCTTGTTAGAACCACCCCCAAAACCCTAAACCTCCAAAAAAAACCTTTAGGGGGGGGGGTCTTTTTAGAATCGCCCCCAAAAGTCTTGATAATTGGGCTTTTAGGGGGGGGGGTTTCAAACAACCGCCTCCAAAAGTTCATTTCTCATTACTTTTAAGGGGGGTTCCAAACAAACCATCTCCCAAAGTTCAATTCTCATGACTTTTAGGGGGGGTTTTGACAAACCGCCCCCAAAAGTTATGAGAATTGATCTTTTAGGGGGGAGTTTTAAACAACCACCTCCAAAAGCTAAATTCTCATGACTTTTAAGGGGGGTTCCAAAAAATCCGCCTCCAAAAGTTCAATTCTCATGACATATAAGGGGGGTTTTGACAAACCACCCCCAAAAGTTATGAGAATTGGGCTTTTAGGGGGGGGTTTCAAACAACCGCCTCTAAAAGTTAAATTCTCATGACTTTTAAGGGAGGTTCCAAAAAAACTGCCTCCAAAAGTTCAATTCTCGTGACTTTTAAGGGGGGTTTTGACAAACCGCCCCCAAAAGTGACGAGAATTGGGCTTTTAGGGGGGGTTTTCCAAAAACCGCCCCCAAAAGTCAAATTTCAAGACTTTTGGGGGCGGATTTAAAAAAACCGCCCCCAAAAGTCCAATTTCCATGACTTTTAGGGGCGGTTTTAAAAGACCGCCTCCAAAGGTCTGAATTTTTTTTTTGGGGGGGGGTTTACCAAGACCCCCGCAAGCCAAAACTGCCCCTAAAGGGCTATTTTGTTGTAGTGTGAGCCCATGTCTTCTATAACTTCAGAAATCTTATCTGTCTTTGCCATGAATGGCTTGATATGAAAAATATTGAACTGTATACTAAATGAATGTTTGGAAACTAGGGTATGAAAAATCTTAGGGTTTTGATTCTATAGTGAAAGTGTTTATATTTCATGATTGAAATCTATACTAAATCAAAATGTGAGAAAGGAGTATAAAAATAGAATAGTGATATTTAGTGATGGAAAATAATAAGTATTTACTTATTGTTTGTAAGTAACAACTCTGTATAGAGAATAATTACAGCTGCTATATTTCTAGAATATAAAATGTCTAAAGCCATTGGATTTATAATAATGGAATGCATAGTATTACCATCCAAAAATAGATAGAGTGGATTTTGAAAATCTAGATCTGTGCATAAATAAAGTGTTTTTCTTTTATTATGAAGTAGAGGAAATGCTATACATCTGTTTATAATATGTTGTACTATTTCCTGACTTTTAGACATATAATTGAAATGGCAGAATTTAAAAGAAATACTACATTGTTTATCTAATCATTCAAATGGCATTCTGCCTATCATTCATCTCTATTAATTTTACTTTTCTGTACTAGAGTACTATACAGATAACAGTATGGGAACAATACAAAAAAGAATTTAATCCTTCATCTAATTTATTTAACCATCCTTAAACCATATCATCTTTAAGTAAAAAAATAAAACAGTTTCTTATGTATAACTGTAAATAATAAATCTACAATGCAGAAAATCATTTAACTGTAAACAATAAGTCAGAACAAGAGAACCTAATTGACTGTAGGAGAAACAAACAGCCCAAGGAACCTGTTCCACCCAACCTATTCCTGAAGATAGCCAAATTACTTGCCTTAGGACCCCCGAGCCTATTCAATGAACCACCAGGAAGAAGAAGAGTCTGTAGAAGCCTTAGTTCATCAACTTGCAGTAAAAATATAGATCATCCAGTCATAAAGACTCAACTGTCAAAGAGACCTGCACCAGCACCTTTGGTTTCCTTCTCAGAATAACTAGCAGACTCAAAATGCACTCCCACTTAGCCTCCCTATTCAAATCTCTCAGTGATCACCTCATACACTTGAGGAAATATTTCTGCAGAAAATATTGTAGAGCTGCCTGCTCAATTCGAATTGCCTTATCTAGGCTACCTAGGCCTTTTAGTGGTTAAGCTGGTCATTAATAAGCTAACAGCTCTCTTCCACCCACCTGGGGGATAATGCCACAAATTTAGGGGTAGTTGTCCCATAACGAATCAACTAGTCGTGGAGTGTAAATGCTGCCATCTGTCCAATGCCTTCTAACAACTTCCATTCCTTCTAGTGGGTCAGTGAACACTCATTTAATAGTTCCCTTGGGTGTTTGTCTTCTGTTTAACTTATTAAATAATAATAATAAGTCATTACAATCATCCTTGGCCAGATTTGGTCATAATTACAAAACTTTGTAATTAAAATTTAACATAATGTATTTTGCAAATAAAATAAATATTCTCAAAATTTGGGTAGGTGACAGTATATCCAACAGAGATGTATTATTCCTCTGATTGGAAGTGTCGTCATTTGTATTTGCAAGTGTCACAAGTTACATTTTAAGTGTCGTCATTTGTATTGATGGGTTATTAGACCACCAGTGTGGGGTCAGTCCTAGTTAGGTCATGTGGTTGGGTTATTAGTCTTCCTTAGGAAATCGGCCCTATTGGTTTATTGGCAGGTCAAGTCAATGTATAAAAAGAGGGTGTGCCTCTCTCATTCTATTCATTCACTCACTTCTCAAGCTCGCATAGCTAAGATAGAAAGTGGCGCACATGTGGAGGAGGAGGAGCATCTGCTAGAGACATCTCTTTGGGTTTGATCCTTGTGTTCTTGTATTAGGGCTTATTCTATCTCTGAGGAAGTTGCGGGGTTTTTCACCTTCTTGGTTTTCCCCGAGGAAACTCTGTGTCTCTTGTGTGCTTGCATTATTGTGTTTATGATTGATATCTTGTAGATATGCTGTACATGTTATTCTCTTAGTGATCCTGAATGATAATGGAATGAAATTATCGAAAATTTAACATGGTATCAGAGCTGACCTAAGAAGAAGGCATTATGTAGCTGTGGAATCTAGGGCTTCTTATTATTTGGGTTTATATCCACAGATCATCAAAAGAAGGAGGCTAGATTGACTCTCCTAGCAAGGGCGCATCTTTCTGTCACGACAGAATTCAATTTTGAGCATTTTCAGTTTTGACCTAATCTCTGTTGCGGGAAATTAGAGTTTCAGAAAAAGTTGGAATTTTTTGAATCTAAATCCATGGCTTGATACTCCTCAAGAAAATCAAATTTTAGAGCATTGGATCAAACTTTTTGGTTGGGCAGAAGGGTGGGCTTTATCGAACCCTAGTTCGAGGACCTATCGAGTGAATCCGGAAGTTTCAAAGGAAATTTTGAGGGGTCAAATTTTGCAGATCTCAAAATATGAGTATACCAGCTTGACCATCTCAGAAAGGCGCATCTTTCTATCCTTTCAGAAGTTTGAAATTCAAAGTTTGAATTTTTAGGGTTTCTGTGACAAACCCTAATCCAGCTCTAGATCTAGTTTTTAGAAAATCAAGTGGTAAGACCTAAATCTTTTATTTCCATTTGAGTTTCTCATTAAGATGTCTCACCACACCAAGCTTGAAGATAATATTGAAGGGGCTGATAAATTCCGAGCATGGAAGTATAGGATTGGGTTAACCCTATAAGAGAATGAGTTGGACAACTACATAAAGGAAGAGGTTCCAGTTCTAGAGGGAGATGAGGCTAAGGCCTTACACAAGAAGAACTTGGTCAAATCCAAGAGAATCATTACTGATTCTATAAAGGACCATCTCATACCCCATGTGTGTTCCCTAAAGACACCTAAAGAGATGTTTGACTCCTTGACCAAGTTGTTTGAAGGAAAGAACATAAATCGAAAGATGACTCTGCGGAACCAATTGAAAGGGGTAAAGCTCCAGAATGGAGAGACCATTCAATCCTACTTTTCTAAGGTCTCTCAAATCAAGGAACAAATTGAAGTTGTGGATTAAGTAGTGGAGAATGGTGAAATTGTAATGACCACATTGAATGGCCTACCTAGGTCATGGGACTCCTTCATCCAAGGAATCTATGCAAGAAGGAAATTGATCTCTTTCAGTAGACTGTGGGAGGAATGTTCACAAGAAGAAGCTAGGCTTGTTGCCCAAGAAGAAAAGATTTGGAATGAAGATCAAGCTCTCACAGCACATACCAAGAAGAGTAAGTTCAAGAGGGATCCATCTCATAACAAGAGATATTCACACCACCATCATCATAGAGATAAGAAAGATCTGAGATGCTTTACATGTAATGAGAAGGGACATTTCTCCTCATATTGTCCTAAGAACAAAAGGAACAACAACAACAACAACTTCAACAAGAATAATAAGAACAACAACAAGAGATATCATGCTCATGCTGCTGAGGATGATGAACCTCCCAGGAAGAAGACTAGAGCAAAAAGTGATGACTCATCAAGTGAAGATGAATATGTTCTAATCTCTGCTCTCACAGGTACTATCTATCATGGATGTGATGATTGGCTTATTGATAGTGGGGCTTCCAAACACATGACTAGGTTTAAAGAATCCTTTGTAGAATTATTTGAACATGAGTCACCTCAAGAGGTGAAACTTGGGGATGACTATCAATATCCTATAAAAGGAAGTGGTGAAGCCTCCTACAAACTAGACTCTGGGAAGTCTTTGAAGATGAAAGATGTTCTATATGTACCTGGACTCAAGAAGAATCTTCTGTCCATATCATATTTGGATGCAAAAGGAATGAGAGTTGCATTTGTGGATGGCCAAGTACTCATGTGGCCAAAGGGTAAGTCCATAGATGATGTAGTAGTGATTGGAGAGCAAGAGGGAGGATTGTACAAATTAAAGGGGAAACCTAAACATGCCATGGTACATGAATACATGGAGCCAAGTGAACTTTGGCATAAAGGGCTTGCACACATGCACTATAGAGCACTACCAATTGCAAGCAAAGATGTAGAAGGTCTTCCCGAAATCCAGTCAAAGCATGAAGGCATTTGTAAAGGATGTGCAAAAGGGAAGAACACCAAGAAGGCATTTCCAAGCAATGAAAACAAAGCAAAGGTAATCTTGGAGATTATCCACTCCGATGTATGTGGACCAATGTCATCCATTTCTCTGAGTGGGTGTGTATATTATGTTTCCTTCATTGATGATTTCTCTAGGAAGGCTTGGGTTTATTTCTTGAAGAACAAAGATGAAGTATTCAACGAATTCAAGGAATTCAAAGCCTTGATAGAAAACCAAACTGAAAAGAAGATCAAGACTTTTAGATCCGACAATGGTGGAGAATTCACTTAAGAAGACTTCAAGAAGTTACGCAGTGACTCAGGGATTAAGCGGGAGTTGACCACTCCTTACAATCCACAACAGAAAGGAGTATAAGAAGCTACTTCAGAGTCGGACTCCAGCAGCTCCTGCAAGGAAACAAAGATCGAGAGGGATTCCACCCAACAAACAAACAAATATAAGTATTTGAATTGTCATTTCTTGTATATCTGATTGTTTAAATAATATTGTTCAATGATGTATTTACTTATGTTCCTAGACTTAGGTTGTGTATTATGCATATTAGAATAATTGCATTAATGAACAATATACTACTAATATGCATGTAATTGGTAAGTGGCTTATGGAACTATACAACATTCCATTTCTACTTATCTAGAATGAAACCTCTTTGTTGACATGTTGGGAGTAGTACAAACTCTTAACAATGTTTTGGTAGAGATGGAAGGCATCTAGAAAGTTACGGGATATGGATAAATGTTGTATTGAAGCATTGGGTAAGATAATTGCATGACTGTATGACATATATTCTTATATGTAAGATTTTGTTTTGAAAGCTATGAGAAGTTTCTAATCATGAAATTGAATTGAACTTGTAGGAACGATCGTGTACAATCACCTACAAAAGAAGGACAACAACATTTGTTCCAGCAACGAAGTTCAAAGAAAACTATCTATTGAAGATATTGAAGAATATGAAGTTCCTAGCATCTGGGATGCAGTAATGAAGGATGCCATGATCGAGGAATACCAGTTGATCATGAAGAATGATGTTTGGGATGTGGTCCCAAGACCTGAAGGGATGTCTGTTCTGACTTCCAAGTGGATCTATAAGATCAAGCATGCTGCAGATGGTAGCATAGAGAAATACAAGGAGAGGTTTGTAGCTCGTGGCTTCTCCCAGAAAGAGGGAATAGATTATGAAGATACTTTTTCTCCTGTATCCAAATACACTTCCATCAGATCAGTACTTGCTCTGGCTGCAGTGATGAAGTGGAAGATACACCAGATGGATGTCAAGACAACTTTCTTGAAAGGTGTAGTTGAAGAGGAAGTGTATGTGGAGCAACCACTTGGTTTTGAGACACATGATAAGGACTCATATGTGTGCAGGTTGAAGAAAGCCTTGTATGGCTTGAAGCAAGCTCCTAGGACTTGGTATGGTAGGATAGACAGATTTCTATCCAGTTTGGGCTTTACCAAGAGTAAAGCGGATTCCAACCTTTACTACAAGGTTGAGCAAGGAAATCCAGTGATACTACTATTGTATGTGGATGACCTGTTTGTTAGAGGTGAGGATAGATTGATTGCCGACACAAAGAGGAAGCTTGCTGCCAGGTGTGGCTATGAAGAACCTGCAATAATTAATTAATGAAACACACGAGATAACAGAAATAACATAACTTAGAATCACATTTATATTGATCCTAGGCCACTTCAAGGGGGCAACCTCCTTTGAGCAAGCTCAATACAAATAACTTCACGGTACCTTGATTAATCTCAACACAAACTTATATACTAAGTCTAGGTTCCAATACCACGGGTCAATACCATGTGTCAATACAAACCATGGGCTAATACAAAATATGGATCAATAGTTACTACGAGATGACTTACAAAGCATATGCGTCCAACAACAATAATAAAAACTATGGATCAACAAATACTACAGGACGACTTACAAAGCATATGCAT
Organism: Larix kaempferi; assembly: GCA_027924585.1. Classification (NCBI taxonomy): domain Eukaryota; kingdom Viridiplantae; phylum Streptophyta; class Pinopsida; order Pinales; family Pinaceae; genus Larix; species Larix kaempferi. The sequence continues at coordinate 7,966,838 of BSBM01000155.1, read as the reverse complement.
CCAACAACAATACACTAACAAAGTAAATAGAAGGGTTCACATGGGTTCCTAACCCCTCTCCCTCAGAAAAAGCTTAAATGTGGAAATTGATGCAGAATTGGAAGGAGTGGTTCCCTTGTAGCATCCTCGGGTTGCATTCCGGGACACTGACGCCTTTTGAGTTTCAGGAGGATTGCTTGGAAGGCTGAAGAAGAACCATATCAGCTACATGAAAAGTGTGCTCTGAACGGTGCTGATCGGCTTGTTGTTTCAGTCAAATTCTTGCCATGTGAAGATTGTCCTGCAGAATGAGAAGAATCTGATCGCGGTTTCGAAGAATCGAGTCAATTTCCTGAATTGGGGAGCTGTTGAGGGTGTATGGAAGAAGAACTGGTGGTTCCTGTCCATAGACTGCTTGATATGGTGTCCTTGTAGACATTGTATTGTACCACTGAATCTCTTCTAGGAAATCCATAGAAATAGTTGTCCAAATTTGTGTAGGGATGGGAAAGGGTTCGAGCAGTCCCGAAAGCAGTGTCGTTTCACCCTTGTTGACCTGGAAAGTATCACAGTCAACCACAATCTATTGAATTGGAATTTTCAGTCCCTGCCAAAATAAGTTACATTGTTCCTAGTCATACTCTTGGAGGAACCGAGAGTGCCCTGTCGATGAAGAAGCATGGAGTTCATAGAAGAGATAGCCCTGTTGAACATATTAAAACCAGTTTGGAACTGGAACAAGTAGAGAAATAGTTGTAAGAGAAACTGGGTCATCAAATGTGCGAGACGAAGCATCTGCCACCATATTGTCCTTAACCTTCTTGTAAGTGATCGCATAGTCAAAACCCATGAGGTGGATAACCCATTTTAGGTGTGCTAGGGAGGAGACCCGTTGTTCCAGAAAATTTTCCAGACTTTGGAGATCAGTCTTGATGCAGAAATAATTCCCTAATAGGGATGGATTCCATTTTTGTACTACATGCAAAATAGCCATCATTTCTTGCTAAGATGTAGATGCGGATAAATGCTTACCGGAAAGGTCTCTTGAAGGCGGCAAGCCCACTGGTGCAACAAAGACACCTGCATATCTATCCAAGGAAGTAGTGGAGACTGTTGATGGGTGCATCTGAATGGAATGGAGCTGAGCGATGACACCATGTGAATTCTTCTTAAGGATCTTTTCCAGGCGATGTGAACTGATGATGCGGAGAGACCCTGGTTGTAATCCTGTAAATTTGTGTTGTGTCCCATTGACTGAAAACTGCATCTAGAGTTCAGCAAAATCCCATAAGATAGGGCCAAGTGTGCGTAACCATTGAACGCCCAAAACCACATCACATCTGCTTAAGGACAAGGCAAACATGTCAGAGCACATGTTATAATCTTCCAGAGAGATACGCACATTGTGACACTTTCCCTTGCAAGGTAAGGTGCCTCCATTGGCAACCATGACTTCAAAGTTAGAGCAAGGATGGACAAAACAATCAGCCTGTTTCTGGGGGTCAATGAAGTTATGAGTGCTACCAGAATCAATGAGTATTGTAAGAGGAAGCTTCTTGAAGTAATCCCTGACCTGCATTGTTTGGGGGGTGGTGACGCCGGATAAAGCATGGAGAGATATCTCTGGTTGTTCATCCTGAGATGGGGGGTCAATAGGTGGCTCCTGAATTTTGACCTGATCATCCATTGTATCTGGAGCTTCTTCACCAATTTTAGAGGCAGGCAGAGAATCCATATCCAAGAGATAGAGATTTTGTTGAACACATCTATGTCCCCGAGTGAATTTCTCATCACAATTATAACAAATCCCTTTTTCTCTGCGTGCCTGCATCTCTGTTTCAGACAAATGCTTGATAGGAGTTGGTCGAGGAGCTGGCGGAATGGGAGGTCGTTGAGAACCCATATTTCGGAAGGAAACAAAATTGGGTTTGGAGCGATGCTAGGCTACAATCTTGTATTCTTCCAACTTAGCTAACCCTAGGACTTCCATCATTGTGTTGGGACAGAACATTTTAACCTTTGACCGGATTTCATCCTTAAGACCACTGATAAAACAACTCCTGTAGAATTCATTAGACAAGCCTTCTATGTGATTGGCTAGTTTTTCAAATTCTGTCTGATACTCTCTCACAGTTCCACTTTGACGAAGTTTAGTGAGTGCTTCGGTGAAGTCATCAAAAGGAATAGGACCAAATCGTTGCAAAAGGAGTTGGAAAAAATCTATCCATTTTGGCTCGTCATGAGCCTTGATGTACCAACGATACCATTGAAGGGCTTCCTGTTCCAAATGAAATGATGCAAGTGGAACTTTTTGGACATCAAAAGTATTATGTAGACTGAAATACTGTTCTGCATGATAGATCCATCCAGTCGGATCAATACCATTGAAGCGAGGAAATTCAAGCTTCAGACCACGGAAAGAGCTGGAAGAAGAGAACCCATTGGTTGCAGAAGATTCTTGTTGTCGGTTATTGTTCATAGCTGAATGTTGAAGATGGAGGTTGAGAATTTTTTCATCCAGATCTTGGAGTTTGGTTTGGATGGATGCAAGTGCTTCCTCCATGTTTTTTGCTCCTGCACGGGTGACAACCATAACCAAGAGTTTTTTTTTTGGGAATGGATTGAAAAACACAAACAAAATCTTATTTAATAAAGGGAAATTTAGATTTGGGAAAAACTCGGATGGGTAATTGGGGTTTGAATAGGTTTTGGACACTTTCTAATGGATAGGGAAGCAAAAAATGAGGATTTTAGAAGCGGGGTGAAAGAATGAGAAAATTTGTCAAAGAGGGATAAAGAAGCAGAAATAAGGAATGAACACAGTGGCAAAATTTGGAGGCAAGTGAGTGAAAATTGAAGATGTTATGGCAAACCCTAAAAATAAACAAATGTGAGATTTCTGGCTTTGGGAAGTAGAATTTGGGATAGTGTTCTCAGGAATGAAAGATGCAGAATGGAATTACAGGGGTCTCAGGGAAGTTTCAAGGGAAACAGAGTGAAAACAAGGGAGATATTGTGAAAAAATAGAATTTTATACTTTTTTTTTTTTAGAATGGATCTGCTATGGCACAGAAGGGAGTGGAAACAGATGGTTCTGCAACGACGCGGCAGTGATCGGCAACAGATGGATCTGAAACGACACCAAAATGGATCTGAAACGGCTTTCAGAATAGATTTGAAATGACTGGATCTGGAATGACTTTCAGAATGGATCTGAAATGGCTGGATCTGAAATGGCACGGAAGTGATAAAAAACAGATCAGCTGAAAATAGATATGGACCCCAGGTATGTCTAGCTTCTTAACAGTTCAGGGTTTTCACTCGGCCACTAATGTTGTCCGACGGCTTGCACATTGGGGCAGTACCCCTCACTCCACGATGCAGGTAAAACTGATAACCACTTTGCCACAAACGACAGCTCTTGGTTTACCTCACGGGTGGGAACTAGTCAATCAGGTAGGGGTCATTGCCCATTTCCCTGGCAGGTCCTCTTAATGGGCCAGCTACTTTGGGGTTCCTGTGGTACTCCTCACAATGAGTTTCAAGGCTTATGCCCAAGTACTTCCCACAGTTAAGCGGATAGGGATTATTCCCAGATTCGAAGCTGCAACAGATGCGAAAAAAAAATTTGGCCGAAATTTCACCCAGCGAGCCCAAGAGAGTGCTCTGATACCAGATGTGAAGAATCTGCAATAATTAATTAATGAAACAGACGAGATAGCAGAAATAACAAAACTCAGAATCACTTTTATATTGATCGCAGGCCACTTCGAGGGGGCAACCTCCTTTGAGCAAGCTCAATACAAATAACTTCACGGTACCTTCATTAGTCTCAACACAAACTTATATGCTAAGTCTAGGTGCCAATACCATGGGTCAATACCATGTGTCAATACAAACCATGGGCTAATACAAAATATGGATCAACAATTACTACGGGATGACTTACAAAGCATATGCGTTTAACAACAATAATACAAACTATGGATCAACAAATACTATGGGACGACTTACAAAGCATATGCATCCAACAACAATATACTAACAAAGTAAATAGAAGGGTTGACATGGGTTTCTAATAGTGGCAGAGTGCAGATGGGATCTTCCTTGGATAAGGGAAGTATGCAGTAGAGATCCTGAAGCAGTTCGGGATGATGGACTGCAAGGCCATGACCACACCTATGGCATCGAACCTGAAGCTTCATCTGAGCCAGTTGATGTGACTGTGTATCGTCAGATGATTGGGTCCTTGATGTACCTTATGAACACGAGACCAGATATTTGGTTTGCGGTGAACACATTGAGCCAGTTCTTGACGGATCCGAGAGGTGTTCACCTGGTTACTGTAAAGCATATTCTGAGGTACCTGAAGCGTACAATTGATTATGGGCTCAAGTATGATGAGAATCAAAAGTTTAACCTAGAGGGTTATGTTGATTGAGATTGGGCAGGCAGTGCTACAGATAGGAAGAGAACTTCGGGGTGCTGCTTCAGTATGGGATCAGGTGTGATCTCTTGGTTTAGCATAAAGCAGTCCTGCATAGCACTTATTATAGCCAAAATAGAGTATGTCACAGCTTGTTCGGCTAGTTGTGAGGCATTATGGCTTGGGAAGCTACTGTCTGAGTTATTTGATCTCCCGTTGGATGCTACCTATATCTTTTGTGACAACCAAAGTTGTGTGAAGTTGTCTGAGAACCTGGTGTTCCATGACAGGTCGAAGCACATCGAGATCAAATATCACTATATCAAGGATATGGTGTAGAAAGGAGCAGTAAAGCTCCTGTATGTTGCGACAGATGAGCAGGTTGCAGATGTGTTGATGAAACCACTAGCCAGAGTGAAGTTTGAGTACTTTAGAGAGAGGCTTGGTGTTCTTCATATTGAAGATACTTCGAGGAAGAAGTAATGGGACACATTTGCAGGAGACATTCCAAGCATGGTGATAGGAGGATCCTTCCCATGGCTATGGATGTAAGCATTGTGTAATGAGCATCAGAACGATGCTCCAGTTACTGCTCTGTATGATGATATGCATCAGTTGGATGCTTTGTATGATCAGTTGGATCATATGTGATGATATGCATTAGTTGGATACTTTTTATGATCAGTTGGATCATATGTGATAATATTTATCAGGTGGATGTATTGTATGATCAAGATGATAATGTGTGATGAGTATCAGGACGATACTCTGGATGATATGCATCAGGACAATGCTATGACGATGATCAGAATGATCATGATGATGAGTATCAGGACAATGCTCCACATGATATGCATTAGGACGATGAAGTGACGATGATCATGATGATCATGCGATGATGACATGCATCAGGACGATGCAGTGACGATGATCAGGTTGATCATATGATGATGTACATTAGGATGATGTATGGTGAGTATTAGGTTGATACTCCATGGACGTGGATAGGTTGTGCAAGATAAGCATATAATAGCACCCTGGGAGATTTGTAGATACTCTTTCGAGGTTTTTCCTATGGCATATAATAGCACCCTGGGATATCTAGAAAATACTCTTTCGAGGTTTTGCTTGGGAGGACATATAATAGAGCCCTAGCAGATTTGTAGATACTCTTTAGAGGTTTTTCCTATGGAATATAATAGCGCTCTGGGATATCTGGCATATGCTCTTTCGAAGTTTTGTCCTATGGCATATAATAGCTCCATAGGAGATCCGATAGGTTGAGCAGTATGCTCATAATCAGTCCTGGGATGCTCTTTCAAGGTTTTGCCATGACCACCTGTAATATCTCCCTGGGAGATCCGATAGGTTGAGAAGTATGCTCATAATTAGTCCTGGGATGCTCTTTCAAGGTTTTGTGGTGACCACATATAACAGTGCCCTGGGAGATCCGATAAGTTGAGCAGTATGCTCGTAATCAGTCCTTGGATGCTCTTTCGAGGTTTTGTGGTGGGGTCACATGTAATAGCGCCCTGGGAGATCTTGACAGTCGCGCTTAGGAACATAAAGGATCCTGGGATACTCTTTCAAGGTTTTGTGATGCGCGTAATAAGTCCTGAGGATTCCACAGTATGGCCAGTGATGATGAAGACCTACATGAGGCTAGGCCTACATCCAGCATGAAAAAGGGCTGGCTCTGTAGAACTTCCTATGACGAGAAGAATTCAGAGATAGCCCAATGATCGAGATGTCAAGTACAGCAGCAGTGATGATGATGATGCTCCGTGATCCAGTGATGATGATCCAACTCCAGAATTGAAGACTTGCGCCAATATGTATTGATGACCTGTGTCTAAAGAATACCTTCCTAGTTAAGAGGGAGTGTTGATGTATTTGTAACTTCAGAAGATATTCACTTGTATATTACATTTGTACTTTATTGTATATCCAACAAAGATGTATTATTCCTCTAATTGGAAGTGTCATCATTTGTATTTGCAAGTGTCGCAAGTTACATTGTAAGTGTCATCATTTGTATTTATGGGTTATTAGACCACCAATGTGGGGTCGGCACTAGTTAGTTCATGTGGTTGGGTTATTAGGATTCCTTAGGAAGTTGACCCTGTTGGTTTATTGGCAGGTCAAGTCAATGTATAAATAGAGGGTGTGCCTCTCTCATTCTATTCATTCACTCACTTCTCAAGATCACATAGCTAAGAGAGAAAGTGGCGCATATGTGGAGGAGGAGGAGCATCTACTAGAGACATCTCTTTGGGTTTGATCCTTGTGATCTTGTATTAGGGCTTATTCTATCTCTGAGAAAGTTGCGGGGTTTTTCACCATCTTGGTTTTCCCTGAGGAAACTCTGTGTCTCTTGTTTGTTTGCATTATTGTGTTTATGATTGATATGCTGTAGGTATGCTATACATGTTATTCTCTTAGTGATCCTGAATGATAATGGAATGAAATTATTGAAAATTTAACATCCTTACCCAAATGTCAGGAATCATGGAGTCACTTACCCAAAATAGGTCGCTGCTGGACCTTACTTTACTTGTACCTGTTACCAAAAGTACCTGCTACGCTGGCGTTATGCATTAGAAAAATTGCACCATGCTTAGACTTCACATCCCCAAATGCTCTTACTTGGACTTCACATTTCCAACTGTGCTTACTTGGAATTCGCATTTCCAACTGCGCTTACTTGCAAAAAATTGTGCCAACTTGGGCCACGCCTAATAATCAATACGACAAGTCGATAAGTTTTGAACATTTCTTGAATGACCTAGATATATCAGAAAGTGATTACATCGAATCAATATAGTGCCACATAAAACAACCAACGATCTTCCTAAAGCGAGAACCATCGCATATCTAGAACAATGGTTTTGCACCAGACATGCCATGTCTATGGAATGCAAATACAGATGCCCAATACATATTCAATGCATGTGCAATGACATCTTATTGCAGTTCATATATGATCAATATCGATAGATCAATGACACATGCATTTAGGAAGATACGTAAATATCATGAAAAAAGAAAAAAAATGCAATAGAAATGATGCGTACTCTTCGAAATACACTACTTAACCTTCAACAAATGTCAGCTCAATAGGAAATGCATATAGCACTTTCAATGCCCCTAAGTTGTAGCTCAAGGCAATGTGTTTTTATAAACACATCTCCATCGGATGAACGAACGTTCATACTAAAGCCAACATTTCTGTTAAAACAAGAGCCTGGCAATTCAAAAGATGTCATGTGTCGCTCTATTATCGATTATTAAATCGAATGCCCAAATGGAATTAAACATAAATGCCCAGCAGAGTTTGTATCCAACTACAAGAAAGAAGGGAAACCCATATCAAAGAGAAAGAAACCAAATGTAATTATGTTTGTCAACTACAGAAAACATATTGACTATCAAAACTACTGTAGAGAGAATCTATTACTATATGTTCCATTTCAAAACATTGACACATTGCTTTCCAACATGCCAAGCTGCATATACTTTTAATCAACATACAATACAAATGACTGAAGCCAAATTTACATATAACATCGACCCATTGTGGGGTGATTTGGATAGTGCAATAGATCAAGTAGACAATAACACTATAAACAATTCTAAAACAATGACAAACAAATAAGAAACCAAAAATCATTGTGAAGACTATGACATATAAACAAATTTACAATGGTTATCACACTCTCATTTGAAAAAATCCATCAATATTGGATATTAAGTAACTGAGCATCCATTTCTTTTAGAGAACCAAGATTATTACAAAATTAGAAGGATGCTTAACAAAGAACAATAGGCAATTTTCAAAGACATTACAATAAAAAAATGTAGGGACATGTACATGCCATTGTACTTGTTCCTTATCGGTGGGGCAAGAACAGGAAAAACATTCACAACAAAGGAAATATTTCAAATGTTCATAAAAATCTATGTTGCAAACAATAGTAGTGATCCTCTAAATTCAAAGGGATTGATCCTAGCATACATTGGTAAGGCTGCATATTTTGCAGGTGGAACAACAACCCATTCAACATTGCTAATGCCATTCAACAAATATGAATTCCTTCCACTTAGTAAGGATACATTAGATACATTTTCAAAGCTCTATCAAGAGTTGCAAGATTTTTTGATAGATGAAGCATCTCTGATTGGAAGTCGATTCCTATATTTAAGTGATGATCGTCTCAGAAACATAAAACATGCACAAACCAAATACTTTGGAAACATCGACATGATATTCTGTGGTGACCTTTATCAAGCACAACTTGTGCACGATTCATTGATATTTGAACAACCAATAATAAATAAACAAATGAAAACTCATGACTTCTGGGAAGAAAATGTAAAATGCTACAAACTGCATACTATATTGCGTCAAACAAATGCAACATTTATCACTATTCTGAATAGAATGCATACAAATACACAAACAACTAGTTACCTAGCATATCTTAATGTAAATTGCATGCGACGTACACCAAACAACCCTCCTTTTTCTTATCTCTTTTATAAAAATAAATACGTTGCAACACATAACAATAAATTATATGTTTTTAGCTATGCCAAGTGATGAAGTTGTAATCAGTGCAATTGATGAAGAAGCATAAATACATGGCAATGCAACATACCATCAACATATGACATCTCTTCCTTTGTAACTTGTTTTAAATTTGAATATGCTAGTTGAAATATGTGTTGGCAACTATGACTTAAAGATGGTCTTGTCAATGGTGTGGATGGAATAATAAAGGAATATACAAAAACAAATAAAGTTGATGTCATATGGATAAAGTTCTACAATCCAAAAATTGGACATCGCCAATCTAGTAGACTCGCTACTCTATATATATCATACATATCCCCAAATTGGACACCTATTTTGTGAACGTCAAAACTAATACCAAGAATAGGAAAAACAAGCAATTTGAAGGTTCGCAAACAGTTCACAGTTCAACTTGCATGTGCACGAACAATACATAGATCACAAGGATTAATGCTAGATGGTGTTGCATTTGACCCAACTGGCATACAAATACATGGATTAGTATACAAAGCATTGTCATGCGTATGGAATATAGAATCATTATATATGCTAAATTCTCTTACAAAAGATAATTTCAATATCAAAGACAAAGTTCATATTGACATGCAACGCTTACGAAGCAATGCAAAATGGGTTTTGCAATATGATCTGCAATGCATAGAACTACATTCAAGCATCTTAATATGATATCTTAACACACACAATCTACATATGCACATCAATGACATACTAAGCTACCATGATACAATGAGTTGTGACATATTATGTTTACAAGAGACATGTACATTACAGAATCCATGCCATATGAACTGCTTCCAAGCATGCAATGCATACCAAATTATACAAAACATGGTGTGATAACATGTTTCAAAAAACATATAAGCATATTAGAAGATGCACATTTTGAAAAATCCAATATCGAGTCAACTATTGCATAAGTAGTTGTTCATCACTCTCAACTTGCAATTCTAAATATTTATGCCAACCCAAATGTAACACTAGACAACATAACTATTGCTCTCACAAAAGCATTATCCAATGTACAATTGCATCAAAGAATCATAATCCTAGGTGACTTTAATGTTGACATCTCTCAAATGAATAACAAAAAAAAAAATTAGAAAACTACATGCATAACCACAATCTTCATCTACTTTTGGATAAGACAAATAGTCCATCAAAATCGCTTATTGACCATGTATGGTCAAATGTAGCTATGTAGGATTATAAGATATTTACATTAGATATGTACTGGAGTGACCATGATACTATTTGTGTTTTTGTTAACAATACAAATGCAAACAACACATAGTATGCATCCATATATACTTATATCTTTGCATGCCATTTTTGCATATTGCTATCCCATATCTCTAATTTCAATTTCAATTTCAATTTTATTCAATTGGTTTTTCCATATTTCCAACTTCTTTAAACTTGGATATCCCAGGCAAACATGGCAACAAGCATGATAGGTAGCTTCTCTTAAATTACAAAAACTTTTCTTCACATTTGCATAAATGTACAAAGATATATATGAATTATTATTTGACATATATTTACCACAATGCCAAAATCAAGAACTCTAATGTAAATGATGAAGAAGAAGTTATGAGTTAAAATTAAGACCGAGTTCAACATGCAGGCTCTAAAAGGTAGATTCATAGCCATATTCAATACAATATCCTTACACTATCAATGATACAACATAAAATTAAGAATGAATAAATGTTCAAATCAGAAAAAGTTGGACAAGCGAAACACCCATTAGCAGTAGTGCATCACAAACAACACAACAATCAACGCCACAAGGGAAAGTATTTATGCAGTTCTTCATTTTTTTATTCAATATATATATATATAGATATGACAATTTACTTGATATCACTTGCACCTATTCCTCTTAGTTCAAAGGAACTAATGGCAAGTGCAATTTGTCCAGCAAAAGACAACCTAACATCAACAACCAAAAAGGTATGCATACTACATTTCATATTATAGTCAATAACAATGATTATCATCTTCTCACTATAAGAAAAATGCTTCTATTGAGCTATAAAGTATCGACGTAAAACATTGTCTCAATTGAAGACTTGAATAGTTGTAGAACTGGACAAATTTTCATTGGGGACTTCATGGTCGTATATAGTACAAAACAAAGAAATCACGACCGATTATCCGTGCTGACATGACCAATGAAAAATGAATCATGACAGCTACACTATTTGTGACGACAAACCTTATTCAATGTCATAAACAAAAAAATGTACCTCGCAATGGCATCTGCATAACAGATTTTAAAATCTTGCAAAAAACAGACTATGATCACGAAGATTGCAATCGTATAATATCTTTGAATGAAACAAGTACCATTGAAACAATTCCTCCAGTTTGCCATGAATATAGTTTCATAGTACCCAATACAATTATCAAGTAGATATCGGAAAATACATATCCCTATCCAAACGAGACAATTGACATACTTGTTACAGCTGCGAGAACATCCAAAACAAAATATCATCTACAAATAAGGGATGGCAGTAATGCACTATTTTACAATATATTGCTTTTTATTTATTTCATATTCAAAACCCACGCTTTCATCAATTAAAGAAACATTACTTTCAAATTTCTTTTACATGGGAGCTACAATTGTATGAAACAATTGCACACTTTTTCACGACAATAGAACAACAATTGCAAAGTGAAATATTCCCTACGATTTTATTCAAAAACATCACAAATAAAAGAAACACAAAGGACAAGACACTAAACTCAACACAAGCAACATTCATGTCAAAATTGAAAACATAAGTAGTGGACAGTTTAGAAAAATTAGTTGGCTCGACAACTATTGTAAGTGGCAATATACATACTCATTTATTAGTTCCATTTACACATACATTTGTAAAAAATCCTACCTTGCATTTACAATTAACAATCAAAATATTTGGACAAGTACAAGGCATATTGACGGCAACAAACGCATACTCAACTCCATTCGAACCCATCTGCATTGAATGTGGCTCCCCCAGGGAACATTTGCATTTATAGAAGAGTAAATGACTGCTTGTGCAAAATGCAATAAAAAATATTTTTTTACATATGCACATTGTCTAAAGGCTAGTATCACCAGCATAGATCCATCTTAAACCTGTATCTATCAAGCACCGAAAGGGATCCAATTTCTTGAGGTGTATTTCATTTTTTAATTTAAACTCAAGAAATTTGATTTCTCTTGATTGATAGATCTGGGTTTAAGTTTTAAGTTTTTATTTTATAAACGAACATCTATTTTTTAATTACTTTTCATAATATTTTATTTCAAGAACCAACATGGATTTTTTTACATAGTTTCCATAATTCATCTCCCACATACTGAGCTTAGAGCACCTCGTTTCACTCGTGCAAAAACTATGGACAACTTTGTCATACACTACATACTCAGAAATCCCATGTTACAATAAATACTCCATACCAAGTGACCTTATAATATTACACATCTCATAAGACAAAAAAGTAACATAACATTTCAATTACTCTTTCATATTCCTAACAACAATTCACATTAATATTATTGACATGTTTTTTAATTCGCATTAATATTATTGACATGTTTTTTATTTTGGAGATCAAAGAAGCATAAAAGAAGAAGACGAATGATAGGTTTTCTATTTTGTATAACTATGTATTTCGTATACTATATACATATACTAACAATTTTCAAAAAACCATTGCAGAACCGTATGATTACTTTTTTTCAACAGAATGTACATATAACATTATTTACAAGTTTAATGATTTTAAACCTACGTTCACATATTTACAAAGTATTATGCATCATAAATCTTACCAAGGGACATCCACCCTGTGACGCTTGTTTTTAAATGAAGAAGCTACCCTTCCTCATTTCAAAAAATCTAACCCAAGTTTCTTAAGTCTCAATCCCAAAGCTGAAGTAAAATATCCTTTGATGAAATTAAAGAGATGGGTCCTTTTTCTTCTTAATAGAAGCATTATAAAAATGGTTTACTTTACCCAACGCAAAAGCAGGTTCCTCCATGGATTTTATTCGCTATCATGATTGCTAAAGCACAAGCCATATGCATTTGTATACGCTGCTGCAGCTGGCGAGCCCCATAGAGCAAAAAGATAACACGCAGCACAACAACCATCAATAGAGGGAACGGTACACACTCAAGGCTGCAGGCTGGCAGAGAGAAGACGTTAGAAGTGATGCAGCGGGCAGAATGACCGACCAAAAAAATTCCAACGCACGCAAGAAAAAAAAACTCTCCACGACAGTGCAGCAGTAAACAACGCTGCAAAGGAAATAATGAGCACCAATGCACAGGGGCTGAGATTCGAGCCACCCAGAGAATGATAGAGGACGGGAAGGAAAGTTACTTGCAGCTAATGATCACAGAGAGAGGTGTTAGAGGCCATTGAGGGAGGACTGCCATGTCTAGCTCAGAGCTGGAAAAATATCGCTGGCATGACCACGCAGTGGAAAACACCAACAGACGCCAGGGGTATTCCACACGAGGAAACGCCAAAAAAAACAAAAACCCTAACCCCTTCCCTCAATAGCAACATTCATACCATCTTCACCCAGAAAGCGTTTTAGATGGCCAATGTCATCATGGAATAACCTTTCCTACACTGGTGAATTGTTGGAATGTGACAAGCAATTGACAGTTGAGGTCAAGTTTGTTCACGGAGGTTTCACCAACTGTATAATCGGTTATCGGTTATGTGTAACTGAAGAAGGAGGATCTTAAATATGTGGCCCATTGAGACAGATATTGAACTGGGGCTTTATGCCCTCTCCGAGATAGTTTGTAAACTATGTTGATGATGAATAAAGAATGCCTACCCTTGTCCTGTGGATGTAGCCCACACTCAGTGAGTGAACCACTTATATTTCTATGTCTCTTGTGTGATTACTGTGTTACCTATTCTATTGTTTTCTGTAGTTACATATTTATGATGTATGTGTGCTTAATGCACAACATGAATGAATGGTTTTGGAAGAGAGAGTCTACATTTTCGCTTGGTTAAAGGAGAGATTGGCCTTTGCTTAGATGTTCGGCGGGTCGTAATGTTAAGAGACAACGCGATATATGAATATGGTATCTGCAACGAAGATTAAAGGATCCAGAGATTGCTGGTAGACATACAATACTTGAGGAAGGAACCAACGCTAGTTACTTTCACGGAGGGAATTGGAACGCACAATCTCAGCCTTCAACGACAACAGTTATTTGGAGACGATAGCATGCTTGAAGCATTTTCTGTTAGAAATTTGGTTGATCCGCCATGCCAAGGAGTAGCTCTCAGTCACTGTAAAACTTTCAATCAGATGAACAAGCTTTAGGGATTTTGTTTATCCGAGGCTTATGAAGCTTTAGCTCTGTTCTTTAATGGATCTCACTCTTGCTTAAAGAGTCCTCGGCAACGAAGTGCACACTCAGTGAACAATGAACAGTATTTTGTAGGAAGCTAGTCTCTGGCTATGGAGCCGCCCATTCAGATGGGTGTTATATTTTTAAGCCACACAGTTCGCATGGGTTCCTAAACTCCTGCTCGGTATAATCAACAAGTGGAAACCCCAATTCACATTCGTCGAATACTCAATTCTGCATTGACTTGCAATTTACTCAAGGCCTCGAAGTCAAATAGTGGGGGAACCAGTGCTGGAGTGGAGAACAACTCACAAAACCGGTTGTTGAGGGTGACCAGACCGACAATGATTATTTCAATTTTCAGTTCTTCAAAGAGATGAGTGGAACTACAAACTCAAAGGCGAGTCAATGTGTAGTTTTTTATATATTCCATTCACGGAGTGTTTAGATTCGATTGTGGACCTGCACTACTACATTCAAAGTCACGCAGGTCGATGATTGAAAGACCCTCTGGTTGGAGTTTCCCATGTTAATAGTTTAATTATGGAGCAATGCCAAAGGTCTTGGGCCTATGGCTTTTTTACACAATGAAACAACTCAACACAGGATTCAGTTTCTCGAAGCGAAGGGAATTAATAACCCTATAATGGAAATGCCATGCAAAGAGTATGTACAAACAACCAATTTGTGTTAACGCTTTCAACAAAGGCACACGATCTCAAACGCTCGGGTTCATGATAACACCCAAGCACCTCATGAAAAGCAAGTAAGACATACGGTGTACAAACTCTTCAAATTCTTTCATATTCTATGCTCAGAGCGTCAGCGTAAGTTACTTGTGGCTCACCCTCATTTTGGACACCCTTGGAAAACTAAAAACCTTTTAACAAGTCCACGCAGTTGTTGAAACTGTTTTCTTTCCCTCACCGGAGTTGCCCAACCCGAGGTAATAGGTTCCATAACTGTATTTTTCCCTTTAATACTCAATTATCCATGAGCCTAATAGGGTGAAGATAGAGTCTCCTTCCACCCAAGGTACATCTTTCCTCCACCTTATGTTATTCAGCTTCAATGTTGCTTTTATTTCTTTTTGCCCAAGGTACATCTTTCCTCCACCTTATGTTATTCAGCTTCAATGTTGTTTTTATTTCTTTTTTAAATGATGCAAAACTTTATTTTATATATAAAAAGACTACAAATACTTTTATCAATTTTGTAACTAACTTATACATACTTTCTTTCTTTTTATTTTTGCTCATGAACTATATAAAAATGCTTTCATACTTTAGTTGAAGACCTTTCTCTCACTATATAATTCAAATAAAAGTAGTCACCCCACACAATTATGAAAAATATGTCATGTTATGTACCGAGTTTTATTTATTGAAATATTTTATACAAATGATTAATCTGCGGAGTTCGTTGTTTATCAATTGATATCATTGTATTAATAGACTAATAACTTTGATTGCATTTAAAAGTGCACATTTGAGTGAAAAGACAAATTTAATTTTGCATAGCATTAAATGTTGTCAAAATTACTTACACATCACGTGAATACAAATTATTACTTCAGTTTTATGCTAAGAACGCAATGTTTCATCTTTATTTAACAAATGTTACTACATTAATATCACGCTCATTTTTAAAGGCAATATAAAATTTCAAAATCAAAATATTATGGTAATTTCTCTTTGCATATTTAGAAAAGCTACTTAATCTTACTCAAGTGTGAGAATAGATTTAATTATGATGCATTTTCATATTTGAGACTAAGTGTTAATTTCACAACCTTTTCTTTACTTTGTAAATATTTCACAATTTATTTGTTTTATCTTTTCATAAGTTAATCAATTTCTCTTTCAAAATTTAATGCAACCATAATTATATAGGCCTAATTTCGATTCATTAATGGATTAACATTCTTGTTTCAAAAGAATTCTTATATATCATCAAACTAATTCAATCTCGCTTTCATTTCGTTATGAACTTAACGTCATTGATCAATCCTTTGTCTCCTATCTATCTTAGGGCTCTAAATACAACTCGAGATACCATACGCCTTCATCCCCTTGAATTGCCCTCCAAGGGTGTTTACATTGTTGTGCACAATCCATATCATTTTGAGCATCAACAATTTGTTGTAGTTATAATTTTTATTATGGAATGTGTTGGATTTCTAGCTTGTGATTATGCCTAAATGTGTTGAAGCGGTTTTTATAAATAAGTGTTTATTGTTAATGAGATGCTACATGGTTAACTTATGTTTTGTATTATGTTTGAATTTACTATTAAATGGATGTGTTTGTATGTAAATGCTTGGCATGGTAATATTACATTTCTTGCCTCAATTGCCTCTTAGAGTTTGTAAGATATTAAGTGTGTTTGGCGGACCACATTCATATAGTTCTTCTCTATAAGTTAATTTAAATTACTTGATAAATTAAAAAATATAACTCTAGAGAGGTATTAGAGGTCTCAGATAGGTATGGTTATTTGTAATTGAATTCACCATTGATTTAATACATGGATATGCACATGTATCAAAGACCCCTTATATGATGAGCATACATGAGTTAACATAATTGAAAATGTAGTTAAAATAGCTATTAGAAAAGAAGTATATGAGACCTAGTGCGTCCCCTTGTGGAGCACATGTGCCGTTTCTTAAAATGAAACATGGTACATTCAAATTGATTATAGAGTATAGGAAATAAAATAAAATGAACATTAAGAATAAGTATATATCGCCTATAATCAATGAATATATTTAAAAGAATAGACTAGATCAATATACCATCAAATTATAATAAAGGATTAATACATTCATAAAACAACCTTTTGAACTAGATACGCACATTATGATTTTGTGGTAATATTGTTTGGCTACAAAAATGCTCTAGCAACTTTCATGTGTTTAATGAACATTGTATTTAGTAAATATATCGACAAATTTGTCCGCATATTCATAGATGATATACTTATCCATTGAAAATAATGAAAAAGAACATGAACAACACTTTAGGATAGTTTTACACGTAGTATCAGGTAGTATTAGTTGTATGAAAGTTTAGTAAATGTGAT
Organism: Larix kaempferi; assembly: GCA_027924585.1. Lineage (NCBI taxonomy): Eukaryota > Viridiplantae > Streptophyta > Pinopsida > Pinales > Pinaceae > Larix > Larix kaempferi. Next base: position 7,949,371 of record BSBM01000155.1, on the reverse strand, counting down.
TTTTTCCAAATATGGGTCACATAATACCAAAAGACGAAATTGATGTAGACCTCAAAAAGGTTAAAGCCATTATGTCATGGCCTATACCTTATGGCTATTAAAGGATATGATGGAAGGTTTATTGAATTATTTTCTAAATTAGCCTACCTCATCACCTCACTTAAGAAAAAGCTAACAAAATTCATATGGTGACAAAAATGTGGGAAATTTTCAGAAATTGAAACAACTACTACTTACTGCATCTATCATAATGATAAGACATCCTTATAAATATTGTGTTGTGTGTATAAATGTAAATAAAGAATAGTTAGTGTATAATGTCCCTAAAACTATAAAAATTTAAAATTTTTCCTGTATGGCTATCATCGCTGTAACGACCTCAATTTTTGCAAGAAAAAAGAAAAATCTGTAAGGTATAAAAGACAAAATTTACTATGTAAAAAGGTAAATGTATGCATCTTATCTAACATGGCTTTAGAATCAACACACCTACCATTGAAAAGTCATTTGTGTTTTTAAAAGATCTCGTACTTGTTAATAAATTATGATGAGGAACTCTTATAAAGTAACGAGATTGTTAACCTACTTTAATGTCTGTAATGATAGGTGCTAATCATAATATTTGCATGATGACTTACTTATCTGAAAGAGAAAACACTTTTCTTGATTTCAACAAGGATTCCTTGAGCTAGTCCCGAGGCTTACTTAGCTTATGAAGCTAAAGCATGTTGAACCGTCTGTACATGTATAGGTTGGTCTCTTCCGCAAAGGTATTGATTAAAAGATTAAAGGTTTCTTAAAGTGATACTCATTCAAACAAAAAACTTGTGAAACCCATAAAAGAAGAAAAAGAAGTAATCTATCCTCACTAGGAAAAGGGGTCCTATCTTAAAGTGTTTTTTTTACTAAGTTGATAGAAAGGTTGATGTTGTTCCAAGGTGATACTACTATTAATGCTATCAATGAACAATGATACCCGGACTATGCTAAAGTGGGTCTAACGAAATCTATTGAGAAGTTGGGGACTAGTTGGCGTAATAAATGCTATCACGTAGGTGTACTTGTCGGAAGCGATCACTAAACCCTTGCTTGGGATGTATTGACATCATCCAATCGCAAAGGGATTGGAGAGCAGAGCTCACGCTCGGCTACCATGGCCGCTGTGGAAACCCTGCACCAGAATGCTTCAACCGCATTGTAAACCACCATTTTCCCTTCAAATAAGATGGCGATGTCAAAACCTCAGGTGAGACTGGTTTTTAAAATTCTTAGGGTTAAAAATCCTTTAATTACAGATTGCATTTGAAATGTTGTTTTAATCGAATGCATGCTTGTGACAGGAGGGTCTTCCTCGGCATTTTCAGCTCATGGCTAACGTGATACATGAGTTTTTTGCATTATAATCAGGTGGATTAACTAACCCAAGTAAGTCTCGGGTCTGGCTTGTTGAACCCTCTGTCCTTGTTTGCTTAGTAAGAGGTATCACGACTTTTAAGGCATGGAGCAAGTTCTTTTTCTTTTTAAGCTCTAGGGTTATTTATAACCAGTTAAGGCTATCACGCCCATATTTGGGGTTTCGCCCAACAATTACTATTTTAAAGGACCTGAATTTGTAATGGTGTAATGTGTATCCAACTTTGTTCACAACGGATAATTCTGAGTTTTAAAATCTAACTTCATGATTTTAATGTCTACTGTTTAACTGCTTAATAAAAACCTGGAAGTTACTTATAATTTTTAATTTTTCTTTTAAGGAAAGAGAACTTTTCCCTCCACAGTTCTGTTATGATAAATTTGCCATGTTTTGCTGCTGCTTATGCTACTGTAGTATCCTTTTGGTGTAAAATAAAAAGAAGTGTTCCGTTTAAAAGAAAGACTATTAAAAACATATTAGGATATAGCCGTGGGCATAACCAACGAGCGTTATGAACAACTCTCTCTAAACCTTAATGAGTTTTGGACTTCGAAGAAAAAGACTTGAAGTTGTAGTGTTGTATAAATATATAAATCTGAAAATGCAAGCTTTGTAGAAAAATGGGTGGCCACCTTGAAATTTCTAAAACTACAGTTCTATCGTGGGTTCAACAAAGTAAACTTACCCGTTTAAAGATGACTAAATATACTTTCAAAAACCACTGGTATAATCCGCGAGTATATAAATCGGTTACATGTTTTTTAAAGTAACCGGTTTTATTCCATGAAGGTTTAACTGCATAAACCCTGCAAAGTCGAAACTAGGTGATTCGTGTTGAAAATAAATCTCTAAGCCATTTTTTTTAAAGCTTGTTATTGTTAATTAAACCCGGTAGATGGTCTTGAAGTAATAATTCTTATTTTATTTACAATGGTAAATCAAATGGAATTATGGTTTAAATGCTATTATATATAAAAAGAAAATAGCATGTCTTCTCGGCTTCTTTAAATAATTGGATAATTCTTATTTTTTTTTACAATGGTAAATCAAATGTAATTAGGGTTTAAATGCTATTATATATGAAAAGAAAATAGCAGGTCTTCTCGGCTTCTTTAAATAATTGGAATTCTGCTAGAAAATGATATAAAAAAATAAACCCTAACTATAGCTAGTTACTAAGGATTCTAAAGAATAATACCTTTAGTTAGGTTTGATTTAATAATCCAGTTTTGGGTTGACTGTAGTAAAAAGAATAGGAAGAAAAACACTATTATAAAATAAAATAAAATGGATCTACACCTGTAATTAAATGGGCAGACCTCGAGAAGAAAATCTCAACGTTTAAGCCATATACTAAAGAATTATAAGGAACAAGTACCGATCATTTTATAGACAGAAATATAATTTTTTTTTATATGCAACTTGCAGGAAATAACAATTTTCAGTTTACGGAATGCATAAATAACCCAGAAATTTAGCAAGGCGAATTTCCAATTTACATTAAAGCCCTACAGATCTATAACAAGGTAATCAGATCCTTTATAAAATAATATATAAAATAAGAACTTGAAATAATATACAGAATAGGAACCTGAGATAATATACAGAATAGGAACCTAAGACCAATGCCGAGAAAACAAGAATGGATTTGTTGTTCCACCCAACCAATTCCCAGAGCAATCAAGCTCCAGAACCGTCGAGCTCGTCTGCTAAACTACCTGAGCAAAAATCCTCAATGCGCCATCTCTTGCATTGCAATTATTGATCCCTGTACAATGCTAGCCTCCTGCTCTTCAGCACTCAACTAGGAGTGAAGGCCCGATTTTTAGGGATGATGCCTCCTGCATCCTTAACAGTATTTGACACTTGTCTTTTTCCTCAAGTAGTTCAGCAGACACTCTTCAACAACTAGATTCATCCTTGTCTACTGTTTTATTATATAAATTAAAAATAATATCTTCAATACAATTTGTTTCCTTTTGACTTCTCAGTCAAAATAATAAAATAATAATTGTTCTCAATATTATTTTACCAGCAGAAATAATAAAAATGTTTATTATTTTGGGGGTGTTACATACACCTCCCCTTAGAAGGTAACACCATCCTCGGTGTTACATTAATTATTCATTCGTTCATAATCTCTTCTTGGAACCAGCTTGGATATGCCTCCCGCATATCGTTTTCTAGCTCCCAAGTAGCTTCTTCCGGACTAAGGTGCTCCCATTGCACCTTGACTTGTCCGATGATACATTTCTGGAGAGTGATTTCTCTCTTATCGAGAATGCATTCTTGTCCCACCTAAAAATCTCCTTCTGGTTCCAGCTGGATTACATTCCAATCAATCACATGTGAGGCATCATGAATATATATTTTCAGAATTGAAACATGGAATAAATTATGCACCCTAATATTAGGTGGTAGGGCTAGTTGGTATGCAACTGGATCTATTCTTGCCAAAATTTCAAATGGCCCGCAAAATCGGGGTGCCAATTTGGAATACTTACCTAGCCTTAAGGAAATTTTCTTAGGCTTTACCTTTATGTAAACCTAGTCACCCACCTGGAACTCTTTAGGAGTTCGTTTTAAATCAACATAACTTTTCTGCTTGTCTTGGGAAACTTTTAAATTTTGTTGTACGTATTGCACAGTTAGTTCCATTTCCCTTAATAGTTCAGGTCCTAACATTAGCCTATCTATCGAGCTCCTCCATGATATTGGAGTATTGCACTGTCGTGCATATAAAACCTCAAATGGACTCATACTTGTAGAAACTTGAAAATTATTATTATACGCAAATTATACTAAATGCAAATAGTCTTCCCACTTACCGGGTGTGTTCATAACATACATCCTCAGCATGTCTTCAAAAATTTGGTTGACTCTCTGAGTCTTCCCATCCGTTTGTGGATGGTATGCAGTGCTAAAATTGAACTGAGTTCCCAAACCTTTAAACAATGCTTTCCAGAAATTACTTGTAAATTTTGCGTCTCTATCTGAGACTATCACCTTTGGTATGCCATGCAGCCTGAATATTTCCTTCATAAAAATATCTGCAATGTTAACAGCTTTATATGTACACTTCATAGGAATAAAGTGAGTAGCTTTGCTTAATTTGTCTACTACAACCATGATCGAATCATGTTGTTTGAAATTTCTTGGTAAGCCGGTTATAAAATCCATGTTGATCATTTCCCATTTCCATTTCGGAACGGATAATGGATGCAACAATCCTGCTGGATGTTGGTGTTCAACCTTGAACTGCTGGCATTCTAAGCAGTGAGCTAAGTATTCTGCTATTTCTCTTTTCATTTTTGTCCAATAGAAATCCTTCCTAGCCATGGTAATCATCTTTTGATACCCTAGGTGCCTTGAATAGGGTTGCTTGTGTAATTCATTTACAACAATTAACTTGATTTCTGCAGAATTGGGTATATAAAGTCTGCTTTTAAACAACAATCAAACCTCTTTCGTTAGTATTGTTGGCTTGGTTTTGCAACCAAGCTTGAGTGCTATGGGCACCTATCAACGAGTGATATCAGTTTCAAAGATTGAAAGCAAAAAACAATTATAAATTTGAATCTAAACTAAACTAGCATGTGCATATGACAAATAAATTTTCGAAAAACGATTCAAGAACAAGAAATAAAAAGAATGAGTATTTTGTATTAAGATACCTCAAATGGTGAGGATTTGTGTTGAGCAATTTCCAAGGTGAGTAGCTCCAAGCTCCAAAGGTCTCTTCTCCAAGATAACTACAATGGTCAAAAACTCATGAGATATTTTGACAGCATGAGGATAGGATGATGGATGGATGGAAAGTGAGGAGCCCCTACCACCTTTTTATAGTTTTTGGTGGTGGGGAATACCATTATGGTTTTGAGGAAACCAATGGTATTGACCAACATGGTTTAGGTACCTTTTCCCTCCTTTTTCCTTTTTTGAATATTTTGAATATTTTTATTCCCTTTTTAATATTTTTGGGAATTCTGGACCCTTTTTGAGGGTTTTTTATGCTTTTTGAGGAAAAATATTCATTTTAAGGGGAAAAAGGGGTGTATTATGGTCTTTTGGTGACCTTTTGGTGGCTTTAGAGGCTCAAATGGTGGAAAAGTGGACAAATGGGTCATGTGAATAAGGAAATGAGCTAGTGAGCACTTTTTGTGTGTTAACAAGTATGGAAATCAGTCTTTAACTGATTACTTTCATTTTCAACAGTTTTCTTCTTTAAGATCTGGTATTCCTTATCAAAATTTCCCACATTTAAAATCTGTTTTTCGAGATTAGATTCGTAATTACTGCTTGCATACAACAAGTTCGCATGACGGCTTAAAGCATCTGCAACTTTGTTTTCCTTTCCCTTTATATGTTTTATTTCAAAGTCATATTCGCTTAAAAAGGACAGCCACCTAGCTTGTCTAGCGTTTAAATTCTGTTGGTCAAATAAGTATTTTAAGCTTACGTTATCTGACATAAGTAAAAATATTCTTTCGATTAAGTAGTGTCGCCACATTTTTAAGGCATGAGTAATTGCAGCAAGTTCCAAATCATGAGTAGCATAGTTTTTCTCATGATCTTTTAATTTCCGGGATTCGTAGGCTATAACATGGTTTTCTTGAGTTAAAAATCTGCCTAATCCTTCGTTACATGCATCAGTGCATACGACGAAATATTTTAACGGGTCATAAATTTTTAATATAGGAGCAGTAGTTAAAAGATGTTTTAGTTTATTAAAACTTTCCATACATTTTTCATTCCAATCAAATCTTTTCCCTTTCTTTTGCAGCGAGGTTATGGGGTAGGCTATTTTCGAAAATCCCTCTATGAATCTTCGATAGTAGCCCGTCATCCCCATAAAAGATATTATATCGGTTACATTTTTAGGGATTGATCATTCCATGATAGCTTTAATTTTATCGGGGTTGACCGAGATTCAATCTTTAGACACTACGTGTCCGAGATAATATTCTATCTTTATAAAATGCACAATTGCTAAACTTAGCAACCAACTTTTGTTCTCTTAAAATTTTCAGTACTATTCTTAAATGTTCTTCGTGATCCTATTCATTCTTCGAATAAATCAAGATGTCATCAATGAAGACAATGACAATTTTATCCAAATAATCATTAAAAATATTATTCATTAAACTCATAAAAGCTGCAGGTGCACTTGTTAAGCCAAATGACATTACAACGAACTCGTAATGACCATAACGAGTTTGAAAGGCTATTCTGAAGATATCTTCGTCCTTGATCCATACCTGAAGGTAACCGGATCTTAAATCTATTTTTGAGAAGACAATCGCCCCTTGGAGTTGATCAAATAGATCATCAATCCATGGCAAGGGGTATCGGTTCTTTATAGTCATTTTATTCAATTGCATGTAGTCTATGCATAACCTTAAGGTTCCATCCTTTTTTTTTACAAATAAAACCGGCGCTCCCCAAGGGGAAACACTGGGCCGAACATATTTCTTATCCAAAAGTTCTTGTAACTGATTTTTTTACTCTGTGAGTTCAATTACATTCATTCTGTATGGAGCCTTAGAGGTTGGTACTGCTCCGGGTATTAGATCAATCGTGAAATCTATATCCATTTTTGGAGGCAGTTCCTGAATTTCTTTAGGAAACATATCTTTAAAATCTTGTAAAATTGGCATATCCTCTAAATTTAATTTACTTTTAGATTCACTACTATCCATTATGTAAACAACAAAAACCTTACATCCCTTTCTTACAGATCATTTTAATTGTAAAGCTGGTAGTTGTCTAAGGGTGGTTTTTCTAGGAATTCCTGTTACTTTAACTATATTCCCTGAAGCATCTGTGCAAGTGAAAGTTTTATCAAGACAATTTAAAATAAATTTATGTTCCTCTAACCAGTCCATTCCAATCAACAAATCATAAGAACCTAAAGGCAGAATATTCAGATTTGCACTCGTTTTTAATTCATTCATTAGAAATTCACAACTTTTAACATGACTTGTGACCTTGCATTTAGTACTTGTAGCTAACTATACCAGCCACGATTTTTCAAAATTTTCAGGTACTAGATTACATAATTCTACAATTCTAGGTGCTACATAACTTAAACTTGCACCCGGATCGATTAATATAGAGATAGGATGATTCTTTAACATACCTGGAATTTCAACCATGGATGTTTGGTGATCTGCCTGTCGATTTTCTAGTGCAACGTTGATTCTAGGCATGCTCCTCACCATGTCTCCAATAGTGATGGCTTCTTGCAGAGAGTGAACCTTATTAAAAGTTCCGTTTCTTTTTGGGCAGTCCTTAAAATAATGTGGGTCAGCACATTCCCAACACTTTAAGGGATCTTTCTGAGCAGCAGGATTATTAAAGGGTTCTCTTTCTCTTATAGCAGGAGGTTGGGGTTTGTAATTTCTGTGGTTTTTACCCTGATATCCCTTGTAATTATTTCCAATATTTCGATGAAATTTATGATTATTGTTTCTCTAGAAGTTATTCCTTTTCTTCACATTCCAGCTCGGCATACTTTCTCTTCTGTTTTTGCTCTATTCATAACAGTAGTTCGCCTTCTTCATGGTTTCTTCTAATGTCTTTGGGTTATCAAATTCAATTTGTTCCTTGAACAGGGTAGGCAAACAGCTGAGAAAGTGTTGTATTTTTGGCTTTTTCTCAACTATATATGGCACATAACGGAGTAGACTCAGAAATTTACTACTGAGTTCTTTCATATTCATGGCTCCTAATTTCAATTCGTAGAATTCCTTTTTCTTTTCTTCATAAAACTGCTCTGAAAGATATTTCTCTTTAAATAACTTTTTAAAAGTTTTCCAATTCACTCCCCGCTCCTTTATGCCTTTAACTTTATTAATGTCCTCCCACCATATATTAGCCTTTCCACTTAGGTTGTATATGGCCATTTTTGCCTTAATTTCATCAGAATAGTTGTATATTTGAAAATATTTCTTCATGCCTGATTACCAGGCTTCAGCTTCTTCACCTTTTTCCATTTCTCCATTAAACATGGGGGGTTTGATTTTCTTAAATTCCCCTGAAATATCCTCATACGCTCTGTACTTCCTCTTACCTTTATATTGGTCATTGCTTACACTGGAATCTCCATTTTATTGCTTTAATGATTCATCACTGGATGTTTCAATCCTATGGCTAAAAAAATCCAACTTTCTCCCCTTTTGTTTAGGGGGTGTAGCTACTTTTCCTTCCTTATTGTTATCCTTCTCATTACTATGTATCTTGGCTAGTAAGATAGTATTTAGTTCCTCTTGAGCTTTCATTATTCATTCATTTTCCTCCCTAACCTTTCTAAACTCTTCCCTTAATTCATCAACATTATCTCTGCTTTCATTCAGCTGCACCCAAAGTATGTTTCCTCTAGTACCTTCCGGTGGGGGTGTCTCTTCAGGCATTCTGAATTCTGCCATTTATCCCTGACCACACAGTTTGTCTTCAATCTTGAAACTAGTAACAGTGTAAAAACAATTACATTAAAACTTATCAATGGTAAAAATCTCTTAACACAACATTAGTGTTTGAGCCGAATCAGGCCAAGTGCTGTAACACAGCTCTGATACCATATGTAACGACCTCAATTTTTGCAAAAAAAAAAAAATTCTGTAAGTTATAAAAGACAGAATTTACTATGTAAAAAGGTAAATGTATGCATCTTATCTAACATGGCATTAGAATCAACACACCTACCATTGAAAAGTCCTTTGTGTTTTTAAAAGATCTTGTACTTGTTAATAAATTATGATGAGGAACTCTTATAAAGTAACAAGATTGTTAACCTACCTTAATGTCTGTAATGATAAATGCTAGTGATAATATTTGCATGATGACTTACTTATCTGAAAGAGAAAACACTTTTCTTGATTTCGACAAGGATTCCTCGAGCTAGTCCCGAGGCTTACTTAGCTTATGAAGCTACAACATGTTGAACCGTTTGTACAGGTACAGGTTGGTCTCTTCCGCAAAGGTATTGATTAAAAGATTAAAGGTTTCTTAAAGTGATACTCCTTCAAACAAAAAACTTGTGAAACCCATAAAAGAAGAAAAATAAGTAACCTATCCTCACTAGGAAAAGGGGTCCTATCTTAAAGTGTTTTTTTTACTAAGTTGATAGAAACGTTGATGTTAATTCAAGGTGATACTACTAATAATGCTATCGATGAACAATGATACCCATACTATGCTAAAGTGGGTCTAACGAAATCTATTGAGAAGTTGGGGACTAACTGGGGTAATAAATGCTATCACGTAGGTGTACTTGTTGGAAGCCATCACTAAACCCTTGCTTGGGATGTATTGACATCATTCAATTGCAAAGGGCTTGGAGAGCAGAGCTCACGCTTGGCTACTATGGCCGAAGTGGAAACCCTGCACCAAAATGCTTCAGCCGCATTGTAAACCACCATTCGCCCTTCAAATAAGATGGCGATGTCAAAACGTTAGGTGAGACTGGTTTTTAAACTTCTTAGGGTTAAAAATCCTTCAATTACAGATTGCATTTGAAATGTTGGTTTAAACGAATGCGTGCTTGTGATAGGAGGGTCTTCCCCGATATTTTCATCTCGTGGCTAACGTGATACATGAGGTTTTTGCATTATAATCAGGTGGATTAACTAACCCAATTAAGTCTCTGGTATGGCTTGTTGAACCCTCTGTCCTTGTTTGCTTAGTAAGAGGTATCACAACTTTTAAGCCATGGAGCAAGTTCTTTTTCTTTTTAAGCTCCAGGGTTATTTATAACCAGTTAAGGCTATCACGCCCAGATTGGGGTTTCACCCAACAATTACTATTTTAAAGGACCTAAATTCGTAATGGTGTAATGTGTATCCAACTTTGTTTACAGTGGATAATTCTACGTTTTAAAATTTGACTTCATGATTTTAATGTCTACTGTTTAACTGCTTAATAAAAACCTGGAAGTTAATTATTATTTTTATTTTTTCTTTTAAGGGAAGAGAATGTTGCCCTCCACAGTTTGTTATGATAAATTTGCCATGTTCTGCTGCTGCTTATGCTACTGTACTATCCTTTTGGTGTAAAATAAAAAGAAGTGTTCTGTTTAAAAGAAATACTGTTAAAAACGTATTAGGATATAGCCGTGGGCATAACCAACGAGCGTTATGAACAACTCTCTCTAAACCTTAATGAGTTTCGGACTTCAAAGAAAAATACTTGAAGTTGTAGTGTTGTATAAATATATAAATCTGAAAATGCAAGCTTTGTAGAAAAATGGGTGGCCACCTAGAAATTTCTAAAACTATAGTTCTATCCTGGGTTCAACAAAGTAGACTTACGGGTTTAAAGATGACTAAATATACTTTGAAAAACCACTGGTATAATCCGCGAGTATATAAATGGGTTACATTTTTTTTAAGCAACCGGTTTTATTCCATAAAGGTTTAACTACAGAAACCCTGCAAAGTCGAAACTAGGTGATTCGTGTTGAAAATAAATCTCTAAGCCATTTTTTTTTAAAGCTTGTTATTGTTAATTAAACCTGGTAGATGGTCTTGAAGTAATAATTCTTATTTTATTTACAATGGTAAATCAAATGTGTAATGTCCCAAAAATAGCAAAAATTTAAATTTTTCCTGCCTGCAATATACGTTAATTTACAGTAGAAAGATTCATACATCAAATCTAACATCATGAAAAACATCCATTGTAATGTCCCAAAAATAAAATAAAAATGTAAAATTTTTCCTGTCTGCAATAGTCGTTAGTTTATAATAGAAAAGGCATACATTAAATGTAATAATGTTAAAAAACAACCATACTTGTGTGCTGCAATATAAGTCTAAGCCTTTTTGTTTTACATATCCTCTTGTAAATGTAAGTTTAGAATTTGTGGAAGCGGTGTGGAAATAAAATGAGATCATGTTTTCATTGCGGTTGCAAATGCTGGTTGAATAGGTAGAATATAACACTACTTATTGTTTGAAGAATCCTGTGATTTTAATTATGAATGTCTAATGACACCTTCAAGTGATGATCTCTTTTGATGACGGTATGTTTTTCACATGGGGATTCTATAATACTCCCGGACAGGTAATTACATACCTCGATAGGGTTGCCGGGAGGTATGGGAAGTTGTGGAGGTTGCCGGACTTACTTAGCATAATGCTAATGCCATCCTGTACTCTTGTGTTTGCAGGTATCTCAAATCTGTGAGTAATATCTCTAAATGGATGGTTCCTATTTCACTATTGGTCCTATTTCACCGGGTGCATGATAAGTGATTTAAAATTAACTACCCCATTATCATGGGAGTCCTCAATTTGAATGTTTCCCAAAGTGGGGTTTACAACTACTAGCTCTTGGTAATGCAAACAAATGTGGGTTGGTCAAACTTTACAATAGTCTTTGTATATGAATCGAGTCCTTTTGTAGTTTAACACAGGGGTGGTTGAATCCATGACTTCACTATAGGAAGTGCGAATTATTGGACCTCCACTTAGATAGAGGTTGGTGCAATCTTTAATGCATTTAGTGAATGTGGAGAACAACCTGGCATGAGGGTTTGGATGTCGATTTTGGGATTTTATATCAGTAGTCTCTCTATTCGACTCGTTCTTTGTTTCTAGCTCTGCGCTTTCGTTGTTGGGTGATGGTGTGGTGTACTGACCCGAGCTATGCTCGTGGTCAGCACACTTAATGACTGTTGCTATCGTTCATGGCATAAGGCGGCCATACTTCTTACAGGTAAAGAACTAAACCCTATCAGCCATTGACATTTCCATTTTCTTCGAGCTGAAAACACATGTTCGAACTGATTGATACTATATGTCGCTTGTGACAGGTGATACATGCTTTGGTATGGGAGCTGCGAAGGTTTATGATGTTGTGTGCGTGGCTAGGGTACTGGTAAGTCTGGCTTACCCCTTTCGTGCCCTATCTCCTGCAGCTCTGGTGTTGCATGTATGCATTTGGCCTGGTGTTTAGAGTGAGACTCCCGTAAGCCATTGGATTACTGATTCACTTTGGGGAGGTCTAAAATAGTCGCCTACTTGGCTAGACTAGACAGAATGGGGTTTCAATGTAACTCAAATAGCTGAATGAGTACTGGGACTGTGATATAAAAGAACTATGTAGCAGCTGGGTTTCACCGGTTATTCGGTTCTGCGAAATCTTGTAAACAAAAGAAATGCTCTTTCGTTGGATATGACTCCTATATAGTTACAATGATTTTGAATGGTACATTTCTATTTTTCCTGTGTGTATTTAAGCATTCAAGCTGAAACTTTAAGAGTTCTAATGTTATGGGTTTCCTGGGTATTTTTGTAAACTAATGTACAAACAATGTAGAAATTATAAAGGGTCGTTGGCGCCTTTAGCTTGTAAATATAGTTGTGGTTCGTGTGTTGATATCATTTGCACTTGCTATTTGTGTTGGATATTGCTACAATGTTTATGTAGGAACAATGTATTACCTGTGGTAAGATATAAGACATCAATGAAGTTTTCTACGCCTCTGTTTTTGTAATGTGGGTAGATTGTAAATAAGAAGATCTTGTTAACTTGCTGGTTGCGTGGGTAGAATGGATGCTTGCTTGGAAAGGGTTTCAAGGATATAGTGAGTGTTTTGGTTTTATGTAGATACTTGTATCCTGTAGGAATAACTTATGCAATTTGGCTTTTTGTGAAGGCCACGGGATTTGACCCTGGTTCTAGCTTTCGATAGGCATCTTCGTGGTGGTCATACGAAATGCATTTCTCTTGCCTCTATTTACGATTGATCTCTGCGTTTGATGTTTTATGAAACTCTGACCCTAGAAAATAACTTATTCCTGCGTCTTCTTATTGATTTGAAATGAAGCTTGAATGTTTCCTGTAGATGACTATCGTAGGTTTGTATGTTGAAAAGAAATGGAAAAGGTCTCAGGGATGTCTATTTGATTAGCGTAGGGTTATTGATAAGGTGGGTATGAAAATGCAAATAGGAAACACACTATATACGATCTTTGTCATATTTGGTATCTTTGTTTTAAAATATGGTATGTATGGTTTGAGAAGAAAAACAAAATAGATCGGGTAGAGAATGGGCAATAAAATCAGTCTTGGATACAGAATTGGAATATATGGAGAATACTTATAATAAACAATGATGTCTACGTTTTCTTTCGCTATGGTTTGTATAGTTGGGATTTCGAATGGTTTACATGTTGTTCAACGATTTCTATTATAGGTTTGATTTCTGTAGCTAGGCGATTTTGTTGATGATTTAAAACAAGGGTTTAGATAAGTGAAATAAAATACTATCATAAGTGAAATAAAATACTATAAATATTTTTCTGAGTTCAAATCAACAATTTTCCTGTTCTAACAATCTAAACAATACAAATGACTAGCAAAGACTAGCTAGCTAGTCCAGCTGGGAATGCCATTTGATTCTGGAAAACTTGATTTAAAAATTGATAATAAGAACATCGCTATTTTAACATTGCATTTATAATAGGGATATAAAACGTAGGAGGGTTTTATAATTAATCATACCTATTGATCTCTGTAGCTTGTCCTACTGATGATGACCTGCTGATCCTGGTAACTTGTTCTTGTTGATACTGACCTGAACACTCAGCCAACTAGTTAGGGAAACTACTGAATCTTAGCTGACCTGATAATTGATCTTGGATTGGATGACTTTGGGACTACCACGTTCCTCCCAACCATGATTCTACAACCGTTCCTGGTTCAGTATGAATCCCCCCGAGCTGGTTCTGACATGCAAACTGAGAAGTAGAGGCCCTAGGTGTGTAGTTGGTTTAGATCTCAAAAATCTATGGGAAGAGTTCACTTCCTTGAGCAGAGAGTTCTTCTTAGCATAATAATACCAAAATAAAAATATCGCCCAAACTTTGGGGTCTGTCCTCCTTAAGTAGGACAAATCTTGAATTAGGACTGTTGGAATTTTACTGGTTTCTTTAAAATTATTTAAATTATAAAATAATATTTGTTTACTTAACTTCTAGTTAATTTGGAATTAGGACTTCTCACTTTGTTTGATTAAAGTGTTTTTGCTATTTAAATATTTGTATAATAATAACAATATAAAAGAATTACAATCCTGTCTAAATATTAATAACTAATAATTAATAAGTGGTAGCCCACTTATGTATAAGTATACATGTAATAGATAAACAATAATATATTTTGAAACTCCTAACTAATAATACTTAGCTTTGTGGTCCTTAGCATTTTGTTTCACATGATACTTCTTTTAATTTTTTTTAAGGAAAGGGTCCACTTCCTAGGACGGGTTCGGTAAGCTGGTAAAGGCACCTCTAGTCTCTCCCTTTGCATGTCAGATTCCCTTGTTTTAACATGGTAGTTCCCGCAGTAGATGATGATAATATGATTTATTTAATCAAGTCGAAATAGTTGTGATAAGACAAGTAAGTGCTATTCATAGTCCTCTCGACTCAACACTTGAGATTAGTAACCCGAGTGCTCTTCAGAGCCTTTTAACTCAACACTCTCACATGGGCATTGCGCTAGTGCAATTCCAGAGCCTCTGCTCAACACTAGAGCTAGAATGTGGTTGTGAGGCACATCTAGGATATTTAAGTGGCCTCGGATCCGGTAATCATTTCTTTCAAGATTGGAGTGCTCCAGGGTTCATTCCCAACACTTAACGTACATCGGGGCTTAGGCCCAGTACGAAATAGAATCCTCTAAATACATCGGGGCTTAAGCCCAGTATATAGGTCCTTCGTGTGTTTTATGAGTCCATGCTCAACACACTAAATAATCAACCATGTAAATCATGCTCTACACAGTATAATGTAACAAAAGGAAATAATCTCAGTATATCATAATTTGTAACCAATTCTCATAATACAACATAGTTTATTCATTCGAGCTTTCTTGCCCCGCATATATCAATAATGAAACAAATCAGGGTCCATGCCCAATATATCAACTCACGAAGGAATAAATTAAAACAAACTAATGCTATGTCAAACATAATAAATCACATATACTGGGGCCGTGACCCGATATAACGTCATAACATAGTTAGTCAAAAGTTGCGATATTACATCCCTCCCAGCTTAGAACAACACCGTCCCGGTGTTTCTAGGATCTAGGAATGAGATCATGAAACAAGGCGGGGTATGCCTCTCTCATGGTAGCCTCATTCTCCCAAGTGGCCTCATCTGGTCCAAAGTGCCTCCATTGCACTTTCAGCTGAGTAATGGTCCTCCTCCTAAGCTGGACCTCTCTCTTGTCCAGAATGTGGAGTGGTTCTGGTGTGAACTTCCCTTCGGGCTCCACCTGTAATAAGGACCAATCAATAACATGTTTAGTATCGTATACATATTTCTTTAATAAAGAAGCATGAAAAACATTATGAACTTTTATGTGTGCTGGTAGGGCTAACTCATATGCTACTGGGAACTTCTTGCCCAGTATTTCAAATGGTCCACAAAACCTTGGGGCTAGTTTACCGCAACGTCCCAATCTCAACGAGCTTCGTTTCTCCTTTATTGTTAGGAAAACATGTTCACCGATCTGGTAGTCCTTGTCCTTCCTTTTCTTGTCTGCGTAACTCTTTTGGCGGTCTTGGGCCTCTTTTAAATTTAGTTGTACCTTGGAGACTAATTGTTCCAATTCTTTTAGTAAATATGGCCCTAGCATAAGCCTGTCCACCGGGGTATCCCAGGTGACCGGGGTTCGACACTTTCGACGGTAGAGTACTTCGAAGGGACTCATTTTGGCCGAGGTTTGATAACCATTTTCGTATGAAAACTCCACGAGGTGTAAGTAGTCTTCCCACTTAGTGGGATTGTTCATGACATACATTCTCAGCATATCCTCCAGGATTTGGTTTACTCATTCCGTCTGTCCGTCGGTTTGGGGGTGGTATGCGGTACTAAACTGTAGTTGTGTTTCTAACCCAGAGAACAATTCTGTCCAAAAGTTACTAGTGAACTTTGTGTCTCGATCCGAGATAATTGCTTTGGGTATCCCGTGTAACCGGAAAATATCCTTTAGGAAGATTTCCGCAATGTGAACTGCCTCGTAGGTAGATTTTACTGGTATAAAATGTGCGGCTTTTGACAGCTTGTCTACTACTACGAAGATGGAGTCGTTTTGTTTCTTACTCTTGGGTAGGCCTATAATGGAATCCATACTTATTACCTCCCACTTCCATTCTGGAATGGGTAATGGTTGAAGTAGACCGGAGGGGTGTTGGTGTTCTTTGACCAACTGACATTCCTGACACTTCGCGATGAACAATGCGATGTCGGCTTTCAGTTTAGGCCAAAAGTAGTGTTTCTTTACTACTAAAATCATCTTTTGATATCCGGGGTGTCCTGGATAGGTGCTACGATGGAATTCGGTGAGTATGTTAGGTCTAATGTCCCCTCCCTCGGGAACGTAAAGTCTCTCCTTCGACCATAACAATCCTTCATAATTTATCTTGTACTCTTTCTGTTGTTGAAAAAGCCTATCTTCATGGATCTTTTTAAGGATCTCGACATAGAACCGATCATTTTGGCATGCCGTTCTAATTCTGTTATGTAAGTCGGAGTCAGTCCGAATTTTGGTTACCTCATATAACATATGAGCTCGTCGACTTAAGGCGTCAACGATCTTGTTTTCTTTCCCCTTGATGTGTTTTAGTTCAAAGTGATACTCACTAAGGAAGGCTAACCACCTAGCCTGTCTACCGTTCAGGTCTGGTTGATCGAATAGATATTTTAGACTCATGTTGTCCGTCTTTAGTAGAAATTTCTTACCCATGAGGTAATGCCTCCACATCTTTAGAGCGTGGATAATGGTGGCTAATTCGAGGTCATGAGTAGGATAGTTTTTTTCATGTTCCTTTAAATTCCTTGACTCGTAGCAGATGGCAAAGTCATCCTGCATAAGGACTCCACCTTGTCCTTCCTTGCTTGCATCGGTGCAAACTACGAAGTCTGCATTGGGGTCGGCAATTTGTAGTATTGGTGCACTAATCAGAAGTTGTTTTAACTTCTGAAAACTTTCCTCGCACTTGTCTGTCCAGATGAATTTACTGGTCTTCTTTTGTAACGTGGTCATGGGACAAGCAATCCACGAGAAGTTCTCAATGAACTTTCGATAATACCCGGCTAAACCTAGGAATGATCGTATATCGAAAACACAAGTAGGTGTGGGCCATTCTTCGATGGCCTTGATTTTTTCGGGATCAACTGCTATTCCCTTCTTGGAAATGAAGTGTCCTAAGTACTGTATCTGAGGTCTATAGAAATCACACTTGCTAAATTTTGCGTACAGTTGATGTTCTCGTAATATCCGTAGGACTATTCGAAGGTGTTCCTCATGTTCTTCTTCATTCTTGGAATAGATCAAGATATCGTCTATGAAGACTAGAACAAACTTGTCTAGGTACTTACTAAAAACATTGTTCATCATGCACATGAAGTTGGCAGGTGCATTCGTCAGACCAAAAGGCATTACTACAAATTTGTAGTGGCCATATCGGGTGCGAAATGCGGTCTTTCTGATGTCCTTGTCACGGATCCTCACCTAGTGATATCCAGATCACAGGTCGATCTTCGAGAAGATCTTTGCTCCTCCAACTTGGTCAAACAAGTCATCGATCCTAGGGAGTGGATAATGGTTCTTGATGGTTAACTTGTTGAGTTGGCGGTAATCAATGCACATACGCATCGTGCCGTCCTTCTTTTTAACAAAGAGGATTGGTGCTCCCCAGGGAGACACACTCGGTCGAATGTAACCCTTGTCTATTAGTTCTTGTAACTGTATCTTGAGCTCTACCAGTTCTGGTGTACTCATACAGTACGGAGTCCTAGAGATGGGTACGGATCCGGGGGCTAGTTCTATGGAAAAGTCTAAGTACCGCTTGGGTGGTAACCCGGGTATCTCCTCGGGAAATACGTCTCTGAATTCTACTAGTATCGGGAAATCCTCGATCTTTTGTTCCCTATCGGCTTCTACTGATTGAAGGTGGATTGCAAATAGTTTACAACCCTTTCTTAAGCATTCCTTTGCTTGTAATGCCAATATCTGTCGTATTGATACTTCCTTAGGTATACCTTGGATGGTTCTTTGGTTTCCTTGACTATCTGTGCATAAGATGGATTTGTTTAAACAAACTAACAAGGCATGATGTCCCTCTAACCAATCCATGCCTATTATTACGTCATAAGACCCCAATGGTAGGAGGTTTAAATCTGCTCTAGTTGGAAATCCGTTTACATCAATCTCACAGCCTTTAACTAGTTCGGAAACCTTCTGCTTGGTACCCGTAGCTAGTTGTACTAGCCATGGTACTTTATGACTTTCTCGGTTTAGTTTGCAAGTTTCTATTATCCTAGGAGAGATGTAGCTTCGGAAAGCACTAGGGTCTATTAGAACTAAAATGGCATTATTAGATATCTTACCCTCAATTTCTACCATGGTAGCTTGATGATCTGCCTGTCGTCCATCAAGGGCGGCATAAATCCTCGGTGTTTTTGCCACGTCCCCCATGGTAGGTTCCATTTGGATGTTGTGTAAAGTCCCATCTGTTTTGTTGGGGCAGTCTCTATAGTAATGTGGTCCCTAGCATTTCCAACAAGAGACAGTTGGTGGGATTGCCTTTGCCCCCTTGTTAAAGGCTGGCCTGTTGGCTGGTGGTGGAGGTGCATTTGGTCGAGCTTGGGGTCAGCTGAAACCTCTGCTGGGTGGGAAACTGTTGTTATGTTTCTGAAAAGGTGGGGGTCTAAAACCCAGCCTACGGTTGTCTGAGAAGGTCCTGAATCTGTCCCTATTTCTGTTGATGTTGTTGTTCCTTGGCTACCCGTGCTCATAGCACAGCCTGGCTTTATGTAGGGTTATGTCAAGGGTTTTGGGCATGTCGAATTCTATCTTCTCTCTAAATTTTGGTGGCAGCCCACCCAAGAACTGCTGGATTTTCACCTTCTCATCCTTAATATAAGGCACATAGTGCAGCAAGTCTAAAAACCAATTTATGAAAGCTTCCATAGTCAGGGAACCCATTTTCAGCTCATGAAATTATTTTATCTTCTTGTCAAAGAATCTTTCAGACATGTATTTGTCCTGAAAGATTCTGCTGAAAGTGTCCTAGCTTATGTTTCGCAGCTCTTGTCCCTTAATGTGCTTTAGGTCCCGCCATGATCTGGCAGCTTTTCCATTTAGGTTGTATATGGCTAGTCGGGCTTGCATCTCACTGGAATAATGATGAACTTTAAAGTATTTATTCATCCCTAACAACCATTCTTCAGCATTTTCAACCGAGTTAACTTCTCCATCATATGTTGGGGCTCTTATCTTTCTGAACTCTCCTTGTAAGCTGTCATCACTCTTCCTCCTTCTCTTGCAAGGAGGTGGGGAGCCATTGTCATTGGAAGAGGTCTTACAGTCCTCTTCCAATGGTTCTGATTTATGATCTTCTTGTTCTCCTATCTTGTAGTTGGCTGCTTTCCCCATGTTAAGAGTCTTGACAGAAAGAGTAGGCTGTCCATGGGGTTTTGCCCCTGTTAGGATTTGGAGTAAGGCCTCATTTATCGCTCGCTGTTCCCTTCTTTCTTGCATATTTTCATCCCTGAAACTCTGGAATTCTGCCTGTAGTTGCTGCATGGATTTATCTAAATCTGAGTTGAGCTCCACCACAATTTCTTGCTCTCATGGTGGGGAATTTAGGTTGCCTCGTATACTGTTGCCTTGTTCTGCACTCATTTTTCTGCTAATGCTTGTACCTGAAATTTATATAAGTATCTGTTGATGGAAAACATCGCGTTAGTTAATTCTTTTCGTAAAAACATAATACAATATTTTTACACACTTTCCTGTATCTATAGCTGTGTTTGGTAGTGAGCCCAATAGGTCACTTAGTGTTTGTAACTTGCTCTAATACCACTTGTAATGTCCCAAAAATAACAAAAATTTAAAATTTTTCCTGTCTGCAATAGTCGTTAGTTTATAATAGAAAAGGCATACATTAAATGTAATAATGTTAAAAAACAACCATACTTGTATGCTGCAATGTAAGTCTAAGCCTTTTTGTTTTACATAGCCTATTGTAAATGTAAGTTTAGAATTTGTGGAAGCAGTGTGGAAATAAAATGAGATCATGTTTTCATTGCGGTTGCAAATGCTGTTTCAATAGGTAGAATATAACACTACTTACTATTTGAAGAAGCCTTTGATTTTAATTATGAATGTCTAATGACACCTTTAGATGATGAGCTCCTTTGTTGAAGGTATGATTTTCACATGGGGATTCTATAATACTCCCGGATAGGTAATTACATACCCCGGAAGGGTTGCCAGGAGGTATGGGCAGTTGTGGAGGTTGCCGGACTTACTTAGCATAATGCTAATGCCATCCTGTACTCTTGTGTTTGAAAGTATCTCCAATCTGTGAGTAATATCTCTAAATGGATGGTTCCTATTTCACTATTGGTCCTATTTCACCGGGTGCATGATAAGTGATTTAAAATTAATTACCCCATTATCATGGGAGTCCTCAATTTGAATGTTTCCCAAAGTGGGGTTTACAACTACTAGCTCTTGGTAATGCAAACAAATGTGGGTTGGTCAAACTTTACAATATTCTTTGTATATGAATTGAGTCCTTTTGTAGTTTAACACAGGGGTGGTTGAATCCACGACTTCACTATACGAAGTTCGAATTATTGGACCTCCACTTAGATAGAGGTTGTTGCAATCTTTAATGCATTTAGTGAATGTGGAGAACAACCTGGCCTGAGGGTTTGGATGTCGATTTTGGGATTTTCTATCAGTAGTCTCTGTATTCGACTCGTTCTTTGTATTTGGCTCTGTGCTTTCGTTGTTGGGTGATGGTGTGGTGTACTGACCTGATCTCTGCTCGTGGTCAGCACACTTAGTGACTGTTGCTATCGTTCATGGCGTAAGGCGGCCGTACTTCTTACAGGTAAAGAACTAAACCCTATCAGCCATTGACATTTCCATTTTCTTTGAGCTAAAAATACATGTTTGAACTAATTGATATTGTATGTCGCTTGTGACAGGTGATACATGCTTTGGTATGGGAGCTGCGAAGGTTTATGATGTTGTGGGTGTGGCTAGGGTACTGGTAAGTCTGGATTACCCCTTTCGTGCCCTATCTCCTGCAGCTCTGGTGTTGTATGTATGTGTTTGGCTTACTGGTTCACTTTGGGGAGGTCTAAAATAGTCGCCTACTTGGCTAGACTAGACAGAATGGGGTTTCAATGTAACTTAAATAGCTGAATGAGTACTGGGACTGTGATATAAAAGAACTATGTAGTAGCTGGGTTTCATCGGTTATTCGGTTCTGCGAAATCTTGTAAACAAAATAAATCCTCTTTCGTTGGATATGACTCCTGTATAGTTACAATGATTTCAAATGGTACATTTCTATTTTTCCTGTGTGTATTTAAGCATTCAAGCTAAAACTTTAAGAGTTCTAATGTTATGGGTTTCCTGGGTATTTTTGTAAACTACTGTATAGACAATGTAGACATTATAAAGGGCCTTTGGCGCCTTTAGCTTGTAAATATAGCTGTGGTTCATGTGCTGATTTCATTTGCACTTGCTATTTGTGTTGGATATTGCTACAGTGTTTATGTAGGAACAATGTGTTGCCTATGGTAAGATATAAGACATCAACGAATTTTTATACGCCTCTGTTTCTGTAATGTGGTCATACGAAATGCGTTTCTCTTGCCTCTACTTATGATTGATCTCTGCGTTTGATGTTTTATGAAACTCTGACCCTAGAAAATAAATTATTCCCGCGTCTTCTTGTTGATTTGAAATGAAGCTTGAATGTTTCCTGTAGATGACTATCGTAGGTTTGTATGTTGAAAAGAAATGGAAAAGGTCTCAGGGCTATCTATTTGATTAGCGTAGGGTTATTGATAAGGTGGGTATGAAAATGTAAATAGGAAACACACTATATAGGATCTCTGTCATATTTGGTATCTTTGTTTTAAAATATGGTATGTATGGTTTGAGAAGAAAAACAAAATAGATCGGGCAGAGAATGGGCAATAAAATCAGTCTTGGATACAGAATTGGAATATATGGAGAATACTTATAATAAACAATGATGTCTGCGTTTTCTTTTGCTATGGTTTGTATAGTTGGGATTTCGAATGGTTTACATGTTGTTCAATGATTTCTATTATAGGTTTGATTTTTGTAGCTAGGAGACTTTGTTGATGATTTAAAACAAGGGTTTAGATAAGTGAAATAAAATACTATCATAAGTGAAATAAAATACTATAAATATTTTTCTGAGTTCAAATCAATGATTCGCCTGTTCTAACAGTCTAAGCAATACAAATGACTAGCAAAGACTAGCTGGCTAGTCCTGCTGGGAATGGCATTCGATTCTAGAAAACTTGATTTAAAAACTGATAATA
Organism: Larix kaempferi; assembly: GCA_027924585.1. Classification (NCBI taxonomy): domain Eukaryota; kingdom Viridiplantae; phylum Streptophyta; class Pinopsida; order Pinales; family Pinaceae; genus Larix; species Larix kaempferi. The sequence goes on along the minus strand of BSBM01000155.1, from coordinate 7,926,562 downwards.
AGAACATCGCTATTTTAACATTGCATTTATAATAGGGATATAAAACGTAGGAGGGTTTTATAATTAATCATACCTATTGATCTCTGTAGCTTGTCCTGCTGATGATGACCTGCTGATCCTGGTAACTTGTTCTTGCTGATACTGACCTAAACACTCAGCCAACTAGTTAGGGAAACTACTGAATCTTAGCTGACCTGATAATTGATCTTGGATTGGATGAATTTGGGACTACCACGTTCCTCCCAACCATGATTCTACAACCGTTCTTGGTTCAGTATGAATCCCCCCGAGCTGGTTCTGAGATGCAAACTGAGAAGTAGAGGCCCTAGGTGTGTAGTTGGTTCAGATCTCAAAAATCTATGGGAAGAGTTCACTTCCTTGAGCAGAGAGTTCTTCTTGGAATAATAATACCAAAAGTAAAAGACCCCCAAACTTTGGGGTCTGTCCTCCTTAAGTAGGACAAATCTTGAATTAGGATTGTTGCAATTTTACTGGTTTCTTTAAAATTATTTAAATTATAAAATAATATTTGTTTACTTAACTGCTAGTTAATTTGGAATTAGGAATTCTCACTTTGTTTGATTAAAGTGTTTTTGCTATTTAAATCTTTGTATAATAATAATAATATAAAAGAATTACAATCCTGTCTAAATATTAATAACTAATAATTAAAAAGTGGTAGCCCACTTATGTATAAGTATACATGTAATAAATAACAATAATATATATTGAAACTCCTAACTAATAATACTTAGCTTTGTGGTCCTTAGCATTTTGTTTCACATGACGCTTCTTTTAATTCTTTTTAAGTAAAGGGTCCACTTCCTAGGACGGTTACGGTAAGCTGGTAAAGGCACCTCTAGTCTCTCCCTTTGCATGTCAGATTCCCTTGTTTTAACATTATAGTTCCCGCAGTAGATGATGACAATAAGATTTATTTAATTAGGTCGAAATAGTTGTGATAAGACACGTAAGTTCTATTCAGAGTCCTCTCGACTCAACACTTGAGATTAGTAACCCCGAGTGCTCTTCAGAGCCTTTTAACTCAACACTCTCACATGGGTGTTACGCTAGTGCAATTCCAGAGCCTCTGCTCAACACTAGAGCTAGAATGTGGTTGTGAGGCACATCTAGGATATTTAAGTGGCCTCGGATCCGGTAATCATTTCTTTCAAGCTTGGAGTGCTCCAAGGTTCATGCCCAACACTCAACGTACATCAGGGCTTAGGCCCAGTATGAAATATAATCCTCTAAATACATCGGGGCTTAAGCCCAGTATATATGTCCTTCATGTGTTTTCTGAGTCCACGCTCAACACACTAAATAATCAACCATGTAAATCATGCTCTACACAATATAATGTAACAAAAGAAAATAATCTCAGTATATCATAATTTGTAACCAATTCTCATAATACAACATAGTTTATTCATTCGGGCTTTCCTACCCCGCATATATCAATAATGAAACAAATTAGGGTCCATGCCCATATATCAACTCACGAAGGAATAAATCAAAACAACATAATGCTATGTCAAACATAATAAATCACATATACTGGGGCTATGACCCGATATAACATCATAACATAGTTAGTCAAAAGTTGGGATATTACATCCATACTTGCACGAAACAAATGTAAGCCTAAGACTTTTGTTTTACATGGTCTCTTCTCGGTGTGAGTTTAGAATTGCGGAAGCGATGTGGAATCAATATGATGGCATGTTTTTGTTATAATTGAAAACGTTAGTGCAGGGGTAAAAATAACACTCTTTACTATTCTAAGAAATCATGTGATTGAATTTGGAATGTCTAATGCCACCTTCAGGTGATGAGCTCCTTTGATGAAGGTATGTTGTTGACATGGTGGTTACTATAATACTCCAGGAAAGGTAATTACATACCTCGATAGGGTTGCTGGTAGGTATGGGTGAATATAGTGGTTGTCGGACTTACTTAGCATAATGCTAATGCCATTCCGTACTTCTGTGGTTGGAGGTGTTTTTAATCTGAATGTGCTATCCCTAAAGGGTTGGTCCATACTTTGCTATTGGCCATATTTTAATAGGGTGAATTATAATTATAAACAAATGGGTATCCCATTACCATGTGATTCCACAACATAAGTGTTTTCCAAGATGAGGTTACGTCTATGAGCTTCTTGTAATTTAAACATGTGTGAGTTGGGTTACGATTTCACTATAGTCTTTCTACCAGAATTGAGCCTTTGTAATTTAAACAAGTGTGGTTTGAGTCCACGACTTCACTATAGACTTTGTCCAAATAATTAAACCTCCACTAGAGTGAGGTTGGTGTACTTTGTACTGCACTTTAAATGAGTATGTGGGATAACCTGTCAAAGAGGGTTTGGAAATTGATTTGGGGTTTTTGCTAGTAATTCCTGTATACGACTTTTTCCTCGTTTCTGGCTTCGCACTTCATTTGTATGGTGACTATGTTGGGTACTGACCTGAGCTCTGCTCGTGGTCAGCACACTTGGTGTTTGTTGAGCTTGGCTATGGCGTAGGGAGGTCACGCTTCTCATAGGTAAGGAAAACCTCTATTTGCAATTGACATTTTATCTGTCTTCTTTGATTTTAAAACACAGGGTTGAACTAACTAATAATACATGTCGAAATGGCAGGTGATAAATGCTTTGGTATGGGAGCTGCGATGGTTCCTGGTGCTGTAGGCGTGGCTAAGGTAATGGTAAGTCTGGCTTACCCACTCATGCCCTACCTCTTGCTGGTGTTGTATGTATATGTTTTGGCCTGGTTTAGAATGGTGGCTCCCGTAAGCCCCTGGCTTACTGATTCACCTTGGGGAGTCTGTTGGTCACCTATTGGTTGGAACAGGGAAAAGAAGGGTTTTTAAAATGTAATTTGAGAGTGGAATACACAGCTGGGACTATGTTGTAATCCATCATTTAATGAAGTTAAATCTATTTTGTTGTTTGACATTTTGTTTTCTCGGTACTCTGTAATTTATGTTTTAAGTGGAATGGAATTACTGTGTGGTCTGTAACAGAGTCTAAAAATGACTTTTGCATACCCTGCGTATTTATAATCTGATGTACATTTCGACATTGGGGTTTTTACTCATGTATTGTGGCTATAATGATGTATGAAAGTACTGTGGTCTACGCCCATCCTAGGTTAATTTGTTTCTATTAGCTTCTGTGTAATGTGATGTGTTATTTTTGTAGAGGGAAGAGACTTAGACGTGCTTCTCTGTATCCTTGTCTTGTAACGTAGCTAGAATTTGGGTATTGGTTTCATTTTTGCTTACTTCCTAAGTTTGATAGTACCTTGATGATTCTGTGCACTTTAACTAATTGCTCGTGAAAACGTAGGATATTTATATGGGGTTTTCTGTACTTCTATTATGGAAACGCAGCTAGGGTTTGAGTAGACAAACTCGATTTTATGTGTTGTCTGCGTTGGATGAATGGAGCACTGTTTTATTTTGACATTATTGGCTATTCGTTTATTTTATACATGAGTCCTGTAGGAGATCACTATAATTTTTGATTCAAGGGATTCGATCCTCGACCTCTGTCTTCAATGGGCGTTTGCATTTGTAACTTCCCAGCACTTTAAATCACCGTCTAGTAGTACTACATAAATAATGATATTAGATTCTTGAATTGATAGAATGCTAGGGTCTATGATTGGTAACGATAGCTAAATATGACGTGTGTTCTTCTTATTGGAAAGTGTGTATGAGTAAGTACTTGGAAGAGAACAGTGTAAACAATCTCTGCCCTATCTGTTGTCTTTGTTTCAAATGTGGTATGCATGGTTTTTAAAAGGAAACTCAGATCGATCGAGAAATGGGCAATATATGAGTCTTTGGTTCAGAAATGGAACATATGGGAAATACCTACAAAAATGGTGACTGTGATTTTTCTATAGTTTGTGTAACTGGGTTTTCGAATGGTTTACATGATGTCTAACGATTTTTGTTAAAAGTTTGATTTCAGTAGCTAAATGATTTTGTTGCAATTTAAAACAAGAGTTTAGATAAGAGAAAATAAACACAATAGATTTTACTGAATAAAAAGAAAAAAAATGCTTAACGTTGTACATATTTTTTTTTTGAAGTTTAGGAAATGCGATTTAACTAACAAAGACTAGCTGGTTAGTCCTATTAGGAAATGCCATTGGATTTTGGGCAAATCTTGAATTAAAACTGATACTGAGGATGTTACTATTTTAACATTGCATTTATAAAAAGAGATATGAATTGTAAGAGGGCCTTATAAGAATTTCATACCTGCTGATCCCTGTAGCTTGTTCCTGCTGATAATGACCTGCTGATCCTTGTAGCTTGCTCCTACTGATAATGGCCTGCACACTCAGCCAACTAGTTAATGAAAAATTATTGAACTCTCAGCTGACCTGATAATTGATCTTGAAATGGATGACTTTAGGACTACCAAGTTCCTCCTAACCATGATTCTACAACCATTCTTAGTTCAGTAAGAATCCCCCCGAGCTGGTTCTGACATGCAAACTAAGAAGTAGAGGCCCTAAATGGGTAGCTGGTTCAGATATGGAAAAATTGATGGGAAGAGTTCACTTCTTGGAGTAGAGAGTTCTCCTTGGCATAAATAATACCAAAAGAAAAAGATCCCCCAAACTTTGGGGTCTGTCCTCCTTAAGTAGGACAAATCTTGAATTAAGACTGTTGGAATTTACTGGTTTCTTTAAAATAATTTAATTTATAAAAAGTATCTGTCTACTTAATTACTAGATATTTTGGAACTGGGATGTCTCACTTTGTTTGACTAAAGTGTTTTTTATCTTTAATCTTGTTATAGTAATAATAATATAAAAATTACAATTCTATCTAAATATTAATAAATAATAATTAGTAAGTGGCAGCCCACTTATGCATAAGTATATATATATAATAAATAACAATATTATATATTGAAACTCCTAAATAATAATACTTAGCTTTGTGGTCCTTAAGCATTTTGTTTCACATGATGCTTCTTTTAATTCTTTTTAAGGAAAGACTCCACTTCTTTGGACAGCTTCGGTAAGCTAGTAAAGGATCCTCTAGTCTCTCCCTTTGCATGTCAGATTCCCTAGTTTTAACATGGTAGTTCCTGCAGTAGATGATGATAATAAGATTTATTTAATCAAGTTGAAATAGTTGTTATAAGACACGTAAGTGCTATTCAGAGTCCTCTTGACTCAACACTTTGAGGTCTAGTAACCTCGAGTTCTCTTCAGATCCTTTTAACTCAACACTCTCACATGGGTGTTACGCTAGTGCAATTCCAGAGCCTCTGCTCAACACTAGAGCTAGAATGTGGTTGTGAGGCACATCTAGGATTTTTAAGTAGCCTCGGATCTGGTAATCATTTCTTTCAAGCTTGGAGTGCTCCAGGACTCATGCCCAACACTCAACGTACATCGGGGTTTAGGCCCAGTACAAAATAAGAATCCTCTAAATACATCGGGGTTAGGCCCAATATATAGGTCATTCGTGTGTTTGTGGGTCCACGCTCAACACACTACATAATCATCCATGTGAATCATACTCTGCACAGTATAAGATAACATAATAATCTCAGTATATCATAATTGTAACTGAATCACAACATAAGTTTATCCATTCGGGCTTTCCTGCCCAGTATATACAAAAAATGAAACAATCAAAGTACTTGGCCCATATATATCAACTCATGAGAACATAGATCAAAACATGATACGGCTTATGCCCAATAATAAATCACATATGCTGGGGCCATAGCCCAATATAACATCATAACATAGTTAGTCAAAAAGTTGGGATATTACAAAATGGAATTAGGGTTTAAATGGTATTATATATAAAAAGAAAATAGCATGTCTTCTCGTCTTCTTTAAATAATTGGGTAATTCTTATTTTATTTACAATGGTAAATCAAATGGAATTAGGGTTTAAATGCTATTATATATAAAAAGAAAATAGCAGGTCTTCTCGGCTTCTTTAAATAGTTGGGTAATTCTTATTTTATTTACAATGGTAAATCAAATGGAATTAGGGTTTAAATGCTACTATATATAAAAAGAAATTAGCAGGTCTTCTCGGCTTCTTTAAATAGTTGGGTAATTCTTATTTTATTTACAATGGTAAATCAAATGGAATTAGGGTTTAAATGCTATTATATATAAAAAGAAATTAGCAGGTCTTCTCGGCTTCTTTAAATAGTTGGGTAATTCTTATTTTATTTACAATGGTAAATCAAATGGAATTAGGGTTTAATGCTATTATATATAAAAAGAAAATAGCAGGTCTTTTCGGCTTCTTTAAATACTTGGAAGTCTCCTAGAAAATGATATAAACAAATAAACCCTAACTATAGCTAGTTATTAAGGATTCTAAAGAATAATACCTTTAGTTAGGTTTGATTTAATAATCCATTTTTGGGTTGACTGTAGTAAAAAGAATAGGAAGAAAAACACTATAAAAATAAAATAAAATGGATCTACACCTGTAATTAAATGGGTGGACCTGGAGAAGAAAATATCAATGTTTAAGGCATACACTAAAGAATTATAAGGAACAAGTACCGATCATTTTATAGAAAGAAATATAATTTTTTTTTTATATGCAAGTTGCAGGAAATAACAATTTTCAGTTTACGGAACGCATAAATAACCCAGAAATTTAGCAAGGCGAATTTCCAATTTACATTAAAGCCCTACAGATCTATAACAAGGTAATCAGATCCTTTATAAAATAATATACAAAATAAGAACTTGAAATAATATACAGAATAAGAACCTGAGATAATATACAGAATAGGAACCTGAGACCAATGTCGAGAAAACAAGAATGGCTTCGCTGTTCCACCCAACCAATTCCCATAGCAATCAAGCTCCAGAACCCTCGAGCTTCTCTGTTGAACTACCTAAGCAAAAATCCTCAATGCGCCATCTCTTGCATTGCAATTATCGATCCCTGTCCAATGCTAGCCTCCTACTGCTCATGGACTTACTATTTGTAGTATTTGCCTAGGTCTTGGCCAATTATGAGCCTCCTGCTCTTCATCACTCAACTGGGAGTGAAGGCCCGATTTTTAGGGATGATGCCTCCTGCATCCTTAACAGTATTTGACACTTGTCTTTTTCCTCAAGTAGTTCAGTGGACACTTTTCAATAGCTAGATCCATTCCTGTCTCCTGTTTTATTATAAAAATTAAAAATAATATCTTCAATACAATTTGTTTCCTTTTGACTTCTCAGTCAAAATAATAAAATAATAATTGTTCTCAATATTATTTTACCAGCAGAAATTAAAAAAAATGTTTATTGTTTTGGGGGTGTTACAATCGCCTATTTTAGTAATGTTTCCTAAATTAACTTTAGGACTAGCAAAATAAATAGAACATGTATATATACAACGTAAAAGTATGATTTGTATTTCTGTTCATGATTTACTGTTTGTTCTAATTGATATGGTTGGTTTCACTTATAATTCTGCGGAAGCGTTGTAATGGAATGATGTTCTAAAGATCTACATTGCATTTAATGAATATATTCCGGTTTTGTTGTACATGCTTAACCTTAATGGTTTGTATGCTTCTTGTGAAGTAGTACTCCTTTTAAAAGTATCAGTCTCTTGTAAATCTCTTTACAAAGCTTGAAGTGGTGAAAATGGTAGCATGACCTTGCTTACTTAGAATTTATGCTAAAGTCTATTTCTATGTTTGTCTTTGTAGGTGTTTAACTAATGCTACATACATTTGTAACATTTATACAAGGACTTTGGTAAAGAGTTGGAATGTGATCCAAAATTGATGCTAAGGAAATCGAACTCTAACGACTGTCACTCCACTATAGGGAGTGGCTAGATAATTCGAATGGCAGTGGAGTTGGTATGGCATTTAATGTAGCCAATGTTTGTGCTATCCAGCTGGAAGGTAAGGCTCAAGAGCCTAGTAGTTCTGCACTGTAGTTCATTTAGTAATGTTTTGAGAGTGAGCTCTGTAGGGTTTATCAGTGTGATAGTAAGAGAGATGGGCTCTCTGGTTCGTAGTTGTGGCCATGAATGCTAGCATGGCCATGAGCGTAGCTCAGGCCTTCGCTCCACTTAATTTACAGGGAAGGAGGAGCACGTAACCAGAGGCTTTTAAGGTAATCCCTGCATCTTTACATCTTGCTTCAGACTCGTTTCTATGAATTGATTTGTTGTATGTTATACTAAAATATTTGCGCTTTGACTGTTTCCAGGGTTTACAATGTTGGATGTTTCGAACTGGCCATGAGGGGATACTCGCAGCTATGATTGCCACAGTAAGCCTGGTTCTCTGTGGCCATTCTCCCCCCTTCAAGCAAATGGTTGTCGATACTTATTTGTATTGTTCAGTGTGTAAGAAATGGGAAAGGTTTAAACCCTTCGGTGTTTTGGAATTTGTAATGTAACATTTCTGTTTGGGGATTTCGTGGGCCGACACAACTTATGTATGAACTAGTTTCGTGTTTGCAACCTATGTGGGCTTTCTGGTTTTGGAGTAGAGGAGGCCCTAACTTGGCTCCTGTACATTTATGGTTTTGGTGTTTTGATAATTCTATAAAGTCTGGCATTTTCTCTCTATTTGGTTGTGGGTAATTTAAATGGGCTTTAAGCTACTGTGGAAGGACGTTTAGCCTGTGTAATTTTTAAATGGTAAAAACTGGAATGTATGACTTTCGAGACTTTGTTGTTTTTATGAATCAACCTTCTGTTGCGTAAATGTATTGTATAACCCTAAAACTAACGCTACCGAGAGTATATACTGTTTATATATTAATGTCTTTTACCTCTCAGAATGTTTATGCTCAGCTTAGGTTTTTCTTACTATTTCGCTGGGTGAAGACTGGGCGTGAAGCTCCGGTCTGCGTTTATATTTTAATGTGGTCTCGGTTTTAGTTTTTGTCATTTTAACTTATGCGTTTGATCTGGGAAACAAATCTTCTCTGTGGAATAAATGGTTGAAGTGTTGTTAATTTCTATTAATGGGCAAAGCCCTAATTGGTTGTGCGTTTTGCTTCTATGTATGTAAATTCGATTATGTAGTATGATTTTTATTTTTTTTAAAGGATGTGTCTACATTTAAGCCAAGAACAGGCTTAGGTGAAATTCTAACCCTATTGCGTTTTAGGTGGTTCCAGCCATTGTGAGAAGAAACTATTTTTTAATGTTTTGGCTACGAAAAGAAATTACTGCGTAAATTTTGTTATCTCTGAATTGGCTGTAGGAAAGTTTGATCCTGAGTTAATTTCTTGTTTTGAATCTTCTTTATGTAGCTTTTATGGGTAGAATCATAGCATTAAAATCGCTTTCACTTTTATGGTTTGTTTATTGTTTAAATGGCAACCCACGCTGTAGCGTAGTCCCTTGTGTAAACTTGTTTATTTTTTAATATGTTGTGCATAGGACTCGATCTCAAGTCTTGACTTTTATTAAGAGTTTGTAATTCCTGGAAAATTCCGTAAATGTAACAACCTGTGTTGGCGATTTAAGAGAAAGATTTTTATGATGGTTTTCTTTTAGGCATGAGTTTAAGTATGAAGAAAAAATATGTTTAAAGTTCTTTGTTGCGCTGATTTTTAAGTTGGTTTTTTAAAACAGAGCTCTACGTATCTCTGTCACAGATTTATATAATTATTTTTATTTAGAAAATTTGCATAGTATGGAGTCTTGATTTTTAAGTTGGAACCTACGACTCTAAGCTTGGAAAAATCCAAGCGAATCGATTTCCTTACAGGAGATGATTCTGCTGTAACAATTAATTTAATTATGTTTGTAGATTCTTTTACTGTTTCAGTTTAGCTAGGTTTTCAAAATTTAAACATGGATTTAAACTTTGGAAATATAAGTAATTTAACCCAGGGAGCCAATGCAATAGCCCTTGCTCCCAATCCTTGGAGTTTAATTAGAAAAGAGATTTACAGTAATGGAATTTAATTTATAACTTTCAGCTTGAAATATAAAAGTAATTCATACCTGATTTTGTAGCTGGGATCTTCTCCTTGAACAGACCTGCACACCTCAACCACTAATTAATGAACACAAGTATGCTTAGATGAACTATAGGATGGTAACCGGATGACTTTGGAACTACCACATTCCTCCCAACCATGAACCAGAACCGTTCTTGGTTTAAATCCGATTCTCCCCGAGATGGCTCAAACATGCAAGAGGAAACTAGAGGACCTAGGGAAGACAACTTATGATAATCCAATCTTGAAATAATTTTCTCTCATATATGTGGGAAAAATTCTCTCTTGTCACCATAAAAGAATGATAAAAAGATAGATTCCCTCTTAATGAGTTTTGTCCTTGCTTTTATAGATAATCTTTTGGAATGACAGTTAAGTTAATAATAATATTTTAATATTAACTTAAGTGAATTAATATATATATATATATATATATATATAATTTTAAAAGTTATAACTTTAGTTTATCTAAAAAATTTAAACTTGTTCCTTTATAATTTTACTAAAAGAACTTGCTATTATCTTTTAACATAACAATTTATAATTTTTCTTATGAATAATATATTTATTTATAAGTAATATCTTTTACTTATATTACTACCTTTATTTATAAGTAATATCTCATAATTATATTTCATATACGTATATTTATGTATATCTTTTGTACATGAGTGAGGATCTTATACTTAATAACCTTAATTAAATCAAGTAGGTATATAGCATTATAACTTTTGATGCTTTATTAATTAAGGTCCAGTCTTTTGACAAAGCCTTGGTAGGTTTGGATGGTCGACTAGGTTACGTAGCTCTAGGTTCCTCTTGCAGGTTGGATTACCTTGTTTTTCGTGGTAGTTTCCTCCGTCCTTGATGAGATAAGTAGTGAATCAATTAGTCAGAATAAAATAAGTATGATGACTAGTGCTATTCAGAGCCTTCCTCAACTCAACACCTTCTTAAGTAAGTAACCCCTAGTGCTATTCAGAGCTTAGGCTCAACACTTTTACATGGGTGTTATGCTAGTGCAATTCCAGAGCTCTTTGCTCAACACTAGTGCTAGGATGTATTTGTAAGATACACCTAGGGATAGAATCGCCAAAGATCTGATGCTATAGAGCTTATGCTCAACATCAATTTGGAGTGCTCCAGGGATTATGCCCAACACTCTATGTACATCGGGGCTTATGCCCAGTACATAATCAAAGTCCTCTATGTACATCGGGGATTATGCCCAGTACATAGGTTATCCATGTGCTTCAGAGTCCAGGCTCAACACATCATAAAAGTCAGTCATGCATATCATAACTCTGCACAATATGTAACAAAGATCATCTCAGTATATTAGGGTTTTGTACCCAATATCATAATAAAACATCAATCAAATACATTGGGGATTTCTGCCCAGTATATAACAATAAACATCATCTGTCAGGGTCCATGCCCCAATATGTAGGTCTATAACTAACATACTTCATTGCATCGGGGGTTATGCCCAACATATATAATAAAAGTAAAACATTTGCACTGGGGCTTATGCCCAGTATACCAAAATAAATCATATGCATCGGGGCTTACGCCCAATATATAATATAAATATAATTAGTAAAATTCAGGACATTACATCCCTCCCTGCTTAGAACAACACTGTCCCAGTGTTCTAGGGACTAGAAATGAAGTCATGAAATAAGGAGGGGTAAGCCTTCTTCATGGTGGTTTCATTTTCCCAAGTGGCCTCCTCTGGTCCGAAGTTCCTCCATTGCACTTTTAACTAGACGATAGTTCATCTTCTAAGCTGTACTTCTCTCTTGTCCATAATGTGGAGGGGCTCTAGCATGAGTTCCCCCTCAGGTTCTACCTATAATAAGGACCAATTAATCACATGCTTAGTATCATAGACATATTTATTTAATAGAGATGCATGAAAAAAATTATGAAATTTTATATGAGCTGGTAAAGATAATTCATATGCTATTGGCCCTTTCTTGGCGAGTATCTCAAAGGGTCCACAAATTCTGAGGGCTAACTTCCCGCATGGTCCCAAGCTCAAAGAGCTTCTATTTGCCTTCACTTTTAAGAAGACATGTTCACCGACTTGGTAATCCTTGTCTTTCCTTTTCTTATCCGCATAACTCTTCTGGTAGTCTTGTGCCTCTTTTAAGTTTTGTTGTACTTTGGTAACTAGCTACTCCAAATCCTTCAGTAAATCTGGGCCTAGCATGAGTCTGTCTACTGAGCTATCCCAAGTCACCGATGTGCTACATTTTTTCCATAGAGTACCTTGAAGGGCTCATCTTGGTAGAATTATGGTACCCGTTGTTGTATGCAAACTCAGTGAGGTGTAAATACTCCTCCCACTTCGTGGGGTTGTTCATAACATACATCCTAAGCATATCCTCTAGGATTTGGTTTACTTGTTTCATCTGTCTGTCAGTTTGTGGGTGATAAGCGGTACTGAAGTTTAACTGTGTCTCTAAACTAGAGAACAAGGACCTCCAGAAGTTACTGGTGAACTTCGTGTCTGTATCTGAAATGATTTCCTTAGGTATCCCATGCAATCAAAATATCTCTTTTAGGAAAATGTGTACCACTTTGTAAGTAGACTTCACTAGTATGAAATGTGCCGCTTTAGATAATTTGTCTACTACTATAAAGATGGAATCATTCTGTCTCTTAATCTTGGGTAAACCTATGATGAAATCCATACTGATGACCTCCCACTTCCACTCTGGAATGGGTAATAGTTGTAGTAGTCCAGAAGGATGCCGATGTTCTTACTTGACCAGTTGGAACTCTTGGCACTTAGCGATGAATAATGTTATGTCGGCTTTCATCTTAGGCCAGAAAAAGTGTTTCTTTACCTCCGATATCATCTTTTGATATCCCGGATGTCCTGAATATGTTTTCTGATGGAACTCTGTGAGAATGTTAGGTCTAATGTCTCCGCTATCCAGGACATAACGTCTCTCCTTTGAGGTATATCAAATCCTGACTCATCTATCTTATATTCATTTTGTTGTTGGAATAACCTATCCTCCTGAATCTTCTTATGGATTTCTACATAGAATTGGTCATTCCTACAAGCCGTTCTAATTCTATCATGCAAGTCCGATTTGGTCTAACTTACTGTTACTTCATATAACATATGAGCCCGTCAACTTAAAGCATCGATGATCTTATTCTCCTTTCCCTTTATGTGTTTTAACTCGAAGTGGTACTCGCTAAGGAGGGATAACCACCTGGCCTACCTAGCATTTAGGTCCGATTGGTCAAATAGGTACTTCAAACTCATGTTGTCCATCTTCAATAGGAACTTCTTTCCCATAAGGTAGTGCCTCCACATATTTAAGGCGTGGATGATGGAGGCTATTTCAAGATCGTCCGTGGGGTAGTTTTGTTGGTGTTCTTTCAACTTTATTGACTCATAGTAGATGGTGAATTCATTCTGCATAGGGACTCCACCGAGTCCTTCTTTGCTTTCATTTGTGCAAACAACGAAGTCCCCATCAGGATCATAAATTCGTAAAATAGGTGCGCTTGTCAATTTTTTTTTAAGTTTCTGGAAGCTTTCTTCGCACTTCGTTGTCCAAAGGAATTTGTTTTCGTTTTCGGCAAGGAAGTCATAGGAAAAGCAATCAGCGAGAAGTTCTCAATGAAATTCCGGTAGTATCTGGCCAAACCTAGGAATGCTCTTATGTCGGTCATGCAAGTGGATATATGCCATTCCTCTATGGCTTTAATATTTTCTTGGTCGATCGCTATCTCCTTCTCATAAATGATGTGACCTAGGTACTATATCTATGGTTTGTAGAAATCACAGTTGCTAAACTTAGTGTAAAGTTGGTGTTCTCATAACACTCGCAACACTATTCAGAGATTTTCTTCATGTTCTTCCTCACTTTTGGAGTAGATAAAAATGTCGTCAATGAATACTAGTATGAACTTGTCTAGGTATTGACTAAAGATGTTGTTCATCATGCTCATGAAATTTGCGGGTACATTTTTCAATCCGAAAGGAATTACCATGAACTCATAATGACTGTATCGGGCTTGAAAGGAAGTCTTACTGATGTCTTCGTCACGAATTCTTACTTGGTGATATGCGGATCGGAGGTCGATATTTGAAAAGATCTTCGCTCCTCCAACTTGGTCAAACAAGTCATCAACCCTAGGGAGTGGGTAACGGTTCTTGATGGTCAACTTGTTGAGTTGAAGGTAATTGATGCACATCCGCATCGTCCTGTCCTTCTTCTTAACAAAGAGTATCAATGCTCCCCAAGGAGACACACTCGTTTGGATGTAACCTTTCTCGATTAACTCTTGTAAATGAAGCTTGAGCTCCACCAATTCTGGTGGGCTCATGTGGTAAGGGGCCTTAGAAATTGGTACTGACCTGGGGTTAGTTCTATAGAGAAGTCTAGGTCTCGTTTGGGTGGTAGCCCTGGTATTTCCTTGGGAAATACATCCTAAAATTATACAAGAACTGGGAATTTTTCGATCTTTTGTTCCCTATCGGCTTCTACGGTTTGAATGTTAACCGCAAAGAGTTTACAACCTTTCCTCATGCACTTATTTGCTTGTAAGGAAGATATTTTCCTAATGGAAACCTTCTTAGGTATGCCTTCAATCTTTCTTTGATTCCCTTGGCTATCTGCGCATAATATAGATTTGTTCAAGCAGTCAAGCAGGGCATGATGTTTTTCCAACGAGTCCATGCCTATAAGTACGTCATACGACCCTAGTGGTAAGATATTTAAATCTACCTTAGTTGGGAACCCATTCAAATCTACCTCACAAACTTTAACTAGTTGAGAGACTTTCCGTTTGGTGCCAGTGGCTAGTTGTACCAACCATGGTTTCTCATGTTTCTCTCGATTTAACTTAAAAGTGTCGACTATCTTAGGGGAGACATAATTTCGGCATGCACCAGGATTGATTAAAACTGAAATAGATGTGTTTGAAACCTTACCCTCAATCTCAACCATAGTGGCCTAGTGATCTGCTTGTCGGCCATCAAGTGCGGCATAAATTCTTAGTGTCCTTTCCATGTCCCCTACTATTGGGTTTTCTTGTATGTTGTGTAAAATTACGTCTGTCTTGTTGGGACGATATCTGAAATAGTGGGGCCCTTGGTATTTCTAGCAAGTAATGGTTGGAAGGGCAACTTTTGCTCCTTTGTTAAAAGCTGGTCTATTGGCATGTGGTGCGGGCACATTTGGCTGTGCATGAGGTCGGTTGAAACCTCTATTGGGTGGGAAACTATTGTTTTGTTTCCGGTAAGGTGGTGGCCTAAAACCTCGTATTCGGTTGTTTGAAAAAGTTTTGAATATGTCTCTGTCTATGTTTATGTTGTCATTTCTGGGTTGTTCATGTTCATAACAGAGTCTAGCCTTGTGTAAAGTCACGTCTAAATTTTTAGGCATGTCAAACTCAATTTTCTCTCGAAAATTAGGAGGTAGGCATCCTAGGAACTATTGTATCTTGACTTTTTCATCCTTTATGTATGGAACATAATGTAGCAGATCCAGAAATTGGTTGATGAACGCCTCCATAGTTAGGGATCCCATCTTTAGTTCATGAAATTATTTGATCTTTTTCTCAAAGAATCTTTCAAACATGTATTTGTCTTGAAACAATTTGTTGAAAGCACTCCATCTGATATTTCTCACTTCGTGCCCTTTTGTATGTTTCAAGTCTCTCCACCACCTAGTTGCTTTACCATTTAAGCTGTAAATGGATAGTCGTGCTTTCATTTTGCTGGAATAATTGTGGACTTTAAAATACTTGTTCATTCCTAACAGCCACTCCTCATCTTTTTCCCCAGTATTTATCTTTCCATGATAAGTTGGGGCTTTAATTTTTCGGAACTCTCCCTGCAAACTATCATCATTTTTCTACCTTTTCTTGCAAGGGGAAGGTGAACCATCATCATTGGAAGAGCTCTTACAGTCCTCTTCTATGAAATCAGATATGTGTTCTTCATACTCATCCTCTTTAGGAATGATGGATCTTTTTGTGTGACAGTTGTTTTCTTCGGACATGTTTGCTGAGTGGGTAGACTGTCCATGGGGTTTTGCCCCTGTTAAGCTCTGAAGTAGAGCTTCATTTATTGCTTGATGTTCTAGTCTTTCCTGCATATTGTCATCTCTGAAACTTTGTAATTCAGTTTTTAACTTCTGTATTGATTTCATTAGATCTGAGTTCAATTCCACCACGATCTCTTATTCTCGTGGTGGGGAATTCAAGTTCCCATGTTTACTGTTGTCCTCTGTATTCATGCTGTAGACTATATTTTAATACCTATAATGTTCCATTGATTAGTAAGAACACAAATTCTCTTAGTTTGTATCTACATGAAAAGAAATTTATAAGTGCATTGTGTGAAATACATGTATTTGCAGCGGATGTCTGTTGTAGCAATCCCAAAAGGTCTCTTAGTGTTGTAGCTGGGCTCTGATACCACTTGTAATGTCCCTAAAACTGTAAAAATTAAAAAATTTCATGTACGGTTATCATCGCCTATTTCAATAATGTTTCGTAAATTAACTTCAGTACTGGGAAAATAAATAGAAGATTTATCAATACAACGTAAAAGTATGATTTGTACTTATGTTCATGATTTACTGTTTTCTCTAATTGATATGGTTGGTTTCATTTATAATTATGTGGAAGCGATGTAATGGAATGATGTTCTAAAGATCTACATTGTGTTTAATGAATATATTCCGGTTTTGTTGTACATGCTTAACCTTAATGGTTTGTATGTTTCTTGTGAAGTAGTACTTCTTTTAAAAGTATCGGTCTCTTGTAAATTTCTTTACAAAGCTTGAAGTGGTGAAAATGGTAGCATGACCTGGCTTACTTAGCATTTATGCTAAAGTCTATTTCTATGTTTGTCTTTGTAGGTGTTTAACTAATGCTACATACTTTTGTAACATTTATACAAGGACTTTGGTAAAGAGTTGGAATGTGATCCAAAATTCATGCTAAGGAAATCGAACTCTAATGACTATCACTCCACTATAGGGAGTGGATAGATAATTCGAATGGTAGTGGGGTTTGGTATGGCATTTAATGTAGCCAATGTTTGTGCTATCTAGATGAAATATAAGGCTTAACCGCCTAGTAGTTCTGAGTCGTAGTTCATTTCGTAATGTTTTGGGAGTGAGCTCTGTAGGGTTTATCAAGGTGATAATAAGAGAGCAGGGCTCTCTGGTTCGTATTTTTGGCCATGAATGCCAGCGTGGCCATGAGCGTAGCTTAGGCCTTCGCTCAAATTAATTGACAGGGATGGAGGAGCACGTAACCAGAGGTTTTTAAGGTAATCCCTGTATCTTTACATCTTGCTTCAGACTTGTTTCTATGAATTGATTTGTTGTATGTTATACTAAAATGTTTGCGTTTTGACTGTTTCCAGGGTTTACAATGTTGGAATTTTCGAACTGGGCATGAGGGTATACTCGCAACTAGGATGGCCACGGTAAGCCTTGTCCTCTGTGGTCATTCTCCCCTATTCAAGTGAATGGTTGTCGATACTTGTTTGTTTTGTTCAGTGTGTAAGAAATGGGAAAGGTTTAAACCCTTCGGGGTTTTGGAATGTAATGTAACGTTTCCGTTTAAGGATTTCGTGGGCCGACATGACTAATGTATGAACTAGTTTCTTGTTTGCAGCCTATGTGGGATTTCTGGTTTTGGAGCAGAGAATGCCCTAAATTGGCTCCTGTACATTTATGGTTTTGGTGTTTTGATAATTCTATAAAGTCTGGCATTTTCTCTCTGTTTGGTTGTGGGTAATTTAAATGGGCTTTAAGCGACTGTGGAAGGACGTTTAGCCTGTGTAATTTTTAAATGGTAAAAATTGGAATGTATGACATTCGGTACTTTGTTGTTTTTATGAATGAACCTTCTGCTGGGTAAATGTATCATATAGCCCTAAAACTAATGCTATCGGGAGTATATACTGCTTATATATGAATGTCTTTTACCTCGCAGAATGTTTATGCTCAACTTAAGTTTTTCTTACTATTTCGTTGGGTGAAGACTGGGCGTGAAGTTCCGGTCTGCGTTTATATTTTAATGTGGTCTCAATTTTAGTTCTTGTCATTTTAACTTATGTGTTTGATCTAGGAAACAAATCTTCTCCGTGGAATAAATGGTTGACGTGTTGTTAATTTCTATTAATGGGAAAAGCCCTAACTGGTTGTGTGTTTTTCTTATGTGTATGGAAATTCGATTTTGTAGTATGATTTTTATTATTTAAAAAGGATGTGTGTACGTTTAAGCCGAGAAAAGGGCTTCGGTGAAATTCTAACCCTATTGCGTTTTAGGTGGTTCCAACCACTGTGAGAAGGAATCATTTTTTAATGTTTTGGATGGGAAAAGAAATTACTGTGTAAATTTTGTTATCTCTGCTTTGGCTGTAGGAAAGTTTGATCTTGAGTTAATTTCTTATTTTGAATCTTATTTATGTATCTTTTATGGGCAGAGCCCTAGCATTAAAATCGCTTTCAGCTTTATGATTTTTTTATGGTTTAAATGGAAACCCACACTGTAGCGTAGTCCCTTATGTAAATTCGTATATTTTTAAATGTGTTGTGCAGAGGCCTTGATCCCGAGTCTTGACTTTTATTAAGAGTTTGTAATTCTGGGAAAATACCTTAAATGTAATAGCCTGTGTAGGCGATTTAGGAGAAATATTTTTATGATGATTTTCTTTTAGGGATGAGTTTAAGTATGAAGAAAAACTAGGTTTAAAGTTCTTTGCTGCGTTGATTTTCAAGTTGGTTTTTTAAAACAGAGCTCTACGTATCTCTGTCAGAGATTTATATAAATATTTTGATTTAGAAAATTCTCATAGTATGGAGTCTTGATTTTTAAGTTGGCACCTAGGACTCTAAGCTTGGAAAAATCCAAGCAAATCGATCTCCTTACAGGAGATGATTCTGTTGTAACAATTAATTTAATTATGTTTGTAAATTCTTTTACTGTCTCAGATTAGTGAGGGTTTGAAAATTTAAACATGGATTTAAACTTTGGAAATATAAGTAATTTAACCCAGGGAGCCAATACAATAGCCCTTGCTCCCAATGCCTGGAGTTTAATTAGAAAAGAGATTTATAGTAATAGAATTTAATTTATAACCTTAAGCTTGAAATATAAAAGTAATTCATACCTGATTTTTCAGCTGGGATCTTCTCCTTGCACAGACCTACACACCTCAACCACTAATTAATGAAAACAATTATGCTTAGCTGACCTGTAGGATGGTAACCGAATGACTTTGAAACTACCACATTCCTCCCAACCATGAACCGGAACCGTTCCTGGTTTTAATCCGATTCCCCTCGAGTTGGCTCCAACATGCAATAGGAAACTAGAGGACCTAGCGCAGAAAGTTGATGATAATCCAATCTTGAAATAATTTTCTCTCTCAGATATGTCGGACAAATTCTCTCTTGTCACCATAAAAGAATGATAAAAAGATAGATGCCCTCTTAATGAGTTTTGTCCTTGCTTTTATAGATAATCTTTTGGAATGACAGTTAAGTTAATAATAATATTTTAATATTAACTTAATTTGATTTTCATTTTGAATTAATATATATATATATATATAATTTTAAAAGTTATAACTTTAGTTTATCTAGAACTCTTAAACTTGTTCCTTTATAATTTTACTAAAGGAACTTGATATTATCTTTTAACATAATAATTTATAATTTTGCTTATGAATAATATATTTATTTATAAGTAATATATTTTACTTATATTACTACCTTTATTTATAAGTAATATCTCCTACTTATAATTAATATCTTTCATATACATATATTTATGTATATCTTTTATACATGAGTGAGGCTCTTATACTTAATCACTTTAATTAAATCAAGTAGGTATATAGCATTATAACTTTTGATACTTTATTACTTAAGGTTCATTCTTTTGGAAAAGCCTTGGTAGGTTTGGATGGTCGACTAGGTTAGGTAGCTCTAGGTTCCTCTTGCATGTTGGATTACCTCGTTTTCCGTGGTTGTTTCCTCCGTCCTTGATAAGATAAGTAATGAATCAATTAGTCAGAATAAAATAAGTATGATGGCTGGTGCTATTCAAAGCCTTCTTCAACTCAACACCTTCTTAAGTAAGTAACCCCTAGTGCTATTTAGAGCTTAGGCTCAACACTTTTACATGGGCGTTATGCTAGTGCAATTCTAGAGCTCTTTGCTTAACACTAGTGCTAGGATGTATTTGTAAGATACACCTAGGGATACAATGGCCAAAGATCCAATGCTCTCGAGCTTATGCTCAACATCAATTTGGAGTGCTCCAGGGCTTATGCCCAACACTCTATGTACATCGGGGCTTACACCCAATACATAATTAAAGTCCTCTATGTACATTGGGGCTTATGCCCAGTACATAGGTTATCCATGTGCTCCAGATTCCACGCTCAACACATAATAAAAGTCAAACATACATATCATAACTCTGCACAGTATGTAACAAAGATCATCTTAGTATATTAGGATTTTGTACCCAATCTCATAATAAAACATCAATCAAATACATTGGGACTTTCTACCTAGTATATAACAATAAACTGCATCTGTCAGGGTCCATGCCCCAATATGTAGGTCTATAACTAACATACTTCATGTGCATCGAGGCTTACGCCCAACATATATAATAAAAGTAAAACATGTGTATTGAGGCTTATGCCAATATACAAAAATAAATCATATGCATCGAGGCTTATGCCCAATATATAATATCAATATAATCAATAAAATTCGGGATATTACAATTAGGTGGCATATTACTTCAATATAATCACATAATTTTCTATAATTCTAAAAAAATAAAAAAATATGCTACCCATGACCTTGAATTAGCTTCTTTATGATTTCTTAGTGAATATGATTAAAGCGCATCAAAGAAAAGGAAAATAAAATTAGAGATGCTTTCACTAGAAAAATAAGCATGATTCATGCCACAATAGTCAATGATTTAAATATTAGAATTACTCATTAAATTTATGAGGAAATAAAGAAAAGCAGATTAGAGTAAGTTTGAAATGGAAGAAACATAATTCTTCCTTAATGAATAAGTATTTGTGTTGTTCAAAGGCATATTGTACGTGCCAAATTCAAGAAAATTGAAACTTTTAATTCTAGACAAATTTCAACACAAACTTTATTATGGTTACCTTAGGCACCAAAAGATGATAAATTTTTTGAGAAAGGAATACTATTAGCCAAATATGATAATATAAATAACAAACCAAATTATGGAAGACATGCTTCATATGTATATTATGGATAGCCCACTAAGTGGGAATATTATCTTCATTTAGTGGAATTTTCTTATAACATCAGTTACGATACTTTATTAAAGATAAGCCTTTCAAAATATTATATCGAAGGAAATGAAGCACACTAGTAAGTTGGGACAAGTGGATAGATAGGATAATTTTAGGACCTAATCTTCTAAAAGAAATGAAACATGTGATATAGAAAGTAAGAAAAAAAATGAAAACAAGTAAAAAATTTGTGTAAAAAAAAGAGAATTCATAAAGAATTTGATGGGGAAGATCATGTTTAATTGAAAGTAAAGAAAAAAATGACTTCCTTGAAATTGGGAAACTACTCAAAGTTAGCATCAATGTTTTATATGCCATTTCAAATGCTATCAGAAATAGGTCCAGTGGCCTATCACATTGCACTATTTCAAGTTCATAATGCATTTTATGTTTATGTGTTAAAACATATTTTCATAGTTTTTCTTATGTCTTTAATTAGAATGTGATTAAGGTTGAATGAAAAGGAGAGTTCCAAGTGAAACATTATGCATTTTTGACATAAATACAATTCTACCCTATTATAAATCAGGTAAACGTGAAATGAAACAACTTTAGTCCTGAGAGGACATCTGCAAAATGGAGGATTAGTTCTGAGAGGATACCTGAAAAATTGAGGATTCCATGAGAGAGGCATATTCGTGCTTATTTTATGTCTACAAATATCATAGTCGAACAACGAGGATGTTGTTAATTATAAGGAGGATAATGTAACACCTTTTATGCTTAACAATTATTAAGTTAGGGTTTAGTTAGAAATTATGTTAATAAGTTATTATAATTTTGGAAAGTACTTAATATTATTTTGAAAATTGTACAAATAGGAATCTCTCCACTTTTCCTTGTGATGGGACAGTTGTAAGAATTTTTATGATTAATTAAAATTACGAGGTAGCTTGGATGACCAAGTTGAATAAGAGAATGAACCATGACCCGGTGGGGGAACATAGTGTTATGAAGAAGACAAGTGTAATTTCAATGGAACACTTGTAAGAATTTTTTTATGATTAATTAAAATTCTGAGGTAGCTTGGATGACCACGTTGAATAAGAGAATGAACCGTGAGCCCGTCGGTAGGAAACATATCTCTAGTTATGGAGAAGACAAGTGTAATGAAGACACTTATTAAACCCACCATCTAAAATTAATGGGGATAATCCAAATCCAACGAACCCAAGTGGGGAAGTGGCAAGATAATGGAATTTAATAACATCTAGGAAAACAAAAGGATATATTATGCATGTGTGGGAATACATGACACTTTCTTGTATGCAAGATAGATATTGTTGTAGGAGCATTTAGAGAAGTGTTAAAGTCAATTTCATAAAAGTGAGTAATCATTGTTTGAGATAAGTTGAGTAAATAGTATAAATTTAGGAGAGTTCAAAGTACTATAATGTAGAAAATAGGGTGTTTGTTTTTATGGTGTCATGGTTACTATGGTTACTAGGGTTTAAAGATGACTCTTAAGAATGTAATTTGGTTGCTTAAAAGTCTAAGGTTGGGAAGAAAGTGGTCATTCAAGTTGTTGTTTTGAAAAGTTACAATACAAATATGCATTTTTATTCTCCTTTATTTTAAATATAATAGTTTTATTATTAAGAATGTAATTTGGTTGCTTAAAAGCCTAAGGTTGGGAAGAAAGTGGTCATTCAAGTTGTTGTTTTGAAAAGTTACAGTAAAAAATATGCATTTTTATTCTCCTTTATTTTAAATATAATAGTTTTATTTAAAAGGTGTAAGGTACAACTGTTATTCTCTAATAGTAAGGAAATGGCTACTATTTTTATATTATTCCAGTCTCTTTATATGTAGTAAACCTTATGTGTGTTTATAGTTAGGGATGTCCAATATAAATGATATATAGATTATTGTCTTTATTTCTATAGATTATTGTAGTATGAAATTTTAATATTTAAACATTATTCAAATCCCTAGAGTTATGCTAAACAATGAGTTAATTGAAATGGATAGAGAAGTAATGTTGTGTAAAGAGAAACCATTGATATACACTCATACACCTATTTAATACAATATTTCTTCAAGTATAAGAAAATATATAATGTACACACAGACTAACAATGTTTGAGCATATTATAATGTAGAAATGACTTTTTTTTTACCTCATGAAAATATAAAGAATAGTTACTCAGTATATATGTATGTTGAAAGAAATTGGTAAATTCTAAAACTGAGATTTGATATTTGTGTAAAGCTAAACATACTTTTAATCTGCAACCAAAAGAACCTGTGGTGAAAGATATATGATACAAGAAACCCTTTTCTAATCTTTCTTAATGGTCTTGAAGCACCCATAAAATAATTCCGTTAACTTAATGGCCTTGAAGCACCCATAAAATAATTCCGTTAACCTAACTCGAATGAGCCGGGTTGCTTAATTCTTAGACATTTTTTACTTAGAAATTATGTAGTAAGCAAACCTAGGAAATCTATAAAAATCTCTACGACTACATTATATTTCTCCCATAGAATTACTGAAGGTACTTCGGTGTAAGGGATCTCGACATTAAAAGAAATTAAGCAAGTGAATATAAAGTAACAGAAATAATATCAAATAAAACCATCATTGGTAGGTATCAAATAAAAAAATCATTTGTCGGTATCAAATAAAACAAATTCCAACATGATATAATATCAATTCTTGTAATGTCCCTAAAAACAGTAAAAAATAATTTTTTTTCACTTACTACTAACATTGCCTAAACCGATAATGTAGTGCAAATTAACTTCAGTACTGGGAAGTTATATCGATATTTCTTTGAAGCAATGAGAAACTATGTTCTAAGAGAGTTGGTTTTACAAATTATGTTTTCTGCGGAAGTGATGAAGTAAAGTAGTATGATGTGCATAGCACATCCATGTATGATCTAAATGACAGTTTTTAATATTAGTATAACACTTTAAAGTCTCTTTCAATTAATTTACTCTTAAAGCTTAAATGTATGCTTGGTTTCATTTAAATGTTTAAACTGGTTTATATCACTAATTCAGGCCTGATGGACTTTATGAGAAGGGTATGAGTAAATCTGGGATCTTTGGGTTTGGTATTCGTGCAACCAGCGGAGCTACTGAGAGGTAAGGGATGAGTATTTGGGTTATCTCGGGCTTAATTAGAAATCTTGATAAAGCAATTACTTGGATTATGTTTGCAGGCATAAGAGGGATCTTCCCTAAACTACCTACATCAATTAACTAGCATGATCTAGTTCTATGAATCGAAAAAGGTCCAAGAGGTAACCTTTCGCTGTTTGGCCTGGAGGGTAAGTGCTTGCTGTGTATGATTTCGTTTAGGCTCTGATCTGAGCCATGCTCATGGTCAGTTGAGTCACAACTAAGGTGGTATGGGGATTGGGGGGGTGCTACGATTCCTAACTCCTTCCATACTTTTAATGGTTTTGTTCTTCATTCTTGCTACAGACGATCGTTTTGCCTCTATCTAACTCATGGTTGTTTATGGTTTGGATGACAGGTGAGGAGGTATGAGTATCCCTTGCGTCAGGTTCCAATAAGTGACAGGAAGATATGATTGTTGGCGTAAAAACGACTATGTAGAAATCGGTGGGGTTTTGGACCTGTTGGTTGATGTTTATGATGTTTTTATTCTAATAGATGAGATAACCCTTGCGGGTTCTTTTTTTTTTCTACTATAGATGGATTGAATCGTAGGCTCTGTAAAAATATTTTAAAGCTTGATGGGAAATACCCATAGCATTCTGTTTTGGGGTTTTGAATGTAATATGATGGTGTTGGAATTTAAATCATGTTCTCCACTAAGTATGTGCTTCTATGAAATGAAATGTCATTGATGTTTGCTAGCCATGCTGTTTGTTGAAGTTTTGATACTTCTGTAAGTTTCATTTTTAAGGATTTAGGCATAGGTTTTAAGTCGATAAAATCGTGCCACTAGCAGAGAGAATGATCTTGAAATGTTCTGGTAATTTCTAATGTGTGCTGGCTTTTCGTTTTAGCTTTGGCATGAAGAAATTCCTATTGAAAATTATGTGAATATGAATCGTTTAGAGAATAGATATGTTTTGAATGTATGTTGGCCAGTTGATGGCTTCTGTCTAAATGATGTATTTAACTCTTTGTGGGTTGATTTTATTTTAATGAATGATTGTTTAATAAAATTGTGGAGGTAGAATATGTGTTGATCTCTATCTGAAATGTTGGGTTTCGTCCAAGTTAAGTTGTACTTCTCATAAGGAGAAGAATGAATTTATTGGAAACATTAGATAGGGAAATCATGCTGGGTAGTTGTTTTTCTTGGAATTTTATTGGTGTGGTCTTATGTTGCATATCCAAAGATACCAACGATACTAAATGTTTAAAGTTTAAAATGTTGGTAGAGAGTTTCGATACCTTGACCTGCGTTTATTTTATTCCTTTTTAAAAGAATAAAGAAATGGACTGCACTGACTATGTTGGCTTTATGAAGATTTTCGTCGGTCCTATCTTATGAATCTGAATGTTAGTTTTTACATCTTGATAGATTTTCTGTTGAGAAGAACGAAATGCTGAAATTCCCTAAATAGGGAATTCATGTTTGATAGTTTGTTTGTCTTGGAAATTACATGCACCGTGGGTATTTTTATATTGTAGGTTTGAAAATATCAGCAATCCAAAATGTGCTAAGTTGATGGATAGTTTCGAAGTTTTTGACCTGCGTTATTTTTGTCGTTTAAAATAATAAAAGAGATAAACTAAGTTTCAACTTAGTGGTTTCGTGGATCCTTTATTTTGGAAACCTGAGTTTAAAAAATCTTGCTAGGTAAAAGGTTAAAGCCTAGCTTTCACATATTTGACTAATTTAAATGTACAGTATGATGTTTTCGTTTTGTAATGGTTTAATAGTTCAGGAATCAATATTTAAATAAATGTTTAATACTAGTGAATCTATCTATATAGGTATCTAGCACAGGCTAGTTAGGCTAGCCCTTCTAGATCCTTGAAGCATTTAGGGCGGCAGCTTAAATTCAACGGAAATATCAAATGAAATTTTGATCCTAGAGTGTAAACCCTGAGAGCCCATGCCAATTGGCCCTTGCTCCATACAAGAGAAAGACATAAAACTATATTGTACAGAAACATGAATGCTACATAATAATTCCTACCTTAATTTCTAAACCTAATTGAATTGTATGGAAATTTGTAGTTCATACCTGATTCTTGAAGCTTGATCTTCCCTTCCAGAACCTGCACACTCAAACACTAGTCAATGGAAAAAATGTATGGACCTAGCTAACCTGTAGGATGATCTTTAACCTTATAACTTTGGGACTACCATGTTCCTCCCAACCATGACCCTTAGACCATTCCTGGTTCTAACCGGATCCCCCCGAGCTGGTTCCAACATGCAATAAGAGAAGTAGAGGCCCTAGGGTAAGCTGCTGATCAGATATGGAAAAATATAGTAGGCTGCTTCATTTTTGCAGAATAATTCTCTTCTCTTACCATAAGAGAATGATAGTAGGAAAAGATGATCCCTCTCTTGGGATCTGCCCTTCTTTATATAGGTGAGTTTGTTTGGAACATAGTTGTTTGAGTTTAAATAATAATATTCAGTTTTTAATTTAATTTGAATTATAATATCTATGAAAGATATCTTATTAATTATTTACTCCTAGTTTATCTAGGACCTTTATTTTGTTATAATTAGATGTGTCTTTAAGTTAGCTCACAAATAATAATAATAATATTAATAATATTAATAATAATAACAAATATGAGAACAATCTTATCCAGAACCTTTATGCATGCTATTTACATAAGTAATCTTTTCTTTTAAAAATAAATAAATCTAATTATTCAATAATTAATTATGGTAAGTCTTTGATTTAATTATGTACATACCATAATAATTCTTTTAAATATTAAGTACAAGGTCCAACTCTTTGAACATGGTCTTTTGGTAAGCTTGGATATTTTGCTAGGTTAGGTGCCTTTAGGTCTCCCTCTTGCATGTTGGATTCCCTCGTTTAACATGGTAGTTCCCGCATTCCTTGATGATAGATAGAAGATGATTCATTTAACCAATTTAAATAAATGTGATGAATAGAAGTGTTATTCAGAGTCTTTTCGACTCAAGACTTTTAAGATCAAGTAACCCCGAGTGCTCTTCAGAGCTTTAACTCAACACTCTCACATGGGCGTTATGCTAGTGCAATTCCGGAGCATCCCGCTCAATACTAGTACTAGAATGTGGTTGTGAAGCACATCTAGAATGTACAAATGGCCTCGGATCCGATATTCATTATCAAGCTTGGAGTGCTCTGGTGCCTATGCCTAACACTCTACCTACATCAGGGCTTACGCCCAGTACGTAATAAAATCATTTACGTACATCGGTGCTTATGCCTAGTACATAGGTCATTCGTGTGTTCCTGAGACCACGCTCAACACACCATATAAATCAATCATGTAAATCATAAGTCTGCACAGTATGTAACAAAAGGTCATCTCAGTGTATTAGGGCTTGTACCCAATCTCATAATAAAACATAAATCAATACATTAGGGCTTTCTTTCCCAGTATATAAAAATAATCTGCATCAGTCAGGGTCCACGCCCAATATGTAAATCTGTAAAAGAAATAAATCATGTGCACTAGGGATTATGCCCAATAATCAAAATAAATCATATGTGTTGGGGCTTTAAGCCTAGTAGATAACATCAGAAATAGTTACTCAAAATTCGGGTTATTACATCCCTCCCCGCTTAGAAACAACACCGTCCCGGTGTTCTAGGGACTAGAAATGAAGTCATGAATAAGGTGGGGTATGCCTCTTTCATGGTTGTCTCATTTTCCCAAGTAGCCTCTTCTAGCCTGAAGTGCCTCCGTTGCACTTTCAACTGGGTGATGGTCCTTCTTCTAAGTTGCACCTATCTCTTGTGCAGAATGTGGAGGGGCTCTGGCATGAATTCCCCTACGGGTTCCACCTGTAATAAGGACCAATCAATAACATGTTTAGTATTGTATACATATTTCTTTAGAAAGGATGCATGAAAAACATTATGAACTTTTACATGAGCTGGTAAGGCTAACTCATATGCTACTGGCCCCTTCTTAGCCAGTATCTCAAAGGGTCCACAAAATATGGGGGCCAACTTCCCGCATCGCCCCAAGCTCAAGGAGCTTTGTTTTTCCTTCACCTTTAAGAAGACATCTTCGCGGACTTGGTAGTCTTTGTCTTTTCTTTTCCTATCCCCATAACTCTTTTGGCGATCTTTTGCCTCCTTCAAGTTTTGTTGCACCTTGGAGACTAGCTTCTCCAAGTCTTTTAGTAAGTCAGGGCCAAACATAAGTCTATCTACTGGACTATCCAAGGTTACAAGTGTCTGACATTTCCTCCCGTAGAGTACCTCGAAGGGGCTCATCTTGGCAGAGGTCTGGTATCCGTTGTTGTAAGCAAACTCTGTGAGGCACAAATAATCCTCCCACTTTGTGGGGTTGTTCATAACATACATCCTCAGCATATCCTCAAGGATTTGGTTTACTCGTTCTATTTGTCCGTCGATTTGGGGGTGGTACGAGGTACTGAACTGTAGTTGTGTCTCCAAACCGGAGAACAATTCCCCCCAGAAGTTGCTAGTGAACTTCGTGACTCGATCGGAAATGGTTTCCTTGGGTATCCCATGCAATCCGAAAATATCCTTTAGGAAGATGTCCACGATGTGAACGACTTTGTAGGTAGACTTTACTGGTATAAAATGTGTCGCTTTGGATAACTTGTCTAATACTACAAAGATGGAGTCATTCTGCCTCTTACTTTTCGGTAAACCCGTTATGAAATCCATACTGATGATCTCCCACTTCCACTCTCGAATGGGCAACGGTTGCAGTAGTGCCGAAGGGTGTTGGGGTTCTGCCTTAACCAGTTGACACTCCTGGAACTTAGCAATGAATAAAGCTATGTCAGCTTTCAGTTTAGGCCAAAAGAAGTGTTTCTTCACTACTGATATCATCTTTTGATATCCCAGATGTCTCGACTAGGGTTTCTAATGGAATTCTGTGAGGATGTTAGGTCTAATGTCTCCGCTTTCTAGAACATAAAGTCTTTCTTTTGACCATAGAAGTCCCGATTCGTCTATGTTATACTCTTTTTTTGTTGGAATAATCTATCCTCCTGGATCTTTTTAAGGATATCGACATAGAATCGGTCACTCCGACATGTCGTTCTAATCATTTGGTGCAAATTTGAGTTGGCTTGACTCACGGTCACCTCATATAACATATGAGCCCATCGACTTACAGCATCTACGATCTTTTTTTCCTTTCCCTTTATGTACTTTAGCTCAAAGTGGTACTCACTAAGGAAGACTAACCACTTGGCCTGTCTGGCGTTTAGGTCCAATTGGTGAAATAAGTACTTCAGACTCATGTTGTCCGTCTTTAATAGGAACTTATTTCCCATAAGGTAGTGCCTCCACATACTCAAGGCGTGGATAATGGCAGCTAGTTCAAGATCGTGCGTGGGGTAGTTCTGTTCATGTTCCTTCAACTTCCTTGACTCATAGCAGATAGCAAAGTCATTTTGCATAAGGACTCCACTGAGCCCTTCCTTGCTTGCATCTGTGCAAACCACAAAGGCCCATCAGGGTCGACAATCTATAGGATGGGTGCACTAGTCAAAATTTGCTTTAACTTTTGGAAAATTTCCTCGTATTTTGTCGTCCAAAGAAATTTGGTTGTCTTCTTCTGCAACGCTGCCATAGGACAAGCAACTCGAGAGAAGTTCTCAATGAACTTCTGGTAGTACCCAGCTAACCCTAAGAATGATCTTATGTTGGTTATGCATGTGGGGGTAGGCCATTCCTCTATGGATTTAATCTTCTCGGGGTTGACTGCTATCCCTTTCTCTGAAATGATGTGCCCTAGGTAATGTATATGGGGTTTGTATAAATCACACTTGCTAAACTTAGCGTATAGTTGATGTTCTCGTAGTACTCATAACACTATCCAGAGATGTTCTTCGTGTTCTTCTTCATTCTTGGAGTAAATCAAAATGTCATCAATGAAGACTAGAATGAACTTGTCTAGGTATTTACTAAAGATGTTGTTCTCATGGACATAAAGTTGGCAGGTGCGTTAGTTAAAATGAAAGGCATTACCACAAACTCGTAATGGCTGTATCGGGTTCAAAACGCAGTCTTACTGATGTCTTCATCCCAGATTCTCACCTGATGATATCCGGAATGTAAGTCGATCTTTGAGAATATATTCTCTCCTCGGAATTGATCAAACAAGTCATCAATTATAGGGAGTGGGTAATGGTTCTTGATGGTCAACTTATTGAGTTGGCGGTAATCGATGCAAACCCACATCGTCCCATCCTTCTTTTTGACAAAGAGTGTTCGTGCTCCCCAGGGAGACACACTAGGTCGGATATAACCTTTATCGATCAACTCTTGTAACTGAAGCTTAAGTTCCACCAATTCCGGTGGACTCATGCGGTAAGGGGATTTTAAAACTTGTACGGAACCGGGTGTTAACTCTATGGACAAGTCTAGGTCTCGTTTGAGTGGTAGCCCAGGTATTTCCTCGGGAAATACATCCTTGAATTCTACAAGGACTGGGAAGTCTTCGATCTTCTGTTCCCTATCAGCTTCTACAGTTTGAATGTTGACTGCAAAGATTTTACAACCCTTTCTTACGCATTTGTTTTCTTGTAAGGCAGATATGTGTCTTACGAACACTTTCTTAGGGATACCTTGAAGGGTCTTCTGATTCCCTTGGTTATTCGTGCATAGTATTGATTTGTTCAAGTAGTCAAGTAGGGCATGATGTTCTTCTAACCAGTCCATGCCTATTAGTACATCATAAGATCCTAGAAGTAGAATGTTTAAATCCACCCTAGTTGGGAACCCATTCAAATCTATCTCACAACTTCTAAGTAGTTCGGATACTTTCCGTTTGGTACCGGTGGCTAGCTGTACCAACCACGGTTTCTCGTGACTCTCTCGGTTTAACTTACAAGTAGTTACTATCTTAGAGGAGACATAACTTCGGCATGCACCGGGATTTATTGAAATTTAAATGGCTGTGTTTGAGATCTTACCCTCAATTTCAACAATAGTGGCCTGGTGATTTGATTGTCGGCCATCAAGTGCGGCATAAATTCTGGGTATTCTGGCCATGTCCCCTAATGTTGGGTTTGCTTGCAAATTGTGTAAAACTCCATCCATCTTGTTGAGGCAATCTTTGGAGTAGTGGGGCCCTTGGCATTTTCAACAAGTAATGGTTGGTGGGGAAGCCTTTGTTCCCTTGTTGAAAGCTGGTCTATTCGCAGGAGGTGGGGGTGCATTTGGCCATGCATGAGGTCGGTTGAAGCCTCTGTTGGGTGGGAAAATATTGTTCTGTTTCCAGTAGGTTGGTGGTCTAAAACCTGGTCTTCGATTGTCTGAAATGGTTTTGAACCTATCTCTGTTTCGGTTTATGTTATTGTTCCATGGTTGTCCATGTTCATAACAGAGTCTTGCTTTGTGTAAAGTCACGTCTAAGGTTTTGGGCATGTCAAATTCAATCTTCTCTCTGAAATTTGGTGGTAGACATCCCAAGAATTGTTGTATCTTGAATTTTTCATCCTTTATGTAAGGAACATAATGTAGCAGATCTAAAAATCTATTGATGAAGGATTCCATAGTTAGGGAGCCCATTTTTAGTTCATGAGATTCCTTGATCTTTTTGTCAAATAATCTTTCAGACATGTATTTGTCTTGAAACAGTTTGCTGAAAGCATTCCACTTTATGTCTCTCACTTCTTTCCCTTTGGTGTGTTTCAAGTCTCTCCACCATTTGGCCGCTTTACCATTTAAATTGTAAATGGCCAGTCGGGCTTGTATTTCAATGGAATAGTTGTGGACTTTGAAATACTTGTTCATCCCTAACAGCCACTCCTCAGCTTTTCCCTCGGTATTTATCTCTTCGTCATATGTTGGGGCTTTGATTTTCCTGAATTCTCCTTGTATACTATCATCATTATTCCTCCTTTTCTTGCTAGGGGAAGGTGAGCTGTCCTCAATGGAGGAGCTTTTACAGTCTCCTTCCATATAATCAGGTATGTGTCCCTCATGCATATCCTCTTTTGGATTGCTGGATATTTTTGTGTGACAATTTTTTTCCTTGGTTTTGTTGGCTGATTGGGTGGACTGTCCATGGGACTTTTCCCCTATTAAGCTCTGAAGTAGAGCTTAATTTATGGCTTGTTGTTCCCGTCTTTCCTACATATTATCATCCTTGAAACTCTGCAACTCATTTTGCAACTGCTGTAATGATTTCACTAAGTTTGAGTTTAATTCCACCACAATCTCTTGCTCTCGTGGTGGAGAGTTCAAATTCCCATGTATGCTGGTGTCTTTTTCTGTATTCATACTTAGACTGTGATTGTACCTGCAATGTCGTATCAATGTTAAGAACATAAATCTGTTAGTTCGTATACACATATAAAATAAAATCATAAATGTATGTTTTTTATTTATAAGTATCTGCAGCGGATGTTTTTTCCCGTAATGAGCCCATTAGGTCACTTAGTATTATAGTTGGGATCTGATAACACTTGTAATGTCCCTAAAAGCAGTAAAAATTAAAAACATTTCACTTACTACTAACATTTCCTAAACAGATAATGTAGTGCAAATTAACTTCAGTATTGGGAAGTTATATCGGTATTTGTTTGAAGCAATGAGAAACTATGTTTTAAGAGAGTTGGTTTTACAAATTATGTTTTCTATGGAAGCAATGAAGTAAGGTAGTAGGAGGTGCATAACACATCCATGTATGATCTAAATGACAGTTTTTAATATTAGTATAACACTTTAAAGTCTCTTTCAATTACTTCACTCTTAAAGCTTAAATGTATGCTTGGTTTCATTTAAATGTTTAAACTAGTTTATATAACTAATTCAGGCCTGATAGACTTTATGAGAAGGGTATGAGTAAATCTAGGATCTTTGGGTTTGGTAGTCATGCAATCGGCGGAGCTGCCGAGAGGTAAGAAATGAGTATTTGGGTTATCCTGGGCTTACTTAGCAATCTTTCTAAAGCAATTACTTGGATTATGTTTGCAGGCATAAGAGGGCTCTTCCCTAAACTACCTACATCAATTACCTAGCATGATCTAGTTCTATGAATCGAAAGAGGTCCAAGAGGTAACCTTTGAATGTGCCATGGAATAAACATATGGAGTGGCACCACCACGACCCAAACTATGGTGTTTAGCTAGGAAATGAAGTGCTACCCAAACTATAGAGTTTGGTTAAACATTGAGGCGCTAGTGGATGTTTGGTGGTAGCATTAAATGCCATAGGTGGCCTTCACGTGACTTGTTGCCAGCTGGAAAGAGGGTTAAGTTTCTTGGTATACACGACTATGTTGTCATTTCACTTTTTGGCCTAGAGGGTAAGTGCTTGTTGTGTATGGTTTCGTTTAGGCTCTGACCTGAGCCATGCTCATGGTCAGTGCAGTCGTAGCTAAGGTGGTATGGAGATGGGGGGGTTTCTACGATTCCTTGACAGGTAACTCCTTCCATACTTTTAAGGGTTTTGTTCTCCATTCTTGTTGCAGACAATCGTTTTGCCTCTAACTAACTCATGGTTGTTTATGGTTTGGCTGACAGGTAAGCAGGTATGAGTATCCCTTGTGTCGAGTTCCAATAAGTGACAGGAATATTTGATTGTTGGCGTAACACTGGCAAGCCCAGGTCCTCCCAATATTGTTCCTGCCTTTCGCAGCTATGGATGCCACATTCTGTAGCTTTGAGCTCTATTATAAAGTAACTTTGTTGAGTCCTTTGGAACATTATAACTAATTTGAAGTTCCAATGGGTTTTTGCTGGTTTGGTTGATGTTTATGATGTTTTTATTCTTATAGATGAGATAACCCTTGAGGGTTCATTTTTTTTGCTACTGTAGATGGATTGAATCGTAGGCTCTGTAAAAATATTTTAAAGCTTGATAGGAAACACCCACAACGTTCTGTTTTGGGGTTTTGAATGTAATATGATGGTTGTGGATTTTAAATCGTGTTCTCCACTAAGTATGTGCTTCTATGAAATGAAATGTCACTGATGTTTGCTAGCCATGTTGTTTGTTGAAGTTTTGATACTTCTGTAAGTTTCGTTTTTAAGGATTTAGGCATCGGGTTTAGGTGGATAAAATCGTGCCACTGGTAGAGAGAATGATCTTGAAATGTTCTGGTAATTTCTAATGTGTGATGGCTCTACATTTCAGCTTTGGCATGAATAAATTTCTATTGATAATTATGTGAGTATGAATCGTTGAGAGCATAGCTCTGTTTTGAACGTATGTTGGCCAGTGGCTGGATTCTGTCTAAATGATGTATTTAACTCTTTGTGGGTTGATTTTATTTTAATGAATGATTTTTTAATAAAATCATGGAGCTAGAATATGCGTTGATCTCTATCTGAAATGTTGGGTTTCGTCCAGGTTAAGTTGTACTTCTGATAAGGAGAAGAATAATTTATTGGAAACCCTAGATAGGGAAATCCTGTTGGGTAGTTGTTTTTTCTGCAAGTTTATTGGTGTGGTCTTATGTTGTGTATCCAAAGATACCAGTGATAAGGAAATGTTTAAAGCTTAAAACATTGGTAGAGAGTTTCGATACCTTGACCTGTGTTTATTTTATTCCTTTTTAAAAGAATAAAGAAATGGACTGAGCTGACTTTTTTGGCTTTATGAAGATTTTCGTGGGTCTTGTCTAATGAATCTGAATGTTAGTTTGTACATCTTGATAGCTTTTCTATTGAGAAGAACGAAATGCTGAAATTCCCTAAATAGGGAATTCGTGTTTGATAGTTTGTTCGTCTTGGAAATTACGTGCACCATGGGTATTTTTATACTGAAGGTTTGAAAATATCAGCGATCCAAAATGTGCTAAGTTGATGGATAGTTTTGAAGTTTTTGACCTGCGTTATTTCTGTCGTTTAAAATAATAAAAGAGATAAACTAAGTTTCAACTTAGTGGTTTCGTGGATCCTTTGTTTTGGAAACCTGAGTTTAAAAAATCTTACTGGATAAAAGGTTAAACCCTAGCTTTCACATATTTGACTAATTTAAATGTATAGTATGATGTTTTCGTTTTGTAATGGTTTAATAGTTCAGGCATCAATATTGAAATAAAAGTTTAATACTAGTGAATCTATCTATATAGGTATCTAGCACAGGCTAGTTAGGCTATCCCTGCTAGATCCTTGAAGCATTTACGACAGCATCTTAAATTCAATGGAAATACTAAATGAAATTTTGATCCTAGAGTGTAAACCCTGAGAGCCCATGCCAATTGGCCCTTGCTCCATACAAGAGAAAGAAATAAAACAATATTGTACAGAAACATGAATGCTACATAATTCCTACCTTAATTTGTAAACCTAATTGAACTATATGGAAATTTGCAGTTCATACCTGATTCTTGAAGCTTGATCTTCCCTTCTTGAGCCTGCACAGTCAAACACTAGTTAATGGAAAAAATGTATGGACTTAGCTGACCTGTAGGATGATCTTTAACTGGATAACTTTGGGACTACCATGTTCCTCCCAACCATGACCCTTAGACCATTCCTGGTCCTAACCGGATCCCCGTGAGCTAGTTCCAAGATGCAATAAGAGAAGTGGAGGCCCTAGGGTAAGCTGCTGATCAGATATGGAAAAATATAGTAGGCTGCTTCAGTTCTGCAGAATAATTCTCTTCTCTTACCATAAGAGAATGATAGTAGGAAAAGATGATCCCTCTCTTGGGATCTACCCTTCCTTATATAGGTGAGTTTGTTTGGAATATAGTTGTTTGAGTTTAAATAATAATATTTAGTTTTTAATTTAATTTGAATTATAATATCTATGAAATATATCTTATTAATTATTTACTCCTAGTTTATCTAGGACCTTTATTTTGTTATAATTAGATGGGTCTTTGAGTTAGCTCACAAATAATAATAATACTATTAATAATATTAATAATAATAACAAATATGAGAGCGATCTTATGCATAACCTTTATGCATGTTATTTACATAAGTAATATTTTCTTTTAAAAATAAATAAATCTAATTATTCAATAATTAATTATGGTAAGTCTCTGATTTAATTATGTACATACCATAATAATTTTTTTAAATATTAAGTACAAGGTCCAACTCTTTGGACATGGTTTTTTGGTAATCTTGGATATTTTGCTAGGTTAGGTGCCTTTAGGTCTCCCTCTTGCATGTTGGATTCCCTCGTTTAACATGGTAGTTCCCGCAGTCCTTGATGATAGATAGAAAATGATTCATTTAACCAATTTAAAGAAATGTGATGAATAGTAGTGTTATTCAGAGTCTTCTCAACTCAACACTTTTAAGATCAAGTAATCCTGAGTGCTCTTCGGAGCTTTAACTCAACACTCTCACATGGGAGTTACGCTAGTGCAATTCCAGAGCATCCCGCTCAACACTAGTACTAGAATGTGGTTGTGAAGCACATCTAGAATGTACAAATGGCCTCGGATCCGATATTCATTATCGAGCTTGGAGTGCTCTGGTGCCTATGCACAACACTCTACGTACATCGGGGATTACGCCCAATACGTAATAAAATCCTCTAGGTACATCGGGGCTTATGCCCAGTACATAGGTCATCCGTGTGTTCATGAGTTCACACTCAACACACCATATAAATCAATAATGTAAATCATAACTCTGCACAGTATGTAACAAAAGGTCATCTTAGTATATTAGGGTTTGTACCCAATCTCATAATAAAACATAAATCAATACATTAGGGCTTTCTTTCCCAGTATATAAAAATAATCTGCATTCGTCAAGGTCCATGCCCAATATGTAAATCTATAAAAGAAATTAATCATGTGCACTAGGGATTATGCCCAATAATCAAAATAAATCATATGTGTTGGGGCTTTAAGCCCAGTATATAACATCAGAAATAGTTAGGCAAAATTCGGGTTATTACATCCCTCCCTCCTTAGAAACAAAACCGTCCCGGTGTTCTAGGGACTAGAAATAAAGTGATGAAATAAGGCGAGGTATGCCTCTTTCATGGTTGTCTTGTTTTCTCAAGTAGCCTCTTCTGGCCCGAAGTGCCTCCGTTGCACTTTCAACTGGGTGATGGTCCTTCTTCTAAGTTGCACCTATCTCTTGTGCAGAATGTGGAGGGGCTCCAGCATGAATTCCCCTTCGGGTTCCACCTGTAATAAGGACCAATCAATAACATGTTTAGTATCGTATACATATTTCTTTATTAAGAATTCATGAAAAACATTATAAACTTTTACATGAGCTGGTAAGGCTAACTCATATGCTACTGGCCCCTTCTTGGCCAGTAAATCAAAGGGTCCACAAAATCTAGGGGCCAACTTCCCACATCGCCCCAAGCTCAAGGAGCTTTGTTTTTTCTTCACCTTTAAGAAGACATGTTCGCTGACTTGGTAGTCTTTGTCTTTTCTTTTCCTATCCGCATAACTCTTTTGGCTATCTTGTGCCTCCTTCAAGTTTTGTTGCACCTTGGAGACTAGCTTTTCCAAGTATTTTAGTAAGTCGGGGCCTAGCATAAGTCTATCTACTGGACTATCCCAAGTTACAGGTGTCCAACATTTCCTGTCATAGACTACCTTGAAGGGGCTCATCTTGGTAGAGGTCTGGTATCCGTTGTTGTAAGCAAACTCTACGAGGTGCAAATAATCCTCCCACTTTGTGGGGTTGTTCATAACATACATCCTCAGCATATCCTCAAGGATTTGGTTTACTCGTTCTGTTTGTCCGTCAGTTTGGGGGTGGTACGCGGTACTGAACTGTAGTTGTGTCTCCAAACTGGAGAACAATGCCCCCCAGAAGTTTCTAGTGAACTTCGTGACTCGATTGGAAATGATTTCCTTGGGTATCCCATGCAATCCAAAAATCTCCTCTAGGAAGATATCCGCAATGTGAACGGCTTTGTAGGTAGACTTTACTGGTATAAAATGTGTTGCTTTGGATAACTTGTCCAATACTACAAAGATGGAGTCATTCTACCTCTTACTTTTTGGTAAACCCGTTATGAAATCCATACTGATGACCTCCCTCTTCCACTCTCGAATGGGAAATGGTTGCAGTAGTGCCGAAGGGTGTTGGTGTTCTGCCTTAACCAGCTGACACTCCTGGCACTTAGAAATGAATAAAGCTATGTTCACTTTCAGTTTAGGCCAAAAGAAGTGTTTCTTCACTGTTGATATCATCTTTTGATATCCTTGATGTCCCGACTAGGGTTTCTGATGGAATTCTATGAGAATGTTAGGTCTAATGTCTCCGCTTTCTGGAACATAAAGTCTCTCTTTTGACCATAGAAGTCCCGATTCGTCTATGTTATACTCTTTTTGTTGGAATAACCTATCCTCCTGGATCTTTTTAAGGATCTTGACATAGAATCGGTCACTCCGACATGCCTAATCTTGTGGTGCAAATTTGAGTTGGTTTGACTCAGGGTCACCTCATATAACATATGAGCCCGTCAACCTAAAGCATGTGCGATCTTGTTTTCCTTTTCCTTGATTTGCTTTAGCTCAAAGTGGTACTCACTAAGGAAGACTAACCACATGGCATGTCTGGCGTTTAGGTTCGGTTGGTCAAATAAGTACTTCAGAATCATGTTGTCCGTCTTTAATAGGAACTTATTTCCCATAAGGTAGTGCCTCCACATCTTCAAGGCATGGATAATGGAAGCTAGTTCAAGATCATGTGTGGGGTAGTTTTGTTCGTGTTCCTTAAAATTCCTTGACTCATAGCAGATATCGAATTCATTTTGCATAAGGACTCCACCGATCCCTTCCTTTCTTGCATCTGTGCAAACCACGAAGTCCCCATCGGGGTCAGCAATCCGTAGGATGGGTGCACTAGTCAAAATTTGCTTTAACTTTTGGAAACTTTCCTCGCATTTTGTCTTCCAAAGATAATTGGTTGTCTTCTTCTGCAAGGCTGCCATAGGACAAGCAATTCGAGAGAAGTTCTCAATGAACTTTTGGTAGTACCCAGCTAACACTAAGAATGATCTTATGTCGGTTACGCACGTGGGGGTACGCCATTCCTCTATGGCTTTAATCTTGTTGGGGTCTATTGCTATCCCTTTCTCCGAAATGATGTGCCCTAGGTAATGTATACGGGGTTTGTATAAATCACACTTCCTAAACTTAGCGTACAGTTGATGTTCTCGTAGTACTCGTAACACTATCCGGAGATGTTCTTCATGTTCTTCTTCATTCTTGGAGTAGATCAGAATGTCGTTGATGAAGACTAGAATGAACTTGTCTAGGTATTTACTAAAGATGTTGTTCTCATGCACATAAAGTTGACAGGTGCGTTATTTAAACTGAAATACATTACCACAAATGTGTAATGGTCGTATCGGGTTCGAAACGCGGTCTTACTGATGTCTTCATCACGTATTCTCACCTTGATGATATTCGGATCGTAAGTTGATCTTTGAGAAGATCTTCACTCCTCCGACTTGATCAAACAAGTCATCAATTATAGGGAGTGGGTAACGGTTTTTGATGGTCAACTTGTTGAGTTGGCAGTAATCGATGCACATCCACATCATCCCATCCTTCTTTTTGACAAAGAGTATTGGTGCTCTGCAGGGAGACACACTAGGTCGGATATAACCTTTATTGATCAACTCTTGTAATTGAATCTTGAGTTCCACCAATTCGGGTGGATTCATGCGGTCAGGGGCTTTTAACACTGGTAGAGAACCAGGTGTTAACTCTATGGAGAAGTCTAGGTCTCATTTGGGCGGTAGCCCAGGTATTTCCTTGGGAAATACATCCTTGAATTCTACAAGGACTGGGAAGTCTTCAATCTTCTATTCCCTATCAGCTTCTACAGTTCGTATGTTGACTGCAAAGAGTTTACAACCCTTTCTTACGCATTTGTTTGCTTGTAAGGCAGATATGTGTCTTACGGACACTTTCTTAGGGATACCTTGAATGGTCTTCTGATTCCCTTGGTTATCCGTGCATAGTATTGATTTGTTCAAGCAGTCAAGTAGGGCATGATTTTTTTCTAACCAGTCCATCCCTATTAGTACATCATAAGATCCTAGCGGTAGAATGTTTAAGTCCACCCTAGTTGGGAACCTGTTCAAATCTATCTCACAACTTCTAACAAGTTCGGATACTTTCCGTTTGGTACTGGTGGCTAGCTGTACCAGCCACTATTTCTCATGACTCTCTCGGTTTAACTTACAAGTAGTTACTATCTTAGGGGAGACATAAATTCAGCATGCACTGGGATCTATTAAAACTTAAATTGCTGTGTTTGAGATCTTACCCTCAATTTCAACCATAGTGCCTAGTGATCTTATTGTCGGCCATCA
Organism: Larix kaempferi; assembly: GCA_027924585.1. Lineage (NCBI taxonomy): Eukaryota > Viridiplantae > Streptophyta > Pinopsida > Pinales > Pinaceae > Larix > Larix kaempferi. Next base: position 7,885,853 of record BSBM01000155.1, on the reverse strand, counting down.
AGTGTGGCATAAATTTTGGGTATTTTTTCCATGTCCCCTACTGTTGGGTTTGCCTGGAAATTGTGTAAAACTCCATCAATCTTGTTGGGGCAATCTCTGGAGTAGTGGGGACCTTGGCATTTCCAACAAGTAACGGTTGGTGGGGAAGCCTTTGCTCCCTTGTTGAAAGCTAGTCTATTCGCAAGAGGTGGGGGTGCATTTGGCTGTGCATGAGGTCAGTTGAAGCCTCTGTTGGGTGGGAAACTATTGTTCTGTTTCGGGTAAGGTGGTGGTCTAAAACCCGGTCTTCGGTTGCTTGAAAAGGTTTTGAACCTATCTTTGTTTCGGTTTATGTTGTCGTTCCTTGGTTGTCCATGTTCATAACAGATTTTTGCTTTGTGTAAAGTCACGTCTAAGGTTTTGGGCATATCAAATCCAATCTTCTCTCTAAGATTTGGTGGTAGACATCCCAAGAATTGTTGTATCTTGAATTTTTAATCCTTTATGTAAGGAAAATAATGCAGCAGATCTAAAAGTCTATTGATGAAGGATTCCATAGTTAGGGAGCCCATTTTTAGTTCATGAAATTCCTTGATCTTTTTGTCAAATAATCTTTTAGACATGTATTTGTCTTGAAACAGTTTGCTGAAAGCATTCCACTTTATGTCTCTCACTTCCTGCCCTTTGGTGTGTTTCAATTCTCTCCACCATTTGGCCGCTTTACCATTTAAAGTGTAAATGGCTAGTTGGGCTTGCATTTCAATGGAATAGTTGTGGACTTTGAAATACTTGTTCATCCCTAATAACCACTCCTTAGCTTTTCCCACAGTATTTATCTCTCTGTCATATGTTGGGGCTTTGATTTTCCTGAATTCTCCTTGTATACTGTCACCATTATTCCTCCTTTTCTTGCAAGGGGAAGGTGAGTCATCCTCATTGGAGGAGCTTTTATAGTCTCCTTCCATATAATCAGGTATGTGTCCCTCATGTATATCCTCTTTTTCTATGCTGGATATTTTTGTGTGACAGTTTTTTTCCTTGGTTTTGTTGGCTGATTGGGTGGACTGTCCATGGGACTTTGCCCCTATTAAGCATTGAAGTAGGGCTTCATTTATGGCTTGTTGTTCTCGTCTTTCCTACATATTATCATCCTTGAAACTCTGCAACTCATTTTGCAACTGCTGTATTGATTTCATTAAGTCTGAGTTTAATTCCACCACGATCTCTTGCTCTTGTGGTGGAGAGTTCAAATTCCCATGTATGTGGTTGTATTTTTCTGTATTCATACTCAGACTGTGATTGTACCTGCAATGTCAGATGAATGTTAAGAACATAAATCTGTTAGTGCATATACACATATAAAATAAAATCATAAATGTATGTTTTTGATTTATAAGTATCTGCAGCGGATGTTTTTTCCCATAATGAGCCCATTAGGTCACTTAGTATCGTAGCTGGGATCTGATACCACTTGTAATGTCCCTAAAAGCAGTAAAAATTAAAAACATTTCACTTACTACTAACATTGCCTAAATAGATAATGTAGTGCAAATTAACTTCAGTACTGGGAAGTTATATCAGTATTTGTTTGAAGCAATGAGAAACTATGTTTTAAGAGAGTTGGTTTTACAAATTATGTTTTCTGCGGAAGCGATGAAGTAAGGTAGTATGAGGTGCATAGCACATCCATGTATGATTTAAATGACAGTTTTTAATATTAGTATAACACTTTAAAATTACTTTCAATTACTTCACTCTTAAACCTTAAATGTATGCTTGGTTTCATTTAAATGTTTAAACAGGTTTATATAACTAATCCAGGCCTGATGGACTTTATGAGAAGGGTATGTGTAAATATGGGATCTTTGGGTTTGGTAGTCGTGCAACCAGCGGAGCTGTCGAGAGGTAAGGAATGAGTATTTGGGTTATCCCCGTCTTACTTAGCACTCTTTCTAAAGCAATTACTTGGATTATGTTTGCAGGCATAAGAGGGCTCTTTCCTAAACTACCTACATCAATTACCTAGCATGATCTAGTTCTATGAATTGAAAGAGGTCCAAGAGGTAACCTTTGAATGTGCCACGGAATAAACATATGGAGTGGCACCTCCACGACTCAAACTATGGTGTTTAGCTAGAAAATGAAGCGCTACCCAAACTATAGCGTTTGGTTAAACATTGAGGCACTAGTGGATGTTTGAGGGTAGATTTAAATGCCATAGGTGGCCTTCACGTGACTTGTTGCTAGCTGGAAAGAGGGTTAAGTTTCTTGGTATACACGACTATGCTGTCATTTCGCTGTTTGGCCTGGAAGGTAAGTTGTTGTTGTGTATGGTTTCATTTAGGCTCTAAACTGAGCCATGCTCATGGTCAGTGCAGTCGCAGCTAAGGTGGTATGGAGATGGGGGGTGTGCTACGATTCCTTGACAGGTAACTCCTTCCATACTTTTAAGGGTTTTGTTCTCCATTCTTGCTGCAGACAATCGTTTCGCCTCTAACTAACTCATGGTTGTTTATGGTTTGGCTGAAAGGTGAGCAGGTATGAGTATCCCTTGCGTCGAGTTCCAATAAGTGACAGGAAGATTTGATTGTTGGCGTAACACTGGTAAGCCCAGGTCCTCCCAATATTGTTCCTGCCTTTCGCAGCTATGGATTCCACGTTCTGTAGCTTTTAGCTCTATTATAAAGTAACTTCGTTGAGTCCTTTGGCTCATTATAACTAATTTGAAGTTCCAATGGGTTGTTGCTAGTTTGGTCAGTGACTGAGAGAAAAACCACTATGTAGAAATCGTTGGGGTTTTGGACCTGTTGGTTGATGTTTATGATGTTTTTATTCTGATAGATGAGATAACCCTTGAGGGTTCATTTTTTTTGCTACTGTAGATGGATTGAATCATAGGCTCTGTAAAAATATTTTAAAGCTTGATGGGAAATACCCATAGCGTTATATTTTGGGGTTTTGAATGTAATATAATGGTGTTGGATTTTAAATCATGTTCTCCACTGAGTACGTGATTTTATGAAATGAAATGTCACTGATGTTTGTTAGCCATGCTGTTTGCTAAAGTTTTGATACTTCTGTAAGTTTCATTTTTAAGGATTTAGGCGTAGGGTTTAAGTGGACAAAATCATGCCACTGGCAAAGAGAATGATCTTGAAATGTTTTGGTAATTTCTAATGTGTCACGGCTCTACATTTTAGCTTTGGCATGAATAAATTTCTATTGACAATTATGTGAATATGAATCGTTGAGAGAGTAGCTCTATTTTGAACGTATGTTTGCCATTGGATGGATTCTGTCTAAATGATGTATTTAATTCTCTGTGGGTTGATTTTATTTTAATGAATGATTGTTTAATAAAATTGTGGAGCTAGAATATGCGTTGATCTCTATCTGAAATGTTGGGTTTCGTCCAGGTTAAGTTGTACTTCTGATAAGGAGAAGAATGAATTTATTGGAAACCCTAGATAGGGAAATTGTGTTGGGTAGTTGTTTTTCCTGGAAGATTATTGGTATGGTCTTATGTTGCGTATCCAAAGATACCAGTAATAGGGAAATTTTTAAAGTTTAAAACGTTGGTAGAGAGTTTTGATACCTTGACCTACGTTTATTTTATTCCTTTTTAAAACAATAAAGAAATGGACTGAGCTGACTACATTGGCTTTATGAAGATTTTTGTGGGTCCTGTCTTGTGAATCTGAATGTTAGTTTGTACATCTTGATAGCTTTTCTTTTGAGAATAACGAAATTTTTAAATGCCCTAATTAGGGAATTCGTGTTTGATAGTTTGTTTGTCTTGAAAATTACATGCACCGTGGGTGTTTTTATACTGTAGGTTTGAAAATATCAGCGATCCCAAATGTGCTAAGTTGATGGATAGTTTCAAAGTTTTTGACCTGCGTTATTTCTATCGTTTAAAATAATAAAAGAGATAAACTAAGTTTCAACTTCGTGGTATCTTTTGTTTTGGAAACCCGAGTTTAAAAAATCTTGTTGGGTAAAAGGTTAAACCCTAGCTTTCACATATTTGACTAATTTAAATGTACAATATGATTTTTTCGTTTTGTAATGGTTTAATAGTTCAGGCATCAATATTTAAATAAATGTTTAATACTAGTGAATCTATCTATATAGGTATCTAGCACAGGCTCGTTAGGCTAGCCCTGCTAGATCCTTGAAGCATTTAGGGCAGCATCTTAAATTCAACGGAAATATTAAATGAAACTTTGATCCTACAGTGTAAACCCTGAGAGCCCATGCCAATTGGCCCTTGCTCCATATAAGAAAAATAAATAAAACTATATTGTACAGAAACAAAAATGCTACATAATAATTCCTAGCTTATTTTCTAAACTCAATTGAACTGTGTGGAAATTTGTAGTTCATACCTGATTCTTGAAGCTTGATCTTCCCTTGCAAAACCTACACACTCAAACACTAGTTAATGGAAAAAATGTATGGACCTAGCTAACCTGTAGGATGATATTTAACCCGATAACTTTGGTACTAACATGTTCCTCCCAACCATGACCCTTAGACCATTCCTTGTTCTAACTGGATCCCCCCGAGCTAGTTCCAACATGCAATAAGAGAAGTAGAGGCCCTAGGGTAAGCTGTTGATCAGATATGGAAAAATATAGTAGGCTGCTTCAATTCTGCAGAATAATTCTCTTCTCTTACCATAAGAGAATGATAGTAGGAAAAGATGATCCCTCTCTTGGGATCTGCCCTTCTTTATATAGGTGAGTTTGTTTGGAATATAGTTGTTTGAGTTTAAATAATAATATTTAGTTTTTAATTTAATTTGAATTATAATATCTATGAAAGATATTTTATTAATTATTTACTTCTAGTTTATCTAGGACCTTTATTTTGTTATAATTAGATGTATCTTTAAGTTAGCTCACAAATAATAATAATACTATTAATAATATTAATAATAATAACAAATATGAGAATTATCTTATGCATAACCTTTATGCATGTTATTTACATAAGTAATCTTTTCTTTTAAAAATAAATAAATTTAATTATTCAATAATTAATTATGGTAACTCTTTGATTTAATTATGTACATACCATAATAATTCTTTTAAATATTAAGTACAAGGTCCAACTCTTTGGATAGGGTCTTTTGGTAAGCTTGGATATTTGGCTAGGTTCGGTGCCTTTAGGTCTCCCTCTTACATGTTGGATTCCCTCGTTTAACATGGTACTTCCCGCAGTCCTTGATGATAGATAGAAAATGATTCATTTAACCAATTTAAATAAATGTGATGAATAGAAGTGTTATTCAGAGTCTTCTCGACTCAACACTTTTAAGATCAAGTAACCCCGAGTGCTCTTCAGAGATTTAACTCAACACTCTCACATGGGAGTTATGCTAGTGCAATTCCAGAGCATCTCGCTCAACACTAGTATTCGAATGTGGTTGTGAAGCACATATAGAATGTACAAATGGCCTCGGATCCGATATTCATTATCAAGCTTGGAGTGCTCTAGGGCCTATTCCCAACACTCTACGTACATCAAGGCTTACGCCCAGTACGTAATAAAATCCTCTAGGTACATCGGGGCTTATGCCTAGTACATAGGTCATCCGTGTGTTCTTGAGTCCATGCTCAACACACCATACAAATTAATCATGTAAATCATAACTCTGCAAAGTATGTAACAAAAGGTCATCTTAGTATATTAGGGTTTGTACCCAATCTCATAATAAAACATAAATCAATACATTAGGGATTTCTTGCCCAGTATATAACAATGATATGCATTAGTCAGGGTCCACGCCCAATATGTAAATCTATAAAAGAAATGAATCATGTGCACTAGGGCTTATGCCCAATAATAAAAATAAATCATATGTGTTGGGGCTTTAATCCCAGTATATAACATCAGAAATAGTTAGTCAAAATTCAGGATATTACAATTCCGAATTTGCAATGTATTATTAAATTATCCATGAAAAACTCTATTTGGAAATATTATACCCCTGATTATAATTCAAGGACAATAACTAGATATGAAATGTCAAATGCAAATCGATAGGGTACATCGTTATATTAGTTCAGATGGGATATATATACACATAAAAATTCAACACATTAATAAAAATAGTATATGCAGAGGATAACACCGTGGATACAAAGTATGAATACCAAGGTGTCTACGAATGTTTTAAGTTTATATAAGCATTTAAAATCTACCAAAATCAATATCTGAGCGAGTCAAGCAAACTCTAAAATAATTCCGAAACATTTTTCATTTGCAAAACATGGGTAACTATGTAATGTCCCCACCCTTAGACCCAATGCAAGGAAGGGAACCTGATGTCGTTCTATGGGGCTTTTCATAAAACTCAGCCAATTCATTAGATTCACAGCCATAAAAGAGATGTGTGCAGATGGAATTCAAACAAACATGCACAGTGGAAATGAAAACCTCATCCACACACATTACATGATGCGATTCAATTTAACACAGTCAACAAATTAACACATTTGTAGAAGTAATTGCATAAGAAAATACTCATCTGGATGTAATGTTGTCCCAACAACTAGCTATGTTGCTGCAACGTTCCTCCCAACCGTAGGTCTCTGCCCAGCCTGTATTATTTCAGCACTCAGAGACCACCCCCGAGCTGGGCATGATATCTAAAAGGAACTTGGGACTCTAAAACCCTGCACAGCCAAAGCAATGGATACCCGTCTCAACCCCAACATTCTTTTTCACACAGTAGCTCAAACTGGCATGGATACACAATTCAACCATGGATTCACAGAATAGGGTCTATGGGTTTTCCCCAAAACGTGGGCACACCAAAATGGATTATGGGAAGAGGGAATCAACCCTAGGGAAGAAAACTGATTTCTCCCACAGATGTATGAGCATTTAGTGGGCCAAAATGGCCTCAATTAAACCCCAAATTGTTTCCCTCTCTTCCCCACTGTTAGGCACAACAAAAGCGCCCTTCCCATCTAGGAAAATGAAGGTAAACACAGGAAATTCATGGAGGGAAATGCCTAGGAAGCTCGAAACTCATGGGAGAGCAAAGCTGGTTGATGGGTAATGGCTTGGGGATCAATTCATGGATCTTTTTTTGCCCAAGAATCAAACACGTTTTTCCATGCAGGGTGGCTTGCCCATACCCGAATTTGGATAGCCATACCTCTCCATTCCCCAAGGCATTAACTACCTCAACCAACTCTTGGGAGAGTAAATGATTGGGTACAAAAGTCAGCATGGTAGTTGAGGGTTTGATGGGTTCTCTCATTGACACTTGGCTTGACTTCATTGGATCCAAGGGTTTGAATATTTCCCTCCCAATTCCTTGTAACATCATGCCCCCATCTCTTGTTGCATTGCATAGCTAGTTGTGGGAATTTATATTAAAATTCATATTTACAATTCCCATGGTTCACTAGCACATGGGTAGCATAATATCAAATACTTTACTCTTCTAGATCGAGTGTTCACTAGCGGGGCCTTGGCCTTGAGCTCCACGCTAGGAATCATATATAATATGCATACATTATTTACATTATAGCCCAAAATATTACAAGGGTCAAAATGGGGGACATTACATTCCCCTCCCCTTGGAATAACACCATCCTCGGTGTTCCAATACCTAGGAAAACATACATGCTATATACATGTCCAAAATTCTCAAAATATTGCAGATCTGTCCTGCATTTCACCTTTTACTTGGGTTTTTGGGACCAACTCCTTTGGTCTTCACAAACTGCCCCTGCTGGCTGGGACCTTCTAGCTCTGCATGAGGGCATTGTTCCAAAACAATCCCTTCCCTTTTTTTACCTTCCCGCTGATCTACCAGTCTGGAAACTCTATGGCGGCTACCCTCTTGATGTTCTATTGTTGGGAAGTTGCGGAGGCAATGATTTCCTCCACATCCCCAACATTTTACTGGCGACTTTACCTTTACCTGCTCAGTTTCCTTTGAGTCTTCCCACCTAGAATGTTTCTTAATCGGCTGATTGGATGAATGCTTCTTCATTGATTCACTTTCCTTTCCCTTACGGATTGCTCCCATAATGCTTTTTACCTCTTTTTGCAGGCGAATAGAGTCCTGCAAAACCTTTTGGTTCATCTCATTATGTTGCCTCTGTAGCTTGAGCATCTCTCCAAGATTGTCTTGGGTCCTAGCAATTGTTTGAAGACTTTCTGCCAACTCTAATAGCCTCGGTATGTTGCCATTGTCAATGGAAACAACTTAACACACTCTGCTTACTAGCAACACTTTCTTGTGCCGGCTGCAACCAATTGTTTCAATTTCTTTCCTGTGAAATTCATCATGGAAATTCTTTGTTAGGACAAGCATAACATAAACATTAAAATTAGTCAATTATTTTTCCAATTGACATGGAATGTCCACGCTTTATTCATGGAAATTCCACACTTTTCATGCTTTCCCAACATACACATGAACTCATTCATGTTCATCCTTTCACAGGAAATTTACTATTTCATCATTCACAATTCATTTCAAGCAATTAAACAAAATCTATTTTCAGCCATGACATGCACTCAACAATCTTTTGTTTTGTAAATGCATCAATCAAAAGGAAAGAGAAGAGTAGTAGTTTCTCCCTCTTAGTCTTGTTCTATTATGGAGCTACACCATCGCTGTGGTTTCATGCTCCTTAGTCTCTTTCACTTCAATGTGAATTATTTGACTTTCCTTTCTTGGTTATGACACTTAGTGTTTAAGGTCTTCCTAAGGATTTTCAACTAGGAACCCTCCTCCATAGTTGCCTACAAAACCTTTGGTTGCTATGACCCACTCATGTCCACTAGCACCATCTTTCATTACTGCTCATATTGAGCTCTTTAGGATGGTCACATGTCCATCTGCATCCCTATGATGCCTTCCTGGCCCTTGCTTCCAACAATACCTACACTCAAACATTGAATCAATTATCATGTTTAGTTTATTTCCATAGGGTTTATCTCTAAATAAGAGTTTAGGAAATCATAACCAAATCAGATACACATGCATATTCATAAGCAAGAAGCTGGAAGGTAACCAAATACTTATCTGTATTGGATGTCTTCACTTTATTCCACGAGATCCTTCTTTGCTTTGAAAGCCTTGGATTTCCTGTGGACACAATTATGAATGTTGGGCCACCACGTAGGCTACTCCATAATCATTCGAATAGGCAATTCCAGGCCAGTACGCCGACTAGGTTTATCAATCATTTCCTTTAGCAATATGCTAGGCCAGTGCTCCGACTGGTTTTATCAATTGTTTAAGGGGTGTTGGGCCAGCGTACATGCTGCTTTACCATATCAAGTAGTTAATTCCCAACTAGTCACTCTCTGGACTTATCAAGAACTTTATAGCGTTCAACTAGCTACTCCCTGGATTTCTCAATAATTTATATCGCCCACTCATTTACTCTTTGGATTTACCAGCAATTTATAGTCTTTCAGGGTCTTTCCTTCCTGCAATGACCAAGGTTTCCAACAAAGAAACAATAGTGTATCAGTTTAGCTGTTAGAAGACTTATACCTGAAATCTTCATTATTCTAAACAAGACATAAATGAAAACGAATACTTATCTATATTGTGCATTTCCCCTCTGGTCCACAGGGTCCTGCTTTGCTTTGCAAGCCTTGGAATCGCCTATGGACTTGGATGTAGTTAATGCTTAACCAATACACTTTCATGCCGACTGGAATTACCAAGCATTTGGTGGTGCCCAACCAGTCCCATACCTGGTTGGCCCTCTTTAGTGCCGAGCCAACACATTCGTCTGGGTCATCGACCAATGGAAGGAAACTGTGCCACTGACCATTATAGATCAAGGCTCTACTATGGAGCCATAGGCATCTCAGGGTTTTCAGTCAGTCTTGGCACCCGCCTTCCTACTGCTGACCTAATAGGCATATCAGGGTTTTCAGTCAGTCTTGACGCCCGCCTTCCTACTGTTGACCCAATAGGCATCTCAGGGTTTTCAGTCAGTCTTGGCGCCTGCCCTCCTACTGCTAACCCAATAGGCATCTCAGGGTTTTCAGTTATTCTTGGTGCCCACCCTCCTACTGCTGACCCAATAGAGATTTTATGCCTTCACCAATGTCACCACACCTTCTTGCACCATAACCCTTCACACACACATCAACTCTTCATTCATACAAGGATGCCACTCCTTCTCTTTTGCAGATCAGTGGTTCCTTTTAGGAACTTTATAGGTGACTTTCTTGACTACAGGTTAATATGGCCCCACTCACATAAGGATGATACCCCTTTTCACTACATAGCTCCCTGGGTTTGTCCATCCCTTCCAATATTATTTAGTGTGAGCATAGAAAGGTTACCAATTCCTATACAGTCCTTCTGTGTACCCTTCTTCACTTTGCCTCTTAATGTGTAGTACCAATTGGTATCTGTGTAGGCTGACAACACAAGAAGGATAAGCAGGCTTATCAGTATTGCTTCTCAAAATCGTAACCACATTCCATAACATTCACTATCATGTATTGAAACACCAGGAATGTGTCCATTCCCTTAGGGTGTAGTCAATATTGACAACCCTATCATGACCTGGCACCCGAAAAGGTGTGCACCCCCTTTCCAATGTGAGCCATGTAGGCCCTAATCATACTCAAGCAGTCTGAAATTATATAAATAAAGTAGAGCATGCTCTGCATATTAACCCTAATAATTTAGATATGCATGTTCTTATCTAGGGTCACAAAATACTCATTCATTTTTGCAGATGTGTCTTTTCCTTCATTTGTGAAGAATGGGGGCTCCTTTCTCTGAGTCAACAGTTCTTCGGTTTGCCACCCAAATCTTTCCACATTCCATAATCCACACATGCCTTCTTGGTGTAGCTTTACCATCTCACTCTCATGGTTTTCAATCATACAGGTCAGCTGAGATGTCATTCTTAAAATATGAAATGGTGTTTCACCCGAAACCCATTTCCAAAGCATGGGGTCCTTCCCATGGAGTTTGGCTTCTGCAGGTCATCACACATGGTCTTCCTGCAATGTGTCTTCCTGGCACATTTATCAAATAGCCAAATAGTCAACATCATTTAACAATAATAATTCAGTGGCATTAATAATTCAACTCAAGTATGAATTTGCAATTATGTTCTCTACAAAAATTGATTTGCTTAGCCATGAGTCTGTTCTCATATCGTCTGGCTCTTTCTCATGGTAGATTCCAATCTTCATCATGGACTTACCCACATTTTCCATGCCCAAAACAATCTACCTGAAATACGAAACTTCAATCAGCCAAACATGTTGTGAGTATCTATGCATATAATCCTTTCATTGCTACAATAGTCACTGAAGTGATCTCAGAATTATAACACTCAATAATTCAAACAACTTCAGCTGTTAACATTTGAAATGCAATGAAATATATGTATATATCTATATATGCATAGTTATCATCAATAAAATTGCAAGACATGGGTACACTATCTGTGCAATTTAAATAAATTTAAAGTACTCATTACTTCACATTCCATGCAATCTTTGTCCTAACATAAAGCACTCTGGTAGCCCATCATCATGTCTACCTTCTTCATACATTCTTTCTCCTGCATTCATAGCAGCTCATGAAATTCTCTCAGTATTAACAATGGTTCACCATTTCATCTATTATCTAAATGAAATGAAACCTATACATATCACAACCGTGCATTAATCCATGAATACTATGCATTCCAACATATTATGGTCTAACCATGACTATCTCATATGGCGTACACTACAACGGGACCATAAGTCATTACTTGCTTTGGTTAAACTCACAACCAACATGCACAAATGGCATGATATAATTTCATATGAATGCATTGAGGTTTCTAAGAAACTATAGGGTGTGAGGTTCCTTTCCTTCACTTACCCACTCCTGACCAGACTTGGTAGGATTATATTCACATTTAGGCACTCAATACCACATGCAAACCAATCAACATAGTTTAAACATAGTTGAAGGGATCTTACCAAATCCTCTGTCAACATTCATGCAATTTAAGCATAAATAACCATTACCTACATGGCTATCATTAACATCACTGGATGTTACCTGATCAGTTGGCCTTTTACCAATGCTACACAGTCATTTTTCCAACCTCATGATCATAGATTTTTTGAACCATCCTTTCTTCATAAGGTTGTTGGTCATATGCAACAATCATCATCCACATCTTTAGCCATGCTTCGGTTTTCTTTGGTCCTATAACCATTGCAAAAATGACTAGTTATTTAACAACCACCATAATCATCCTTAAGTGGCCCATTGCATATGCAAAACCTCACTATTCTACCAATATGCAATATCATATATATACACAAGTATTTTTACATGCACTGTGCAATGTTTATCAATATGCCATCGAGTGCATATTCATTTCAGCTATCTAATCACTTACATTTTCAATCATGCTTCTATGGTCTGATTCATACAACCATTATCAACAACATTATTGGTGATCAACCATAAGCAATACCATTAATGGGCTATTGCATGTGTAACTTTCACTACCTTTACCCATATGCAACATCATGCTTTATGCATAAGCGATTCACATGCACTATGCAATGACTCCTTAATCATGCCCATTAATTCATATGCATTACTCTCTTGCATTTCCAACATCCCTATGCCATAATTTTCAACTTATGAAACTTAGGAAATATAAATACAATAGCAAGAGAGGAGTTAAGGAATTCCCCCTTTCCAATTCCTTATAGTAGCATGGAATTTCCTCTTCCGCATCATAGTTGATCTAGTTTCATGGGCTCTCTACCATGCACACAAGGTATCATTAGCTGTCATTTCTCACCAAGTAGCAGTTTAATACAAATGTAAATCATTCTTAGTTGCTACTTTGCAAGCATGCAATTCCTATGCTATAACAGAAATATTTAAGGTGATAAGCTTCCCTCTTTATCAGCATTGTCTTACTTAGCTCCCATAGAATCTTTCTCACCATTGACAACGTCTCAGGGGATGACGGGGGTCAAGGGGGCTTGCCCCCTTGTGGCTTCCCTGTGCCACTGCAGGGCGGATCGAGGGCAGCACCCTCATTTATTTTTTTATTTTTTTTTGTAAATCCTTTGATTTCGCGCAATCTGGCACATAAGTTCCATGGAATTTTTCTCTTTCGGGCACCTAAAAATTTCACTGAAAAACTGTTGTATTTTCTCTGTTTTGGTGGACTTGGCAATTCTCTTCCAACCTTTTTGCGGACAAACTTGCTGAGTTCTTTCGGTCAAAAACTCATCTTTTCCTTCCGCCATTGCGGCGGAAACTCACCAACCTTTTCCACCATTGCGGCGCAAACTCGATAGCTTCCTCCGACATTGCAGTGCAAAATTGCCAACTTTTTCCGCCGTTGCGGACAAACTCGCCCATCTCTTCCGCCGTTGCGGAGCAACTCGCTCATCTCTTCTGCCGTTGCAGAGCAACTTTGCCATCTTTTCCACCATTGCAGAGTAACTCGCCCATCTCTTCCAACGTTGTGGAGCAACTCGCCCATCTCTTCCGCCGTTTCGGCAAAAACTCACGAGTTTTTTCCGCCGTAAACACTTAGAAAATTTTTGAAATTTTTCGGACCAACTCATCAAGTCCTTCCGCCGTTGTGGACAAAAACTCATAACTTTCCGCCGGAATTTTTCCTTCCTTTTTCGGCAAACTTAAAAAATTTCGGTCGACCATTTCGGCAAAAACTCATCAGTTCCTTTTGTCGTTGTGGACGAACTCGTTGAGTTTCGCCGCCGTTGCAGACGAAAACGCGTAAGTTCTTTCCGATACAGACTTAGACAATTTTTCAAAAACACTTAGAAGAATTTTTGAAAATTTGAAAGTTTGAAATTTTCTTAACAATTACTGCGGAGCAGGAAGTATACTTACCTCTGCAAGCTGTGATAGGTAGCCCATGAAGGCCCAATGCTGCAACCAGCAGCTCTGATACCAAATGTAATTTCCCCACCCTTGGACCTAATGCAAGGAAGGGAACCTGATGTCGTTCTATGGGGCTTTTCATAAAACTCAGCCAATTCATTAGATTCATAGCCATAAAAGAGATGTGTGCAGATGGAAGTCAAACAAACATGCACAGCAGAAATGAAAACCTCATCCACACACATTACATGAAGCCATTCAATTTAACATAGTCAACAAATTAACACATTTGCAGAAGTAATTACATAAGAAAATACTTATCTGGATGTAATGTTGTCCCAACAACTAGCTATGTCGCTGCAACATTCCTCCCAACTGTAGGTCTCTTCCCAGCTTGTATTATTTCAGCACTCAGAGACCACACCCGAGTTGGGCATGATATCTACAAGGAACTTGGGACTCTCAAACCCTGCATGGCCAAAGCAATTGATACCCGTCTCAACCCCAACATTCTTTTACACACAGTAGCTCAAACTGGCATGGATACACAATTCAACCATGGATTCACAGAATAGGGTCTATGGGTTTTCCCCAAAACATGGGCAAACCAAAACGGATTGTGGGAAGAGGGAATCAACCCTCGAGAAGAAAACCAATTTCTCCCATAGATGTCTGAGCATTCAGTGGGCCAAAACAACCTCAATTAAACCCCAAATCGTTTCCCCTCTCTTCCCCACTGTTAGGCACAACAAAAACACCCTTCCCAGCTAGGAAACGAAGGTAAACACAGGAAATTCATGGAGGGAAATTCCCAGGAAGCTCTAAACTCATGGGAGAGAAAAGCTAGTTGATGGGTAATGTCTTGGGGAAAAATTCATGGCTCTTTTCTTGCCCAAGAAGGAAAACACATTTTTCCATGCAGGGTGGCTTGCCCATACCCAAATTTGGGCAGCCATACCTCTCCATTCCCCAAGGCATTAACTACCTCAACCAACTCTTGGGAGAGTAAATGATTGGGTACAAAAGTCAGCATGGTAGTTGAGGGTTTGATGGGTTCTCTCATTGACACTTGGCTTGACTTGATTGCATCCAAGGGTTTGAATATTTCCCTCTCAATTCCTTGTAACATCATGCCCCCATCTCTTGTTGCATTGCATAGCTAGTTGTGGGCATTTATATTAAAGTTCATATTTACAATTCCCATGGTTCACTAGCACATGGGTACATAATATCAAATAATTGCCTCTTCTAGATCGAGCGTTCACTAGCGGGGCCTTGGCCTTGAGCTCCACGCTAGGAATCATACATAATATGCATACATTATTTACATTATAGCCCAAAATATTACAAGGGTCAAAATGGGGGACATTACAAACTAATACTTAAAAATCATGACTATGGATAATATAGTCAGATTGAGTTATTGCATAGAATTCTCATAAATATGCTCAATGCAATTCACAGAAAACTTTGCAACAAGGTAAAGTTTATAAAACCCAATAATTTATAACCTAGATGGCCATTAACCCACGAATTCTCGTTATTAGTCCCTGTCATAGGTAGCAGGGACTATAGAAATCAATTTTTAGTCCTTGCATTACTCTGGCATGGTTATCAAAATGTTTTAACCAAAGTTTTAACACCAATTCTGTCCTCTGAATAATAGACAATTTAGAGGCCTTATTTGGCCTCTTTTCAAGGAACTCCAATATACTGATACTCTATAAGGTGATACTGTCTATAGTATGCAATGTATCTATTGATGTATATGTAACTTCGGAATGTATTTCACCCATGTATATTGTACTCCTATAGAGATGGTATTATTCCTCTTTATGGAAGTGTCGTCATTTGTATTGACAACTGTCACAAGTGCCATAACTTGCATGTGATGGGTTATTAGACCACCCAGTGTGGGGTCGGCCCTGATTAGTATTACCATGGGTTATTAGACTGAGTTAGACAAGTCGGCCCTGCTAGTTTATTAGGCAAGTCAGCTCATGTATAAATAGAGTGCGGGAGGCACTCTATTTTTTCACTTCATTATTCACTTCTACACTCTCCAGAAAGTGGTGCACAAGTGAGGAAGGAGGAGTAGCTGCTAGAGAAGACTATCTCTTGTACTTGGGTTGTATCATTGCTCTTTCTATCTCTGAGGAATTTGTGGGGTTTTTCACCTTTATGGTTTTCCCCAGTGAAAATCTGTGTGTCCATTGTCTTATGTGATTGCTTTTTATGCTTGACATGTTTGGTATGCTGTACATGTTATTCTCTCAGTAAAGATCCTAAAGTATGTTGAATTAATGGTCAAAATCTAACATGGTATCAGAGCTAACCTGAGAAGAAGACACTGTGCAATTGCGGAAACTAGGGTTTCTTTTTATTGGGTTTCTATCCATATATTTTGGAAATGCAGTAAGGTAGACTGACTCTACTCAGCAAGGTGCATCTTTCTTTCCAATTAGAGTTCAATTCTGGGCACTTTCATTTTTGGCCCTAAAAATTACGGTTTCCACAAAAATGGGAATTTCTGAAATCTGAGACCATAGTTGGAAGCTCCTTGGAAAAATAGAATTTTAGAGCTTTGTATTGAACTTTGTGGTTGGGTGAAGCTCCATGAAACTCAAACCCTAATTCAGGGTCCTCCCTAGTGAATCCGGGAAGACTAAAGGACATTTCTGAAGGGTGAAAATTTACAGTTTTCAAATTCTGAGTATACCAGGTTGATCATCTCATCAAGGCACATCTTTCTATCCTTTCAGAAGTTTGAAATTCAAAGTTTAAATTTTTAGGGTTTCTCTAACAAACCCTAATCCGGGACCAAATCCAGTTTTCAGCAAATCAAGTGGTAAGAACTAAATCTTTTCTATTTCCATTTGAAGTACTCTTTAAATATGTCTCACCACACCAAGCTTGAGGATAATCTTGAAGGGGCTGATAAATTTCGAGCATGGAAGTATAGGATTGGGTTAATCCTAGAAGAAAATGAGTTGGACACTTACATAAGTGAAGAGGTCCCTGTCCCAGAGGGAGAAGAGGGTAAGGCATTACACAAAAGATATTTGGTCAAGGCTAAGAGGATCATTGCTGATTCTATCAAAGACCATCTCATACCACATGTGTCATCTCTAAAGACACCAAAGGAGATGTTTGATTCCCTGACCAAGCTATTCGAAGGGAAGAACATAAATCAGAAGATGACCTTGAGGAATCAATTGAAGAATGTCAAGATCCAGAATGCAGATACTATGCAGTCTTATTTCTCAAGGGTCTCCCAGATAAAAGAACAACTTGAAGCTGTGGGAGAAGATATAGAGAATGGAGAAGTTGTAATGACCACTCTTAATAGCCTTCCTAGGTCATGGGATTCCTTCACTCAAGGAATTTGTGCTAGGAAGAAAATTATCTCATTCAGTAGGCTGTCGGAAGAATGCTCACAGGAAGAAGCTCGAATTGTAGCTCGAGAAGAGAAGATGGGGAATGAAGACCAAGCTCTCACAACACACTCCAAAAGACATGGTGACAAAAAGGCTCACCATCATGTCAAGAAAGAAAGGCATCACCATTAGAATCAAAGGGGTAGTCCTAAACCTCGAAGAAACATGTCGTATATCCGTTGCTATACATGTGATGAAAAGGGACACTATTCCAGAAACTGTCCCAGAAATAAGAAGGATGGCTCTCACAAGAAGAAGAACATCAAAAGAAGACATCATGCTCATACTGCAAAGGATGATGAACCTCCCAGGAAGAGGGCTAGATAAGAAAGTGAAGATTCTTCAAGTGATGAAGAGTATGTTTTGATTTCTGCCCTCACTGGAACCATTACTCATGGAAGTAATGATTGGCTTATAGATAGTGGGTCTTCCAAACACATGACAGGATTCAAGGAATCCTTTATGAACCTATCTGAACATGAATCACCCCACAAGGTGAAACTTGGGGATGACTACCAAAATCCAATAAAAGGAAGTGGTGAATCCTCCTATAAGCTAGACTCTGGAAAGTCCATGAAGATGAAAGATGTACTATATGTTCCAGGTCTCAAAAAGAACCTACTCTCCAAATTTGCATTGGATGCATTGGCATGATGGTTGCATTTGTAGATGGCCAAGTCCTAATGTGGACAAAGGGTAAGACTATAGATGATGCAGTGGTGATTGGAGAGCAAGAGGGAGGAATATACAAATTGAAGGGCCAACTAGAACAAGCCATGGTCCATGATTCAGTAGAGCCAAGTGAACTTTGGCATAGAAGGCTTGCACACATGCACTATAGGGCATTACCAATTGCAAGCAAAGCAGTGGAAGGTCTTCCTGAAATCCAAACAAAGCATGAAGGCATTTGCAAAGGTTGTGCAAAGGGAAAGAACACAAAGAAGACATTTCCAAGCAGTGAAAGCAAGGCAAAAAGAATCTTGGAAATCATCCACTCTGATGTATGCGGTCCGATGTCATCCATTTCTCTGAGTGAGTATGTATACTATGTTTCCTTCATTGATGACTTCTGTAGGAAGACTTGGGTTTACTTCTTGAAGAACAAAGATGAAGTGTTTGACAAGTTCAAGGAATTCAAAGCCTTGATAGAAAACCAAACTCACATGAAGATCAATATCTTCAGATCCGACAATGGCAGAGAATTCACTTTAGGAGACTTCAAGAAGCTATGCAGTGATTTAGGGATTAAGAGGGAGTTGACTACTCCTTACAATCCACAACAAAATGGGGTTTCCAAAAGGAAGAATAGAACAATCATGGAAGCATCTAGGAAAATGATTCATGACCAAGATCTACCTATGCACTTATGGGTTGAAGCAGCCAGGACAACTATATATGTGCAGAACAAAACACCTCACAAAATACTTGAAAACAAAACACCAGAAGAAGTGTTCACTGGTAAGAAACCAGAAGTTAGCCATCTTAGAATATTTGGTTGTCCAGTATACACTCACATCCAAAAAAAAAAGAGGACAAAGTTAGATCCTTCAGGAAAGAAGGGCATATTCGTGGGTTACAGTGAAAGCTTAAAGTCTTACGGAATCTAATTCCTAGGATTCAAAATATTGATATCAGTAGGGATGTAACATTCGATGAAATCTCAGCATACATCAAATCAAGGAAAACACTAGTTGAAGATAATGAAGAACCCAAAATATCCAGAACACGAAACACCACTATGAATGAAGCAATTCCCGAAGAAGATCGTGAGATGAAAGATCCACAACAACCTGTAGATCCACCTCATGAGAAGAACTCTCACAAGAGGAAACCAGCATGGGCTAGAGAGCTCATTCAAGATGCATAAAGGTTTGGCATTCCAGAAGAGGAACACGGAGAAAGGAGAAGGACAAGATCACATACCAGCTATGTTTGTTTACTCTGTGACATAATGAACAAAGAACCTTCCAGTTATGAAGAAGCAGCAGAAAAGAAAGAATGGAAGGATTCCATGATCGAGGAATACCTGTTGATCATGAAGAATGATGTTTGGGATGTGGTCCCAATAACAGATAGGAAGTCTGTGGTGACTTCCAAGTGGATCTATATGATCAAGCATGCTGCAAATGGAAGCATACAGAAATATAAAGCAAGATGTTAGAACCATATTTGTGCTAAGTAATTGAAGGAAGCCAAACCCATGGAGAAGTAAGCGAGGTATCAATTCCTTATGCCACATGCCCAATGAGGGTGAAAATCAAATAAATTTCAAGCGTTGGTCCCTAAGTCTAAGATAAAATAATACTGAATAAGGCTAGGTTGAATGTTGGAATGAAATTGATGGCCCAGATCAATGAGCTAAAGAGATCCACGGTCCATATGAATTCATATTTTAACTTGCAAGAAAGGAACAAAATCAAACTAAATGGGATTTTTGTGAAAGCATGGGGGGTTTTCCACCGAAAATGACTGTTTTAGTCATTTTTTTCCCGCAGTTGTTTCGGCCAAACCAGAAGGAATTTCGGGAAATTGAGAGAGGTTTATCTCCAATACGGGCCCATATCTAATAAACTCTCTCAGAATATGCACAGGTGTTACGGTTTAAGAGAATCGAAGGGTTTTGTAGAGGGTAATTTTCCCATTTTCACGTTTTCTGCGTGAGTCATCATTTGCCAGAGCAGATCCTGGCCAGCTGGAGGCGAATTTGAGGAAACAGAAAGATATTTTTCCTCATCATGGACCAATATACAAAAACCTCTTTCTATTTTTACACAGATATCACCATTTGGGATACACAACCGTCACAACGAGAGGCATTTTTCAGCAGTCCGCGGCCAAACTGTTCAAGATTTTGTTGAAACCGACTCTTAAGTTGTTGAATCTCTCTGTATAGGTGTCAAATATTGTTGTAAAAACTTCTTACTGAGATAGCTCGACCCTAGGGCCGAATAGATCTATAAATTGAACGTAATAGAAGAAGAATAGGTTGGAAAATCAAATGGTTGAGGCCTTGGGAGAGCTCTGCTCTGTTCTTAAACATTTTCTTGAATAAATTGCAGTGTCTGAAGCTGGATTTCGACTGAGATTCTTGTGTAATTGGTCTGGTAGTCTGTCTCTTCTTTTTCCTATGTGAATTTGTGCTTATTTCTTTGTTATTTAAGTCTGTAATATTCCTTCATGCTTGAATAAGTGTAGCAGTATGATAGAATTCATAAACAATATTCTCTGTTCTTCTCATTTCCAGCATTTCACCATCAATTTCTGCTAAAGTTGGTATATGATTCATGGTCACATGCCTTATATCAATGGACTGTTCATTCTTCTTCTAACCCACCAATTAAAAATCCGTTTGACTATTAGCTGGTTGCTACCCTGCCTTTGTTTAAACATCTCATGCAGCAACATTATATTTGTTTTAAATTTAATGTTTTGACTCCATTGCCTAATAGTCTTATGATTTTCTCTCCAAACAATGTTTAAACTATCTTTGTTTCCTGCAGAAATCTGATCTTCTGCATCTGTTTTGATTGAATATCTTGAATATGAAAGCTGGTGTGTTTCTTCATTATTGACAATCTTGATGATTTCCAGTTTTTCATGAGTTTATAGAGAGAGCCCTCTCTGCTTGTGTTAGGTCAGAAGCATAAGCCAAAGATTGGTTAGTAGTTACCCTAGACTGCCCTCTCCACAACCTAGGGGGTCATTTTGGGTATTAACAAATTGGCATTGTTTTCGGGGAGGCAATTGTCTTATCATCCCTAGGAGAACGACAAAGGTTTCAAATCTGAATGCTGATGGTGAACAACAGTCAGGCATTGAGGAGGTTGCATCATTCACCTGGCGACTCCACTCATCAAATTCCAGTATGAAGGTGACTCCACTGAGAAGATCAGTGACCTTATATCAGAATTGAGATGTCGAAAGTCTCATGGTGACTCCACATCAAAGAAATCCAGTGTTTCATTGCTTCATAGGCTGGTCTCCTCAGTTTTAAATCAGAATTTGCAGCTCCAGTTTTTCAAGATGGCTGCATTATCAAGAAGGTATGCTAATATGAACAGAGCTCACATCCCTGGTTTTCCAAATCCTATTCCTAAAGTAGATTGGAAAACCTATTTACCTAAATTTAAAGATTAGAAAGGAGATGATGCTGCTGTTGATTTGCTTAAATTTCATATGCATATACATAAGCTTGGAATTGGATTGCCTAAGGACTGTTTGATGAAAATGTTTATGGCAACATTAGAAGAGAATGCAAAGTCATGGTATGAGGGTTTACCATCAACAAGTTTGTTTTCCCTTGAAGATTTTCACATAGCATTTCATGGGCATTTTAGAAATCAGTACCCCTCCTTGCTATTAGTTCAATATTGTTGCATGCATGTTAAAGGTTTCATTGAATATTTGGAAGACATGTATGGTAGTGATGAGTTTATGGATGAAGAGCTTTTAGAAATGTTGCATGAAAATCCCTTCCATAAGAAAGAAATGCAAAATAAGTGCCATGACACTCAAGACAATCCCAAGAAAATACTAGTTTCTTCTTTGGTTGTGGATGAAGAAGGACAACACACTGTTGAAAGTCATGTTCCCTTGCCTAAATTGGATGAAAGTTCGCAGCCCTCTTGCCATTCTTTATATAACCAAGCTAATGAGGAAAGTAGCCAATCAGTTGTCTCTGCTCCTTGTCCATTTTCTAATTTAGACATTGAAGAAAGAAACACTATCTTGAATTCCTTTGAAAGTCAAGTTGAAGTTTCTGTTGAATTAAGGGAAGGGGAAGAAGCCATAGAAGAAGCTAGCTGTCCTAACACTTTGGAAAACTTTCAGAATGTAGTTTCTCTTTTGGTTGAAAGGGAAGATGGCGGCGTCCTTGATGTGGAACATGTGCAGCAGTTTTGTCAAACCTTGTTTGATGAGGAAAATGATCAATCTTCTCAGTCAAGTCTTTCTTCATGCCTTTCATTTTCAGAATTTTTGTGCCAAGAAGAATTTGTTTCACTTGATTTTGTTGAAGAAAACAATGATGTTTCTGTTGGATTGCATGTAGAAGATCAAGTTCTAAATTCTGAGAATTGTGATGAAGTTGCTGATATTTCACTTGAAAGTTGTCCGGAGAACTCCATTGAAGACTCCCTTGAAGAATGGGTGGATAATGTGCAAGAAAGTTTACAGTTGTGGCAGCCCTGTCATGACAAACCAATAACAGAATTTTTTGAAAGAGGTCATGCTTTTTATGACCCTATAGGTGAATATGTGGAAAGGTTTTTTAATTTAAATTTGCAGCCATATTTTCACCTTGAAGATGAAAGGCCACATTGTTTTCTGAGGCTGCCATATTTTCTGTCATTGACTGATTTCTAGCAGAGTGAAGGAGTAAAATTGTTCAACCATTTGTTGGAGAGGCTCTACTGGCATTTTTGTGTTACCTAATTGAGAAAAGAAGTTTGACATTTTAGGGTAGATAGGAAGTTTGAATAAGCTCACAATGAGCATCTATTTCAGCAGTCTTCTGAATGTACAGTTCAATTTCAGTTTTCAGCCTCCTTCAATTTTTAGTTTGCAACATATATAGTCATTTTTCAGCCTAATGTTTTCAGTCAGTTTTCAATTTTCAATTTTCAAATTCAGCTCAGAAATTTTAGTATGTCTCTCATTCAATGGCTGCATGCTAAGGCAATAAAAGAAGGTTTTGAACAAAAGAGGGAAAAGTCTTCATAATTTGGACAAAAAGGAAAAAGAGTTTTATAATTGGCTAAAAAGTTGCTTTGAGCTTTATATTTGAGCTAGAAGTTTAATCTTTATAGAAGCTGCAGTTTTAAAATTCCATATGGAGACAATGAGATAAATGTTTTTGCTTTTAAATGCCTATAAAGACCAAGGTCTTAAGCTACTATGAAGAGCAAAGGTTTTAATATGGAGACAATGAGATAAATGTTTTTGCTTTTAAATGCCTATAAAGACCAAGGTCTTAAGCTACTATGAAGAGCAAAGGTTTTAAGTTTATAAATGTGATATATAGCCAAAGGTTTTTTTATGAAGACTATGCAGCCGAGGGTTTGAATTTTAATGAAGACGGAGCTTGTCAATTTGATTAATGGGGCCATAGTTTTAAATTAAATTGATTAATGGGGCCATAGTTTTAAATTAAATTGATTAATGGGGCCATAGTTTTAAATTAAATTGGAACAAAAGTATCTGGGCCCAAGCCCTCGCGCTCAACGACAAGATCCCATCACGGAACAAAAGTATCTGGGCCCAAGCCCTCGCGCTCAACAAGAAGATCCCATCACACAACGAGTTACCAAGTCCAATGTGGGACACACAAGCCAATACACCCAAGTGCCCAAGCTTAATTCCTTTCGTTTGTTATTCAGTGTATGTTATAAGCAAGAATATATATAAAGTTCAAGAGCTCCATTTTCCCTTTACATGTGGGATAATTCCCAGAGGTGGAGAAATAAAAACGCCAAGGCTCACGATTTTGGAAGTGCTGGGTGTCCATTTAATCACGCTAGCTTCCAAGAAGGAGGCTCGGATGTCAAGTAAGGCAGATAAGCCTGTTATTTTACAACTGGGGGAGTCCGCAGCAACCCAGATTTTCTCTTTCTCTATCATATACAATCCTTCTGTTACCACCATCACCACAGTCGCCAATGAAGTGCTATCTCTACCTTTAAGAAGTATGATGAAGCAGTTATAAAATTTGTTGTCATGAAAAGCAAAGGAAAGCATGTGGTGGTTCAGGATAAAGGAGAGGTAGGCACAAAAAAATCTAATCCATGGCTACTACAGCGTCCATGGATCGTGCTGTTGGCCAGGCGTATTGCTCATTTGCATGTATGTTTCTAGCTTTCGGCGGTTAGTGGCTCTTGATTCCAGTGGTGGATGTAATAGCCCTGGAACATTCTTTGGAGCTGTTCATTGGCGTTATGCTGAAGCGACCATACGGCTGTAGAATGGAATCCATTCTGTAGAGCACGAATCATTTCATGGCGTGGCTCTCCGGGAGAAAATTCAGAGTTGGTTGTTGTTGGTAGTTTTCCTCTGTCTGTGGGATGCAGGGAGACGATCAGATATCAACGCATAAAGCACTCTCGGACACCTTCAGTTTTGTGTTTGTAGATGCGGTAAAGATGATTGAGACATTCCCCATATTTGGAAAAGTGGTGGCAGGTGGGCATGCGGGATTGGTCGTGTTGATGGAGAAAGGAAATGACAACAGCAATGGTAAGACACCTACTTCCAGCCATTAAGGATGAAATTATTCACGAGACAGTAGATTACCATAGCAAAGCGAAATGCCTGCAGTTCATAGTTTCGGTTGTGTAACACGCGGAGGAAACTCATTTGCGGTCTCCTACTTCCAATGGCATGAGACATTAGTGATGAATCCTTCATAACACTCGCCGGAATTTTACTTGTGCGACATAGACCTGACAATTGCTGCTCTTCTATCCGCAATGTAGTGTGGATAATTGGTCTTTATTTTCACATAGTGGACGTGCTCTATACTTCTACCGACATAATTTCGAAGTGGCCTCACAGCTTTAGAGGTGGCTACCTTCCAAAGTCAGGTGACGACAAGGCTTTGCTTCTACAACTTCCAACAGCTTAATCCCGTGGTTGGCACACCATCTTCATCGTGTGCACAGGTCTGGACAGAGCAACCATCGGATGCTGGGGAGAAAGAAATCAACGGCGTGAAGGGATAGCGCAAATCTAACATGCACGGATTAATACATTTTTCAAATCGCCGCAGTCTTGTTATACATCATGCACCTTTCATCGGCTAAGATCAAATGGGATGCAGATCTACGGCTTCCAGCAATAGAGCTAATATTACCTGTGCACTAGTCCGACAAGGACAAAATCTCTACCATTTTGAAAAGCTGCACCTTTCAACGGTCCCGATCAAAGCATGAAGATGATCTACTATCCACATGCAATTTGAAAATTTAACTTGCACGGACAAAGCCTGTCAGAGATGGTTGTCGATTTATTGAGTGGTCACGGTGGAGTGTCTCTATGCAGATGTCAAAAGAGTCCCATGGTTTATAGTTTTACTCGCAGCAATGAGGCACCATACGTATGGTGGGATTGGGCCCGAAAGTTCGATATTAGCTTATAGGTTGAAACTTCCAAGTGCAACATACAACGGCATGGCCGTCCACATATTTCCACAGAAATAAACTTGCCACTAAGTTCCGGCAAATAATTGATGCATGTGGCATGGCTGAGTACCAAAGGGAAAATCCTGGCATACCCACCATAGTTACATTTCCATTTCCTTTGTTGTTTGCTGTAATGTCGGTGACCAGAGACTTCAGTATCGTGCATGTAGAATTCTTGGGGATTCAGACGCAGATTCCGTCGAAAGGAACACAATTCTGATTCGGGATAGGGAGAGCTTGACATCAGGTTATCAGTCCTTTTTATGGGATGATGTTTCAATCTACATGGAGAGGTAGAAACAACTTCATGCATACAGTTGAATTTGCTACACTCTCTTCCGAAAATTATTATGGTATTACTCCCTATGAAACTCTCAGCAACTATTGCCATGCATCGCGTCTTCATTGCATCGTTCTTCGAATTAAGCTCTGGAAAGGAGATGGTTACAAGTTCTAACCATTCTCTTTCATTTCCTTAGTAAAGGGGAATATTAATGTGCTGGCTATATTACAACTACAATATTCAATAAAGTGGCAATGCCAGCGCTGAAAGGATCAAACGGTGGTATAAAGCTTTCCTTCTTCTGAATCGTCTTCTCCAGCAACTAAAGGAAAATATGGTGGAATTGCTAAAATTAAATCTACATGAAAGTATGTCTTCTGCCATGCGAAAAGAGTAAGGTTCTATTGCATATGGTAAAAATTGGGCTATACCAAAGAAGGTACAGGCTGCTACCAACTTGGCTAATGTGGAATATTTGTTAAAAAGATACCTCAGTATTTTTTATACAATGGTCGGAGCAGCATTGTTAGCCTTGCTATATCTACAGATTTTTGCTTTTGTCATGTCACTTGATCCAAGGGAAGCATGGATTCCCTTAATAATTTGATCTAAATTGGCATTAAGCATTGAGTGTCATGCTTTGTGACACATATGTAAGTAGATGGTGAAAGCAGGATTTTGTTTGCAACATGCTAATTTTGTTTTGATAGGCCACTCGCTAGTATTGATGACATTTCCAAATAGAGGAAAATTGATTTGCTTTAGCTAAAAATACAAGTGGCATTTGAAGAGATAACATCTGGTAGAAGTATAAGTCTATCCTAAGCACTAGGGCTTTTCAGCATACCTTTGGCAGGTCCAGGACAACCTGATGTCAAGAAGGGTGGATTAGAGACATTTCTCCTTCCAGGGGGTTGCATGTTTGCTAGGTTTCAGTGGAGGAAGCTGTTCCAGTTGCAGGATCAGAAAGGCTAGTAGATTACAGAGTTCAATGGCAGATCGAAGCACAGTTTTCAGTTCAAATTTGGGATCCGCCCAATGGATCAGGCACTTGGTCTACATTGTTCTTTGCTACCTCACTGGAAGGATAGCATCTCCGGCTGGAGCCAGTTGTTAGCACCATATTTGTGCTAAGTAATTGAAGGAAGCCAAACCCATGGAGAAGTAAGCGGGGTCTCAATTCCTTATGCCACATGCCCAATGAGGGTGAAAATCAAATAAATTTCAAGCATTGGTCCCTAAGTCTAAGATAAAATAATACTAAATAAGGCTAGATTGAATGTTGGAATGAAATGGATGGCCCAGATGAATGAGCTACAGAGATCCACGGTCCATATGAATTCGTATTTTAACTTGAAAAAAAGGAACAAAATCAAACTAAATGGGATTTTTGTGAAAGCATGGGGGGTTTTCCACCGAAAATGACTGTTTTAGTCATTTTTTTCCCACGGCTGTTTCAGCCAAACCGGAAGGAATTTCGAGAAACTGAGAGAGGTTTATCTCCAAGATGGGCCCATCTCCAATAACCTCTCTCAGAATCTGCACAGGTGTTACGGTTTAAGAGAATCAAAGGGTTTTGCAGAGGGTAATTTTCCAGTTTTCACGTTTTCTGCGTGAGTCATCATTTTTCGGAGCAGATCCTGGCCAGCTGGAGGTGAATCTGAGGAAACTGAAAGAGTTTTTTCTTCAACATGGACCAATATACAAAAAAAATTTCATTTTTTACATATCTATCACCGTTTGGTATATACATCCGTCGCACCAAGAGGCATTTTTTAGCAGTCCGCGGCCAAACTGTTCAAGATTTTGTTGAAACCGACTCTTAAGTTGTTGAATCTCTCTGTATAGGTGTCAAATATTGTTGTAACAACTTATTACTGAGATAGCTCGACCCTAGGGCTAAATAGATCTATAAATTGAATGTAATAGAAGAAGAATAGGTTGGAAAATCAAATGGCTGAGGCCTTGGGAGAGCTCTGCTCTGTTCTGAAACATTTTCTTGAATAAATTGCAGTGTCTGAAGCTGGATTTCGACTGAGATTCTTGTGTAATTGGTCTGGTAGTCTGTCTCTTCTTTTTCCTATGTGAATTTGTGCTTCTTTCTTTGTTATTTCAGTCTGTAATATTCCTTTATGTTTGAATAAGTGTAGCAGCAGGACATAATTCATAAACAATATGCTTTGTTCTTCTCATTCCCAACATTTCACCATCAATTTCTGCTAAAATTGGTATAGGATTCATGGTCGCATGCCTTATATCAATGGATTGTTCATTCTTCTTCTAACCCACCAATTAAAAATCACTTTGACTACTAGCTGGTTGCTACCCTGCCTCTGTTTAGACATCTCATGCAACAACATTATATTTGTTTTATATTTCATGTTTTGACTCCATTGCCCAATAGTCTTATGATTTTCTCTCCAAACAATGTTTAAACTATCTTCGTTTCCTGCAGAAATCTGATCTTCTGCGTCTGTTTTGATTGAATATCTTGAATATGAAAGCTGGTATGTTTCTTCATTATTGACAATCTTGATGATTTCCAGTTTTTCATGAGTTTATAGAGAGAGCCCTCTCTGCTTGTGTTAGGTCAGAAGCATAAGCCAAAGATTGGTTAGTAGTTACCCCAGACTACCCTCTCCACAACCTAGGGGGTCATTTTGGGTGTTAAGACAAAGTTTGTAGCTCGTGGCTTCTCCCAGAAAGAAGGGATTGATTATGAAGAGACTTTTGCTCCTATGGCCAGATACACTTGCATTAGATTAGTACTTGCTCTGGCTGCAGTGATGAAATGGAAGGTACATCAGATGGATGTCAAGACAACTTTCTTGAATGGTGTAGTTGAAGAGGAAGTATATGTGGAGCAGCCACTTGGGTTTGAGAGACATGACCGAGGGTCACATGTGTGGAAACTGAAGAAAGCCCTCTATGGTTTGAAACAGGCACCCAGGACCTGGTATGGCATGATAGATGGCTTCCTATCTAGTTTGGGATTTACCAAGAGTAAAGCGGATTCCAACCTTTACTACAAGGTTGAGGAAGGCAATCTAGTAATACTACTATTGTATGTGGATGACCTGTTTGTAACAGGTGAGGATAGATTGATTTTCGACATGAAGAGGAAGCTTGTTGCCGAGTTCGAGATGAAGGACTTGGGTATGATGCACTACTTTCTTGGTATGGAGGGGTGGAAAAGTGCAGATGGAATCTTCCTTGGACAAGGGAAGTATGCAGTAGAGATCCTGAAGAGGTTCGGGATGATGGACTGCAAGGCCATGGCCACACCTATGGAATCGAACCTGAAGCTTCTGTGTGATGCTTCATCTGAGCCGGTTGATGCTATGATGTATTGTTAGATGATTGGGTCCTTGATGTACCTAACGAATACGAGACTGGACATATGCTTTGCGGTGAACACCTTGAGCCAGTACTTGAGAGATCCGAGACATGTTCACCTGATAGCTGCAAAGCATATTCTGAGGTACCTGAAGGGTACAGTTGACTATGGGCTCAAGTATGAGGTGAATCAAAAGTTTAACCTGGAGGGTTATGTTGATTCAGATTGGGAAGGCAGTGCCATTGATCGAAAGAGAACTTCGGGGTGTTGCTTCAGTATGGGATCCGGTATGATCTCTTGGTTTAGCAGGAAGCAGTCCTGTGTGGCACTAAGTACAGTAGAAGTAGAGTATGTCGTAGCTTGTTCGGCTAGTTGTGAGGCAATATGGCTTAGGAAGATACTGTATGATGTGTTTGATCTCCAACTGAGTGCTACTTGTATATATTACGACAACCAGAGTTGTGTGAAGTTGTCGGAGAACCCAGTGTTCCATGACAAGTCAAAGCACATTGATATCAAGTATCACTATATCAGGGATATGGTGCAGAGAGGAGCAGTGAATCTCCTGTATGTTGCGACAGATGAGCAGATAGCCGATGTGTTGACCAAGCCGTTGGCCAGAGTGAAGTTTGAATACTTCGGAGGGAGACTTGGTGTACTTTAGATCGAGATACCTTCCAAGGGGAAGTGAAGATTCCGAAGACACAGATGCACACAAGGCCATTCTCACATGGTTAGAGGAAAGTCCTTCCATGGTGAGATGTAAGGGTTGGGCCATTTTCACATGGTTAGAGGAAAGTCCTTCCATGGTGAAATGTAAGGGCTGGGTGAAGCCATTCTCACATAGTTAGAGGAAAGTCCTTCTATGGTGAGATGTAAGGGCTAGGAAATTCTCGCATGGATAGAGGAAAGTCCTTCCATGGCGAGATGTAAGAGCTGGGAGTGGATTTTCCAACATGGTCAGAGGAAAGTCCTTCCATGGTTGTGATGTAATTGCCGAGCTTTTCCGACATGGTCAGAGGAAAGTCCTTCCATGGTCGTGATGTAATTTCTGTAGCCGTTTTGACATGGTCAGAGGAAAGTCCTTCCATGGTCGTTGATGTAAGTGCTATGAGCCTTTCCCATATGGTCAGAGGAAAGTCCTTCCATGCTGGTGAGTGTAAGTGCCGAGCCTTTCCTAGATGGTCAGAGGAAAGTTCTTCCATGCCGGTGAGTGTAAGTGTTGTGTGTGTGTGCATCTGGGTTGTACTCCGTGGACTATGAGGTGATCTGAAGATGATGATGTGATAGTATGGTACATAGGTTTTGCAGAGGCATATGATCAGTCTTGAGATGCGCTTGTAGGTTTTGCAGAGGCAGTGTTATCAATCTTGAGAGATCTTGCAGGTTTTGCAGAGGTAGTATAATCAGTCCTGAGATGTACCTACTTGATGGCTTTCTCGCAGAGATGTTGAAGACCTACATGAAGGCTAGGCCTACATCCAGCATGAAAAAGGGCTGGCTTTGTAGATGATGAAGACCTACAAGTGGTGGGCCTACATCCAGTATGAAAAAGGACTGGCTCTGTAGAACTTCCTATGATGAGTAGATTGGAGATTGATTGAGATAGCAACATCGATGACGATGATTCGATGATGATGATCCAGTGATGATGATCTAGAGAAGAAGACTTGTGCTAGCAGATGTGTGTCAAGAAATTCCTTCCCAGTTAAGAGGGAGTGTTGATGTATATGTAACTTCAGAATGTATTTCACCCATGTATATTGTACTCCTATAGAGATGGTATTATTCCTCTATATGGAAGTGTCGTCATTTGTATTGACAAGTGTCATAAGTGTCGTAACTTGCATGTGATGGGTTATTAGACCACCAAGTGTGGGGTCGGCCCTGATTAGTATTACCATGGGTTATTAGACTTAGTTAGACAAGTCGTCCCTGCTAATTTATTAGGCAAGTCAGGTCATGTATAAAAAGAGTGCGGGAGGCACTCTGTTTGATCACTTCATTATTCACTTCTACACTCTCCAAAAAGTGGCACACAAGTGAGGAAGGAGGAGTAGCTGCTAGAGAAGACTATCTCTTGTACTTGGGTTGTATCATTGCTCTTTCTATCTCTGAGGACGTTGTGGGGTTTTTCACCTTTATGGTTTTCCCCAGTGAAACTCTATGTGTCCATTGTTTTATGTGATTGCTTGTTATGCTTGATATGTTTGATATGTTGTACATGTTATTCTCTCAGTAAAGATCCTAGAGTATGTTGAATTAATGCTCAAAATCTAACAGTATCATATGATAGTATATACTTTTAAGGTAGCAATTCCATGTCTTTTACAGAATGTTGCATCGGCTGGCTTGTGCATACAAGTGTCATGCATGTTAAGTAATTGTCATCGCTTGCATGTTGAGAAGTTGTTGTTGTCTAGCACAAAGCTGGCACAAAGATCCCATTGTGGTGCTACCGAAGAGACACACAACCACCTTGCATGAACTCCCCAATTTTATTCTTCAATATTCATATATATTTGTGTTTCTCACTATGCGAAATAATGCTCATATCTGCTTGCAATCTTCAGAACATGAGAATGTTCTCCAATGTCAATGTTTTATGAAGTCGTTGTATTTTGTTGCGAAGTATAATCAATCCTGTGACCTGCTGGATTAGAGGATCCCTCCATCCTCTTGATTTTGTCGTTGTCTTCTCTCATCGGAAGCAAGACCCGTGTCGAGTTCAGATTTGAAGACTCTGCTAAAATCCACTAGCTTCTGCAAGCGATGTTCCACAACCTTAGCTTCTCCCTCACAGAGCTCCATTGATGTCGATTTGTTCCATCCATTATTTTACCATACGTCGAACTCAAACATCCTACCAAGAAAACCCTAATTGCGCCTTCAAAATTCGAAAGCCTCTCGTCGACAGAGGCCTTGAGGTGGGAGGAATCGACCACGACCGACAATCGCAACAATCTCTCGGCTCCCCAGCCTTCCAATAGATCTCCAACAATCACAAAACATGCAATGGACGCCCTTGGACAAAACCGTTGTCATCTCTTCGTGTTCATTCGAACCACTGTTGTGTAATTTGTTGTGTTATTATTATTATTATTATAACGCTGAATAGGAATCACTTTCTCATCAACTTTTCGCCCATATTCCTACTAGATACCAGTTTCCTGCTTGATTATTTTGGTGGTATTTGTTGCATGCTTCCAATGGTTAATATGCTCAATCACAATTTTGCTTCTTTTAAGCTTGACTCCATTCACACTTAAGTTTTTCTGTTGCCTCCACAAAATCCCCATTTCAAGACCACCTGATTTTGGCAACTTCCATCCCACATCACGAACTCCATCATCTTTTTTTTGGCATTGCTTTACGTGGTTTACTTGAGGAGGGATTCTTGAGTTCCTGATTATCAATTAGGCACAAATAATGTGCCTTAACTGGCATTGGTTTATAACAAGTAACATGACAAGGCTTGAAGGGTAGGTGACCCCTGGGATATAGGCTCTCTCCTGGGATAAAGGGTCTCGGGACGTCTTGGCCCCTGCTGAGCCACAAGTTTCTGGTATATATGGCTTGCGGGCTGTTGGATATACCCTTGGGAGGTTGTTCTTCCCATAGTTAAAAAAAAAACATGCATGAAATTTCACTAGTAATAAACTATGATAATGCAGAAAAGAAGAATGACACTATCTTCCCATCACGTGGTATGAATGCGGACTCCAGACCCTTTTAATATTTATATTTGTTTGTCTATATTATTTTAAGAAGAGTGATGTTCTATTGTATGACGACATAGAGAGGAATGGTTTCTTGGTTCTCATCTCATTTGAATAGTATTATTATTGTGTATGAGTGGATGGGCGATCTTCTGGGAGAGCCGATGATAGCTTGTATTTTTTCATCCTTTCTTTCGAGTTGTGAACTCTACAATGTTAAATAAAACATTATGTGGAACAGATACTAGGGTTTTTCCTATTCATTTGCCTATGTGTCCTTTGTTATGGTTCACTTCGTTATGGTTCATAGGAAAGGTGGTCAATGTTTTCCGTATCAACTGTTGTCCCATCTAGCCTGCTATGCCTTTGATAGATACCTATTGATCATCATTCATATGCCAGTGGTCAATTGTTTCCCTATTAACTGTTTCCCCATCTATCTTGCTATGCCTCTGATAGACACCTATTGATCATCATTCATATGTCGTTATTTCTCCCTTGGAAGACAAAGCTCTACGCAAGAATTTGACAACCATTTTGTTGAATAGGTACCTCGATTGATGTATATATGGAATAATAGTTTTCATTTCATAAGCATTTAAGGCCACCTCTCGATGAGATGAGCAGGATACAAAAAGCTAGGGAAGATGCATGCATATCTTTGAGACTATATATATATATATATATACGATATGAATATTATTTTGTTGAGCATGGCAGGCGGGGCTTCACAAGAAAGAGTAGTGGAAGGAAGTAGCTATGGATGAGGCTAAGAAGCAATTGTGCTAATATCTTCTTTTGCTTTATGTTTCTCACGAATTTTTGGTCATATGGAGAAACTGAAGATTATGAAAGAGCCAAATTTACAATAGCATAAGGAAAACAACAAAAAAACAAGAGAGATACTTTTATTCAACACAGGAAAAGAAAACCTTTTTATTACTTATCTCCCATTGATCTTAGACTTGCAAAGCTACATAATTATATAGAGATTACATTGCATAGAAATAAAAGCATTATTTTTTACATGCTGTAAATTCAGTTGTAGGTTGATGTATAATTCTGCAAACTTATTTTATTCTTCACATGCATTAGCATGCAGTGAAGTTTGCTGCTAATTATTTAATAAACATATGCAATCTAAAATTAAAATAGACACTGTCAATAATTTTGCACAGCATCAGTTACCAACATACTCCCCATTGATGCTGAGAGGGCTCACAATAAGATCTCTGAGATTCAAAAACTGGGCCTTTGAGACTGCCTTAGTGAAGATGTCTACTAGTTGTTTTTGAGTGTTCAGGTATTTCAATTCAACTTGCTTCTTTTGCACCAAAGCTCGAATAAAATGATACTTCATGTCAAAATGTTTTGTCCTGCTATGGTGTACTGGATTCTTGTTCAATTTGATGGCACTCATATTATCACAAAAAATTACTGTAGGTTGAATTTGTTTTTCTTCTATTTCTTCCAGAACTTTTCTAAGCCATAATGCTTGTGTTCCTACTGAGGTGATTGCAACATATTCTACTTCTGTAGAAGAAAGAGAAACTATACTTTGCTTCTTTGAGCTCCAAGTGATCAAACCAGAACCAAAAGAAAAACAGTTACCATATGTAGAATTTCTATCATCCAAACTACCTCCCAAATCAGAATCACTGAATCCAACCAATTCAAAACTCTTAGAAGTATCGTAATAAATGCCAAAATTTAGAGTGCCTTTCACATACCTTAGAATTCTTTTAGCTACATTCATATGCATTTCAGATGGCTTTGTCATATACCTAGAAACAAGTGAAACTGAATAAGCAATATCAGGCCTCGTGTGTGTTAGAAACATTAAGCTTCCAACAATACTTGTGTAAACTGTCTCATCAGCCATTTCAGCACCATCATCTCTACACAACACAACTCCATGAGCAATTGGAGTGGGAGATGGTTTGCAATCAGCCATATCAAATTTCTTCAACATATCCTTTGCATACTTTGTCTGACAAACACAAATTTCATCTTCACTTTGATAGGCTTCCATTCCAATAAAATAGCATGAGGTTTAAATCTTTCATCTCAAACTCACTCATCATAGCAAATTTGAATTCATCCTTCATCTTAGAACTGATACCCATACACAACAAATCATCAACATATAAACTGACAATAAGAATATCATTACCTTTATTGTTTATAGTAAAGGGTAGGTTCACCCTTACTTCTTTTGAAGCCATTCTCTTGAAAATATCCATCAATCTTGGCATACCAGGCTCTTGGTGCTTTCTTTAGGCCATACAAAGCCTTCTTCAACTTGTAGACTTGATGTTATTTTCCTTGCACTTCAAAACCCTGTGGATATTCCATAAATTCTTCCTCTTCTAAGTACCCATTCAAGAAGGCACTTTTCACATCCATGTGACGAATGCTCCATTTCTTTTGTGCTACCAGTGAAATCAACATTCTGATAGTATCTTTCCTTCCTATAGGTGCAAATGTTTCTTCATAATCAATGCCATACTTCTGTGTGAATCCCTTAGCAACTAACCTTGCTTTGTGTCTTTCGACAGTCCCATCACTGTTATACTTTGTATTGTAGACCCATTTAGTACCAATTTTTTTCTTGTCACGTGGAAGATCTGTAAGCTCCCAAGTATCATTCCTATGAATTGAATCTATCTCTTCTTGCATAGATTGCACCCAAACCTCATTAGTAGAAGCTTCTTCAAAACTTGATGGTTCAAAATCAACTTGTGAAAATAAAGCAAAAATTACAGTCACACCTCTTGGATTTTCTTCATGTGCCAGACTTGTACTTCTCTTGCTAAATTTCATTCAAGCTTCTTACCTTCCTTGCAGTACTTGGACTTGAATATGGAGAACTAGATGAGGGGATACTTGGTGGATTTGTATCATTTGGAACTGAAACATTAGTGGGATTCTCATTATTAATATCACCAATAATATCACCATCACAACCAGATTTTGACTTCTCAACATGGTCTTTTTTATTACCATAAGCTCCCCCTTTATAAAAAATTACATCTCTTGACACAACAATGCGATTGGTGAGAGGATTATACAACCTGTAAGCCTTATTTTGCTAACTATATCCAACAAAAATTCATGCTTCACTTTTTGGATCTCACTTTTGTCTCTTTTGATCAGCTACATGAACAAAGGCTAAACAACCAAAAACTTTGAAATGATTAACATTAGTCTTTTTCTCATAATAGGCTTCATAAGGATTTATCATGTGAAGTGCACTAGTGGGACTTCTATTGAGAATGTACACTAATGTAGCAATTGCATCACCAAAAAAAGAATTGCTTAATCCTTTTGTATGTAACATACTCCTTGCCATTTCCACCACTATACGATTTTTCCTTTTAGCTACCCCATTTTGTTGAGGTGTGTAAGTAGTGGTGAATTGTCTTCTAATTCCATTCATATAAAAAACATTATGAAAACCTCTTGAAAAAAATTCTCCTCGATGATCAGTCCTTAAGCATTTTATTTTGTAACCACTTTCATTTTCTATAAGGGCTTTAAACCTCTTGAATGTATCAAATGCTTCACCCTTTCTCTTCAAGAAATAAACCCAACACATTCTTGAGTAATCATCAATAAAAGTAATGAAATATGATGACTTACCCAAAAATTTTGTCTGCATAGGACCAAAAATATCAGAATGAACTAGTTGA
This sequence comes from Larix kaempferi, assembly GCA_027924585.1. Taxonomy (NCBI): domain Eukaryota; kingdom Viridiplantae; phylum Streptophyta; class Pinopsida; order Pinales; family Pinaceae; genus Larix; species Larix kaempferi. The sequence goes on along the minus strand of BSBM01000155.1, from coordinate 7,849,338 downwards.
AGTGGATAATGGGACTTCCATGCCTTGCCTGTATGAAATTTCTCTCTTGCGTGTTTTCCTTTAGCACTTCCTTCACAAACCTCCTTGCGCTATTCAACCTTAGGCAAACCATAAACTAATTCTTTTGATGTTAGAAGCTTCAAACTATGAAAATTCAAATGGCCATACCTGAGATGCCACAACCAACCTTTGTCCTCATATACCATATTAGAAATTTTGATGCTATTTTCTCCAAACCTCAATGGGAACATCCGATTCTTTGACATAGGCACAACTGTAACTACCCTATTTCCTTGATTCTTATCATCAATTGTGCATTGTCTATCATCAAACACTACTATGAAATTCTTTTAACACAGTTTCCCAACACTTATAAATTATGCTTTAACTGTGGAGTGTAATAAACATCTTTGACACTTTTCATACCTTCTTTTGTATGGACTGCCATATCTCATTTTGAGGAAACCTCTAAGGTTTTTTCATCACCAAGTTTGAAATTAGATTTGAAACTTTCATCCATTGTAGAGAAAAGCTTGCAATTTCCTATCATGTGGTTAGAACAACCTGAATCTAAATACCAAACATCTTTAACTGTATTTTTAGTTTTTCCATAAGATAAAAACAAATTATTTGGAGAAGCATCATCACCCTCTTGAGCATAATTAACACTTTTGTTTTCTTTTAATCTGCAATCCCTTTCAAAATGACCATGCCTTTAACAATGATAACATTGGATGTTTCTCTTATCAAATCTGCCTCTACCTCTTCCTCTAAAACCACCTCTTCTTCCTCTATCTCCTCTTGAAAAAAATTCATTCTGAACTTTACCTTGGGCTTGGTTTCTTTTGGAGCTAGAACTATAATCTTCTTTCTTTGTAATCTATAGCTTTGTGGAAAAGTATTTCTCATCACTTTCTGCAAATGAATCTCTCACTCTGTCTTCATGAGAAATAAGAGATCCAACTAGGTGATGAAAGTGAAGGTTAGTCAAATCCTTGATTTCTTCAATGACTATAGCAACATGGTTCCATCTTGGTGTTAAAGAACTCAACACCTTTTTAATCACAACTTCTTTATCAATAGTTTCTCCTAGAATAGCCAATTTATTGACAACATCATTTACTCTTACACAATAATCACTCACCTTCTCACCTTCTTGCATCTTCAAATTCTCGAATTCTGTCCTTAGTGTCTGTAACTTGATAAATTTAACTTGATCACTACCTTGGTAATCTTCATGTAGAGTCTTCCAGGTATTCTGAGCTAACTTTGCTCCTGCAATTCTTGGAAATAATCTCTTATCTAGAGCTATTTGAATATGAAATAAAGCTTGGGCATTCTTCTTCTTGGATTTTCTCTTAGTTGTTCTATCATTGGTTGTAAGGGTGTTCCAATCAGCTGGCTCTTCATAACCTGATTCTACAATCTCCCACAAATCTTTTCCTGTCAAAAAGGTCATCATCTTGATTCACCAATAATCATAATCACTTCCATCAAATTATGGAATGGGCAAAGAGTTAGAATTTGACATTATGAACTTAATCCAAACAAAATACCTACTCTTATACCAAATGAAGATTATGAAAGAGCCAAATTTACAATAGCATGAGGAAAATGACACAAAAACAAGAGAGATACTTTTATTCAACACAAGAAAACAAAACCTTTTTATTATTTATCTCCCATTGATCTTAGACTTGCACAGCTACATACTTATATAGAGATTACATTGCATAGAAATAAAAGCATTATTTCTTACTTGCTGTAAAGTTAGATGTAGGCTGTTGTATAATTATGCAAACTTATTTTATTCTTCACATGCATTAGCATGCAATGAAGTTTTCTGCTAATTATTTAATAAACATACGCAACCTAAAATTAAAATAGACACTGTCAATAATTCTGCACAGCATCAGTTACCAATAGAAACAGAATATGCTTAGTACTTGATATTCCCACCCATTTTCAACTGACTTGATATACCTATATGATTTCATCCATTACTCATGCAAATGAAAATATCAATGAATATAGTCCACTCCCTTTCACTACATGCATGTGATATGATACCACGTTTGAAAGTGGAGGGTGGTTGTGGTGCAGTGATATTTTGAGACGTTTCAATTGCATCTACTGGCCAGGGTTTGGTAATAAGACAGTAGTGACCACGTGATGAAGCTCATCCTGAGAAGCCATTTTATACAACGAAAACCGTATATTGTTCATCCTTCTGAGGGTTTAAATACCTAACGTTAAGATCAAAAGTTGATTATTTCAAAATTTATATAAAAACGTTAAGATCAAAACTTGATTATTTCAAAATTTATATAAAAACGTTAAGATTAAAACGTTAAGATTAAAACTTGATTATTAATTTGATTGTTTCAAAAAATTTATAAAACAACTCCAAATTTTTTTTCAATAGACTTTTATCAATTTTCTTATTTATTAATTGTCTTATAGCACCAAAGCTTTATAAGCTTCAATATAAACAATTATTATCACATCCTTCCAAAGTTAAAACGTGTATATGAGGACGGGGTCTTTTAATGAATCTCTACTTCAGTTTAAAGTATGCCTCTTATTTGTATTGGCTCAAAAAGTGTATCTCTCTATCCTGGAGGTGTGAAGTAAAAGATAGCCTTGGTCTTCCGAGTAGTGTCTTGCAAAGCTCAATGCATTATAGGTGCGGTTTAATAGGGTCCTAGATATGGGTATGTGTTTAGTAATTTATTGTTTAGATATGGTATTTTTTATAAGCATTAGTGAGTTACTTATCCAAAATAAAAAAACTAAGTAACTTGTCTCTATGACTCATCATATATCTTACCTAGAAACAATGGATTATCTTACATGTATATGCTTTTAATAAAGTTTTTTATTTTGCAAAAATTTTTATCCAAAATTCCAGAACTTGACAACTATAACCTAGATTTTGAAAAAATTTGGTTATATTTTTTCAAAATAATGCCCAAAAAATTCATTATTCCAACCCAAATAGTCAAATTATTAATGATAAATCACACATTGCCCTCCCTTCATTAGTTCGTTATCCCTATACCCTTCGTTATCCCTATCTTTAATTTTGACTTGGCAGTGACTTGAAGCTCTGCTTCTTTCCCTTGTTATAAAATAATATCCATTACATATAAATATCCAAACTACCCTCATGAAACAAGTTCCGAGTAGAATTTAGGGTCTTTCGACAAGCTTGAGCTTAGAAACCTTAAGGGGAGTAAAATAAGAATTTCATAGTAACTAAGGAACTTTACAATTGAAATTTAGAATGATACTAGTCCACATTGTTACATCATAATCTTCCACCCTATGAGCATCAACATTACTTGGTCTGTAGGATCCATTTCAGTGACTCAGATCCACTTATATCCTTTAGACACTATTTTGCCCTATTTTTCCTCTTACCCGCTTGTTGCATCCTTATAGCAAGCGTACCCGCGAGTTGCATCACTATAGCCCGCGGGTATCAAGTAAAATGGTAAAAATTACTAATTTATTACTTTTTACTCCCAAAAAGCGGTCATTGGGTGACCTTTGGCTCTCCATATGCCCAAGTAACGCTTCGATGTGTCCTTTCACCTACCTTTGAGAGGACTATATATTGAGCACATATGGCTTATGGACGGGAGGAAAAGGGAATGGCAAGAGAATTCTAGCGGATTTTTTTCCCTATCTTGAGTCTACACTCATTGATCCTTGTAGTTGTGAAACCTTTATGTTCACCTTCCAAACTCCTATCTAGTTTGAGTTTGCCATTCATAGAGGATTGAAGTGGTGGAGGTACAAGTGGATTGATCCAGATCTTGGTTCAGATTGGTTGTCGGCAAGAGGTCGCATCACCTTGTACTTCTTCTTGTTAATGAATAGAAATACTCATATTCTCGTCCATAATGTTGTAAATGTTGTTTATTATACATTGGGTTACATTTGCTTGTGATATTATGGACCATTTTTATTGATAATGTTAATGTCATTTATATATTATATGTACTTGTCAGATATTGGCTGTCAAGACTAATTTTCAGATTTCAAGTGCATGGATTGAAAGCTCCAACGGGGATCCACATCAAATGTTTGGATCAAGGTTGGTTACATTTCTCCATTATCTTAACATTGTCATTTATAATAGCATTGTTTTGAGAATTGAGTTGATTTCTGGTAGTCATCTGTCTGTTGTGGTATTTCCAAGCCATAGTGAGTTTTCTCCAACACATAAATATTTCTGTGTTGGAGAAAACTCACTATGACTTGGGAATATCACAACAGATAGATGACTACTAGAAATCAACTCAATTCTCAAAAAAATGCTATTATAAATGACAATGTTAAGATAATGGAGAAATGTAACCAACCTCGATCCAAACATTTGATGTAGATCCTCGTTGGAGCTTTCAATCCATGCAATGGAAATCTACAAATTAGTCTTGACAGCCAATATCTGACAAGTACATATAATATATAAATGACATTAACATTATCAATAACAATGGTCCATAATATCACAAGAAAATGTAACCCAATGTATAATAAACAACATTTACAACATGATGGACGAGAATATGAGTATTTCTATTAATTAACAAGAAGAAGTACAAGGTGATACGACCTCTTGCCGGCAACCAATCTGAACCAAGATCTGGATCAATCCACTTGTACGTCCACCACTTCAATCCTCCATGAATGGAAAACTCAAACTAGATAGGAGTTTGGAAGGTGAACATAAAGAGTTGACAACTACAAGGGTCAATGAGTGTAGACTCAAGATAGGGAAAAAATCCGCTAGAGTTCTCTTTATATTCCCTTCTCCTCCCATCCATAAGCCATATGTGCTCAATATATAGTCCTCTCAAAGGTAGGTGAAAGGACACATCGAGGCATTACTTGGACAGATGGAGAGCCAAAGGTCACCCAATGATCGCTTTTTGGGAGTAAAAAGTAATAAATTAGTGATTTTTACCATTTTACTTGATACCCGTGGGCTATAGTGATGCAACTCGCGGGTACACTTGCTATAAGGATGCAACAAGCGGGTAAGAGGAAAAATAGGAAAAAATAGTGTTTGAAGGATATAAGTGGATCTGAGTCACTAAAATGGATCCTACAGGCCAAATAATGCTGATGCTCACAGGGTGGAAGATTATGATGTAACAGATGCCCCCTAATGTGCGAGGTCAGAGATTGATGCTACGGTGGCCGAAATACATTATAAAACTAAGAAGTGGAGTGATGGAGACACACGTGGAAAGAGCAGCTCACTCATCATAATACAATAGTATCCCTAAATACATGTCGGTATAGTACAACAATCTGATACAATGGCCTTGAATAGGCAGTACATAGTGAATACATGTCATAAGTGATCATAGCCATGATCCCTCTACAGTAAGATATGGTCTCCTGCTGAAAAGGAAACAAATGGTGCAAACTGGAGGTACAAACTGCTGATATCTGAGAGGTGATATCTCACATGTAAAGTCAAAGTCATATGTAGCATACTAAATGCCACAATCGCCAGGGGTTTTCTACACAAGTCTTCGACGGTGCAAGTCCCATCAAGTGAATAAAGGAGTTGGGGTCAAACCTGATGAGACATCATCTGATTACCGGTCAATGATGTATACCATTAACAGACACGAGATGACCCACCAATAATGAAAATGGGAATCAAGGCACAGAGCACAATCATCAGAGTGTGAATAAATGGGTTGAAGTCAAACACTAGGATGAATCCATCAATCAGGGGACATTGCTGTATTCCCAAAACTGTCGATGGCGAGAGAACCTACCACTAATGACTGCAAGCCTCAAGGTACTCAACTGAACTCTAAGCCTCAAGTTCCGGAATAAATGGGTTGAAGTCGACGGAACGAGGCTCGCTGGAAGGAGGGCATTAAGGCATCCCCCATTGACCAGCACGAGGTACCAGCAATGCTGAAAGTTTTGGAATATCTCAGGTGAAACGGACTGACTCAATAAGGATGGACGACATGGAATAGTCAAGAGATATGAGGAGTGGCCGACACTGGTTTAGGACTTCTTTTGAACAAGAGCATGAGTAGATGCATAGACTCAGGAAGCATAGACTTGGCATAAACTGTGCAATGCAGGAGGCATTACAGAGGGCTCCATAATGACTGGAAGCTTAACCAATCGGTGGAGTAAACTGAGAAACAAGTACAGCTCCTAATTCCCAACTATAGTCCCGACTCATAATATACGGAGTGGAATGAATGCTCTATTCAAAGGCGACACAACAGCTGCCAACAAGAAATAGTGACCATAATCCCGTCCGACTTTTTGGAATATTTGATTTTTTTGGTCTTTTTCATATTTGGGAAAAGCTTGAAAAAGAATAAAATTGCTTATAGTACAACAAGTGAGGGAACGAGTGTCAAATAGAGAGAAGACTAGTTCCAAGCAGTGGAACATACCTATGATCAATGCAAGGAAGTGCATGCAGGATGTGGACACTCGGGGGAGGTTCTCTCAGGGTCAAAAGGTGATCAAATTGTGAAGGACAAATATATAAGCTCTGTAGGGCTCGACAGGGAAAAGTGCTTAGGCACCAGGCTAACAACGGAGTAAGCGGGAGCCGGCACAAGGATCAAGCGGCAAGCAGGATGATGCAATGCAATCACAACATGATATAAAAGGGGAGTCCTTTTTTGTAAAGTTAGTCTCCTCACCCGAAAAAGTTTAAAACAATGAGAGAAGAACTCTTCTAGTCACGTATGACTAGAGTATACCTTTTTCGTAATTAATACACAAAGGTCCGAAAAAGGGTTAAAATTATACCTAAGTGGATGTCGCTTCAAATCCTTTAACGAGTCTTAAATAACAAGTATACTCGGCAATCTTGTTTGATTTAGGGAAAAGTCTAACAAGGGCTTAAAAAAAACTTTATAAAATTTTTTTTCGTAAAGGTTTAACGAGCCCGAAAAAGTAAACTCGTGACCTCCTTACTATTTTTAACGAGCTCAAAGGAGATATGGAAGAATGCTTGTAAGGGGGGCAGACGAGTGTCAGGAACATGCGAGACTAGTTCCAAGCGCACGGAACAAAGCTATGCATAATGCAAGGAACATGAGCAAGATAAGGACACTCAGGGGGTGTCTGCGAATTCAGATAGTAATAGGTTCAAATGCATCATAACAATGGGGAGGCCTAAACCTATATGCAAGGTTCCGAATATTCCTACCATGGCCGAAGCAAATGTCAAAAATGACCAGTAAACAAGTATAAGTCCAGCTAAGAATCCTGTCTCCAAGAAACATAAGTACCAATATCATCTCTAAAACGTACATAAAGAAAAATCTGATACAGGTCACCATGGTAGAAAAATTTTCAACTTCACTATTATCACCCTTAGACATAATGCAGGGAGAACTAACCACTGAAGGTGCCATAGTACCAACACCCGAGGGACCAAAATGATCAACTTCGGAATGAAGAGCAAATCTGAAGGACGTGGAGGAATCTGCAGTAGCAAATTCATCATCACGGGAGTTGGAAATTCTAGAAATAGAATCGAACTCATCAGGATCACCGATTCGGGGATCTATAGGAGAGTCTATAGACTCATCACTAGGGAGATTAGACTTTAATGTCAAACCGGGGCTAGACAAAACTATGCCTGGATCAAAATCCAAATGCATGGCAGGTTGTACTCGAGGCTAATCTCGTTCAATAAAATCAAGGGTGGGAAGGAAATAAAATTGATGATGAGAATCCTCCCAAGGCTTGTCATTACCATTCATGACCTCAATATAAACTTCATCTGAACGTAGGATACCATCGAGGCAATCATGTGAACAAGATAGGTCGACTACATGCTCGGGCAGCATAACGGGATCTTCCTCTACTGTCCATGAAGAAGAGAGATCCGAATCTGCAATGGCTTGTTGAACATATTGAGAAGCAAGCTTGATTATAGACAAGGGCATATCCATTCCGATCTGCAAAACATCTCCAGACGGGGAACTCGTGGAAGGTGGATCCCACGGATCACTAAAATATGAGGTCCAGAAAGGTACATTATTCAATGGAGGAGGTGCATTATCGAAATGGTTTCAATAAAAGCAATGGGTGAATGGAAATCATAAGATCCCATCAATGAAGGGTACATACTGACACCCATGTTCCCATTTGCCAGCTAAGAATGAGTAACTTGCGGGACTATGGATCCCGTGGATGCTGTGGAAGAGGAGTTAACGTAATCCAACTGATTGATGGTAAATATCTTTCCTTCATGAGGAAAGCAGATAACTCTGAATACAGTGGACGCGACAACTTTCATGGCATACATCCAATTCCGACCCAGTAAAAGGTTGTAGTTGATGGGTGCATCAACCACTTCTACTTCAATAGGCACAGACTTACCTCCCAAGGAGATAACAAGGGAAGGGATAATTCCATGCGGCATAAAAGATCTATCGTTGAATGCAATGAGTGTAGTTCTAGACACGAGTAGAGGAGGAGATCCAAGAGCTTTCCAACAAGTTAACGACATTACTAACGCAGAAGCACCTTCATCAACCATAGTACGTTTGATGAAGCTCTGAAGGAAAACCACCTGGATTTGAAAAGCCACATGGTAAGGTAAGCGAGGTTGGAAATCAGTAGTATCAAACTTGATAACACTAGGATTTCCCCTATCCTGAACTCCTAATGCACTCAAAAGGGCATGCTTCTGAGAAGGACAGGCTTGCAAAACTTCAAGAGCCGACATGGCACACGGAGTTTGGCCCAAATCTTCTACGATGGAGTAGTTTTGGGTGACCTAGAATTGGGATTATGCATAGAGTGCTTGAGAACACCTTTCGGTATCCGCGGCATAATGGAGGGCTTCTCGATATGCAAGGAATTGTCAGGAGAAGGGGGAGGCTCACTCCCCAAATTAGGTTGTGGTGCACCATAATCGCGCTGACGAGTAGCAACACAAACCTCCAACTGAACCATATTCACACATCCATAACCACTAGTATTGGAAGAAGACATTGTCGTTTCATTAGTACCATAACCAGTGGTGTGATCATGCGAAGCCATGTTTTGATGATGAGCAAGGGGATCCTTCAACACAGCTGGGCTCTGTTCCAAATGCTTCGATGCTTCTTCAATTCGAGGACATAAGTGAGTAAGATGATCCTCCCCACAAAGATTGCAAGGGAATTTCACCTTACGCCTAGGTTTACGATCCTTTCCAGCATTACCCGCCTTCCCGAGGAGGGTTGGCATTCTCTTTATGAGGAGTATTATGATTGATATTGTTATTACTTCCATTGTTTCCACCCCTACGATTGTTTCTCCCCTTTTTCTTACCACCAGGTTGTTGGTTAGCCGATGGTTTTGTTGATTTCACATTGTGTACATCAGACGATGGAGTGGAAGTGGACATGGTGTGAACCTATCTAGGAGTAGACTGGTTTAGCGACAAATTTTTCATTTGATTAGCTACCAAGTCTATAGGGTGAGTGCATGCGGACCCCATGATTCCATCGGCATGTGATCCAGGAACTGACGTGGGCTAATGTCTTGTTCTCGGTGCATCGGGAATAATGTCATACAAGATGCCAGACTGAGAATAAAGTAGATCTAACAGCTAGACTTTCAAGATAGCTTGTTCCTCAGTCACAATGTCGGACATCGAAACATCCTTAGCAATGTATGGGATTAGAGACTTGAGGAACCATTCCAACATGAACTTTGGAGGAATGTTGGCTTTCACTAATCTCTTCCGCCAATGCCACTCTTGAACATGGTCAAAAATATGTGTGGCCTTATTTTGACGGAAGGTGGACAACAACTCAGTACCAGTATCATAACGAACCAGCAACTGGAAATGGTCTAAGAAAACCAAAGCAATCTTGTTGAATCCCCTATAGGTGTTCCCAGGAAACTCGAAAAACCACTTCGCGGCCGCCCCCATGAGGGTGCGTTGAAATAGTCATAATCTAATGGAATCGTGATTCAAAGAGTTGGAGGAGCACCAAACGTGAAACATTGTGACATGATCACCCAGATCCTCACCACCTTTCCCTTCAAACTTTGGAATGTTCGAAGGAATCTTGGTAGGAACCGGGGGCCAACTAGGGTCGTGACCCACCGTATCATTAGTGAGCTTCGAAATATCCAGGAGATTCAAGCATGCAAGGAACATGAGCTGCGGCTGGAAAGCTGGATTATAAGCTCCCATAAAAGGTTGGTTAAACGGAACCGTGTTATAAGATGGACCAAAAGCTTGACCATGAGGATTAAACTGCTGATGATAAGGACCTGACGGACCATAAGCTTTCCCATGGCCATAGGATTGATAACCTTCTCCTTCCTGACCCATTTGAGAGTAAGCAGGTATATGCATGTTTTGGGTACCATATTGGGGTGGTGGGTTGTACGGGTGGCCAGAACCGACTGTGTTGTAGTAAAAGTTGCCACCATGAGTACGGGGCATATATGTACTATTCATAGAGGGAACCGTATTGTAATGACCATAATGGTATGGTATGTTCCCACCCCCAGCATTAGGATTAGCTTGATCAGTCATGTGATGACCATAAGTATGAGAAGTATTCCTGACCCCAACATTGGTGTGACTAGTAGCAGGGATGGTGGCGTGATGTCCATGTGGATAGGAGATATTCCCACCCCATACATTAGCATTACTAGTGGCAGAAGTGGACACAAAAGTGTGTGGTATATGTCCACCCCCATGGTTGGGAGGAGCATTAACATCCGTAAAAGTGATCCTAGGTTGATGAGTAGCGGCATGCATGTTAGGTGGTGGATGGTGAGTCGAGTTCCGAACAACATTCCTATTAGGTTGGGAAATCCAAGGAGGTGGTCTTCTTCCAACATTAGCATGGTTAGGAGGAACATGACCAGTCCCCATACTATGTGTGTGAGTGGAAAACGTAGTGCCCCCAGTGAGGGTAGTGCCCCCAGTGGGTATAGTATGGCTAACACCATGACTAGTGCCAGCGTGACTACCAAACATAGCAGAAGGTTCGACAGTACTATGACTAGGAATACCAAAAGAGAGTGCGGTGGGGTTGATCGTAGGACTAGTGTCGTCATGTAACTCAGGCATTCCGTGTCTATAACTACGTGGGAACGAAGGAACAAAAGGATCTCCCTATTCTTCGTCCTTGGGTAAGTTGGGCATTCCGTAAAGATAATTATCCAGATTCAAATGATCAAACAGATCTCGTTCAAGTGGATTAGGCCAAATAGAACCAGGTTGAGTCTTAGGTGGATCACCTCCCCATGCCTCATGAGGGGTATGGGGATCGGAAGTGTGTTCAACTTCACCCGATGGAACTAAAGGGTTTTCCTCAGTATCGAAATGTGTAGCAGTCATAATGTCTTGGACATAAGTGTCGTAAGAATCCGAAGACTCAGAGGGAGCCCTCCGACGTCCTCTAGCAATAGGGCGTGAAACCTCGGTTGGCTTTAAACCAGCCAACTGACGAGACCGACGGAGAGTAGGGCTCCGTGCCAGGATATCTCCAGAGAGAATATATAATCAAAACGTCCCCTAAAGGCCAACTATCGATCAAAAACAGTAAATCAAAAGCACATACCTAGAGAAACTACGGCCAAGAACAGACAAACATAGTGGCTAAATGAGCTCCCGACACTAGAGCTGGTATGTCTCGCCTAGGAGAGGCTTGAGACTCCTAAAATATAGCCAGAGGTAATAGAATCAATTATAGAGACACCCAGGCTTCACTGCGTGTACAAGTTCAAGTCCACTGCACAAACACAACTGTGTTGTCCAATCCCTATCTGACTCGGGACACAAACAGCTTAACCACTGCAAGTACCCTATGCGATACCTAGGTAAGGAAACTATGGTCACCACAATATAACCAATGCTCAAGGGGATAGTCGCGGGTGGGATCCGTCGTATGGGCAGGGTAGCTGAGCCTGAAACTCAATGAGGGTCAAATTCCCCAAGAGTCCCCATATACGAACAAATCCTGGATATATCTCCCACGTTCAGCCGGTATCAGAGGGATATCCCTTCAACCAACCTCCCGTGACCTCGTGCTTAACTCTGGCTTGAGTAGAGCTTCTTGAGAACACCGATCTATACCATGGATTCCTCCACTCCCTGGTCAGACACCTAATGTTTCGTCTAGTAGTCTTGGATTGTTAACTCACAATGATCTATTCCAAGACTCTAAACATATGCTAGTTGGTGTAACCTATAAATAAAATCAGCAAATCAATTTTAAGATTAAGCGTTAATTTTAGTGGATGTGGTTACTCAAGGGATATGATCGTGAAACTAGTGATGTGTAGACTTAATAGTATGCAAAATCATCCAATCCTAGAGTCATCTATCCAATAAAACAATGTCACTAATATGCAAAATCAACCAACAATTGCGAAATAAAGATGCAATCTTTTATCTTTTCGATGCACAAGAAGAACCTAAATGAAGGCAACAAGCACTCAATGCAAGATGTAGTACATGAAATTAAAATATTTTTTATTTTCGCTTATAAACAAGAAGGAAAATGCAAAAAACTAGATGTATATTTTTGTATTTTTTCAATATAGATGGAATGGAAAAATGCAAACAAAATCCTACTATTCAGTCACTGAAGTGCCGAGAAGATCACTAAGACAACCCTGCAGATCCTAAACAGCAAGACTCAGCCGAAGGAAAGAGCTCAAAAGGAAAAAACCAAGAGGCTAAATCCAAAGATTGGTAAAAAACCAAGAAGGCTCAACCAAGAGAAACGAAGAGTTCTGGTCACAACCAAGGCATGAAACAGTCAAGAAAGAGGCCAACAAAGACTCAGGAACAACCAAAGCCAACCCAGCAACAACCAATAGCCATAAACCAACAAAAGCCGGAGTTATATGCTACTATCAAAGGAATATCTGCAGGTACTCGCGAGCAGTAGAGTAAACAAAAGCGGGTATACACGAGCTGAGCTAAGCTATCCCGCGAGTGAGGAAAGGCAAATGGACAAATAAAGAGTCCAAGGGCTTAGAAAAAGAAATTTTTCTATGGTGTATCTTAATGGCCAAATAGTGACACAGAGCTTCGATAAACATCAACTCTAATTAAAAACTAATGCTCAAAAATTTTCCCAAACATGGATGTTTTCCCCAGCGGAGTCACCATTTCTATGTTGGAGAAAACTCACTATGGCTTGGGAATACCACAACAGATAGATGACTACCATAAATCAACTAAATTCTCAAAACAATTCTATTATAAATGACAATGTTAAGGCAATGGAGAAATGTAACTGTTATCACCTAAGATGTAGTTACCCCTATGGATGGATCCAGTCATGGATGGCAATAGGGAAGGGCAACTCAAAAGGTGCAACCACGATCACCTCGACCTCCAATATATATGGTTGTCACGCCAGTCGAGGCAACCTTCGCTTTATGTTATCTAGCCCAGACAACAAAGGGGGAGACCCGATTTACTCCCGACAGGAGAGATCAAAACCAAGACACCAAATCAGGGTATTTCTAAGTGAAGTTAGGTGTATGGTTTATCCTAGACCTTATAGGTTGAAGTCACAATCCAAGTGAGGGGTTCAATAGGTGTAGCTTTGGTTCATAGTTGATGTGAGAGTGACTTATAATGTTTGAAGTGAGATCTAGGATTGGTGTACTAGTTCAATGTTGGAAGACCCACTGCCTTGGGAACCGTGTCCAATGCAGGGTAGTTTAGGGGTTGAATTGGGGCTAACTAGTACAAATGACAAGCTTGACCATGATACATGATAGCTTCAAGGGTTTAGTTCACCATGCAAAAGTCAAAACACAAGTTAATCCAACAATCTAGGAAAGTGGAATTAACTTGGAGAGAAACCAGTGCCTTGGGAATTGGGAAGTGGAGTCAAAGTAGGGTTGACTTGTGGTTTAATACTCCTAGTATCTGAGATAAGTGGGCAATTTAAGTCTTGATGGATGAATGTGTCTAGATCTAGGTTTGACCCAAGTGGACCACAATCCCTTAAAACAAGGAATGCTATCCCCAAGGCAAGATTTGACGAAGTGATAGTCTAGACCTAGGTTTTGAATTATTCTGGTTTCAAATCTCCAAAAATCTCTAGTACCATCCTATGTCCTCTGAGACTGCTGCTGTAACTCTGGGCACTACTGTCTGCTCTGTACAAATGATATAATGGCTACATCGCTCATCTCTCTGAGTGTCCTGAAACTCAGTCATGGTATGGGGAATACAACTGCTGTCCACAATCTGATAGTGATCCAATATAGATGCTCATCTCGGCATCTCCAATGCAAGGGAACTGGCTGAATAGTGTACTGGAATGAGAAAAATAATGTATGGTAGCCCGGCTACTATATATGTGATAACATCTGGCTCCGGCTGGGACAAGTGCTCTGCTGAAATGAGCGCTTGAGAACCTCAGAATCTCTGGTCCTCGAACTATGCTACTCGAATCCACGATCCAGCACTCTACCATTTTATTTCCATCTTTTATTCTTGCAACCTATTTTCTGCATTCACAAACATCAAACATACCTCATGCTGCATGTGTGGGAAAAATATAAAACCAACTGAAATAAAATCTACTCTATGTCAGAAATATAAATGCATGAAATATATAAGTGCAGAAAGTAAATTAAACTACTAACATAATTTGCAAAATTTGAAATTTATTGTGCAGGAAAAGAAAAGTGGCAGGTACTCAACTAAACTAGGAGCTTACAAAGGAGCTTAAAGACTAAGAAGGTGCCAGACTCAATGGCTAAAAAGACTAACTACTGCCTAAGTAGGCTTATTTGGTTTCCTACCTACCCTAATCTAACCAGTCATCACAAATGTTAGGTAAAATCATAAATCCAGTGCAACCATTCATCAAATAAGTTAATAATTCTTCTTTGATTTTTGCTTAAAGAACGAGTCAAGACTAGATTAAGGATTAATGAAATAGATAGCACAACTTTCCTGACTTGTTCAAAAATTGAGAAAGGAGTTGAATGGTGCAAAATGAAATCATGCAAAGGGAAAAAATGATTACTGCAAACATCCTCCATCCAAGAATTGATAGGGTCATAAAAATTGTGCAAGTTATTATTCAAAATATATGGAGGAAAAAAAATGTGATAACAAATTTAACTCCCCTTGTTTCAAAATGCTTTCCTCATCTACTTGACCAAGATATTCAATTCTGAGAGCTCCAGGAATGATGCATAAACCAAGTAGGGATAAATTGTGGAATAAAATTAAGATTGAGATTAGCCCCACTTGTTGTTTAAGGATGGAAAATCGATGAAATTGATCTTCATATACCCCTTCCAGCCACCAAGAAGATTTAAGAATGTTATTTGTTAAAGATAACTGAAAGGGAAAATAAAACTCTGTATCTCCATTTATGCGACAATACCTAGACTCTGGTTTGAGAATTTCAACATTCAAATATTTACCAGACCACAAATTCAAAGTAGACTTAGAAAAATTAGATGGGGGGGCGGATTGAAAATTGATTGACCCAATTTTTTTAGAAAAAGGACAGAACTTATTGCGAGCACCCCACCCCAACAATTGAAAAAGACAATCCTGAATAAAAATTGAATTGGAAAAATTATAACCATTGGATGAGTTAAGTGAAGGATTATTTCCGAGCTTCCCATAAACATTAAGATATTGATTTGAGGATTTGATTAAGGAAAACTCTTGATTAGTTTGATTCACCAACCCATCATCATGAGACTTCTCTTCAATTGATTCATCACTAAATTCATATGACGATAATTTATCAGGAATAGCATTGACCAATTGATTAACAACCATTTGAACATTTTCATAAAATTGATCTCTAAAAACAGGATGATCATTGGCTTCTAAAGAAACTTGGTTGTTGTCCCTACTTTCTTCTTCAGTGTCATGGTAAGAAAAATCATCAATTACACAAGGATTATGAAAAGGGATCTCAAAAATATTTTCAAAAGATTCACTAATGGAAGACTCAACCATGGATGCTTCTTGATGGAAATCATTGGAATCATCCTCTTCATCTGAAACTTCTTCAGGTAATGATGATAAAATTCTCATAAGTTCCCCTCTTATGTCAATATTAAGGCAATAATCCTGAGGGGTTGAAATTTGCTCAGTGTCATACATTACCTCATCATGGGACTCAATTGGTTCAGGAGAAGAGGAATTACTTTGATAAGAACAATCGTTAGTTAACTCATTATCGTAATATTCATCATCTTCATCAAGTTGATTTTCATCAATACATTCATCGTCTGATTGCCCTTCCATAGATTCACCAATTGTTTCTTTCCATTGACTTACTAGCAACTGTTGGAACATGTCATACCCGGTGATGGATCCCGGTGCTAGATAATCAAACCATATCTGAGCATTTCCCTCTAGAGATGAACCCAGAGCCCTCATTAGAACATCCTCCTCGGTTGTTCCCAAACTATCCATATAATACCAGAGATCATACAAATGATTTATAATTGAAACACCATCGCTTCCATTGAAACGAGGTAATCTTTGATTAAAATTGTTTGGCATAGGATGAGGTGCCCCATAAATTTTAGAGAAGTCAAAGGCTTTTAAACGACCGAAAGTTCTAGGTCGCTCAGAAGCAGCCATGGATAATAATTTTATTTTTTTATTTTTTATATTTTTATATTTATTTTTAAATTTAAGAACTTGAAAACAAAATGATACACCCCATGGGTTCTAGATAACGATAAGATCTGTTTATAGGGATGTAAATGAGCTCGCTCCTCAGCGGAGTCACGATTGGGAGTCGCCAGGTAGATTTAAACTCTTCTACCAAGATATGTGTCGTTGTATATGCGGGAAGGACTAGTAGCTTTTCTAAGGTAAGCCTATTGCGTCCCTGGCGCCAAAATGTTATGGCACAGAGAACGAGAATGCTTGAAGAAAAGTATGTCGAACTAGGGCAAGCTATTGCCTCCCCGACAACGGCGCCAAAATGTTAATGTTGGAAAAGAGAACGGGAGGACAGCTTTAAAAATAATATATTGAACCAGGGTAAGCCTATGCCTTCCCCGGCAACGACGCCAAAATGTTATCACCTAAGATGTAGTTACCCCTATGGATGGATCCAGTCATGGATGGCAATAGGGAAGGGCAACTCAAAAGGTGCAACCACGATCACCTCGACCTCCAATATATATGGTTGTCACGGCAGTCGAGGCAACCTTCGCTTTATGTTATCTAGCCCAGACAACAAAGGGGGAGACCCAATCTACTCCCGACAGGAGAGATCAAAACCAAGACACCAAATCAGGGTATTTCTAAGTGAAGTTAGGTGTATGGTTTATCCTAGACCTTATAGGTTGAAGTCACAAGCCAAGTGAGGGGTTCAATAGGTGTAGCTTTGGTTCATAGTTGATGTGAGAGTGACTTATAATGTTTGAAGTGAGATCTAGGATTGGTGTACTAGTTCAATGTTGGAAGACCCACTGCCTTGGGAACCGTGTCCAATGCAGGGTAGTTTAGGGGTTGAATTGGGGCTAACTAGTACAAATGACAAGCTTGACCATGATACATGATAGCTTCAAGGGTTTAGTTCACCATGCAAAAGTCAAAACACAAGTTAATCCAACAATCTAGGAAAGTGGAATTAACTTGGAGAGAAACCAGTGCCTTGGGAATTGGGAAGTGGAGTCAAAGTAGGGTTGACTTGTGGTTTAATACTCCTAGTATCTGAGATAAGTGGGCAATTTAAGTCTTGATGGATGAATGTGTCTAGATCTAGGTTTGACCCAAGTGGACCACAATCCCTTAAAACAAGGAATGCTATCCCCAAGGCAAGATTTGACGAAGTGATAGTCTAGACCTAGGTTTTGAATTATTCTGGTTTCAAATCTCCAAAAATCTCTAGTACCATCCTCTGTCCTCTGAGACTGCTGCTGTAACTCTGGGCACTACTGTCTGCTCTGTACAAATGATATAATAGCTACATCGCTCATCTCTCTGAGTGTCCTGAAACTCAGTCATGGCATGGGGAATACAACTGCTGTCCACAATCTGATAGTGATCCAATATAGATGCTCATCTCGGCATCTCCAATGCAAGGGAACTGGCTGAATAGTGTACTGGAATGAGAAAAATAATGTATGGTAGCCCGGCTACTATATATGTGATAACAGTAACCAACCTTGATCCAAACGTTTGATGTAGATCCCCGTTGGAGCTTTCAATCAATGCACTTGAAATCTGCAAATTATTCTTGACAGCCAATATCCGACAAGTACATATAATATATAAATGACATTAACATTATCAATAAAAATGGTCCATAATATCACAAGCAAATGTAACCCAATGTATAATAAAAAACATTTACAACATGATGGACAAGAATATGAGTATTTCTATTAATTAACAAGAAGAAGTACAAGGTGATACGACCTCTTGCCGGCAACCAATCTGAACCAAGATCTGGATCAATCCACTTGTCCCTCCACCACTTCAATCCTCCATGAATGGAAAACTCAAACTAGATAGGAGTTTGGAAGGTGAACATAAAGGGTTGACAACTACAAGGATCAATGAGTGTAGACTCAAGATAGGGCAAAAATCCGCTAGAGTTCTCTTGCTATTCCCTTCTCCTCCCGTCCATAAAGCCATATGTGCTCAATATATAGTCCTCTCAAAGGTAGGTGAAAGGACACATCGAGGTGTTACTTGGGAAGATGGAGAGCCAAAGGTCACCCAATGACCGCTTTTTGGGAGTAAAAAGTAATAAATTAGTGATTTTTACCATTTTACTTGATACCTGCAGGCTATAGTGATGCAACTCGCGAGTACACTTTCTATAAGGATGCAACAAGCGGGTAAGAGGAAAATAGGGCAAAATAGTGTCTGAAGGATATAAGTGGATCTGAGTCACTGAAATGGATCCTATAGGCCAAATAATGCTGATGCTCACAGGGTGGAAGATTATGATGTGATACACATAATAAAATCCCAAAATACACATACAATTTCATCCCTTTAAAGAATACAACTAACACAAGTTGCCCGCATTCTTCCTCGGCCATCATAAGAGAACCATGATACAAAAGGGGGATATATTCAATATCGTTTTCTTACCTTTAACCTAGGAGGAAAAATTTAAATGATGAGGAGGTTAGAGATGCTACCAAGGAGAGTAGTGTGCCTTTTATTCTGCAAGTTGCAAAACATTTACAGAAAATATATATGTTAGAGTTGAGGATTCGGTAGTTATCGATTTGAACTAGATCTGAGAAACAAAGTTTTCTAACCTTTGATCGTTCTAGAGTAGCACCACTAGGTCGTAACAAGGGTTAGGTTTTCATACAGACCCAGGCACAAAATTTACAAGACTTGTTCGAAGTTCAACACTAAACCCATATCATGAAGAATATAAAATTGTCAGTAAAACCCTTAACCCATACAAGTAGAATGTAAATTGATCTACAAAGTAAACCAAAACATCATAGTATGAAACAATGTTACGGTGGTAACCTATGAAGCTGGTGAGGAGGGAATCATCGTCGTTCTCCCATGGAGGGATTAAGCACTAATAAATTTCCTCACAATCAAGTTCCACAGAGGGAGACATAACTCCCACTCTAACCGAAGAATGAGAAAATGAACTGATAGGACTAGACTACCTGGAAATAAACACGAGAATGACTAGAGTGATTGCAGGTGGAAGATCATTCATCTTCCATGAATAATCTTGATCAACTCTCAATAGAATCGTCCATTTGAAGAATAAATAGTAGCCTAGGTTATGTTGACAAATCATGGTGAAAATTGAAAATTAATGGGATCATTTAACTCGATATTATGAAAAACCATCAGTCTGGATAGACTAATCATTTTGAAAACCCTCACTACATACACTTTTACAATAATCAATAAGGTGGTGTAAATGACTACGTACCCAAGTAAATGTCATACCTGTATTAAGACTAGATATATGCCATGAAAGTGTGCCATGTTAAGAAAAATTGTATGACTACTCTCATTGATTAATATGTGTCATAATGATCGTGTTAAATGCTCAACTATAGAACCCTAGTTACAATACTCTTTGTTAACCTTCAAAGGAATCGACTTAGAAGGTAGGGATTTAAGCCCATTACAAAGTTAAACAACACTTAGGATGGTACCCTAGGTTCCACCTTTAATTCATGATGGAGCAAGTATAGAACATATCGATGGGTCCCAAATGGAGCATACAATTGACTTGTGGTGTAGCCTAAGGACCTAATCCTAGTGTTAATATATTCGTGTATTCATATTGTTGCGAAGGGGGTTATGCCATGACCATGCTAGCTTACAAGTGAGCACTTGAAAAAAGTCACCCCTTACACATTATTGACCCTACAAGGATTTAAAGGCTTATAAATTACAGGGGCTGGTATCCTTATTAGTCCTTGCCTTCTGGTTGGAAGGGACTCTAGTAACGGGTTTGTCATTTTTTCCATTAAACTGCATGCAAATCCAAATATTTTAACCTAAGTTTTTATTGATGGTTGTTTTTTCAACCTATGATATGACGAAGTTGTTGGATTCATCAATCAAAAAATTCGAATCCTTATTTGGCCTCATCTCGATGCAAAAACAAAAAGGACAAAATATTTTTTCTAATGTTTTCATAGTGTTTTTGGCAAGAATTAGTTAAGGGTACATTAATGCTAGCATTAGTTTGCTAACAGTAATTGTTAGCAAACATTTCAATCACCTTGCTTTCCACTGCCTTGATCTTCATCGTTTTTTCCATCTATCCATCGCCTTCATCTCCATATTTCCATCACCTTGATCTTCACCGCCCTCACTGTCCATCTGTCCATCGCCTTGATCTCCAACTATCCATCTCCTTGATCTTCACCACTCTCACTTCCCACTGCTCTGATTTTCAATTCCCTCACTGCTACCTTTGCAACCTTCTATAATCTATTTATGTATTTGCAGAGAAGGAATCACCTTACGCTGCTTTAGTGACTCCATCAACAACTGGGTCAGATCAATAGCTCAGTCAGAATGACAAATCCAACTCTTGAATAATAAGAAAGCGACAAGGGAAAATCTAGATTATGCAATTCATCATGCAAAACATAAACATGCTCTACTGCTAGTCTATCCTAATGTTCTGCGTGCTCCTTCTCAATGCACACTATGCGCTACTTGACTTCATTGGTGGATGCCCTCAAAAATTGGATCAAGTTATTCATAGGCCATCCCTGCATATCTATATTTGGTACTCGTGGTGGTAAAAAGTTGAGTGGCTTCCCACTAGCGAGCAAGTGGAAAGAATACTTTGAATTTTGTGGCTTGGATTCATTCTATCACGCTCATAGGAATTGTTCTAGAATGCATTCTTTTGTCTCTTCGGTCAAACAAAACAAAGACATTCTACATAACATTGAAATCTTCAAGAGAGAAACCATCTATACTTTTATTCATTCAAACAGAGAATACAAAGCTATATACCTACTTAAACAAAGAATACAAAGCTATATACCTGCTTTATTCTTGCACGGAGAGAGTTTTCAAATAGGATGTCCAGGACTAATTCATAATCTTGATATCCTTGTTGGCACGGGGTCAAGGTGCATAATTTTTGGTACATTCCGCGATGAAAGGGATAGCGACAAGGGTAAAGGACCAGTTGCGGAGAGGAAGTTAAGCGGATAGCGAAGAGTAGTTGGTTATTTAGTTAATTAATTAATGTGTCACTCTACAAAGTGGACCAAGTGAAATGGCCAAGTGAACCTATAAATAGGAGTATATTGTAAGCCTAAGGGCATATCTTGCATAATCATATTTTGTTGGGACCTTTTCAGGTAACATCTTGTATCTCTTTGATTGGAACTTCGACATCTTTTTGTCTTTTCTTGATGTTGATCTGCGGATCTATTTTGTATTGGTTTTGCGGATGTATTTCTTGATGCTGCGATGTCAGAAAGACTGAAGAGTAATAAGAAGGAATGTTTTGATGATGTCTTTGTCTCTTTTACCTGTCGCAGTATGATTGATTATGTGTTATCATAGTATAATTGTATGTATGTCACAACATGGTTAAATCTGGTGGTTGTATGAATATGTAATAGTATTGTTATGTATCTCAGATCAGTTAGATATGATTCTATAACATGCTATTGCGTAGATCTGATTAGTATGTTCTCATGCGAATGATGTTTATGCCGGTCTTCGGGTCGTATTGCGATTGAGTGTGAATGATGCATGTTTTTTCATATCTGTGGAAACGTTGTTCATGCAGTTTGTTGACACAAATCCAGTTGACGAAGGTTCCTTAGTTTGTCGACATCCAATCCACCGCGATCTCCATGAGCACCGACCAAGATAGGTTTTACCCTGTCCAGCAACACTTTCGGAGTAGATGAGGTCTCACCTGAGATGTTCAAGGGAGAGTTGATGGAACCATGTTTCCACCGAATGGAGGAGGACTTTGTGAATCGACTTATTAACTTATCGCAGCATTACATAACAGATCTAACCATTCAAATTAGGTATTTAAACGTAATTCCAACATCATTCATCAGATCTTATCATTGACAGAATCACTTAATGCGCAACAGATATAACAGTAAAACATTACTTACAGCAAGAAAGCATCACATCATTCACAGATTCATATCGCATAATGCATTCATCACATGGAAAATAGGAAAGAAATAATGATTCTGCTCAAAACACTGTCATATCATATTCATCTTTGCAAAAACCCAGATACAACAAGATAATCCTTCTGTCGCATACCTAGATTAGCAGACAATAATAGGAAAAATCATCTGTGCTCAATTGTCTCTTCAATTCTCCACCATATTCTATCATGTCATGTTTTAACACTTACAATGCTATGTCTATTTATAGGCTTGTGCCTTTACATTTGCGATCCACTTAGGCAACCGTATAACTACTTCTCAACAAACTCTACAAAAAGAATAACCCAAAACCCACATAATGCGGTTCGAATGACCGAAAACTACATAAACTAATCGACATGCGTGTTATCATTCTACTTGCACGACATCTTTGACCCTTCGCAGCATTCGCGATGTTGTGCAACTGACTCATCCAAACCGTCTTCCAACAGCCCCCCAACACAATCTTGTGGCTCGCCCTCGAGCCACGTCAGCTAGACATGGTGTACTCAGTAGTCTTCAGCCTGAAGTCCTTGTACTGCTGATCAATCGCTTTGACTTGCTCCTTCGTTGCCGAAGTCACCTACTAACTCTATGTTACATCCTGTGCAGACGGATGCTCCCTCATCTTCTTAGAAACTTGCCGATGACCTTCCTGCATAGCATGTAGCGTGGAACTTTCCTTGAGCGAAAACTACGCACTAATCTCTTGGAACTCGACCAACTGTGTGCTACATTTCTTCTGATGCTCTTCGGCCTTCGCGACCCGCTACTGCAACTCTTTCAGTTCCGCTGATTTGGGGACCTGAACAACTGGTGGCAGCATCCTTATCGACATCTTCACTGTTTCCAGTTGTGCTTCTGCCTCTTTCCGTAGCTTGGTCAACTAGTCCAATTGCTTGTCCTGGATTATGCTACCCCAAAACTGCGCAGTCTCTGCCATGATTTTTGTCACTGCTTGCTCCAGCTTGCCCAGCTGTGTGGTGTGCCTGGGTGTAGTAGAGCTGTCAATTTGGCATTATCGCGCTATAACTGAGCAATGATAGTGCCAAGCTGTTGTGCGCATTCAATCGGATCCAGCTACGCGGTGGGCTCTGGTACGTGCTGACAGGCTTCAGAGACGGCCTCCTCCAACCGCATGTTGTTGTTCCAATGGTGGCTTTCTCCACTATCAACCGATCCTTCTCCTTCTTCAACTCCTCAATCTCCAGAGATTTCTCAGCAATCATCTATTCTAACTTATCTTTTAGTTCATCTACCAACTCTCTCGCTGCTACCACCTTCACCATTAACTCTTCCACTTCCTTCTTTGCGGTTGATTCGCTCTCCTGCGATCGCAAGAACTGACCGTTGATCTCCTGTATTTTGTCGGCCAATTCCCTGCTGGAAACCGTCTGCATATTCGTCAACTCCTTCATGGTAAGCCCATTGATGTTGACAGAAAAAATTTCTAATTGCTGCAGCAAGGCCTGGAGAGCCTCGTTTTTGGTCACAATCACAGTCGGGGGAATGTCCACATTCCAAACCCATGGCTTAGTGTTGATTGTGCCGATTGCTTGCACAGTTGCTGCCTCCGGTGCTTTCTGTGAAATAATATCACATAAAGAATCAAGGTGAGCATTTACCTCCTTGAAACCTGCTTCCTCATGCGTTGCCATTGCTCGAGCGGCCACATTGTTTGCATTTGTTACAGCCACTATAAGTCATCCCAACTGCGCTTCCATCCCTGGGGAGCCCCCTCTGATCGTACCATGCTCATAGCGCGCCTTCATTCTAACCTCCTTCATCTCGCGGTCTATCTCATTGTCCATGGGAATTTATATTGATTCCTGATCTGAGTCATGGCGACTCTGCTGGTCCTGCATGGGTAGTGGATCAACTGAGCCCATTGCTAGTGGTCCTGTCGACATCTCCTCTAGACTAACCGGTTCCTGCCATTCCACGGGCCATTCGTTAATAATTGCATCTAGCTCCTCATTGAATAGTTTGTAGTGTGTCAGCAACCATTGCTTCTCGGGGTCGCGCTGTCCTTACACATGAATAGCATGAGGCCCAATCGCAAAGTGAGCAATCAGTTTGTATTTTGTCGCGGCTTCTTCAAATAAGCGAGGCACTCTCATCGTTGCTGCTTGTAGTGTCTCCCAATAGAGACAAAAATGTATTGTACATTCCTTAAGGCGCTTGATTTCTTGCACCCACCAAAGATTCTGATAGTGCGCCCCCTTACAGTCTTTTGCGACATCGATTTCCATCCCTTGGTAGGTGTCGGGCTCCCTCCATGCGATAAGCGCAATCAAAATCAGGAGCCAGGTGTACATGAATGCTCCCTTCCCATCTTGGACAGCTGCTGCGTTCTCTACCAACTGGTTCAACAAGAAGAGTGACCAGTTCATCTGTATGTCTTCCGCGCACTGCTCCGCACACGCCACGACCCCCGAATTACACTGGTTGGGTCGATTCTTCCAGACCACTTTGCATCACAGAATCTTTGCTTTGATGAAAACCGGACTATCATTAATATTGTCAGTGCAGTAAGCATGGCCATCCCGTTCCAATCCGTAGCAGTGTACCTTTTGTTGCCAAAGTTTTATCATTCTCCTTCCCCCGGAAATATTGTTAAGGGTCCGGTCCATCCTTCGGCAATCCGATGATCTCAGAAATTAAATCTACTGTGTCTATAACTGGTCTGTCTAGCCATAATGTTCCGTTGTGGAAGCAGGCCAACAAATGCTTCACACAAGCATTGACCTCATTCAATCGCCCAAAGTGTGGCATGTTGATGAGTCCAATCAATCTTGTGTCGGCCAACCCAATCTTGCGCCGGCCAACCCACGCGCCCAATCTTGCAGAATCGGTTTGTAGCCAATTTGTGTCCCCGACACATAGGAATCCATCATAATTTCCTTGTATGCCAGCATGTCGTGGTCGTCATATCTCATGCGCATCATTGACGACATAATATCTGCAGAGCATTCCATTCCTAGTGGTAGCACTGGCATCTGCACTGGGTATTTCTGGTTTTTAGTAGGCTTCCAGGTCGGCATACCAGGCCGACATGGGGGTACATACCCATGGATATTCGTAGCCGATATCCTTTCCCAAGCAGTCGAATATCCAATTTTGCGGCTCGACTGTCCCACCTCTAGTGCGAGCTCCTCTAGAATAGTTGTGGATGATCCTAGCTGTCATTTTCTCTGTGGGGACTCGGACTGCTAGTTCCCCCTCCTTTTCTTGGGTATGAGCGATGAACCAACCAACATACTAGCGACTTCTTCTTTGATGCTCACTGGTCGAGCTGGTGACCCTACACCACTTGAAACTTCGACCATTGGTTCATTCGGCATGCCGTACTAGGGCCCCTTTCGGCTCAACAGTTACTCACCCTCCGATGCTGAGCAACGTACACAACTCGCTTCTTGCAATCACACTACACTTAACTCAACAACTCGACTCAATCAATGCAACACTGAACTATACTTCTCGCTCTACACAATGGTCCCTTCAGACTAGGGTCCACCCCTTCTTATAGTGCCAAATTGTGTCCTTAATCATCATTACCAAATCAATCCACACATCATGACCAAATCAGGCCTTAATTACCTGAATCCGCCGTCAATTCTGTCAATCCAACGACCGAATCCATCATTAATGTCGATCATTTCAACAAGCACCGCTACTTAACTGTCTTTAACTCCCTGCATTTATTGCTTATTTGACTACGTCACGAGCCTGTAGCTATCGCGGACCCGCTCTTAAACTGCAATACAAGGGCTCCAACTTGCACATTCTGTCGCTGGTGGTGCACCATCCTACCACCTCGCATCCTGCACTTTCTCTTTTTTCTTTTTTTTTGACACAATGTGATTAGGCATTGCGCTGCTCCAAGCCCGTCCTATAGGGATTCAGCCTACTACCATTCACTAACTTTGGTAGCATCGCTCCATCTAACTACTGCAGCTGTACTGCACCTCCTGAAGTTATGTTACGGATGCAATACGGACCAAGCCAATGCATCTATAATTTCCCTCGATGCTTCATGAACTTACTGTCATACAACAGCACCAAGTCACCTTGCTGAAACTATTTGTTTTTGATATGGAGATCATGCCAAGCTTTTTTTCGATCCTTCTCCATACGCTGGTGAAAACCTACGATAAAGCGGTCTTCCTCAAGTTGCACCAACTGCTTTAGTCATTCTTCTAATTCTGCTTCATCATTCATGCCTGTCGTCGCCGCTATGCGTAGACTCAGAACAATGTACTCCATAGGCATAATCGCTTCTTGCCCATACACTAGTTTGAAGGGTGTCGATCCCGTCAACCTTATACAAGTGGTGCGATATGCCCATAAGACTACTGGAATCTTCAAATCCTAGTCATCGCGGTTCGCATTACAAACCTTTGTCAGCGCATTCTCTAATGCTTTGTTGAAAGCTTCCACCGTGCCATTTTCCTGCGGATGATATGGCGTACTCTTCTTATGCTGTATCTAAGGCTCCACTGTTAAGGCGCTGACTATGCGATTGATGAAGTGGCTTCCCTAATCACTCATCAATATCTTCGGGCATCCAAACCAAATGACAATATTGTCGAACAGGAATCCCGTTGTTGTCACAGCAATACAATCTACAACTGGTGTGGTCTTCGCCCATCTTGTCAAATAATCTATTGTTGTGATTATGTATCGTGCACCAGTATGCTTCCCAGGTGGGTTGATAGGTCCCACGAAATCCATCGCTCATTTATCAAATGGATGCAGTGTCACTTGAGGTATTAGCGACATCTCATCCCTCCTGGAGGGATTCCCAGTCCGCTAAAAAACATCGCAAGTTCACGCATAATCCATTGCATCATTGTGAAGAGTGGGCCACCGTAGCCCTACGCAAAGGACCTTCTTGGAATTTGCACGACCGCCATTCTATCCACTAGCCACCCTTGCATGTGCTTCTGAAAATATCTGCCCTTGTTCATGAGGCAGGATAGAGGGCCTCAAAATCTCATCTGGTCCAAGCTTATACAATTGTCCGACAATCAACTGGAAGTCTACATCCTTAACCACCAACTGCTTCTTCTGACTGGTGGTAAACCCCTTTGGCGTGGTTCCTGTTGCCAGAAACTGAATTATTTCTTCGTAATAGTCATCAGCTACTTCAATGTTGGTTGGATCCTCCCCTGTTTCGATCCGCGACAAGTGATCTGGCCCCACATTCAAGCAACCTGGCTTCACAATCACCTCAAAATCAAACTCCTGAAAAAGAAGTAGCCAACAACATATCTTTACCCCAAACACAGGCTTATTGACCAGGTATTTCAACGCAGAATGGTCTGTGAACATCTTAAAGTGACCTCCCAACAGGTAATGCCTAAACTTATGCAACGCATACACCATTTCCAAACCTTCCCGCTCTATAGTCGTATAATTTCTTTCTATAGACGACAGTTTGCGACTTGCAAAAGAAATTGGGTGATCCAGATCGCCTTCCCCTGGTTGCGCGAGCGCTACTCCTAGCGCAATCGAGGATGCATCCACGTGGACATGGAATTCCTTGCCCCAGTTAGGGAATCCCAATATCTGCGCTGAATCCATCTTAGCCTTCAGTGTCTCAAACTGACTTGACATTCTGGGCTCCATTTAAATACCGCATCCTTCTTCAACAACTTCTCCATAGGGGCTGTGATCGCTGCATAACCATGGATAAACTTGCGATCTTACCCGGTGTGCCCCAACGTCGCTCTCAACTTCTTGACAATGGTAGGCGGCGTTAAGCTCAAAATGAGTGCAATCATTGTTGGTTCGACCAACAATCCTTGCTTGCAAACAATGTGACCCAACAATATCCCAAATGGTGCACATAAAATGCACTCCTTCAAGTTCAACGATATTTGATGCTGCCGACAATGCTCCAACATAAGTCGCAGGTTTTCCAGATGATCGCTGACCAATCCATACACAGTCCAGTCATCCATATAAACTTGCAAAAACTTCTGAATAAAATCCCTGAAAGCAACAACAACAACCCAAGAGAATATCGCAGGTGCATTCTTCAGCCCAAACGGAATCACCGTGTATTGAAAACAACCCCATTCAGTCACAAATGTCGTCTTGTGGCGATCCTCTTTTGCAATCTTGATCTGATGATAGCCAGAGAACCCATCCTTGAAAGAATACATCTCTTGGCCACCCACACCCTCCAGTACCTCATCTGTGAACGATGTCAGAAATGGATCATGTAGACATGCGTCATTCAGCTTCCGCAAGTCGACAAAAATTCGCACTTCACTTGTCTTCTTGTCCTGTACCACCATAGGACTAATCCATTCGGATTCTTCAACCGGTTCAATGATGCCAACATCCAACATGTGGTCAAGTTCAACTTTGACCCTTTTCTTATGTCAGAGATTCAGTTGATATGGTCGTTTCCTTATTTGTTTTTCATATGGTTTCAACGGTATCTTCATCTCCCCAAGATCCCCCAAGATTCCCTTCATCTCAGAAAGCTTCGTAGGGAACAAATCTTGGAACTCATAAAATACATCGATGACCTTTGCCATCATGTAGTTGCCATCTTGGAACAAATCTTCATCCCAGTAGTTGCAAACATTCCCAAAATTTGGCTCTCCTCCGTCCCAATGTTGATATTCCTAATCTTTAATGGTTGAGTTACCGGATCGAGCGGTGCATCTGGTGCTATGACATCGCGACTCCCTTCTATCTCTGGAATATTGATATTCCGTGGGTCATCACCATCCTCTGGCCCTCCAGTAATATTGTAGCATTCCATCATTGATTGCATCTGACAATGCGTATGTGGATATGTGGGGTATGCAACTGGGACCACCTTTAGCACAACATCGTGGATGATCTGCAGGGCATTGTGAACATCTAGATTGGCATCTTCGAAACTTAAGGTGTGAGTAAAACAAACCGTCAACTCTAACCAAGTGGAAATCTCTCCGCACAACTCAGTTGAGGCATACCATGATCACATCATTTCGTCCAAAGAATGGACAAAGGCATGGACCCACTCATCCTTTGGTCGTGATTCCCACAACATCTGACATTCAACCAGATGACTGCCAGGGACATTCCTCCCATCGTACTTCCCTGTGTGGTAAACTTCAGTGTCGCCAAAGCGAACTGTCATCAGTCTTCGGCACTGTGACCACCCCGTAATTGACTTCTTATGGGTCGCCCACCAACGTGCTAGAGAAGCCTTCAGTGCTTCCTCCAATGCCAACAATCGCTATAGTTCTGACACCTTGGCCTCAAATGCTACTAGGAATTCAGACAATCCGGGAAGTCCCTCATATACTAGCAACTCAACATTTTCAGTTGTGACACCACACAACGACTGCGTGATCAACCCACACTTGTGAAGCGACACCTCATGCAAGCGATTCTACCAATCCTCTAAAGCATCATCAGAGTCAGAAGATGCATAACTGGAGCTACGCCACCCAAGCTCACCTTCAGAAGTCAGATGAATGTAATCTTCTGAAATGTTGTATGCATGGTCCCATCCACTGGAAACTTCATCTTTTACCGGTTCAACATACTTGCGGCCTTCAGCTAGGTCCAATGGAGCTATGACTCTGAGGTCACGGTTGTCAAAAGTCATCATCTACTTCTTAAAATTAATTACTGTTGCACTGTCATTAGCCCAGCCAATCCCCAGGAACTCGGGATAGGATATTCCCCCTTCAACAACTTCGATAACATCAAAATCAACATATGTCTTCATCCCCTTAATGTCCACAACAAGTCGTTGAACTCTCCCAATCAGTGTTCCCATGGCCTGATTAGCCAATCGTAGCTGCACGGGAGACCAGCTCAGCGCTGGGCTCCCCATTTTCTGCCATGCTCATTTTGTTAGAATGTTGACATCTGAGCCAAGATCCAGAATGACTGAATCGACCTCATAGTCCCCAATCTAGATGTTCATGTGCATCTCTTTACTTGTCTTTCGCCTCTATAAAGAGTTTACCACAGAATTTTTCTGTCCCCGGGCTGGTCGATGCAACAGCTCCTCGATCTTTGAAAGAGCATCAGGATCTCTTGCCAACGATAGACAACTTTCAAAAAAATTTCTATAGAGTACCATATTTTCGCGATGGACCTTCCTCTAAATTTGAATAAAAAATAGGGGGCATATCACAAATAATTGCCTTACCAGGATTTTTGTCCACCGCATGTCGTGCTTCAAAGAATATATCTCGCTCAGCATCAATATCAAAATGCATTTTCTTCTGCCCAGCTAACCGGATGAGTGGATGTGGACCATCTTCTCCTGTCGTCGCACCTCCTTGAGTGATGACAACAAGAGTGACATCTTGCATCCTTGGTTCCGCAGAAATTGTTGTGCTGGTTGCGCCCTGAGTCTGGTTCATTAGTGGATTCCCAGGTTGGTTCACATTCTAGTTGGCATTCGGATTCGGACGTTGATTTTGGTTCTGCGGTTGGTTTTGATTCTGCACTGGTTGCTGCAACTGATTTTGATTCTGCAACTGCTGAACATTTCCCTCCTACCATCGCGCAATCAACTGCGGACAGTTTTCAACAGTGTGATCAGTAACAAAGAAAAACGTAGATTGTGTATGCAATTGTGGGAAATCTCTTTGATAGTGTCGCAACACTCCACAATTGTAACATTGGATAGGCCCGTGACCTCGTGCTCCTCCGCGACCAAATCCTCCACTGCATCCTCCTCGAAATCCTTCGCGGACTCCCCCTTGCTGTTGATATTGTGGTTGATTGAACTGTTGCTGCATGGGATTCGGTTGCAGTTGAGCACACTACCCTGGCTGAACACATTTCCTTGGATGAATGTACTGTGGCTGCTATGGAACCATCTGCATCGCAGTATACTGTGGCATAAACTGTTGTTGTGGTTGCGGCTGCGGTACAAACTGCATCTGCGGTTGTGGTATTGGCTGGGCCACCTATGGCTGTGGTTGTGGTTGTTGTACTGCACGTTGGTCATCTTTCACATAGAATGCATTGTACGTTCTTTCCTGAAGTAAGCCATATGCGTGGAAATCCTTATCTTCATGTCCCACAGACTTGCAGAAGATACAATACAAATTCATCGGCTTTGTGACCATCTTCTGCATATATTGACATTCCTCATGTCGATGCCCATATACCTGACAGATGCAGCACCATGGAATACCTCCTCCATTCAATAGGTTTGGCGCTCTGGATACCAAATAGTTGCAGAAATCTAGACAACTATCCTTAGCATGCCCCTCTGCATGACATCGCATACACCAAGCCTCTTCACAATGTTATTTACCCTTCTTAAGGTCTTGCAACTGTATTGTCAAGTTGGCCAGCTGTGTCTAAATTTGCCACATGCCAACTGCGTTCTCACCAATCGACGATGCTTCTAACCGCATCGCAATTTTCAGGGATTCACTCGGTGTTGTGATGTTCTCTTGCATCAACGAGAGTCGAATATGGGGTAGAAACACCGTGATGAACCATTCCTTGTGTTGGAAATTGCTCAAGTCGAAGCCGACCCTTTCCATCAGTGTTTTGAACCGTTGGTCAAAATCCCACACAGTTTCATTTGGGTATTTCTTAATCTCTTTTAGTTCTGTAATATACTGCGCTTCGGACTTGGGTTTTCTGAACTCTGCGATCAATCCTTTTCTAACTTCTTCCGGCATCTTTTCTGGAGTGCCCACAGTAACCTGCACAAATTTCATGAACCAGTCTAATGCACAACCCCGAACAGTTGTAGCCAATTGACCTTTCTTGGCATCATCATCTGTGATCTGTTTAACAGTCCATACTGCTTCACATAAGAACCAGTATTGCTCTGGGTTGTCAGTTCCACTCCCATGGAATAGTGGTAACTTCACATCTTCGCCCGCCATCTTGGGATTCCTTCCTACAATCGCTGAGCTGCTAGAAATCAAGTTCTATTGACATGATTAACACGGCAGTGTCAAAGTTGTATTCCTTCCTGGTTGTGAGATAGTGAGCAGAGGTGTGGGTATGTTGTTGCTGGGGGTTGGTCCTGACTCTATCCTGGGCATAGCCTAGTGGTCCTTGTAGGCACTGTGAGGTCACTTCATCCCGTGTGGTCTTCCTTCGTGGTTTTGCGTTTCGATCACAGCAAGACCTTCTCCTATCCTTTGCCTCTTCTCTTGTCGAAACCTTGATCCTCCCCTCGTAAGACCACTCTCTTCCTCGACTTCCTTCATAGTCCCATCATAACTTGCACCCATCTACCCCATATCATTCCATTCACCGCCCCCCTACTGTCGCGGTATCCACAACCTCTTCCCACCAGGGTTCTACCAGTCGAGGTGCATCTTCAGTATGCCCTCTTCGTAGATAAGCATTTTAATGGACAACTATAGCGACAATAGGAATCTTCCTCTTGGTCCGTTGAAAAATTCCCTCTCAGCTTCGCTATAATACTTTGTCGTATCAACCACAAAATCGATGATATAGCCTTCCAATATACTGTTGATTCAGACCTCAACAGCCCGCGATGATTTGTTGTGTACCTCCTACAGCTCCTAGATCAGTTCCGGGGTCCAAGATGTCGGCTCACCACCCTAGAAGTTCCGCTTTTGATAGGTCAATTTTGCTAACCATTCATACAGGATGATTGGGAACTCATAGAAAAAATATTCATGCGGACTGTCGTGTATGTACTTCTCCAACCACCAATCTGTCAACAACCCGGGGTTCTGATTTTCTTTTTCAACGAACTCTCGCAACTTTAGGTCCAACCAATCTTGGATTTCCATGTCCTCCTTTCTCTTCGCACTACGGTCCTGAAAACATAACCATTTGTTGACACCAACCCAGTTGACAGGGGTTCCTCAGTCTGTCGACATCCAACCCACTGCGATCTCCCTGAGCACCGGCCCAGACAGGTTTTACCCTGTCCAGCAACACCTACGGAGCAGATGAGGTCTCACCCGCGATGTTCAAGGGAGAGTTGACGGAACCATGTTTCTGCCAAATGGAGGACTTTGTGCATCAACTTATTAACTTATCGCAGCATTACATAACAGTTCTAACCATTCAACTTAGGTATTTAAACGTAATTGTAGCATCATTCATCATATCTTATCATTGACAGAATCACTTAATGCGCAACAGTTATAATAGTAAAACATTACTTGTAGCAAGAAAACATCGCATCATTCACAGATTCATATCACATAATGCATTCATCACATGGAAAATAGGAAAGACATAATGATTCTACTCAAAACACTATCATATCATATTCATCTTTGCAAAAACCCTGATACAACAAGATAATTCTTCTGTCGCATACCCATATTAACAGACAATAATAGGCAAAATCATCCATTCTAAACTGTCTCTTCAATTCTCCACCATATTCTATCATGTCATGTTTTTACACTTACAATGCTATGTCTGTTTATAGGCTTGTGCCTTTACATTTGTGGTCCACGTAGGCAACTGTCTAGCTACTTCTCAACAAACTCTACAAAAAGACTAACCTAAAACACACATAATGCGGTCCAAATGACCCAAAAATACATAAACTAATCGACATGCACATTGTCATTCTTCTTGCACACCATATTTGACCCTTCACAGCATCCACGATGCTGCGCAGTTGACTTGTCCAAACCGCCTGCCAACACAGCCCCCTTAGATATCTCAGGTGAGACTTCACGCTCTCTGCGGGTGCCGCCGGAAAGGATAAACCCTTTCGGGGTCGATGTATATGGGAGATTGCATTGATTTTTGTTTACACTACTGCGAAGTGAACCCTTGTTGACATATCTGTGTCAACAAATGGTTCCATTACCGATACCCTAGTGTGAAAACAGAGAGGAAACGCTGTGGAATTTGACAAAGCCGAAGATCAAGGAATGGCTCCACAAGAAGACCCGAGAATTTGCTGAGGAAGAAAATTGGAACCCCAGATGGTTGACAACCAAGTTGTTGTAGAATTACATCTACTCTGATATCCATGAGGTATTTTTCTGCGAGTTTCCTATTCTTCTATATTTCTGGTTGGTGCAACTAACTTTTCAGAAGAAGAACTTCAAAGTAGGTGAGCCTGAACATTCGACTCCGGAACTAATCCAGCAATTGAGAAGGGTTAACAACAAAGCTTCAAGGGCTGTTGAGGTTTTGGTAGACAACATTTTGGAAGGATACATTACTAAGTTTGTTGTCGACACAGTTAAATCATATCGCGACGCAGAAATGAAGTTCTTCAAGGGACCCAGAGGAAGGTATCTATTATCGCTAAAATTGTGTATCAAGATGCTCATTTGTGAAAAGGGCATATTAAAGATGAACTCCAATGAGTAAAGCTTGGGTTGTGCAGAGGCTCTGGGTACCACATAGATGTGGTTCTGATAGAATGATGTGGGGTAGATGGATATGAGCTACGACGAAATTGTGAGGGAATCTACGGAAGATTGTGGTCACCTGAGAAGTGGGGTGAGGTTCCGGCCGGAGAAGAAGAGGAGGACTGAGATAGAGAGAGAGAGTCCTAGGGCGATCGAAACAGAGAACTACGAAACAGGACCACAAGGGACTAAGACACCCTACAAAGATGAAGAGGATGGCCAAGCTACCCCTGAACCTAAGGAAGCACAGACCCAAAGCTACAACATACCCACAACCTCGTGCACTGAACCAAACTTTGGAGGAAGAAATACAAGCTATTCACAGGGTTGTCTTGTGTGTCAGAACAATAGTAACGGTAGAGGATCTACAAACACCAATAGGAAACCAAGGATGGCAAGAGATGACATAAATATGCCTCTTTTTCAGGGTAATGGGACCGAGGATCCCGAACAATACTGGTTTTTATGCAAAGCAGTGTGGACAATGAAACATGCCCAAGATGATGATATTAAGAAAGGATAATTGACGATGACCTTTAGAGGCCGTGTGCTGGACTGGTATATGAAGTTTGTTCAAGTACCTATAGGGTGTCTGTAGAAAACCGTGTCAGAAATAAGAGTGGGATTGATCAATGAATTTAGGAAAACCAAATCGGAATCGCAGTATATCATAGAGTTGAAGGAAATAAAGCAATTCCCTAATGAGTCGGTGTGGGAGTTTGATTAAAGGTATAAAACTCTCACGACCAAAGTAATTTTTGGAATGAGATACATACAACATAAATAATGGTTTATTGCAGGATTGATACCGCACATTCGGATTCTGCTGATGTAGCAGAATATTGTATCTCAGGTAGAGGCATTGGAAATTGCGATGAAGCTCGAAGCTTCATCGATTGGTGAAACAGGGATTGGCATGAGCCAGATCCAATCACAGTTAGCGAACTTCACTATCCAACTGGAGGATATCAAGAAGGGGAAAGAATTTCGTGAAGCGTTATGGTGCAGTCGTTGCAAATATGAAGGACATCATAAAGATCAGTGTCCTGAATTCCTCGAATATTTACAGTTTGGTGCACCAAATGCACTCAGTCAAGGAGGCATCCCCTGGTGTCGAATTTGTCAAACAAGGGGACATCATTCAGAAGGATGTGTGTACTTGCAGAAGGTTGTGTCGAAGACGGATAATAATTTTTGTAACTTTTGTCTGTCGGTTGGTCATGAGGATAAGGATTGTAAAGAATATGATTTGCTCCAGGAAAGAAATGCGGATACTTATTTCATGAATGGAGACAAGCAACCTCCTGTAAAACCGCAACCGCAGTCGCAGTATAACCAACCGCAGTATCATCCACCACAATATAATCAACCACCATACAATAAGAAGCTAGGCAGATTCAGAGGAGGATTCCGCAGGGGTTGTGTTGGAGGTTTTGGTTGTAGAGGAACCTTTGGTCGAGATTGAGTAACAGTTACATTCCATAATTTTGGCCAGATTGGACATTATCAGAGATATTCCCCAAATCCAACCCGTTAGTGTACCTATTGCAGTGCAACAGATCACACTTTCGAAGATTTTCCTCAGTTAATCATGAAGTGGCAGACTAAGAATGTACCACAACCACAACCAAATATGAATGTAAATCACAACCAGAATCCTAATCCAAATGTGCAGAAGATCTCAGCTGAGATCAGAAGTCGACCATTAAATGCTGTAGTGGTAACCAAGGGAGGAGCTACGATAGGAGTGGATAGGTCATTTCCTAGTGTTGGACCTACGACTCATAAGCAGGTATGATTTGACGTCGAAGCAAAAAAAAAGGTAGTTCTGGAGGCATGAGATGCACTAATCAAGAATAATGGGAAGTCCCCACCTATAGGCCAAGAAGAACCTGTCTATGGCATGCCACCGATTTGTTATACGAAAAATTTGTAGAGGTCACCAGGGAAGGTCAGTACCTTGAGAAATTTTCTAGAAAGTTGCTTGACATTAGCGAAGCATCAAGATAAGCTGGAAGAGATAGATGGAATCTTGTATCGACAAGAGGAAGGGAGACATTATCCGATAGTAAACCGGTTGCACAGGAAGAATGCGGGAAAAGAAATGAGGATGAATTCCAAAATTGGTGCGTATGATGTAGATTCCATCATTTTGGATCTAGGATTAGACGTAAACATCTTGACTAAGAAAACGTGGGAAATGATGGGGAATCCACAGTTGGCATGGTCCCCTGTGTAGCTTTGATTGGAAAATCAAAGCAAAGTTACACCAATCGGTCGACTATCTGATAGATACCTGTCAAAGTAGAAGGACTGAAAACTTACGCAGATTTCGACGTCATAGAGATAGTCAACAACAAAATCCCATATCCTATGTTGTTGGGAATAGACTGGGCAATGGAGAATCATGCTATCATCAATTTTAAGAAAAGGATGATGTCTTTTGAAAACCATGACATGAGGGTCATTGCCCCGCTTCATCCACTCAAAGGGAAAAGATATGTCGAACCAATGAGGGATGATTTTACAGAAGGATGGGACAATGTCTTCAATGTTTCAGAATATTATGTCAATGCCACCTTTGATGGGGAATCAGGGTGGCAAAGTATCAGTTAGGCATTGTCAGACTCCGACGAGGCACTAGAAAACTAGCAGAATTGGTTGCATGAGGTGTCATTCAGAAAGTGTGCACAAATCACTTAGTCATTGAGATGGGTAGCGACAGAGGTATGTGATCTTCCCACATACGAAGGATTACCTAATCTGACACTCTTTATAGCCGAACAAAGACAAGGTATCAGAAGCACAGCGACTGCATGCGCCAGAAGAAGCATTGAAGGCTACTCCAGCAAGGTGGTGGGATGTGCACAAGTCATCAATAAGAGCTGGCAATTATGTCGACAGTTGATGGTAGTCAGATTTGGGGAGAATGAATGTTACTACGGGAATAAATATAATAAAAAGGGTGATCCAAGGGATCATATGGGAGAATGTCAAAGAGCATGGGAAATGAGACCGAAGCAGGAATGGGTTCATGCGTTCATCCATATGCTAGATGAAGTACCATAGAGCTGGTACATTGCAGCAGAACTGCGATGAGGAACAACTATGTGGGAACGATTGACCACTAGTTTTAGTCAGACATTCAACTTCACTAATAAGAATCCTTTCATCCACAATGCACTGCAGGAGAACTGCGCAAAGGTCACACAACATGCGACGGAGTATTTTCACCAAGTATCGCAGTTGTTGCAGACATTGAGCACTGTATTCGTCAAACCAGGCTGCTTCCAGGAGCAGAGCCAAGTACATCAGAGGTGTGAAGGGTCGTGGTAGATATTGTCAACCACTGATGAATCGTACAGGTTTTACCTAGTGCAATCACAATAGGGAATGAGGATTTGGATGCGACATTGCTAGGAATAGACACCATCAGTCTAGATGTAAACATGCTGCCGATGTTTATGTTGCATCGCACTCACACTGCGGTAAGCGAAGAGATCAATGACTGTGAATCAACAATGCATGATCAAATGGTAAGTTATAAATGACAGGTGTGAAGCATGGAAGCGGAGGTTGAATGAATCCGCAAAGAAAAGGAGGCAGTAATGGAGGAAAGGATGAAAGCAGAGGACATAAAGAGATTAGAACATGTCATCTCCATGGCATGTGAAGACGTGCCAGAAATAGGAAAAGACATGCTTGTAGAAGAAAAATCATTGAGGTTGGGCACAGTCATCGTAGATCTCCAGAAAGCGAATAAGTACTTGCAAACAAGGGTGGTGCCGAGAACACCACTAGAGTAAGTCGAGGAAAGGAAGAGCACAATCGAAGAGGCCACGACATAGATCGGGGTGATGGAGAAATAAGCACAGAGCATTGCAGATGAAATATTGCAATTTTTGGGGAGTGTCGTGCAGGACGAGCAGTTGCACCAGCTCAATGTCCAACTAGGAGAGGCAGAGGTGCAGTTAGAGGCACTGAGGGGATCGCTACTCCCCTAATGGAACAGATGATGAAGGAAATAGAGCTGAAAGAGTTGCAACATCGTTCCAACAAGGAGCGAACGAGGAAGAAAAGAAGGACGTCGCAGTTCGTTGAGCTGCAGACAAAAGAAGAGCAACTTGAGGTCAAGGCAATGCCAGTGATGACACAAATAAATGAAAATATGGAGAAGGTGCAGCAGATAGGAGGCGAGCACCTGACAGAGCAAGAAGTTGAAGACTGTGCAACACTCAAAGCTACGGCCAAGGAAGTTGTCGACGAGATCAAGGAAGATTACCACGAGTTCAAAATGAAGGTGGATG
This sequence comes from Larix kaempferi, assembly GCA_027924585.1. NCBI lineage: Eukaryota > Viridiplantae > Streptophyta > Pinopsida > Pinales > Pinaceae > Larix > Larix kaempferi. The sequence continues at coordinate 7,810,022 of BSBM01000155.1, read as the reverse complement.
CACCAACAACATCCGACTAAGGTGGATTGAGGGAAAGCCACAAGTTTGTGTTGGGGGCCTGTTGGCACGGGGTGAAGGTGCATAAGTTTTGGTACATTTGGCGATGAAAGGGACAACGACAAGGGTAAAGGACCAGTCATGGAGCTGATAAAGAGGAATTTAAGCGGATAAAACGAAGTATTTGGTTATTTAGTTAATTAATTAATGTGTCACTCTACAATGTGACCAAGTGTAACGGCCAAGTGAGCCTATAAATAGGAGTAGATTGTAATCCTAAGGGAATACCTTGGATAAGCATTTTTTTTGGGATATTTTTGGGTAACATCTTGTATCTCTTTGATCGGACCTTAGGTGTCTTTTTGTCTTTTCTTGATGTTGATCTACGGATCTGTTTTGTATTGGTTTTGCGGATGTATTTCTTGATGTTGCAATGTAAGATAGACTGAAGAATAATAAGAAGGAATGTTTTGATGACATCTATGTCTCTTTTACATGTCGCAGTATGATTGATTATGTGTTATCGCAGTATAATTGTATGTATGTCACAGCATGGTTAAATCTGGTGGATGTATGAATCTGTAATGTCGTAGTATTGTTATGTATCTAAGATTAGCTTCATATGTTTCTGTAACATGTGATTCCGTATATCTTATTAGTATGTTCTGATGTGAATGATGTTTATGTCGTTTTCTGGGTTGTATTGAGATTGAGTGTGAATGATGCATGTTCTTTCATATCTGCGGAAACGTGGTTCCTACATCCCCCTTAGATATATCGTGTGAAACTTCACTCGCTCTGTGCATGTCATTGAAAAGGATAAATCCTTTCTGGGATGATGTCTATGGGATATTGCGTTGACTTTTGTTGACACTAGTGCAAAGTGAACCCTTGTCGATAGATCTGTGTCAACACTCCTTGTAAATATTAACACAGGAAAAATCTTGAAAATGCTACCTTTGTGATGAAACGTTGAAAATCGTTTCTTAGAGCCTGAATATTGTATGAGTCCTCGACACCCTCCCCAATTGTCATATGGTTTTAATGTTCTATTCAACTTTAGTTTCAAGCTTATAACTTAGAAATGTCCTCCATTAAATCCAAGTATCCATAGTAGCGGAATCCTAACGATGGTTTTCGTGCTTCAACATTAAAGAAAACTTTAAAATTGCTTAATTTTACCGTCAAACTTCAAATATTTTAGAAATTGTGAACTAGATCTAAAAGGAAACCTAATGCAGTGCACTTCCATCAGTTCACGTGAAGATTTAAGTGGCACATGTGGAAGAAGCACATCATACTACATTATCATTTATAAAACAAGAATCAATGTTGCATAAATCACCCATGCAAGCTACTTTACACTGCCAATGATACATGTACAACCCTTGATGTATCCCATCCCGAGAAAGTTGGCCGAAGTTTAATATTGAGGAATTCTAAAAGCGATGGTGGGGTGCAAAGAAAAAAAATATCCTTTCTGTCATTAGGGAGTCATTTTGCTTCACGTCGATCTCAACGCTATCATTTAATCCAGAGTAACATCGTCTTGCATGAGTCGCAAAAGGTTCAATAGAAGTGGTGATATCATCTGTCAATATAAGTGGAAAGATGAAATCAGAGGAAATGTCATCATTATGCTTTTCATTGTAAAGACAAATAAATGCTGAAAAGCACTCTCTAACAGGCATAAAGCATGTAGGAGCAGCGAATCTCGAGCTCAGAGATATATTTTTTTTATTGTGCGATAATGGTGGATTGCATCAAACAAGACCTGAGTGCATCCTTCAATTACCTATGTTTCTCAATATATTCTTTTTGAACACGAAATATCAAAGAACTTTATAATAAAGGTCAATAAATAAGTGGAGAAATAAGCCTTTTTAATGACTGATTAGTCTAAAAAGTATATATGATAAAGAGCTAGTTTCTTGGCCTTCTCCTTACTTGTCTGTTATAGCTTAAAATGATACTTCTCCGTCTGTGACGACACTTGCATCGCTTGGTCGCATGACAACACTTCTTGAGATCAAGTTTAGTCACACAACAGGACACTTGTGGATGGAAGGGTCATGTGGGACACTTAACATGGTTGAAATTACCTCACTCCTGGTCCATTTGATGGTCATAACCCTTAGGAACACATATCCAGACCAAACCACCTTTTGAAAACCATCAGAAAACCCTGTTTTTGGCCATATTCCTACATGTGTGCAGTTATACTATGCAGAGAGTAGCGCCCACCTTGAAAAGTGCACAGGTTTGCAGTAGGAAGAGTAGGGCACTTTCCTGAATCAGTCAAAATCTCAAATTTTGGTCAAACTGGTTTGGTTTGGGAACCTCCTGATTGGTTATAACTGCTTTTCCTCTCCTTCATTGACTATATAAGGAACATTGAAGGGACATGAGAAGGGACCAAGCCCATAACAATGTTATGCTGTAGGAATGGAGACCCTCATCCCCCTCTCTTGTGCCTCAGTTTCCGATAAATCATAGCACAACTGATTAGAGGTTGGGATCCTTGGAGAACAGAAGTAGGAGACCTTGAATCTAGGTTTTGTGAAGTGCCAAGCTAGAAGGAAGGTATAATTTTATGTACTTATTCATTCATTAATAAAGATCAGATGTTCTTGCCTTTCCAAATATGACCTATTCATGTGTGTCTCAGATTTGATTACAATTTGCTTATAGTTTGATGTTTTCTTCTGTCATGAATATTAGTCTTATATATGTAGTGAAATGTATTTGAGAAAGGTATGAAGTTGTTTTGCAGGTGTGGGCATTGCGACACTGAATAGCATTGAAGAGCAAGGAAGAGAAAGTCTTGGATCAACCTTCTGAATAAGGTACACATCCTCCTAACCTTAATCTCTTTGCTTACTAGTTGTACTTGTAGAACATTTTTAGGTCTATCTTTCATCCTTGTAAGTTGGTAGTTTCTCCCCTGAACTATAGGTGTATTTTCCTCACAACAGAATGGCAACTCCGTTTGGGATTAGCCTATTTGCTTAGGGGTATCCAAGGTCATTTATTCAGTTTTTTTTGAAGGTATTTGTTCAATTTCTTGATTAGAATCAGTTATTAGGCTCTGTTTGACCCTCCTTGGCTCTTACAGACCCTTCCTAGCTCTTGCAGACCCTTACTAGCTTAGGTGTGGGGGTTTTTTGCTCTATTTTTTCAACTTTTCCCACATGGGCACTACTGTTGTGAAGCACAATAGCACATTCCCCTGTTTGGGCACTGGTCTACCTCATAGATAGTAGCGCACACATCCTGGAACTGAGTTTGTTGAGTTTTGACCCGTTTAGGGGGCTGTGGCTGCATTTTTTGGGGTCCCTGATGACCCTAGGTATGAGATAAACCACTGTAAGTGGTCTCCTATCCTTGTACTCATCCTATGTTCATGAGTTGGAACTTCTTTGATCAATTTTGGCTTGTTTGGAAAGTTTTGGGGCTTGTTGACCCAAGTTGGGGGGTTGTGGACCAGTTTGGTGTTTTGTACCCTGATTTGAGTCTGACTAAATCTGCTTGCTCCATTTCCAGTGGATTTGATACCTACTGAGTCTAGTTGAACCTGTTTGTATCTATTTGAGTGAAATTTCTCTTTAGACTGGTTTCTTATCCTCCCTTATGCTTTTAGCTTTCTTTTTGTAGTGAAATCTCAAGTGTCTTTGCTGTTGTTCAGGACCTTGACTACACTGTTTATGCGCAGACTTGACTTTACCAAACCATACTTCTTTGTAGTTCATTCTCTTTGTTTGGGTATGAAAGTAGGTTTCGTACACTTTTCCCAATGGTTGGCATGCTTACATCAATAAGAATCTGAAAGTCATATTGGTAGCTTTTACTGTTTCAATAAGGGAACTTGAAAGTTCTTTGCTTTTGCTTTGATAGTAGTTTACCTTCAATTTTAGTTTTGTTTTTCACCTTTGAAAAGCATAAAAAATTTTGATTTATTTTCTGAGTAAAGTACCTTGCAAGTAGCTTTAAAGGATTTAAGAGTGCTTTGCATCAAAAAAGAAAAAAAGTTTTCTTTTGCATACTTATTTGTTTGAGTAGATGCATTCTTAGGTTTTGAGTTTAATTTTGTACATTTAGACTTTATTTTTACCTTTTTGCATTCGAAAATACTAAAAATTGCATTTGCATATGAATTCTAGATCGTATCTTTAGGACTTGCATTGAAAAGAAAAGATTTGTTTAATGGTAAACATTTCATTTCAGTATTCTATCTCTGTTATAACCACTCTCACACACCCACTATCGTTTTTGAGTAAGAAGTAACCTTTAAAATGAACCGTAATAAAATGTACTAGTAACATTTTCATTTCTAGGTTACATTATTCACCAACTAGTTTTGGTGAGGATCTTGGGTTTAAAACACCTTAAACCACCCGAGATCACACATTACACAAAAATCGTATTTCGACTATCACAAGTAAACCCACCTCATTCAAAACTTTCCTGGGATCTATGCAGTAGGTCTTGTGAGTTCAGATTGTTGGGAATAACCTCCTACTTTCTGTTTCGAGCATATACCAGGATTGGATTGCATTTGGGGACTCTTTTGAGTTTCGGGCTCAGTTACCCTGCCCACGCCTTCTGATTCGACCAGAGACTATTCCCCCAAGAGTTTTCGGTGTGGTGCTATCCTTAGTATCTAACCATAGGATCATACACAGGTGACAGCGGAGGGTTATTTCTGTTGTACCTAGGACAAATGTGGGAGGAAATACCCTGGGTAACTATCCTTTTTCCTTCGTTGATCTGTTCTAGGCCCTCATCATCCCAGAATCTTCTCCAAAAGGCATCTATTTTCCTGGTTTGATTTACTTAGGACCTTTTTTAGTGGTGTGCTCTTTGTGCTACTTGTCTTAGTTTGCCTTAGAGAACTTCTTGCACATTTGAGCAGGAATCTATGTCTAGCATTCCGGTGAGCGCCAATCAAGGTACCCCTGTTCCAGGGGATCCTTGTGTTGTTCCATTCATTGGAAACATTGGTACTCCCTTAATGGCTACTCTTAATCTTCCTAGATTCACTATAGGGCTTCCGTTTTGGTTGTTCTCCACTCCGAATGCCTTGCATGCTCCTGATGCTTCTTTTGTAAGCACCTCAAATCAAGAGCATTAGAACCCTGTTCCTTATTTGCCAGTTGTTAGTTTTTCATAAATTTCAATCTGATCTAGGATCTTAACTGAGAGAAAAACATGTACAGCATATCTACAGCATATCAATCATGGACACAATAATGCAAGCACACAAGAAACACAGATTTTCACCGGGGAAAACCAAGAAGGTGAAAAACTCCGCAGCTTCCTAAGAGATAGATAGAGCAATGATACAACCCAAGTACAAGAGATAGTCTTCTGTAGCAGCAGCTTCTCCTTCTCCACAAGTGCGCTACTCTCCAAAGAGAGTATGAGTGAGAAAGTGAATGATCAAATAGAGTGCCTACTGCACTCTATTTATACTTGACTTGACTTGCCTAATAACCTTTACTAGGTCGGCCTTAACTTAACGACATAACATAATGCTGATAGGGCCAACCTCCAATAGGGTGGTCTAATAACCCTTTGACCCACATGACTTATACAGGGCCGACCCCACCAAGGTGGTCTAATAACCCATCAAGTATAAGTTACGACACTTACAATATAAATGACGACACTTTCGTATAGAGGGATAATAACATCTCTATAGGAATACAATATACATATATGAAATACATTCCGAAGTTACAAATACATCAACACTCCTTCTTAACTAGGAAGGTATTTCTGGACACAGGTCTTCTAGCACAAGTCTTCTTCTCTGGATCATCGTCACTGGATCATCATCATCGAATCATCGTCATCGTCATTGCTGCTTCTATATCAATCAATCTCTGAATCTACTCATCATAGGAAGTTCTATAGAGCCAGTCCTTTTTCATACTGGATGTAGGCCCACCAACTGCAGGTCTTCATCATCACTGGCCATACTGTGGAATTCTCAGGACTTATTACGTGCGTCACAAAACCTTGAAAGAGCATCTAGGCTGTTACGAGCACACAACTCTACCTGTTGGATATCTGAAGGATGTATTATATGTGACCCCACCACAAAACCTTGAAAGAGCATCCCAGGTTGTTACAGGAACACAACTCTGACCTATAGGATCTCCCAGGGCTGTATTATATGTGGTCACCACAAAACCTCGAAAGAGCATCCCAGGCTATTACGAGCACACAACTCCGACCTATAGGATCTCCCAGGGTTGTACTATATGTGGTCATGGAAAAACCTCGAAAGAGAATCCCAGGATTTTACGGGTACACAACTCCGACCTATAGGATCTCCCAGGGATGGATTATATGCCATAGGACAAAACCTCGAAAGAGCATCCCAGGACTGATTACGAGCACCCAACTCAACCTATCGGATCTCCCAGGGCTGGATTATATGTCCTCCCAAAGCAAAACCTCGAAAGAGTGTTTTCCAGATATCCCAGGGCCACATTACATGCCATAGGTAAAACCTCGAAAGACTATTTGCAAACCTCCTAGGGCTGGATTATATGCTTATCTGCACAACCTGTTCCACGGCCACAGAGTATCAACCTGATACTCACCATACATCATCCTGATGTACACATGATCATCCTAATCATCATCACTGCATCATCCTGACGCATGTTATCTGGAGCAACATCCTGAAGCTCGTCATCCATGATCATCCTGATCATACAATGCATCCACCTGATGCATACGAAGTATCTAGCCAATACATATCATCATACATGATCCACCTGATCATACACAGATACATGGTCCAAGCATCCAACATGATGCATATACAAATATATCAAGCATCCAACATGATGCATACATGCATACATATAAATGATCCAACTGATCATATCCAGCATCCAACATGATGCGTACATACATACATATAAATGATCCAACTGATCATAACAAGCATCCAACATATGCATACATACATATATAAATGATCCAACTAATCATACATAGCAGAAACTAGAACATCGTCCCGATGCTCATCATCCAGCGCTTATATACACAGCCATGGGAAGGATACTCCTCTCACAGTGCTTGGAATGGCTCCAGCAAATGTGTCCATCACTTCTTCCTCAAAGTGTCATCAATCTGAAGAACACCAATCTTGTCTCTGAAGTACTCGAACTTCACTTTGGCTAGTGGTTTCGTCAACACATCTGCAACCTGCTCATCCGTCGAAACATACAGGAGCTTCACTGCTCCTCTCTGCACCATATCCCTGATATAGTGATATTCGATCTCGATGTGCTTCGACCTGTCGTGGAACATCGGGTTCTCAGACAGCTTCACACAACTCTAGTTGTCACAAAAGATACCAGTAGCCTCCAACGGGGGATCAAATAACTCAGACAGTAGCTTCCAGAGCCATACTGCCTCACAACTAGTCGAACAAGCTGCAACATACTCTGCTTCAGCTGTACTCAGTTCTACGCAGGACTGCTTCCTGCTAAACCAATAGATCACACCTGATCCCATACTGAAGCAACACCCAGAAATGCTCTTCCTATCTGTAGCACTGCCTGCCCAATCTGAATCAACATAACCCTACAGGTTAAACTAGTGATTCGCATCATACTTGAGCCCATAATCAATTGTACCCTTCAGGTACCTTAGAATATGCTTTACAGCAACCAAGTGAACACCTCTGGGATCTGTCAGGAACTTGCTCAATGTGTTCACCGCAAAGCAAATATCTGGTCTCGTGTTCATCAGGGACATCAAGGACCCAATCATCTGACGATACACTGTGACATCAACCAGATTAGATGAAGCATCACATAGACACTTCAGGTTCGATGCCATAGGTGTGGCCATGGCCTTGCAGTCCATCATCTCGAACCTCTTCAGGATCTCCATTGCATACTTCCCTTGTCCAAGGAAGATTCCATCTATACTTTGCCACACCTCCATGCCTAGAAAACAGTGCATCATCCCCAAGTCCTTCATCTCAAACTTGGCTGCAATCTTCCTCTTGGTATCGAAAATCAATCCATCCTCTCCCGTTACAAACAGGTCATCCACATACAAGAGTAGTATCACAGGATTGCCTTCCTCAACCTTGTAGTAAAGGTTGGAATTTGCTTTGCTCTTAGTAAACCCCAAACTAGATAGAAAGTTGCCTATCCTACCATACCAAGTTCTAGGAGCATGCTTCAATCCATACAAGGCTTTCTTCAACCTGCATACATATGGCTCTCTGTTATATGTCTCAAAACCGAGTGGCTGCTCCACATACACTTCCTCTTCAACTACACCATTCAAGAAAGTTGTCTTGACATCCATCTGGTGTATCTTCCATTTCATCACTGCAGCAAGTGCAAGTACTAATCTGATGGATGTGTACCTGGCTACAGGAGCAAATGTCTCTTCATAGTCTATCCCCTATTTCTAGGAGAAGCCACGAGCTACAAATCTCGCTTTGTATTTCTCTATGCTTCCATCTACAGCATGCTTGATCTTATAGATCCACTTGGAAGTCACAACAGACTTCTCTTCAGGCCTTTGGACTGCTTCCCAAACATCATTCTTCATGATTGACTGGTACTCCTCGATCATGGTATTCTTCCTGAATCCTGGGAACTTCAATATCTTCAATATCTTCAATAGATAACTTTGTTGCTGAACAAATGTTGTAGTCCTTCTTTTGTAGGTGACGGTATATGATCTTTCCTACAAAACAAGTTAAATTGCATGATTAGAAACATCTCATAGTTTTCAAAACAAATTCTTACACATAAAGAAATATGTCATACAGTCATGCAATTATTTTAGCCAATGCTTCAATACAACATTCATCCACATCCTGTAACTTTCTAGATGTCTTCGAATCTCTACTAGAACATTGTTAAGAGTTTGCACTACTCCCAACATGTCAGCAAAGAGGTTTCATTCTAGATAAGTAGCAATGGAATGTTGTACAGTGCCATAGACCACTTACCCATTACATGCATATTAGTAGTATGTTGTTTATTAATGCGATTATTCTAATATGCAAAAATACAGAGCCTAATTCTAGGAACATCAGTATATACATCATTGAACAATATTATTTAAACAATCAAATATGCAAGAAATGATAATTCAAATACTTATCTTTGTTTGTTTGTTGGGTTGACTCCCTCTCAGTCTTTGCTTCCTTTTTGCAACTCCATTCTGATGTGGATTGTGAGAAGTGGTTGACTCCCTCTGAATATTTGCATCCTTGCAAAAACTATTGGAGTGTGCTCCCTCTTGATCTTTGCTTCCTGGATTACCTGTCCTTGAACTTATATCCATCCTCGATCACTATGCATGCTTACAAGTATCATTATTGTGATATCCTCGAGATCTCATACATAATCATACATTTATTAGTATAATCTGAATACTATCAGAAACACAATAATCTTAAACATGTATAGTAATGATCATTTTAAACACAGATAATAAACATTAGTATTCAAGGTTTATATAGGACTCTTTTGGTTAGTCATATCATCAATTAAAGTAATAAACATAATATGCCTAAACACATGATTACTAAAACCCATAATTTCATGAATAATCATAATCAATCATGCCAAGTATACTTATATAAGATATCCTAACACAAGGTAGGATTTTAACTTGATATAGGAAAAACATACCTGGATTAGCATGTTATCTAGCTATGTCTAGCATACCCACATGATGTCTTCTTGTTCTTGAATGACTTGTGCTAGTAACCTGCATATCTCATAAGTTAACCATTATAGATCCAAGTTATACATACCTCGTAAGTAGATCTTCTATGTGATCCATGATAATGAATGAATCTTTGTCTTCATGTCTCCATGGTCATATGTTCTTGAACTAGAACATGATTAGAGGACAACATCAACCTCATACAACACCACAAGGCATTAGTACAATCATAAGTGTCAAAACCCTAATCAATGAATATTTGCATTCATAATTTTATTAAGGTGATACGACAAGTCTAAAGTTAATCAAGATTGTACTAACCTTAGTGAAAACAAACATACCATAAACTTAATAATGAACAGATATCGAAACATACCTGGATAAGTCATACATGTCGAGATTGCTTGTAATCTTCTTATGTAAGGTCTTAGCCTCATCTCCCTCTGAAATAGGAACTTCTTCACTTATGCAGGTGACCAAACTATTCTCTTCTAGGATTAACCCAATCCACTTGATTTGCAAAAATTGGATCTAGAGCTGGATTAGGGTTTGTCAGAGAAACCCTAAAAATTCAAACTTTGAATTTCAAACTTCTGAAAGGATAGAAGGATGCGCCTTGATGAGCTGATCAAGCTATTATACTTAGAATTTGAAAACTACAAAGTTTCACCCCTCAAAATTGCCTTTGAAACTTCTGGATCTTCTGGACAGGATCTCGAACGAGAGTTTGATAAGGCCCACCCTTCTTCCCAACCAAATGGTTCAATCCAAATCTCTAAACTTCTATTTTTTTGAGGAGCTTCCAGCCGTGGTCACAGACTTAAAAAATTCCAACTTTTGCAGAAGCCCTAATTTTCCACTTTTCAGATCAAAGTCCCGAACTAGGGTTTGATCAAGCTTGGCCTTCTGCCCAACCAAAAAATTTGATCTTGGTCTCTAAATTTCGATTTTGATGAGTAGCATTCATCCGTGGTCTCCGATTACAAAAATTCTAACTTTCTCTGAAACACTAATTCCCGAAGCCATGAATGAAGGTGCTAAAAAGCAAATTCTGTTTTCACAGAAATATGCACCTGATTGTTTCTGGTGTAACTCCGAAACTACAGATCCACAGGGTTTGAAAATTCTACTTGTCGTATCCTAACCTGTCGTCTTTCCAACCCCATAGGTATGACCTCAATTGCATTCTCTGGGAGAGAGTTATGCCAAGTGTCGCAATGTGACCTGTTTATGGGATAAAACAAGAGAGCGAACTTCTACGGAGTGCCACGTGTCATTGGTTCACTTTCGGCCTCTGAAACTTCAGCCTATGAAAGTACAGTCCGTTCCCTAACTGTAACTGTTTATGAAATTTCATTTGGAGCTTCCTAGCCCAAGTTATGACCTTTTTTACTAGGTCACCTGTTTATGACTCAGATCTGGAAGAGGCAGAAACCCTATATTGTACAGATCATAAAACACAAAGTAAAACGAATTAGAAGTTGTGCCTTGGACACAAGGTACATATGGATTTTATATTCGACCTTTAATAGTTTCAGATCCTGAAACCTCTCCAAAATGGATTTATAGATAAATTTCTACGATGACTGGTTTTTGCTATATCAAGCCCTAACATCGCAAGTGCAACAAGTGTCATACATGCCATACCATGCCTTCTTTCAGGCTAGCTCTGATATCATGTTAATTTTTCATAAATTTCAATCTGATCTAGGATCTTAACTGAGAGAAAAACATGTACAACATATCTACAGCATATTCTTCTCTAGAAGCAGATTCTCCTCCTCCACAAGTGCGCCACTCTCCAAAGAGAGTATAAGTGAGAAAGTGAATGATCAAATAGAGTGCCTCCCGCACTCTATTTATACTTGACTTGCCTAATAACCTTTACTAGGTCGGCCTTAACTTAACCACATAACATAATGCTGACAGGGACGACCCCCAATAGGGTGGTCTAATAACCCTTTGACCCACATGACTTATACAGGGCCAACCCCACCGAGGTTATCTAATAACCCATCAAGTATAAGTTACGACACTTACAATATAAATGATGACACTTCCGTATAGAGGAATAATAACATCTCTATAGGAATACAAACACTTCCGTATAGAGTAATAATAACATCTCTATAGGAATACAATATACATATATGAAATACATTACGAAGTTACAAATACATCAACACCAGTAACATCTTCTCCTCCTCCTTCTACCTCATGTGGCGAAAGTAGCAATACTAGTAACCAACAGTCTAAAAGGAATATACGGAGGAAGAATAGGAAGAAGATGCCAAAACAAGGGGGCACCAACTCAGCCACTGCAAGTCATGCTGGGGGAAAGCACCCTGCCTCTGCAAATAATGCACGCAGCACCTACCCAACCTCTGGAGGTCATGCTGGAAGAAAAATTTTAGTCACTGAAAATCACACTAAAAGTTTGTCTTCAACCACTGTCAGTCATGTTGAGGACATGTCATTGATCACTGCTAGTCATATTAATGACAAGTCAGCAGCTCCTGTGAGTCATACTGGAGACACCAGATCAGCCACTGCCATTACAGAGGCACGAAGAGTGTGGTCCATGTCTGAAGAAATCTCTACTCCTGAGTTGTCTATAGATTCCCTACAGTCAGATCAACCTTTGGTTGATAAATTTGTTGAACCAAAAGAGTTATTAGTCAATCCCACTCTTCCTTCAGAGAGTGAAGTGATCGAATCGATGCAATCTTGAACCGATCCCATCGGTCCTGCAAAGATTGATGCACCTACTCCGGAAGTCTTCTGCATTACAAGTTTGGATGTTCCTAAAAAAGGGGGCACTTCATATGTGCCATGTGAACCCCTACCAAGCCCTAGGATTGTTTCCTTTGATTGGAATAGTCTAGCTGAACCTCGTCTTCCTTCTTCGACACCTTTCCAGATAAAGGTTGATATCGGGAACCATACGGTTGATCAATGCATCGTAGATGAAGGAGCTTCTGTTAGTATCTTATCCACTTATGCTTGGAGATATTTAGGTTTCCCTAATGTTATTCCAGCTGTTAATTGGCCGTTGACCTTCGATAAAAGACCTAGTGAATCGTTCACATTCCTCCCTCAGGTACCTCTTACTTTGGGTGGAAAAACAGTCTTAGTTGATTTTATGGTTTTAAAGGACCTTGTGGACTTTGATATGATCCTCGGACGTGATTACATTTATGCTATGAATGCTGTGGTGTCTATGCTCTTTCGTGTGATGCATTTTCCTCATAGCGGAAGCATCGTCACTATCAACCAGCTTGCATTCGTTGATTCTCCTTATTACCCAATTGTAGACCAGTCAGATCCCTCGTCATTAGGCACTACTATGTCACATGGGACTTATGTGGCATATTGTACCTTGAGTTCAAATGCTACTGAGAAGAAGTCTCTGAGTTCATGCTTACCTTCTCGGGACTTAGTCCCAGCTTTTGACCAAGTGACACCTCCATCTGAATGTTTAGATATGTGTTCTATCTGGGATGATATACTTCCTTCTGATGAAGTTTTCTTAGAGTCCATAGTATAGTCTTCCATTCATTTGGATGTTGATCCAGTTGCAGCTATGTCTAGCCCCGGTTTGACCTTAAAGTCTGATCTTCCTACTGTTGAGTCTTTGAACTCTCCTATAGATCCGCAAATCGGTGTTCCTGCTGAGTTTGATTTTGCTTCTAAAAATTTCAACTCCCGTGATGATGAATTTGTTTCTGTAGATTCCATCATGTCCTTCAACTTTGATCATCATCCCGAAGTCGATCTTGTTGATTGTAAGTCCTCGCGCTTGGGTACCATATTGTCTTCATTTGAAAACTCTGCCTTGTTTATGCCTGGTATTGATGATAGTGAAGTTGAAAGTATTTTTACCACAGTGACTTGTATCGGGTCTTTCTTTACATATGTTTTATATATGAGCTTGGTAGTTTCTTGGGGATAGGATACTTAGTTGGATGTATACTTGCTTACTGGTCCTTTTCGACACCTTGTGCGACCATGTCAGGTATATTCAGAACCTTGCATATAGGTTTAGGCTTCCCTACTATTATGTTGCATTTGAACCTTTTGCCATCCGAATTCGCCATAGGGTCGAACCTGTTGGATATTGGTGTGTTATCCATCTCTTTATGCATTGTGCACCAGTCTGATAGCAAAGCCTACCTAACATGGGTCACCCTAGTCAGCACCCTTATGCCATTTTGGTGCCCATGTTGAGTTTTTCTCATAGGCTCTAGAGCCTTTTTAGATTTACCATGACTTTGAGAAGAAGCCTCATATCTTTCTTCCTCGTATATTTCTGGCCATCCCTGATAAGGCTCCCATATTTGTGTTCAAGTTGTATATGCATCTGTTATGATCCCGCTTGCGCTAATGAGCCTAATGCCAACTTCCACGCTTTTAGCTTGTTATATAAGCTTCCATCTCTGATCTCATTTACGTTAAGCCCTGTATCATTTTTCCTTTGCAATTTGACACCTTTTACCTGGAGGAGACACACCCTGAGTGTTCTTATCTTGCTCATGTTCCTTGCATTAGGCATAGATTTGTTCCATGCGCTTGGAGCTAGTTTCGCATGTCCCTGACACTCGTCTCCTCCCTTTTCGAGCATTCTTCTACCTTTACCTCGAGCTCGTTAAAAACAGTAAGTAGGTTACGAGCATTCTTCTACCTTTACTTCGAGCTCGTTAAAAACAATAAGTAGGTTATGAGCATTCTTCCACCTTTACTTCGAGCTCATTAAAAACAGTAAGTAGGTTTTTAGTATTCTTCCGTCTCTCCTTTGAGCTCGTTAAAAACAGTAAGGAGGTCACGAGTTTACTTTTTTGGGCTCGTTAAGCCTTTACGGAAAAGATCCCTATGGAGTTCTTTTAAGCCCTTTTCAGACTCCTTAAATAGGAAAAGTTTTTCGAGCATATTTGTCTTTTCGGGCTTGTTAAAATAACTGAACGGACATCCACTTAGGTATAGAATTACCCCTTTTCTGGGCCTTGGTGGATAATTTACGGAAAATGTATACTCTGGTATGTGGTAGAAGAGTTCTTCTTCCATTATTTTACACTTTTTCGGGGAAGGAGACTAACTTTACGAAAAAGGACCTTTGGAATCATCTTTAGGGTTTTCAGACTCTCGAAATGTGAAAACACCAAATGAGCATTCACCTACTTGGGCTCGATGTGAAATCCATGAGATGGTTGATAGAGGACTGTTTAGGTTTTTCAACTCTATAAGCAAGAAAACACAACCGAGCAGAGACCAATCCGGGCTCGATATAAAATCCATGGATAGGTGTATGGAGTTTTCTTCTAGGTTTTTTAGACTCCTTAAATATGAAAATACCGTCGAGCATGCTTTAGTTCTTTGTCAAGCTTGTTAAAAAACGAAAAAGGTAAGGCAAGGGAATAATGTTAAAATATCTTTCAATATGATGGCAGCAAGTCAACTATCTTCTTGAACAAAGCACCTGTTTTGAGTCTATGAAACAAGTTGGGTTCTAGTGTTGGCCTTAGGATAAACCTGATCTCAGAGTTCTTACTCCTCCGTTTGGTTAGTCTTCCAATCATATGGAGAATCTGTTATTGTCTCCTACATCGCGGATTTGCATCGTGGTCTCTTTGTGTTAAAAGCTTCCTAAGTCACTCTTGTGTCGTGCTCACTGTTCAAGGATACAACCTGTGTCGGCCATTCTACAGTTTCCTTGACCTCATGCGTCGACCATTCCTTGGTGTCACTATGTTTCATCATGTGTTCAATCCTGCTCAAAATCAGCTCATACCTGTTGAGTGTCCCTCGTGTTGGATGATAGAGGATGCCTTAAGGCCTCCCTTCCGATGGACTTCTTCCCATCGACTTCAACTCATTGTGCTATGGGAATGAAGTTTAGAGTTTCGGTTAGTACCTTTGGGGATTGCAGTAATTAGTGGTAGTTTCCCTCGCTATTGGATAGATGGGAATACATCAATGTCTCCTATCCGATGTATTCTTCAATTGTTCTATGGAAAGACCATGTATTCACACTTGCTTGAATGTAGTAAGTACCTTGGGTTCCATTTTCATTATTAGTGGACACCCTCGCGTTTGTTAACACTATACATCAATGACTGGTAATCAAACGATACCTCCCATGTTCGACATCAACTCATTTATTCGCATGGATATGTTTGTACCTTGGGTTGTTTTTGGATGAAGACCTTGGGATCCTCGATAGCATCACCTTATTTATGTTATCGCCCAAGTTGCGCAAGACTGAGCCACACTATTTTTGGCTCTTGATGAGACATAGATCCAGCTTGTTCTCTATGTCTATGTTCTCCAGTTTTGACATAGATCCACCTTGTATTTATGTGGCTATGTTTACACTTATGTTCCTCATGGATCCACGCTTGTATTCTAGTGGACATGATATATGCATTTGTATTTGGATCATTATTGTATCCTCTTGGAGGTCATGTTCCACTATTTGAACATGGACAGTTGCCCCAAGGATGAGTTTGTCTGATATTTCCTTTGCTTTCAGGTACTTCATTTGAGCCTATGATTCTTGGTTTCTCCAGTTACTCCGCTTCCATGTTTTAACTCTTTATTATTTAAAATGTATTTCGGCCATCGTTTCCCTCACTCCCTCTGACCTCACATATTAGGGGGCATCTGTTATAGCTTAAAATGACACTTCTCCATCCGTGACGACACTTGCATCGCTTGGTCGCATGACGACACTTCTTGAGATCAAGTTTAGTCACACAATAGGACACTTATGGATGGAAGGGTCATATGGGACACTTAACATGGTTGAAATTACCTCACTCCTGGTCCATTTGATGGTCATAACCCTTAGGAACACATCTCCAGACCAAACCACCTCCTGAAAACAATCATAAAACCCTGTTTTTGGCCATATTCCCACATGTGCAAAGGTATCCTATGCAGAGAGTAGTGCCCAACTTGAAAAGTGCGCAGTTTTGCAATAGGAAGAGTAGGGAACTTTCCTGAATCAGTCAAAATCTTGAATTTTGGTCAAATTGGGTTGATTTGGGAACCTCCTGATCAGTTATAACTGCTTTTCCTCTCCTTCATTGACTATATAAGGAAGGTTGAAGGGCCATGAGAGGGGACCAAGCCCATAACAATGTTATGCTGGAGGAATGGAGACCCTCATCCCCCTCTCTTATGCCTCTGTTTTTTATAAACCCTATCACAACTGATTAGAGGCTGGGATCCTTGGAGAACAGAAGTAGGAGACCTTGAATCTAGGTTTCGTGAAGTGCCAAGCTTGAAGGAAGGTATAATTTTATGTACTTGCTTCATTCATTAATAAAGATCAGATGTTCTTCCCTTTCTAAATATGACCTATTCATGTGTGTCTCAGATTTGATTACAGTTTGCTCATAGTTTGATGTCTTCTTCTGTCATGAATATCGGTCTTATATATGTAGTCAAATGTATTTGAGAAAGGTATGAAGTTGTTTTGAAGGTGTGGGCATTGCGACACTTAATAGCATTGAAGAGCAAGGAAGAGAAAGGCTTGGATCAACTTTCTGAATAAGGTACACATCCTCCTAACCTTAATCTCTTTGCTTACTAGTTGTACTTGCATAACATTTGTAGGTCTATCTTTCATCCCTGTAAGTTGGTAGTTTCTCCCCTGAACTATAGGTGTATTTTCATCATTATTCTTTTCATTGTAAAGACAAATAAATGCTAAAAAGCACTCTCTAACATGCATAAAGCATGTAGGAGCAGCGAAGCTCGAGCTCAGAGATATATTTTTTTTATTGTGTGATAATGGTGGATTGCATCGTACAAGACCTGAGTGCATCCTCCAATTACCTATGTTTCTCAATATATTCTTTTCGAACACAAAATATCAAAGAAATTTATAATAAAGGTCAATAAATAAGTGGAGAAATAAGCCCTTTTTAATGACTGATTTGTCTAAAAAAGTACATATGATCAAGAGCTAGTTTCTTGGCCTTCTCCTTACTTCTCTATTGATATTTGTTGACAAGCTTCTTGAATTCCTTTCACTTTCAACTACAAAATTGACACATTCATCATAGCAAGTTACGATTTCCATTGGGTAAGCAACCATGTTGATAGATTAGACACAAGCTGATCCATTGGCCATAGCTTTAGAAAGCGTAGCATGCTCACATTCCATATAAGCAAACATTATCAGTATGGAAAAGGATATTGTTGAATACAGATGGAGGATCGATATCCTTGAGCATTAGATAAAAATACACATTACGCGCTAACACAGTTTGTAATGAATACTTCGATTTTCTAGTTCGATGCACTCACCATCACAACTCTAATTGTCTCAAATAAATTAGTAGTTCTTAATCCTCATGTCACTTCACCTCAAAAGTTTATCAAAACTCTTATAAAATTTATGTCGTTAGTCAAACCTATGTAACTGTAATTGTATCCCTCTGCATCACCATATGTTGTTGTAGTATAAGGTTATGTTGATGAGTTAGGGAAGCCTACAGTCTGTCAGACCTTCCCTTCTTTAATTCTACTCGATCAAAGGGAATCAATTCTTGCAATTCTTATCGAGCTATCAATTCTCAGTTCAATGCAGATATGGATGCCACCAATTAGTGTT
This sequence comes from Larix kaempferi, assembly GCA_027924585.1. Taxonomy (NCBI): domain Eukaryota; kingdom Viridiplantae; phylum Streptophyta; class Pinopsida; order Pinales; family Pinaceae; genus Larix; species Larix kaempferi. Next base: position 7,791,685 of record BSBM01000155.1, on the reverse strand, counting down.
AATCCTTTCGCCAATTCCCAGCTAAATGGAGATCATAGTTAAGCCTTTTTCCAACTGGATTGATATGGTTATAGTGTATTGTGTCTACTACAAAGTATTGTGTCTATTTTTTCTCATGTAACTGTTTATCGATCAATAAAGAGTCAATGCAAAACAAAACCTAAAGCAGGGACTTGTTACTATGCATCCACGCTTGTTTAAGATTCAATTATACACTAATATCGATTACCATCGCATTGCAAAGTGGATTAGACCTTGCACCAAGGTGGTTTCTCGGAGTAAGAATAGAGATAGAACCAGTGGTGATATTCCTAGCCTATGTGAAAAAGTAGATCCTAATATTCTTGAAAGTTAAGAATAAAAAAATTGTACCACTATGTATTAAAGTGTACGTTCAGTAAATTTGGTAGAATAAAAATATTATTATTTTAATCCACCATTCTTATAAAGATAGGAATTGATGTTGGGATAAATTATATCTTCTTAGTTTTGAGCAATGGTATATTATTTCTTAAATAAATAACAACTATTTATATGTACACACACAGACCAGTCATCCGTCATGAAAAATTAAGCAAAAACATGAAGTGTCACTAATAAAAAAAAATAGTTGGTACTTTTGGGGTACATTACACCTAAATATATACTAACTAAAAATACCTACTGGGTAGGTTTAAACATAAACAAAGATTGAATAACTAGCAGTTCATTGAAAGGAAAACCACATCAAGCCCAAGGACACAGTGTGGAAACACTCCAAGCAATTACCAAGGATTAGGATGATATAATGATTGAAATATTGAAAAAGAGAGAAGCGTTTGATCAAGTGATTGAATGATAAGAGCTCATTTACAATATGAAATTAGAAGAGAGAATGGAGAAACATGTATGAACCAAATGTTATGTAGATTAATCATGCCTCTAGATATTATCAATTTAGTTAGTCGAAAGTCATCAATTGAATATCAGAGAAGTTGAATGAATGCTCAACTCATTGGTTGATTGATCACTTGACTGAATGGTCAATGAGGCAGTCGATTGTATGGGAGGATCGGCTAGAAAAAATGACTAATAAAGGTAACATTGCAGTATTTTAGGAAAATGTTAGAATTCAAGACCCTTATTTATGTAGTAGATCAACCTCAATTCAAGGAGGTTTGTCAAATGTAGAGACTATATAAGAATTACCCTATGGGTTGTATTGACGTACTGTATCATGAAGAATAGTGAATTATGAGATAATGCATTGTTGTGTTATGATTATAATGTGTTGTGCTTAATTGTTGTAAATGGGGTTTTTCGAAAACACCTTTGATCTTGGAATATATTTATCCCTTATGTTATTTTATGTCATATGTTCTATTGTTTAAAGGGTTTCCCAAAATGGTTTCAATGCTATTGTCTTGAAATCGTAGCAAGTTAGATCTATGGATTGATTGAATCTGGGATAGATATTTTTCAATTGAAACTATTTAACTTGCACCAAATCTGTAAGATATCAAAACGATATCTTTCAAGAAGGAATCGATTATTTTGAATGGCCATAACTATGCAATCTAGGCTTATATCATGGAAACAATACCGAGTAAGAAAGGACTCTGGAAGCATACCAAGAAAACCACTCCATGTTAAGATCCTAGTGGGCGGCCTTCACTAACATCTCCGAGTTTTGGTGTAACAGTTTGTATCATTTGGTATCAGAGCCTCAACCCAGTTTCGAGTCACATAGCAGGTGGAAACGTCGACATTGTAGTGTTCGTTCTGGGCTCGTACAAATCAAAGGGGACACCACCGTACGGGCGCACATCCATCCCAGCGTCTGGACTGCGAAGCATGGTGGGTTGTTAAGATCCTAGTGGGATGCCTTCACTAACATCTCGGGGTTTTTGTGTAACAATTCATATCACTCCAGATCTGATGGATGACCAGGATAAGGTTGTGATCGACGGGAAGAGCGATGAGGATGTTTGGGTCATCACAACCTACATTTTAAATGAGATTCAAGCTATAACAATACAAGTGGGATCGACTGTCCTCATGCTATTTGGAATACAATGAAGTTGTTGTTTGATAATTTTAATGCAATTCAAGTGATCCAAATTTGATCTCTCTATAATCTCATTCCTTTGAAAAAATTTAAAGACTATTTGACTCATATCAAAGAAATACAATTGAAATTTGGTGAATGTGGGAATTTTTTTCCAAAAAAGGATGGAAAACTAATTGAATTCGTCCTAATGAATTTGGAGACACCTTATTATGTGTTTTTCTCCTCATTCCACACCAATTGGATGTCACATAAGGAATATGGTAAGGTAAGGATTTTACCTTTCATGCTTTCTGTGATTTATTGATTAAGGATTAAAAAAAACTCCTTAATGAAGGGAAGCTTGGTACAAGACACCAAGCTCACCTTATCAAAGGAAATGTCAATTAGAATTATAAAGATGACAAGGTTGATCAGGAACCCTGAATAAAAAATAGGAGTGTATCGATGAACCTACTAAAGGAAATACTAATGATTTGACATCAACTAAGAAGAATTGAAAGAAGAAAACATGTCACTACTATGGAAAGGTGGGACATGTGGAGAAAACTTGTTGGAAGAAGGAAAAGGATTTTATAAGAAAAGGTCAACTATCCGATCTTTGATTTACCAATCAACATGTAGATAATTTCACCTTTTTTGTTAGCACTTCTCATGCATTACGTGTCCACAATGCTTAGACCGAATGGATATTCAATTATGGCTACAATAATCATATGGCTAAAGATGCTTCTATATTCTCTTCATTAAGTGGAGCTCCATAACAAATAAATTATGTTGTTGATGATATTCCCTTATTGTCACTGGAAGCGAAGATGTTGAATGTCGACATGTTAGAATCTCCAATATCTATAAAGTGCCTAGCTTGAGCGTGAACTTGATGTCGAATGCTCAACTTACACGGGATATAAAGAATGTTAAGTTTTGGTGAGATTATTTTATCATAAAAGATCTGAGGCATTGGGGAACATATATTTCTATAGGCTATCTAGATCCCAAAGACTAACTATATAAGTTTTGTGACTCTCCTAGGCATGATTATTGACAAATAAACCTGTAGATAATTTCACCTTTTTTGTTATCACTTTTCATGCAATACATGCCCACAACATTCAAACCAAATGGATAGTCAATTCTGGTTATAGTCATCATATGGCGAAGGATGCTTCTCTATTCTCTTCATTAAGTGGATCTCCATAACAAATAAATTATGTTGCTGATGATTATTCCCTCATTGTCACTGGAAGTGAAGATGTTGAATGTCAACATGGTAGAATCGCCAATGTCTATGAAGTGTCTATCTTGAGCATGAACTTGTTGTCGATTGATCAACTTACACGAACTAAAAATATTGTTATGTTTTGGTGAGATTGTTTTATCATGATAAAGGATCTGATGCATCTACAACCATATATTTCTATAGGATATATAGATCCCAAAAACTAACTATATAAGTTTTGGAACTATCCGAGGCATAATTTCACCTTTTTGGTCAGCACTTCTCATGCATTACTTGCCCACAACACTCAGACTGAATGGATAGTCAATTCTGGTTACAATCATCATACGGCTAAGGATGCTTCTCTATTTTGTTCATTAAGTGGAGCTACATAAAAAGTAAATTATGTTGCTAATGATTATTCCCTCATTTTCATTAGAAGCGAAGATATTGAATGCCAACATGGTAGAATCTACAATGTCTATTAAGTGCCTAGCTTGAGTGCTAACTTGTTGTCGATTGCTCAACTTACATAGACTGGAAATATTGTTACATTTTGGTGAGATAAATTATCTGAGGAATCAGGGAACATATATTTCTATAGGATATCTAGATCCCAAAGACTAACTATATAATTTTTGTGACTTTCATAGGCATTATTATTGACCAATAAACCTATAGATAATTTCACCCTTTTTGTTTTCACTTCTCATGCATTACATGCCCACAATGCTCAGACCAAATGGATAGTCAATTCTGGTTACATTCATCATATGGCTAAGGATGCTTCTCTATTCTCTTCATTAAGTGGAGCTCCATAACAAAGAAATTATGTTGCCGATGATTATTCCCTCATTGTCACTTGAAGCAAATATGTTGAATGTCAACATGGTAGAATCTCCAATGTCAATGAAGTGCCTAGCTTGAGCCTGAACTTGTTTTCGATTGCGAAAATTACACATACTGGAAAGATTGTTAAGTTTTGGTGAGATTGTTTTATCATAATGGATATCAGGCATCAGGGAACATATATTTCAATAGGCTATATAGATCTCAAATACTACCTATATAAGTTTTGTGATTCTCGTAAGCATGATTATCGATCGACTACATAAATTGCTCTTCCTAATGAATGAAGTCGAATTTAGCATGAACAACTCAAACATTCCAGCTTTCAAAGTTTGAAGATGATGGTAACAAAGAATATGGTTACAAGTCTCCTAAATACCATTCAACTTGATTGATTTTATAGCAGATGTGTGCTTGGAAAGAAACATCAAGCACCCTTTGATTTTGGGAAAGCATGGCGAGCACATGATCAACTGCAACTATTTCACAATGATCTATGTTGTATGAATTGTTAAATTTACAACATCATGAGTCATTCTCCAGGTCAATCTTGTGTGTCAATATTGCACCTCATGTGTCAAGGAAGTTCCTTATAGGATCCTAAGTTGGACTTAGGAAACTTAGAGAAGAATCTTGAGTTTGACTGAAGATGGTTAAGCTTCATGTGTTGAGGCAAGTTCTTTCTATGTCAAAGTGATGATGTTGTATAGTCTTGATAGTCAAAGATAAGGTCTTGTGTGTCAAGATAGATCATCATGTGTTGAGGTGGTGCTTTGCATTTCAAAGAATGTATGGTGTGTGATGTACTACTAACCATGGTTTAGCTATTAAGTCTCCCCTGGGGACTAGCCACCCCTAGAGTGAATTACTTTAGAAAATAACCACTTGGAATGATAGCAAGACAATATGATCATATCATTGGGAAAATATCCTTAAAATATTTGATATGATAATTAAGCTGGCACATGTGGACCATGTAGATAAGACAAGAAATAAAGATAATATGTGAAGATATGAGAGAATTCGAATTGCACATAAAATAATTAATTAAGAGATAATTCAAATTGTTAAACTTCAGTGAAGACTTCAGTAAATCAAAGGAGAATTCAAATTGATCACTACAATGATGTTAACAAGAGAGAATCAGTTAAAGAGAGTTAATGGAGTGATATCAAAGAAGATCTGGTTAACTAAGTGTTATTGCATGATGACACTTGAGTTGTGACACTTGCATGAAAACACTTAAGTACGCCACCTAACTAAGTGGTAAAGCTTTTAGTTAAGGGGCGAGTTCATCCTAAGACTCAGTTCCGTGATTTAATGCACTACATGAGAAGTGGGGTGCTCTTCTTCATGCAATATTGATACATCCAGATGGAGGGTGAGTTCATCATGAAGTCAGAAGTTAAAAATAGAAGCCGATGCATGTGAAGAATGTATGAATATTTTATACAGGATTGAGGAATTCAATGTCATGAAAATTCTCTTCTTCCTTGAAGGAAAGGCGCTTCTATTACGCAGGATATTATTACAAGTCTCTCTTCTTTATCTTTCTCTTTCTTTGTAATTGCACCGAGGGTGCTTGATGTAAAATAAATTCTCTTCTATCTATCAATATACTAAGGAAGTTTTTGTTGGGGTTTTATTCCTAAATTCATAGAGGATTTACCGAGGGTAGATTCATTTGTTGAATGTGATTTCTTATGTGTATGATTGTTATTTGATTTCAAGTACTATTACATTTCCGAATTAAAGATAAAAAATTAACATGGTATTAGAGCTTAGGGTATGAAATATCTAAGTTCAACAATCAAGCTTGAGCCTACGTAGATCCTGAGTTTGTATAGTACTTGAAGAATTATGGCTTCAATCTCAGTAAGACCGGAACACCATCTTCAAGGAACTTTGAACTTCAATAATTGGAAGGCCAGGATCCTAAATACCTTGGAAGAGCATGATTTGGATGGATATGTATCTATTATTATTGAAGAGCCTACTTCTAATGCAAGGCGCATTACCTTTAAGAAGAATCAAGACAAAGAAAAGAGAATCATTTATGATTCTGTGAAAGACAAGTCGATGCCCCTGATCACTCCATATAATATCACAAAGGAATGTTTCGACACTTTGACAAATATTTATGGGAAGAAGGAGCCCAGTCAAAAAAGAGCATTGAAGAACAAACTTCAAAATATGAAGATGAAAAAGGACGAAGCTGCGGCTTCCTTATTCACAAAGATCTATCAAGTAAGAGATAAAATCATGAGCATTGGTGTGATGGTAAATTATAATGATCTCATTCAAACCGCTAGCGATGGTATTCCATCTTCATGGGAGACATCCATGGGTATAGTAAATGGTTGAGAAGTGCAACCTAACTTTGAGAGACAATGGCAGTATTTCCTACACGAAGAAGGGAGAATCCATAGAAAGTATATTTCCTACAAAGAAAAGAACCTCGCTCTTGTAGCACAAATGAAAAGAGGTAGGAAATATCACAAGAAATTTGTTGGAATTGATTTAATACTGAGACGGTGGGTGAATCAATAATAGCATAGTTATCAATAGTTTTTACCCTCTTAAACCGATTGGCATTTACTTAATTCTTATCTTCAGTTATGCATCAGTAAATAAAACATTCATCCATAAATGTACCAAGACAAAGAACACAAAACATAGGAATTTTAATGTGGAAACCCAATCAAGAGAAAACCATGGAATGCTTCTTTATAATGAGAAAGAATACATTCAAGGAAGCACTAACTTCCTGTGTCTACTAGCACCCACTAGAAGGAGGCACTGACACCCTAGTTTTACAAGCTTCTACTTGAAGGAAGCTAAAACTACATGTATTTATCCAGCACCAACTGGAATGAGGCATCAACCCCCTATATTTATAGGCTCCAACCCGAAGGAATCTCTGACTCCCTGTCTCCTTTCCTCGTCCTTCCACCCTGATGTCCAATGTATAATTATGTCTTACTGAACATCAATTCTGTGCACTCTTCTGACCTTATCATAATAGTTCGACTGTGTTCCACCTTCGTATGAAGTCAATTCTTAGTCATTGAACTCCATACATCACTTGACTTCTCATTCCTCTTCAATTCACGCTTCTGTTGATGTCTTACTTCATGTATTGTTTGCTCGATGATACTGCAGTCTGCGCTGAGGTATGTTATGTTGTCCTGCTATAGCGTTACTACTTTCTCCAACTGATACTGTGCTTTCAATTGATAGTTTGCTATTTTGAAAATATGCACTAGTAACATATGGAACTATGCACTTACTGATGGGTTTGTTCTGTATAAGTGCCATGGTATTTTGGACAATTTGCGAAAGCCTGTGCATCAAAACATTCATACTTTCTGTTTAACGCACTTGTTTCAGATCATCTGCATCATGACATACTTACTGGATCCTACTGCTATTCTATATTCGCACATCAGATGATCATATCAACTTCACACACATTCACTTATGCTCATATGAATTAGATACACATATGTGCATTATCTGAAATACTTCATTTCTGTCTCTGTGCTTATGTCTTTCAACATTTGAAATACTTCATTTCTGGCTATGTGCTTTTGTCTTTCAACATCTGAAATACTTTGTTTCTGTCTTTGTGCTTCTTTCTTTCAAAACATAATGCACCTACGCATACTTCAATATTTATTCCTTTCATTACTTGCGCATCAGTCATAGATCTAAGGCATCATACTACGCACCATCAAAACTGCATTCTGCTGCATGTGTGCTTCTCGGCTCCTCGCTACATCATTATGTTCTTTCCTCAAGCCCTTTGATACCCCAAATATCAAACTTCAAAAAACCCTTGAATCTCTTATGCTCTTGCCATCAAGCTTACTTAAAATATCCAACTTGCATCTCTATTTATACAATTCCTGCATGGATTGCATGTCCACAAGTTGGTCATAGCATCCCTTCTTCAAAAATTAATAGATTATGCATTTTCCACGTGTCATCTTCTGCACTATTGATGTGTCATCCTTTGTGTGTCTTGCACCTTCATGGTCCACAACTTAGTGGGACTTTACAACTTGGTGGTGTACCCTTGTGCTCTTTATGTACCATCACTTTGAGGTATGTGCGCATCCTTTCTTTTCAACTTGGTGTATCTATACCATCCCTTGTGGGTAATGCACCCTTGATATGTTTATGCTTTTCTGCGCATACTCCAACTTCTACTTGTTGGGACTTTGACCCTTACCACTTCATGACTTGTGAGTAATGTGCACTTGATGCATTGACACTTTGTGGATTCTGTGCCTACCAAAGCTTCTACTTAGTGGAACTTTTACCTTTTCCTTGTCATCACTTGTGGGACTTGCGTGTTAAATTTGAGCATTAATTCAATATACTCTAGGATCTTTACTGAGAGAATAACATGTACAGTATATCAATGCATATCAATCATAGCAAGCATATCAATCATCACAAGATGCAAACAAAAGAGACAATAGACACACAGAGTTTTCGTGGGGAAAACCCTAAGGTGAAAAACCCCACAACTTCTTCAGAGATAGATAGAACAATGATACAACCAAAGTACAACCCAAGTACACAAAGATAGTCTCTTCCTAGCAGCTGATCCTCCTCCTCACATGTGTGCCACTTTCCGAGTTATGGATGAGTGAGTAATGAAGTGATCAAATAGAGAGATCCCGCTCTCTATTTATACTTGTTCTGAGCATCCTAATAAACCTATGGGGATGACTTGTCTAACTCAGCCTAATAACCCCAGGTTAACTTAATCAGGGCCGACCCCACACATGGTGGTCTAATAACCCGTCGGCAAGTTGCGACACTTGCGACACTTGTCAATACAAATGACGACACTTCTGTATAGAGGAATAATACATCTCTATAGGAGTACAATAAAATAAATAGATGAAATACATTCCGAAGTTACATATACATCAACACTCCCTCTTAACTAGGAAGGTATTTCTCGACACAGATCTGCTAACACAAGTCTTCTTCTCTGGATCATCTTTAGCGAATCATCATCCTCGAATCATTATCATCATCATCATCACTGGTTTCATACTGGATGTAGGCCCACCACCTGTAGGTCTTCATCATCACTGGACATACTGTGAAATACTCAGGACTAATTATGTGCCTCAACAAAACCTCGAAAGAGCAATCTAAGACTGATTACGAGCACACTGCTCAACCTATCAGATCTCCCAGGATCTTTTACATGTTTACCTTCACAAAACCTACTCAAAGCATCCCAGGATGTTACGAGCAAACCGCTCTACCTATCTGGATCTCGATAGAGCATCCCAAGATGTTACGAGCACACCACTCTACCTATGTGGATTTTAAAGGATCTTTTCTATGTGAACTTTCACAAAACTTACTTAGAGCATCCCAGGTTGTTACGAGAAAACCGCTCTACCTATCCAGATCTCAATAGAGCATCCCAGGCTATTACGAGCACATCGCTCTACCTGTCTAGATTTTAAAGGATCTTTTCTATGCAAAACTGTAGCAAGACCTACTCAGATCATCCTAGGATGTTACGAGCACACCGCTCTACCTGTCTGGATCTCGATAGAGCATCCCAGGATGTTACGAGCACACCGCTCTACCTGTCCGTATTTTAAAGGACATTTTGTATGCTACCTGCACAACTTGTCCACAGCCATAGAGTATCAAACTGATACTCACCATACATCATCCTGATGTACATCATCACATGATCAACCTGATCATCATCATAGCATCAACCAGATGCATATCATCTAGAGCAACATCCTGAATCTCATCATCTGTGATCATCCTGATCATCATCATAGCATCAATCTGATGCATATCATCTGGAGCAACATCCTGAAGCTCGTCATCTGTGATCATCCTTGATCATCATCATAGCATCAACCTGATGCATATCATCTGGAGCAACATATTGAAGCTCATCATCTGTGATCATCCTGATCACCATATGATGCATACAAAGTATCTACCTGATACATATCATCATACATGATCTACTTGATCATACAGTGCATCCTCCTGATACATACATAAGTACATGAGCTACCTGATCATACAATGCATCCACCTGATACATACATAAGTACATGATCTACCTGATCATACAATGTATCCACATGATACATATACAAATACATGATCTACCTGATCATACAAGTACCCACCTGATACATATACAAATCCATGATCCAACTGATCATAACAAGCATCCAACATGATGCATATACAAATACATGATCACACTGATCAAAGCATCCAACATGATGCATATACAAATACATGATCACATTGATCAAAGCATCCAACATGACGCATATATAGAGCAGTAACTGGAGCATCATCCTGATGCTCATCATCCAGCGCTTACATCCATAGCCATGGGAAGGGTCCTCCTCTCACCATGCTTGGAATGGATTCTGCAAATGTGTCCATCACTTCTTCCTTGAAGTGTCGTCAATATGAAGAACACCAAGCCTCTCTCTGAAGTACTCGAACTTCACTATGGCTAGTGGTTTCATCAGCACATCTACAATCTGCTCGTCTGTCACAACATACAGGAGCTTCACTGGTCCTCTTTGCACCATATCCTTGATATAGTGATATTTGATCTCGATGTGCTTTGACCTATCATGGAACACCAGGTTCTCAGACAACTTCACACAGCTCTGGTTGTCACAAAAGATACCAGTAGCCTCCAACGGGAGATCAAATAACTCAGACAATAGCTTTCGGATCCATACTACCTCACAACTAGCCGAACATGCTGCAACATACTCTGCTTCGGCTGTACTCAGTGCTACGTAGGATTGCTTCCTGCTAAACCAAGAGATCACACTTGATCCCATGCTGAAGTAGCACCTAGATGTGCTCTTCCTATCTGCAACACTGCTTACCCAATCTGAATCAACATAACCCTATAGGTTAAACTTTTGATTCGCATCATACTTGAGCCCATAGTCAACTGTACCCTTTAGGTACCTCAAAATATGCTTTACAGCAACCAGGTGAACACCTATGGGATCCGTCAGGAACTGGCTCAATGTGTTCACCGCAAAGAAAATGTCTGGTCTCATGTTCATCAGGTACATCAAGGACCCAATCATCTGACAATACACAGTGACATCAACTGGATCAGATGAAGCATCATACAGAAGCTTCAGGTTTGATGCCATAGGTGTGGCCATGGCCTTGCAGTCCATCATCTCGAACCTCTTCAGGATCTCTACTGCATACTTTCCTTGTCCATGGTATCACAGAGTAAAGAAACATAGCTGGTATGTGATCTAGTTCTCTTCTTTGCTCCGTGTTCTTCTTTTAGAATGCCATACCTTTCTGCATCTTGAATGAGCTCTCTAGCCCATGCAGGTTTCCTCTTGTGAGAATGCTTCTCATGAGATGGATCTACAGGTTCTTGCGGATCCTCAATTTCACAATCAACATCTGGAATTGCTTCAGTCATAGTAGTGTCTTGAAATATGAGAATCCTTCTCACGAGGTGGATCTACAGGTTCTTGCGGATCTTCAATTTCACGATCAACATCTGGAATTGCTTCATTCATAGTAGTGTCTTGAAATCTGGTTTCCTTTGGTTCTTCATGATCTTCAACAAGTGTCTTCCTTAACTTGATGAATGCTGAGTTTTCATCAAATGTCACATCCCTGCTGACATCAATCTTTTTGAACCTTGGAAAGTATATTCTGTAATCCTTCAAGCTTTCACTGTACCCCACAAAGATACCCTTCTTTCCTGAAGGATCTAGCTTTGTCCTCTTTTCCTTTGGAACATGTGTATATACTGGGGAACCAAAAATTCTGAGATGGCTGACTTCAGGCTTCTTACCAGAGAAGACCTCTTCTGGTGTCTTGTTGTCCAATATCTTGTTCGGTGTTCTGTTCTACACATATACAGTTGTCCTAGCTGCCTCTACCCATGAATGCATAGGAAGATCCTGGTCATGCAGCATTTCCCATGCTGCTTCCATGATTGTTCTATTCTTCCTTTCTGCAACTCCATTATGTTGTGGATTGTAGGGAGCAGTCAACTCCCTCTTAATCCCTGAATCACTGCATAGCTTCTTGAAGTCACCTGAACTGAATTCTCCGCAATTGTCTGATCTGAATGTCTTTATTTTCTTATCAGTTTGATTTTCCATCAAGACTTTGAATTCCTTGAACTTGTTAAACACTTCATCTTTGTTCTTCAAGAAATAAACCCAAGTCTTCCTAGAGAAGTCATCAATGAAAGAGACATAGTAAACATACCCACTCAGAGAACTAGATGACATCGGACTGCATACATCGGAGTGGATAATTTCCAAGATTCCTTTTGATTTACTTTCACTGCTTGGAAATGCCTTCTTTATGTTCTTTCCTTTTGTACAGCCTTTGCAAACACCTTCATGCTTGGTCTTGATTTTAGGAAGACCTTCTACAGCTTTTCTTGCAATTGGTAGTGCTCTGTAGTACACATGTGCAAGCCTTCGATGCCAAAGTTCATTTGGCTCCATGGATTCATGTACCATAGCATGTTCAGGTTGTCCCTTCAATTTGTACAATCCCCCCTCTTGCTCTCCAATCACCACTGTATCATCAATAGTTTTACCCTTTGGCCACATTAGTACTTGGCCATCTACAAATGCAATCCTCATGCATTTTGCATCCAATGCACAGATGGAGAGTAGGTTCTTCTTGAGCCCAGGTACAAATAACACATCTTTCATCTTCAAGGAATTTCCAGATTCTAGGTTATAGGAGGCTTCCCCACTTACTTTGATAGGATATTGATAATCATCCCCAAGTTTCACTTTATGGGGTGATTCATGTTCAGATAGATTTACAAAAGATTCTTTAAACCCAGTCATGTGTTTAGAAGCCCCACTTTCAATTAACCAATCATTACAACCATGATAAATAGTACCTGTGAGAGCAGATATTAGAACATACTCTTCTTCGCTTGATGAGTCATCATCATCACTTTCTGGTCTAGCTTTCTTCCTGGTAGGTTCATCATCCTCGGCAGCATGAGCATGATATCTTCTTTTGTTATTCTTCTTCTTCTTGTTGAAGTTGTTGTCTTTCTTCTTCTTGGGACAATTTGAAGCAAAGTGTCCCATTTCATTACATTCGTAACATCGAACATGAGATAGATCTTTCTTCTTGTTATGAGATTTCTCCCTCTTAAACTTGCTTCCCTTGGTGTGAGATGTGAGAGCTTGATCTTCATTCCCCATCTTTTCTTCTCGTGCCACAAACCTTGCTTCTTCTTGTGAGCATTCTTCCCCTCATCACTTGTGGGACTTGTGTGTTAAATTTGAGCATTAATTCAATATACTCTAGGATCTTTACTGAGAAAATAACATGTACAGTATATCAATGCATATCAATCATAGCAAGCATATCAATCATCACAAGATGCAAACATAAGAGACAATAGACACACAGAGTTTTCATGGGGAAAACCCTAAGGTGAAAAACCCCACAACTTCCTCAGAGATAGATAGAGCAATGATACAACCAAAGTACAACCCAAGTACACAGAGATAGTCTCCTCCTAGCAGCTGATCCTCCTCCTCACATGTGCACCACTTTTTGAGTTATGGATGAGTGAGTAATGAAGTGATCAAATAGAGAGATCCCACTCTCTATTTATACTTGTTCTGAGTAGCCTAATAAACCTATGGGGCCGACTTGTCTAACTCAGCCTAATAACCCCAGGTTAACTTAATCGGGGTCGACCCTACACATGGTGGTCTAATAACCCATCTGCAAGTTATGACACTTGCGACACTTGTCAATACAAATGACGACACTTCCGTATAGAGGAATAATACATCTCTATAGGAGTACAATAAAATACATAGATGAAATACATTCCGAAGTTACATATACATCAACATTGCACACCTGCTATACTATTGGCTATGGAATTTTCTCGTAGAATTCATTCAACGGATGTACCATTCTAGGATCTTGTGTACATTCCACTAATTGAAAGCATCCTCTAATTGGATAAACTTGTGCGCTTTCAAGTCTGTCCAACCATTTGTTGTTTCTTACTACTTGTGCACTTCTGAACTTTAACCAAGCAATTCCTTCACATAGCATGCTTTGACACTTGTATTAATTGCTCAACCAAATCCTTGGTTGCTTCTGCATATGTACCATTATACAACCAACTCCTTTGACTACTACCTTGAGAGATTATGACTTGGTTGACTTTTCTTTTACATAGGTACAACATGTAGTAGGATGATGTATCCATAGACGCACACCTTTAGACTAGATTCAACCTCTAGATATACTTCTTCACACTGGATTCCATGTCCTTCACCATCTTGCACAAACACTCCTTCAACGTGGTTTCCATATACTTCTTCACACTGTTGTAGGAATGTTGTATCCACTTTGACATCAGTTGATATCAATGACTCACACTAAATTAGTTGACATCCTATTTGACATTAGTTGACATCAATGACAACCAAATTTCAACAATCTCCCCTTTGGCATTGATGTCGACACCTTATGAAGTTGTGAATTATCCTCTTTGAACCATATGCTTCATCTGTACTCTATCACAGTGATCCCCCTGAGTTCTTTGGTATTTTGGATACTGCAACGTCTGTTGCTAATTCTTCTGCTACTTCTACGCGAACCATGTCTCTTTCTGTTCATTCTGCGTAGACCATATATTCAATCATCTTCTTGCCATTTCTGTAGTTAATTTGCTTCATGCTCTTTCACATTTTCTTTATCTCTAAGTTGTGTCTTCAATAATGTTGTTTTTTCTGCTGTACTCATGCATTATAATTTAGTCCTGTTAGCTTCATGCATATCTCCATTTCATGATGTATATTTTTTTCTCTACCATATCTTCATGCTTCCAGTTCCAGTTTCATGCATCTTTAGTTTTTTTGCCAGCTTCATTTATATCTCCCAGCTGTTATGCCAGCATCATGCATCTCCCCCCCTTTGACATCAATGGAAAAGAGGATCCATTACTTGCGCAATGTAAGTTATTCCTTTTGTTTCACGCTAGCATCTACCTTAACCATTTTAGGGATGACTCCCTCTGTCTTCATGCTTCATTTCCCTGCTGAAATTATACACTGCTATATTTTCATAATTATCTTTGATTGCTTTCTTGATATAGATGTTTCACTGTTCGTTCATCTTGATCTCCTGTTCCTGTCAAAACACTCCATTATTCCTTGCACATTAGTCCATACAAAATTCCTATCATGCCAATTGTGTAGTGCCAATTCTTTCTGAACTTACACATTTATATTTAGGTTCTCATTATGTTTTGGATTGAGAACCACACCCAGTTTTTCCATGAGATATTCCAATTTACTTCATGGAATAGTTTTAGTAAATATATCTACAACATTCTCCTTAGTATCAATGTATTCAAGTTTGACCACATTATCAGCTACTTTCTCTCTTACAAAATGATATTTGAAGGGAATGTGCTTAGTCTTGTAGTGCATAACATGATTCTTGGAGATACTAACTGTGCTAGTTTTGTCGCATAGTATTTGTATCAGATGATCAATATTTACTTGCATATCTCTCACTGTTTGTTTCATCCATAATACTTGTGAGCAACAAGTAGTGACTACAACATATTCAAATCCTGCTGTGGATAATGCGACTGATGGTTTTTTTTTGTTGATCCAAGACACAAGACAATTTCCTAAGAAAAACGCAGCACCACTAGTACTTCTCCTATCATCAATACTTCATGCCCAGTTTGCATCAGTGTATGCTATTAAGTATAGGATTTTTCTACATGTATACCATAGGCCAAGATAAATGGTCCCTTTCAAATAACTAAAAATTCTTTTGACTACTTGAATATGTGTTTCCTTAGGTGCTATCTGGAATCTTGTGACAAGCCCAATAACTTGCAAGATATCTTGTCTTGAAGCAGTCACATATAGCATATTGTCGATCATAGATCTGTAAAGCCTTTGATCAAATTCCTTATCCTCATCTTCTTTACTTAACTTGCACCCAGTGACCATGGGTGTATATATAGGATTTCAATCTTCCAGGTTGAATCTCTTTAACATTTCCTTTACATACTTAGATTGAGAGATGAAGATTCTATCATTTAATTGAGAAATTTGTAACCTAAGGAAAAGGGATAATTCCTCGAGCATGGACATTTAAAACTCTTTTTGCATGCCTTTTGCAAATTGTTGACTCATTATGTGATCATTGCTCCCAAAAATGATATCATCTATGTATACTTCCACCATTATCATTTTTTTATTCTCAATTTTTATGTAGAGATTACTTTCTACACTGCCCCTTCTGAAACCTTGATGTTGCAGGTATTTCTCCAACCTTGAATACTAGGCCCTCGGATCTTGTTTGTGTCCATACAACACTTTTTTAGCTTGCACACATAATATTTATTGCCTAAAAGTGAAAAACCATATGTTCGTTTATTGTATACTTCTTCTTCAAGATCTCCATTCAAAAATGTTGAGTTAACATCCATCTGATATACTTTGAGATTTTCAGCACAGGCATAGGCTAGGAACAACCCGATTTCTTCCATTCATGCTACTGGAGCAAAAGTTTCTTCAAATTCTATTCCTTTGATTTGCGCATACCCTTTGCACACCATTCTCGCCTTATTTCTGACTACTTCTCCTTCTTTATTTAGTTTGTTTCTAAATACCCACTTTGTTCCAATTACATTATTATTATTACGTCTTGGAACAAGTTCCCAAGTATCGTTATTTTTTATTTGATCTAATTCCTCATTCATTGCCTTCATCCAACCTTCATCAGCTTTATCTTGTTCAATTCCTTCTAGTTCTATCTAATACAGTAATGAGAAATCCACTTTTTCAGTTGGATTTCTCAGACTCCTTCTATTTTTTACACCAACATCTTTGTGTAACATCCCTCCTTTTTGACCTAATAAATTGTATAAATGTAAATATTTATTGTAATTGTTTCTAGTGAGGCGCACAAGGCCAAGGCCCCACCAGTAAACGTTGTATGTAATGGTATTTATTTCTTAAAAGTTGTAGACAAAGGTCACTGAAAGTTGTGACGCAAACTAAGCGATAGGAAAGTAAAGCCACTAAAGGAAGAAGCAAGGAAGATTAAAACTACAAGGTCTAACTAGGGAGAGAGATGGACTGACTAGAAATGCATAAATTATGAGTATCATTTTGGTGTTTAGGGCACCAGAATTAAAGGTGAACCAAAGATGTTCACCCAAAGTACTAAATATTCATAGGGGTTATCTTAAGATAGGTTAATCCTAAACGAATTCACAACACACCACACACTAGTAGTGAACTCATATGACATATTTACTAACATAAATCTAATTATTATTTCCTTAGAAGGATTAAGGGAAATTTTCCTAAATTATTATGGTTATAAATACCTACTCTAATTGTGGCAAAAATGCCCTAGAAATATCCTCAATGCACTTATAAGGTATTTCTTATTGTTTACATTTACAAGAAATGATTGAGAGATTATTTTAAGTACATATATTATATAAATGGTTGATAAAAGGAAAGTAAATTATTAAGTAAGAAATCTTATGCATGAAGCTAAGACTTAATATCTTAAACGAATACATAGTATGCCTTAAGGAGATTTGAACACTTATACATATATATGTTATATGTTATAAATTATACTTATATTTGAGTGGAAATGCAAATGAATAAAGTATTATATGTACATTTTAAATAGTTGTGATAACTAAAGGAATAGTATGTATATAGAGAAGGATATAAATATACTTATATCTATATATATATATATGCATGAATGGCTACACTAAATATTTGATCAAATGACAACATTTTTATATTAGGTTAAGTAGAGCACATGTATAAAGAATAGGGGTAATTTTATTTAGGCATTAGAGTTTTGTGGATAACCGTTGTATGAGAATACACTTCCACCGTGAGGAGAAATGGGAAAAAAATTCAAAAAATGTTTCATAACTACATGGGGTTAAGGAAGGAACCTTCCTGCTTGAAACAAGGGGGAGATCAGTGCTGACGATCTCCCTAAAACCTCCAGCTACCATTTGGAAGTGCCTGATGGTAGTTCACCGCTAGATGGTGGAGGATCCTAGATGGATGTCACGAGAAAGGACTCCAACACATTTTAAAAAGAGGTGTGATGCGTCGTGGAAGGGGGCTCCATCACCATGGTGGAAAGGGAGTAATAAAACCTCTCCATGAGAGTATTAACATGGCGGAATGATAGTGATAACTCTGCAGCTTTAGGGGGATAGCATCCCTAGAAGAAGAGTATAAAAAATTATAGGATCTCTGCATTATAGGGGGATCTTTGTTGCATATCATTTTTTTTACGAAGTTAGTGTAACAGCATGAGTTTCCTCAATGTGGATTCCTTGTCATGACTGTCATATGAATACGATGAGGGTTTTAGAAGGCGATAGGAAATGATGCCACACTCTTTGGATTGCAGGTTTATTGTTTAGGTGTTCTTTTTGCGAAGTGTTGCATGCTAGATCTATTGATACACTGCCATTTGGAAGAGTGTGAGCTAGTTTTAGATACCGCATCATCGTTAAAGGAATAGCACGGAACCGTCTCTGCAAATTTGGAGTGGATCCACCGTTGTGATAGAGGAGAGCCATCTTGATGTTAGAAGTGATCTCTGTTTTATAATTTTTGAAATATTGTAACTTCTAAGAATATTATATTTGTATCCTATTATTCCGGAGATGTTACATTCCTCGGAAGGGACTTTATTATGTATCCGGAGATGTTTATTCCTCCAAGAGATTGTGGTAACTAGGGTTATAAGATATCCCATGTGAGGTCGGCCCAGTATGTGTTATGTGGGTAAAAGGGTTATTAGACAACCCTCGGGGGGTCGGCCTAGTCAGTTGTATGGGTTGTTTAAGTCCCTAGTGGTTAAAGTGTAGGCCGACCTAGTTAGTGAGTCAAGTCGGAGTTGTGTATAAATAGAGGAGGTGTGTTCCTCATTTAACACACATTACACTCACTTGTGATTGGTGCATAGGTGAGGGAGATATCTGCTATGGAGGAGAAGGAGCTCATGTCTAGGGTTTACATCTTTGTATTTGTTGGTCATCTACATTGAGGAAGCTTTGCTGGGTTTTCTACCCCATGAGGGTTTCCCAGGATAAATCTGTGTCTCTTGTGTTTATGATGTGCTTGTTGTTCTTCCAGTGATCCTGTATATGCTATTGTTGTGAAATGGAATGTAATACTGATATTTTTTTTCTTAGCATATTAAATCTTAACATGGTATCAGAGCTAACCTGAAGGAAGGCAATGTATGGCACTTACGACACTTTCTTCACTTGCAACAATTTGAAGGTTAGGGTTTTATATAGAAAAACCCCGTCATTGTGGAACTTTCTCTATAAATCCATTGTGGAGAAGGTTCAGGATATTCATTGTAATTTGTGAGTTATGATCAATACAAGTTAGGGTTTCTGCCTCTTCCACATCTCAGTCATAAATAGGTGACCTAGGAAAAAAGGTCACAACTTGGGCTAGGAAGCTCCAAATGAAATTTCGTAAAAAGTGACAGGTAGAGCACGGACTTTAGTCTCTCAGGTAAGTTTTTCAGAGGTAGAAGTTGAACCAGTGACATGTGGCACGTCGTACAAGTTCACTCTCCTGTTTTATCCCATAAACAGGTCATGTTGTGACACTTGGACTAAATCTCTCTCAGAGAATCCAATTGAGGTCAGACCTATGGGGTTGGAAAGATGACAGGACGGGATATGACAGGACGAATATTCAGATCCTGTGGATTCATAATTTCAGAGATGCATTAGAAACAATCAGGTGCATATTTCTGTCAAAATAGAATTGGATTCCGAGCTTGGCATATCACTGTTGCAGGAATTTAGGGCTTCAGAGAAAGTTGGAATTTTTGGAATCAGAGTCCATAGCTGAATGATCCTCATCAAAATCAAAATTTAGATACCAAGATCGAAATTTTTGGTTGGTCAGAAGGTCAAGCTTGATCAAACCCTAGTTCGGGATTTTGATCAGAAAGGTGGAAAATTAGGGCTTCTGCAAAAGTTGGAATTTTTTAAGTCTGTGACCACAACTGGAAGCTCCTCAGAAAAATCAAAGTTTAGAGATTTGGATCGAACCTTTTGATTGGGAAAAAGGTTGGGCTTTATCAAACCCTAGTTTGGGGTCTTGTCTAGTGAATCCATAAGTTTCAAAGGCAATTTTGAGGGGTCAAATTTTGCAGTTTTCAAAATTGAACTATACCAGCTTGATCAACTCAGAAAGCCACATCTTTCCATCCATTCAGAAGTTTGAAATTCAAAGTTTGAATTTTTAGAGTTTCTCTGAGAAACCCTAATCCAGTTCCAGATCTAGTTGCATCAAATCAAAGTGGATTGGGTTAAAAGCAATCTTGACAGGTCTGACTTGAGAAGATACATGTATGTGTTGAAATCTGTTCATGATATGTTTGTCTTCATATTATTGAGGTTAGTACAATCATGATTGTTTGATAATGAATGCATGTGAATGGTAGAAGACATTCATTGATTAGGGTTATAACACTTATGATTGTACTAATGCACTTGTGGTGTTGTATGAGGATGATGTTGTCAGCTAACAAGATACAAGTACATCAAGAAAGACAAATCAAGTTCTATGACCATGATGACATGAAGACAAAGACTCATCCATAGTCTTTGACCACATAGAAGCTCTACTTACGAGGTATGTATGACTTTGTTCTACTGTGCTTTACCTATGAGATATGCAGGTTCTAGCACAAGGTCTCTAAATCATTGAAGAGAACAAAGAAGATATTGTTTGGGTATGTTAAGACATAACAAAGCTTGATAATCTAGGTATGTTTTCCTATATCAAGTTAGAGTCCTACTTTGTTAGGATCTTAGGTAAGTATACCTGTGTATGAAATGATCATAAGCATACATACTTAAGATTGTTTAGAATCATAATGTTTTGATAGTATTAAGACTATACTAATGAATGTATGATTATGTATGAGATCATGATGATGACACTAGTGCACACTTAAGCATGCATAGTGGTCCAGGATGGATAAAGTTCAAAGACATATAGTCATCAAGCGCGAGGCAACCACACAAACATAAAAGATAAATATTTAAGTTGTCATTTGAATTACTTCTTGAATCTCTGAATAGTCAATGATATTGCTCGTAATAGTTGTATGCATATTTGTATTCCTAGAATATATCATGTTGAGTGTAAGCATTCATATAGCATTGAACAATATACTACTAATATGCATATGATTGGTAAGTTGGACAAACATTCATTGTTGCTTTTCTAGAATGAAACCTCTTTGCTGACATGCTGAGAGCTGTGCATGCTCTTGATAGTATGTTCTGGTAGAGATGGAAGGCATCTAGATAGCCACTGTATACATACAGGATATGGAAAAGTGTTGTGCCAAAGTATTGGTCAAGATAGTTGCATAACTATGTGAATCATATCTGTATGCATAATAGGTTATCATGTCAACATTATTTGATGATTATGAAGTATTACTAATCATATAATTAACTTTGATTTGTAGGAAAGATCATGAAGAATGATGAACACTGAACAAGTGATGGATATTCAACAAGAAGACTTACAAATCAAACATGCTATAGAAAGCTCATGGCTAGAAGATTATCTTAGAAAGAGAAAGAGGATCATGACGAGATGTTTACTCCAAGTGGCTAGATAAGACCATTCTCTTAATGGTGTAATTGAAGAAGAAGTGTGAATCGAGAAAACTCCCAGAATTCAATTGAAGAAATCTATGTACGGGTACCCAGGATCGATAGTCATTTGATGAGCTTAATGATCACCATGGGTGATGCAGATTTCAACCTTTGCTACAAGGTTGAAGATGGTTTCTATATACAGATGACATGGATGCAAGAAGGAACTCACCATAGAGTTCGAATGATCTTGAGGCTCATATTAGTAGACCCATCTAACAGATAGATATGCAGAAGATCACTCAATGCAGAGTGTGAATGATGTTCAGTCACAGAGGGAGATTTGATAGCTTCTTGACAAGCTTGGGCTTTACCAAAAGTAAAGTTGATCCTAAACTTTACCTTAAGGTTATGTATTATACTATTATTGTATGTGGATGATCTCATTGCAATAGGGAATGAGAAACAGATCATGGAAAGAAAGAAGAATCTAGCTACAGAATTTGAGATGAAAGATCTCGGATTGATGTATTACTTCCTAGGTCTGGAAGTATAGCAAGGCCCAGAAGGAATCTTTCTCAACTAGGGAAAGTATTTGATATATTGGAATGTACAACCATGGCCACTCTCATGGGTTCCAACTTGAAGCTGTTAGTTGATGACTCATCAGAGTTAGTGGATGTAACTTTGTACAGATAGATTATTGGGTCATTGATGTATCTGACGAACACTAGGTCAGATATATGCTTTTTTGTGCACACCTTGAGGTAGTATCTAGTGGAACCTAGACGTGTTCACTTAATAGTTGCAAAGCATGTGATGAGATACCTAAAGGGTATGATAGACATTGGTCTATATTATCTTAGAGATCATGATTTCAGATTGTATGGCTACACAGATGCCGATTGGGCTAGAAGTGTATCATATAAGAAGAGCACATCGGGTGGATGTTATTGTCTGGGATATGCCATCATCTCATGGTTTAGCAAGAAGCAGTCTAGTGTGGCTCTCAGTACAGATGAAGCGGAATATATATATAGCTTATTTCTTTTCTAGTTGTGAAGCGATATGGCTTCAGAAGTTGTTATCAGGACTGTTTAACTTAGAGATGGAATCCACTGTGATCCCGTGTGACAACCAGAGTTGTATCAAGATGACAGAGAATCCAGTGTTCCATGATAAGTCAATGCACATAGAGATCTGATATTTCTATATACAGGATATGGTGCAGAAAGGAGCTATCAAGTTCGAGTATGTGAGAACTAACGAACAAGTTGCTGATGTATTGACCAAACCTCTGTCTCGAGTAAAGTTTGAGTATTTCCGAGACAAGCTTGGTGTAGTTCAGAAGGACCCTCCTCGAAAGGGGGAGTGATATGGTCAATGATGATATTTGGATACTGGTATAGATATGGACACTTGTATCGATGATGAGGATACTCTATCGATGCCAAGGATACTTGTATCGATGATGAGGATACTGTATCGATGCCAAGGATACTTGTATTGATAATGTGGATACTTGTATTGATGATGAGGATACATGTATTGATGATGAGGTTACCTGTTCCGACGATGAGGTTGATGATGAGGCTACCTGTTCCGACGATGAGGTCGGTGAATGGTCCCCAGTGGACGAGAGGGATTGTATCATCCCTGGACTTCAGTCCCTAAATTGATCCGTAGACATATGTCTCCGAGAAGTGGTACCTAGTGGACATAATAGGAATGTTTCGTCCCTGAACGTTTGGTTCAAAATGTACATGATAGGATTGCATCATCCCTAAACGGTTGGTTCAAAATGTACATGATAAGACTGCATTGTCCTTGAACATTTAAATGAAAATGTACATGATAGGACTACATCGTCCCTAAGTGCTTGGTTCAAAATGTATGTGATTGGACTAATCATCCTTAGACAATAAATCCAGTAATTCCGAAAGGAAGGATAGTCTTAAATGTGATTGAGATTGGACTAATCATCCTTAGATAGTAAATCTAGTAATTCTGAAAGGAAGGATAGTCTTAAATGTGATTGAGATTGGACTAATCATCCTTAGATAGTACATCCAGTAATTCCGAAAGGAAGGATAGTCTTAAATGTGATTGAGATTGGATTAGTCATCGTTAGACAGTAAATCCAGTAATTCTGAAAGGAAGGATTGTCTTAAATGATTGTGATAGGATTAGTCATCCTTAGACAAGTAAATCCAGTAATTCCGAAAGGAAGGATTGTCTTAAATGATTGTGAGAGGATTAGTCATCCTTAGATAATAAATCCAGTAATTCCGAAAGGAAGGATTGTCTTAAATGATTGTGAGAGGATTAGTCATCATTAGATAGTAAATCTAGTAATTCTGAAAGGAAGGGTTGTCTTAAATGATTGTGAGAGGATTAGTCATCCTTAGACAGTAAATCTAGTAATTCCAAAAGGAAGGATTGTCTTAAATGATTGTGATGGGATTGATCATCCCTAGACAACAAATCCAGTAATTCCGAAAGGAAGGATAGTCTTAAATAGTGATTGTGATATGATTGATTCCATAATTCTGAAAGGAAGGATCATGTGTGTTGCACGGTATACTACTATGATACTGTTGATCAAGAGGATCCAGTTGATGCTATTGTGTTGTTGATCGAGATTATCCAGTTGATGCTATTGTGTTGTTGATCGAGAGGATATAGTTGATGTTATTTTGCTATTGATCGGGAGGATCCAGTTGATGTCGTTGTGTTGTTGATCGTGAGATGACGATGATGTTGATCATGAGATGATGATGCTGCTGATTGTGAGATGATGATGTTGCTCATCATGAGATGATGATGCTGCTGATCATGAGATGACGATGTTGCTGATCGTGAGATGACGATGCTGCTGATCGTGAGATGACGATGCCGTTGATCGTGAGATGACGATGACGTTGATCGTGATATGACGATGCTGCTGATCGTGAGATGACGATGCTGTTGATCAGGAGGATCCAGATATTGATGATCCAGTAACTACTTGAGTTACTAATGATGTATGAAGAAAGCTTCCAATGATTTATAGATCTATCATGTATGATGTTGATGACTCCTTGCTCCTGCAGATGGTGTTATAGCATCCTCCTCGTTAAGGGGGAGTGTTGAAATATTGTAACATCTAAGAATATTATATTTGTATCCTATTATTTTGGAGATGTTACATTCCTTCGAATGGACTTTATTATGTATCTTGAGATGTTTATTCCTTCGAGAGATTGTGGTAACTAGGGTTATTAGATCTCCCATGCGAGGTCGGCCTTGTATGTGTTATGTGGGTAAAAGGGTTATTAGACCACCCTCGGGGGTCATCCCAGTCAGTTGTATGGGCTATTTAAGTCCCCAATGGTTAACGTGTAGGCTGACCTAGCTAGTGAGTCAAGTCAAAGTTGTGTATAAATAGAGGAGGTGTGTTCCTCATTTAACACACATTACATTCACTTGTGATTGGTGCATAGGTGAGGGAGAGATCTGCTATGGAGGAGAAGGAGCTCATGTATAGGGTTTACATCTTTGTATTTGCTCGTCATCTATATTGAGGAAGCTTTGCTCGATTTTCTACCCCATGAGGGTTTCCCAGGATAAATCTGTGTCTCTTGTGTTTATGCTGTGCTTGTTGTTCTTTCAGTG
Organism: Larix kaempferi; assembly: GCA_027924585.1. NCBI lineage: Eukaryota > Viridiplantae > Streptophyta > Pinopsida > Pinales > Pinaceae > Larix > Larix kaempferi. Next base: position 7,766,167 of record BSBM01000155.1, on the reverse strand, counting down.
ATCATGTATATGCTATTGTTGTGAAATGGAATGTAATACTGATATTTTCTATCTTAGCATATTAAATCTTAACAATGATGAGGGGGCACAATAGCCCATTTCATCTGTCCGAAGGAATAGGTATGTCTTTTCTTAGTTATTCTGATTTTCCGATCTCTGCGCAGACATAGTTTTTGGTTTAGTAACTTTGTGCGTTTACAGATGGTATAGTTGGTTAGTGTAGGCTCATGATGGTATATACATGTGAAGGAGGCGACCTCTTTATGGTCGGCCTTCCCATTATCTGTGCATACGATGCAAACTGAGGATTTAGTCATACTGAATCGTATTTATATTTTGTTGCATGGCTGAAAGCGTTAAGTCTCCGTGATTGTTGAATTGCAAAATGAGGATGTAGTTATACTGAAATCGTAATGTATGTTTTTCTTTCTATGCGTGGACAAGAATGCTTGGCGCTGGATTGAAATTGTAATGTATGTTTTTCTGTTTATTTACGTAGATCCCTGTAAAGATCTCATATTGTTATACGGATGCATTTTTCTTCTAATTTTTCCTATTATAAATAAAACCTCTGAGATTTTCAGTATATGTTAGACTAGCCAAAATATTTGCATTAATATATATGCAGTCGGAAAAAGAATATTACGTTGCATTAGACTATTTTTAAATTCCTGCACATAAAAGTGTTGTTTCCGCCTTTCATTTTAAGTTGATCTAGGGTTTGTGGAAACAAAATTTAAACCTATCATGTTCCTCCTGTTTGCTGGCTCTGTCTTCTAAAATCGGATCTCGGAATGGAAATTAGATGTATCGCCAAGTTAAACCCTGAAGATAGTCGACACCATCTTGTTGTGTATTTAATATAAGTATATCGCATTAAGCATGTGACAACTAGATGCTAAATCGGGTTGTCCCATAGGCAGTGTCTATTTCCCTATAAAAGAAACAAAATGTTAATGTGTAGATTAACTCGGAAGGTTAAAACCCTGTGGGAATACCTACCTTAGATCACATTTGTGCATGTGTTTATCCTTTTGTTGGTTTATAAACATACGACTCCTATTGGATTTTTTATGACCACAGTCCTTTTATAGGGTAATGGATTTGCCAGCAAGATTTTAGAACCCGTGATTGATTACAGAGAAATAGTATATAGCTTTTTATGCTTAAGATGGGTAAATCATTACAAAATAGGACTTAGAATAAACTTTCATACAAGATATGTTTTGGGAAATTATTCTAATATTTACTTTTGGTGTAAATTATGAAAAATTGTAAAGTTAAAAAGGAAACCTTTTTTCATTATTTTAAAAACATATGTTTTTATGATATAATGGGTTATTAAAGGTTATCGTGATAATAAAATAGGTATGGATAATAGTGAGATGGATTATGGATATGTACCATTAGAAATTTTAAAGATTATATTGAATTATGTTATAGACTTATGTCTTGGTATTATTATATCATGATATGACATATGGTATTGGTGATGCGTATGTAAGAATTTTAATTGGAGATACAAGTTATAGAATAGAAGGGATTATTTTATATGAAAAACCTTATCTATTCAACGAAGGTTATGTTATTTCAGAGAATGCTCCCTATAAGGAAGGCTTGAAGAAAATAAAGTCTTGTGACAATTATGTCGCAGTAGAATGTAATCCCTTTCCTTAAAGAATGAATATATGACTCAGGCTTTTGTGGATGTATCCCTAGATTGGGTGAACCACATGAAAATTGTCTTTATTTGGTGGGTTCTCTAGCATGTGTTGAATGTGATGGTTTGTACCATTGCATGTTTTTCTTGAATGATTTTTATGTTAGATGATAATTCCATAATATGCATGTTGTTGGAGGAATGACTATTTTAATGTATTTTTTTTAGTTTGACAGGCGCATTAAAATGGCATAGCACTTCATGAAAAAGGTTCAAGGCAAAGATAGTACGAATTGGTTATGAATATATATATTTACATAGAAAAAGTGTTTGTCTTATGTACTTGTCAATTTTTATAAAACAATTTACTAGCATACAAATGTAATATCTTCCTTACACAACAAAATGACTCAAGTATTTATCAAAATTTGATTAGGCATCCCCTTGAGTGATCGATATAAAAAGACTTGTATAGAATGCTAGAAATTTGACATGAGACCTTTTTGAAACCTTAATCAAAGAAAGAACAATGAGATTAATTAGTTATGCATGTTGATTATTTCTTTTTGTTAATTGTATTTTATCAACACAAGTATAAATGAACGTTGGTTCTCTTCTTACCTAACTTTCATTAAAAACATCTTAAATGTTAGGAAAACTTTTCAAAATTCACAAATTTTGCCAACCCTGAAATTTGGGTTCATGATAAATGGTATCAGAGCTTTAGGTTACAACACTTGGGCCTATTGGTCTCAACATGAGATAAAGAAAATCTAAAGGCTAATCAACTTGTTCTTGTTTTGTTTTGACACATGGGCTGAACAGGACGAGGGAGAAATGTTAACAGAGATAAACTTCAAGTTCTCCAAAAGAGCAAAGATAAGTATTTCTCATCATTGTTTTCCTTATAATATTGTGAGTCAAGTATGTTTTCAGTTTATCATGAGTTGTCCCTTACTAGATACAAGGTATAGATGCTCACACTATCACATGGTTTTGTTAAGGGAATTGGTATTTTGATGTGCAAAAGGTTATGATATTTATATAAGGTAGAAATTACTCATACTTAGTTGATTTTAGTATGTGAGTGATGTACTTCAATTTGAAATCTATGATAGTTAAACACATATGTAATACTCTAGTTGATGTTATAACATTCTAGGACATAATCATAAAAATATCAAACTAATTGACGTTTGTACATTTGTTAAAATGTCGGTTAGTTTGGGTAAGATATGCAGGATAAATACATAAAAGGTTTTGAAAGATACACTAGGGTGTAGTTTATTTCATATGAAGGACGAATCGATATAGATGTTGTCTTTATGTCTTTTTGAGATCGATAAGAAATGTAAATTGATTTTGTATCATGATTGATTAACTTTGCAAAAGAGGATAGAATCATCACCATAATTTATGCTGGATTGATGAATCATAATTCTAGGTCTTTTTATAAAATACTTGGCTAAAAGTATTATTTCCTTGACCAAGCAAAGGTTATGAATAGTGTTCTGAAACATACAGATTAACTAATAGGTAATTTCAGAATTACAAAAGAGTATCAAGTAAATCCATATTTTAGTTGTTGTCATTCTATTTTTCTTTAACAATTACTAAGCACACTACCTATGGGTTTCAGTAAGTTGGAATGTACATTGTTTTGTTTAAGTTTTAGTAATATGTTTATTGCAAAAATATGTGTTGACTTTCTTTCATTATCTTCCATGGATCCAATAGTATGGAGTCCATAGCCCAAGTAATTATTTATCATTGAGTATTGATAGCTAGGATGAAATTGACGTACTAGGTTACAAGTTATGTTTAAAGATGTGAACAACTTCATGTGATAAGATGACCAATGTGTTGAAATATTATTTTTTTCGTCATTTTGTTAAATGATTAAGATTTTATTACTTAACAAATTTCATTTTAGAAATTCTTATTGTTATTAGTATAAACTTAAAAGTGTATTACTGAAAGGAATTGCAAGCAGTTTGAATGATCTTGATATTGAATGCATTACTTCTTATTAGATAGACCCCTGGTAGGATTTGTTGTATCTTCTAAATAAAGAATGATGTGTATCAAGAAAAGAGATTTTTGTTAAAAGTATGAGTATGAATATAGGAATTGAAGAACCTTAAATCTTGTTATGATTGAAGTAAATCATGGTGTCTTTTTGAGTTAAGATAATGAGTATTAGATGGAAATGAATCCATATTAAATTATGATACTAACATGTTTTGTTTGTTAGCAAACTTGACCTGAAAAATATATTGAAGAGTTTGTATTCATACATCAGGGTGAATTAAAAAAGATGCACAAGTTATTGAATGAGGACGTGTGTAATGCTATGGGACTAATGTGTTCAATTGATTGAGCAATTGAAGCAAAGAAAATTTTCTTTTAAACTAACATTTCAGGAAGTGATCTTAACTATGACTGATGACATGATCAAAGAGGAACACTCATTATAAAACTTGTATACAAAAGTTGAGCTAAAAATGCTCAAGAGTAAGTAATGATTTTCTTTACATCTTATTTGGATTAGAGGATTTTATGAATCACGATTAGTGATAAAACTTATGATTAATGATGTGTAATCATCAAAATGCATAGAATGTGATAAACAAATAGGTGAAGATATTTGTTGTTATTATGATGGATGTGGCATATAAAATGATTGTTATTACGTAAATTTCCCGGACTCAAACAAGAAGGTTTGAGTGGAAAAGAAAATTTCCTAGACTCAAACAAGAAGGTTTGAGTGAAAAAGAGAATTTCGTGGACTCAAACGAGAAGGTTTGAATGGAAAAGAACATACCATAAAGGAGGCACCTACATTCACATTTTAGCCATTGCAGGAGGCAACTTCCCTAAGAAAACTGTGGTCATGTTCCCCATGGAAGTGGAACAGAGCAGGTGTCTCATTGAAAGTTATACTGACCCAAAAGTCCTAGGCAATATTTATATCCATCTAATTGAGCAGGTGGCTCAATATGTTTTTCCTTGTGGCAATTCCTAAAGCAAGAAAGTGGGGGAATGCAAAAGAGATTTAATGAGGGGAAGGCTATGGAGTGAATGGTAGAGGTAGTATGAGAGCAGAGCTAGTACTGCTAAATGTAGAGCTCAATATTGCTAAAGGCAGAAGTATTACTATTGAGTACAATAAGTATTACTGTTGAGTTGTAGAAATCATAGTACTACTACAAATATTACTACTGAGTTACAAAAGAGTATTCTTAACTGCAAGTTTTGTTCACAAGAACATAGAAAAACTCGAGGACGAGTTGTGTGTTCAGCAAAGGATTGCTGAAGTTCCAGACTCATGGGAGGGTTTGATGATCAAGAAAATGTTGTTGAAATATTGGGTTATAATATAACCAATATTAATGATTTGTATTGTAGACTAATGGCAGTATTTATGTGTGAATGATATGAATTCTAGAGGAAGCAAATATGCCCTTAAGGATGAGGATGAATGATAAATGATTAACATTTACTGTATGAAATTTTGTAAACTTATGTATACTGAAAAATGTTGGAAGATATGGTATGATTTGTATAGATGTACAAATTGTGAAAGAAGTATGAACCACAAAGACATGTGAAAATCATATGAGTTTGAATATGTTCAAAAACAAATAACAAAGGGAGACGACAAGTGAGCTAAGGAATGATGACTCCAAAAGAGTAGACGAATGTAAGAACCATAAAACTCATAAAATCCATTAAATAACAAATAATATTAAATATGCATGCAGATCTTTGATCCAACACAGGAATCTCATAAAATGTTACATCTTATCAAATCTAGAAGCAACAAGAACAACATGCATAGAAGATCTGACAAAGAAATGGATCTAATCAATAAATACAGAAAGTATGCTATGAAAACCATACCTGGTTAGATGACCTAGGAGCTACCATTACCTTGACAGTGCCAGTAGTGCAACTGAAGGTGGGGGGATGACTCTCCACCCAACCAACCCCCAGCCAAAGGCTGAGGCCCTTGAGCCCCCAACAATTAACCCTATGCCAATGCTATCATTCTTTCCTCTCCTGCAGAGCTCCTCTTCCAAGATGCCCAAAGACAAAAAGACCAAAAAAGGTCCCTCTCTTCACTTCTTCTCCTCCTTTTATCTCCTCCTTGTCCCAATTTCTTAATTTCTTATTTAATGCAATTTGTTTTCTCTTATTTTCTTTCATATTCCCCATTATATTATTATCTGACATTATTTATATTTATTATATTAAATATTCTCTATATTCGTATATGAGGGTTGTTACATACTCTCCCCCTTCAAGAAACTTCCTCCCGAAGTTATAATATTCAAGCAATAAATACAATATTTATTCAATCAATCAATGAAGTAAATACTAGAATATATAGGTAGCTAGTACTATTGTGAAGCTAAGAGATTTATATGTGTGGCCACCACATAGAAGTCTCCAAACCACACTAATACAATCAAACGCCCTAAGTTACAACATGCTCTTAAGTAATTCCCTATGAGTCTAGTATGCAACCATAACAACAATTATGCATCAAACATACAAAAGCATTAGATAATTATTGAATAATTAATAGCTGTGTATTTGTTTACTTCCTCTTTCCTTACTCACCCTCTCCCTGAGAATCATACCATCCGATCAACCTCCCTACACCTCCCATTCAACTTTGGATGGTCCCTCTCGCCATGGCACGGGCCCTCTACTGTAACCTGTTCATGGATCATATAGTAGGCATCAGAAGTTCCTCGGGAAGTTACCGCGGAATTACCACCTTCCCAACTTCTGGTAATAATATGGCCTCATTAGATTCTAACCGGAATCAGGGCCTCATCGGTACCAGCCGGCATCTGGTTCCCGGTACCCCAATCCTGATACTCCTGGTACCCCCCGATCCTGATATCAGTATCATTATACCCTAGGCATCTTGGAAGGCTAGCCTAAACATCCTCCACAACACCCTCAAGGCACTAGCCCCAGGTATCAGAAGTCCTTCTCCATAAACCTCCCTCCTGGTGAGTATGTCTCCAATCGTTGACTCTAGTCACATCAGAAGTTCTCCAGGAAGTATATGTGGCACTGCCACCTTCCCAACTTCTGTTACTAAATTCAAGCGTTGTTGGCATAGAGCTAATTGTTGGGCTTGTCCCCTAGCCCATAATTTATTTATATTAACCATTCTCATCCGTGGTTATGGGCTCCCACGAAATCATAGAATACTTAGCCTCATCAGGCTATCTGAGTGGATCACCTGGAACAAATGGCACTTGCCATAATGAATAATCATTAGTAACCATTTCTCAATATAATAATATCATGGATCAACCTTGAATCCTGTGCTGACAAGAATGTCTAGCCACCGGTTCATATTGCATTGCATTACATCATAAGCCATTGTCATGATAAGTCATGCCAAGTTTAACATCTGATGCATTTAGGTGATTTTTGCTACCATTATAACATAACTAGTCATGGTACTTTCATAATTTCACTAAGCATTTCATAAAGCTGTCATCATAAGCTGCCATTTTTCAACATTAGTACTATCAACATGGAGTAACAACCAACGTAATCCATCATCATATCAAATATGCATTATGATAACCCACATAATCCATCATTATATCAAATATGTATTCTATGGGGAGCAATAAGGGTTAGCATGAAACAATAACATGTCATACCAAATATCTGATATATTCTCTTATTCTCCACTAATACATGATAGAGCTGTAAAATACCATATTAAACCACAACATGATTTTATACCATTTATGTGCCAAGTGTCATTTATCCCTAGATGCCATGATAAAGCTATTAAAATGCTAAATTAATTTCATCACGAATTAATATCATTTTATGTTCCACACATCATCTATCTTGTAAAGCACCATAAAGTCTTGAAATAACATCAAGAAGTATCACATGCACAACTCATGGCTAGAAATGACAACATCAAATTTCACATGAATAATGCATGACCATGAAGGCATCATTCCAAAAACAACATGTTGAAACACCATATCATGTACCACATGACTTACATCTCAAGATGCCACAATAAAGCCTATAAATTACCAATTGAGTATCAAAAATCAACGCATCATGTGCCTTGTGTCCTATGCATCTAGAACCCATAATAAACTGAGTATCGACATGAAATATGCATCATGAAAACTGAGTAGCAGCAGGGAAAAATAAACTGAGTATCATCATGAAATATGTAACATGTATCCTCTAACTTCAAAAGCCATGCAAGATAATTCAACAACTACAATAGGACCCTAGTTCACTCGATATTTTTTTTGCGTGGAAGAATTTATGGTTTACTATGGTATCTGCATCACCAGATTTTATGTAAGAATTATCAGATCAAACAAAAGGTTATTTTGGAATTGCACACTTCTCCAATAGGAGGATATTTAGGGTTCTTAAAACATACCATATGATGAAGAAATATTTTTCTAGGAAAGGCTTAAAACTAATTTTGAGAAATTTCTCATAGAATGTTTGGTTTTCTAATAGAACAAGGGAGAGACAATCAGGACAACAAGTCTACTACAAGCATTATCTATACCAAGTCAACATTGGGAAGAGGTCTCAATAGATTTTACCATAGGTCTACCAAAGTCAGAAGGAAAGAGTGTCATCATGGTAGTAGTGGATTTACTCCCAAAATATGCCCATTTACTCTCTCATCAAGAATAGTAGTTTGCAAACATTTAAATTGTTGTGTATTTTGAAATGATAAAGAGCGAGGGTGACTTTTTTTATTTTTTATTTTTTTGTAATGAAGCCCTTCTCTTACTTTATCTAAATATTTTCCTTTTCTTGGCTAGTCATTGGTATTCTCAGTAGATTTTAGATTCCATGAATCCCAATTCTTTAATCGATGTTCTAATGCTTTGACTTTTTTGAAAGTATTCTTCTCATTTCTAGAGTTTCAAATTTGTATACATGAAGGACTGGAATTGATTACTACTCTAACATTTTAAGATTCAATTTAGACTCTACATGTTAGTGTAATTCTTGTAGACTAGGTATTAACCCTCACTAACCATAACCCAACCACACCGACGGGAATACCTTACACTCTTTTAATTTCAAAATTACAATTGATACTTACAATTACTTTTTCAACTATAACAAAAAAATTAGTATCGTGGCAATGACTATCCTTCCTATAACTTTTTTTTTTCTCCTTGTTATGATTATGAATGTAGTATACATGAACTTGTTTATGAAATGGAGAAAACATGACATCGTGCATGCCTACATCGTATCGTATTCCATAGACGATAATATTTTTCATACACTGTGATCTTTTGATTTCATGGTAGGGCATGTGACAAGTGCTTATTGGTAAGGGAGATGCAATCCTTGGTGTATAAATTTCTATGAATTGATGTTTTCACACTATAACAAAAACTTTGTAGGCTTCATTCAATACAATATCCCCAAAACGGAAAAGGGCATGTTGGCAGGGGGAACAATCTATGGAAATATATATAAAAATGAATTGATTTCAACAATTGGATTTACGTCAAGCAAAGGCTGTGCCTAGGCCCCAGGCCATCTGTGCAAAAGTAATATATATAAATGAGAATATTCATAATATATATAATATGCCATTCCAAGACTAACCATTCAATTATGTAAAGAAAAATGTAAAGTATGGACTTTTCTTTCATGCAAATAGCTAAATTCAGCTAAATTGTTCACCCAACACGCTTCTTTAATTTAATCTATTCTTATAAACCATCTTCCTCTTGTTTAGCTTCCTTTCTACCTTTGGAGACCACTATCATATATGTCCTTTACCCAGCTCGAAGCTACCTATCAAGGAGATTCATAATCACTATTATATATGGATTTTACAAAGCCACCTACAGATAGAGTTAGTAGTTAATGTAGCATCACAAATAGATTGAGATCAAGATACAACACAGATACAGAGCCAATTTATAAAGTAATTGATTCCGACCGGTTATAAAGCCATATAATCTGTTGATTCCGGGGGTGGGGACATATAAAGATATAGTGCCAGGCACAATAATAATTAAGGATGAGCAGTCTTGAACAATTATTAATTGTGAATCCCGCTACATCTAGGGAAAAACAAAACTCAGTTTATTACAAATATCCATTAGTTAGAAATCCAACAACATTCAAAGTGCATCCAGACTCCTTTCATTTCAACACTTCACTTCCCAGGGCTATGGTTGAATAGTTACAGAGATCGTAAATCAGGTATCTTACTGCTATTACAGTCTGGTAGGCTTCGTGGGTCTAGAAAAAGGAGGCCATCAAGCTATTTAAAATATTCTAAGCAATAATATGCTTAAGAGTCCTACCATAAACATATATGGTACATACAGGCAAGAGTTTCCAAATAGAAGCTACTCTGTTAAGTGCACCATTACAATTTAAAACTATTAATATGGGTCGACAATTACTTTAAATGTTAAACATAAAATTAATATAGATCGACATGATCAAATACTAACTTTAAATATGGAACATATAATTAATATCGGACGACTGTACACATTACATCAGGTTTCAAAATGTGCCCAACATTATTTTGTCAGGCTTACTCGATTGCATTTTACAATTAAATTTTTTTTTGTTAAGGAATTTTCATGAGAATCACTACATTTTCTTCTTGGAATGGACCGGATCTGGATCTCTTCATAACCCTAAATAACTTTGTGAAGTATGATGCCTTTTGGTATAAAAAACCATTGCTTAAGATCTAATGCAAAAGCCAGAAAATGAATACCACTAACTGTAAACAAGAAGACAAATTAAATTTCAAAATGAGCAATTAGTTCCGCATGCACAGATTTGACCAAAGACAAGTGTTTTTATATTTTTAATGTTTGTAAATTGTATGTTGTTATGAACACTGTGCTTGAATGGAAAATTTTCGGGAGGACTCCAATTGAAGTCTATAAAATGAAGAAGGATAAGCATCTTATTAACATCCACTTAATTAAAATAGTAAAGGTTTGATACAAGACATAATTATCTGTTTCTTTTCCAGGTAGTTATCATCAGTAAACATTTAATGATGTTTTCCCCAAGATAATTGTTAAATTTTCTGAATTTACTTCAATCTGATCTAGGATCTTAACTGAGAGAACAACATGTACAGCATATCTACAGCATATCAATCATGGAGACAATAATGCAAGCACACAAGAGACACAAAGATTTACTTGGGGAAAACCATAAAGGTGAAAAACCCCAATAACTTCCTCAGAGATAGATAGAGCAATGATACAACCAAGCAAGAGAGATAACCATAACCTAGTAGCAGATCCTCCTCCTCCATAAGTGCGCCACTCCTCCTTGAGTGCATGTGTGAGAAGTGAGTGAGTAAATAGAGTGCCTCCCGCACTCTATTTATACTTGACTTCACTTGCCTTTTTACCTAACTCATGTAGGCTCGAACTTAACCACATAACATAATGCTAACTGGGTCGACCCCCAATAGGGTGGTCTAATAACCCTTTGACCCACATGGCCGACCCCCAATAGGGTGGTCTAATAACCCTTTGACCCACATGACTTATACAGGGCCGACCCCAAACAAGGTGGTCTAATAACCCATCAAGTATAAGTTACGACACTTACAATATAAATAATGACACTTCCTTATAGAGGAATAATACCATCTCTATAGGAATACAATATACATATATGTGAAATACATTCCGAAGTTACATATACATCAACACTCCCTCTTAACTAGGAAGGTATTTCTCAGCACAGTTCTTCTAGCACAAGTCATCTTCTCTGGATCATCGTCATCGATGCATTGTCATCATCATCATCACTGCTGCTACTATCTCAATCAATCTCTGAATCTACTCGTCATAGGAAGTTCTACAGAGCCAGTCCTTTTTCATACTAGATCTAGGCCCACCACCTGTAGGTCTTCATCATCACTGGCCATACTGTGGAATCCTCAGGACTAATTACGTGCGTCACAAAACCTGGCTGCAGCATCCCAGGCTATTACGAGCACACAGCTCTACCTGTAGGATCTCCCAGGAGCACATTACATGTGACCCATCACAAAACCTGGCTGAAGCATCCCAGGCTGTTACGAGCACGCGGCTCTACCTGTCGGATCTCCCAGGAGCACATTACATGTGATCTCACCACAAAACCTGGCTGAAGCATCCCAGGGTATTACGAGCACACAGCTCTACCTGTCGGATCTCCCAGGAGCACATTACATGTGGTCCACCACAAAACCTGGCTGAAGCATCTGAGGCCTTTTTCATCCTGTCCAGATCTCCCAGGAGCAAATTACATGTGGTCATGGCAAAACCTGGCTGAAGCATCTAAGGCCTTTTTCATCCTGTCCAGATCTCCCAGGAGCAAATTACATGCCATAGGACAAAACCTCACAAGAGCATCTGCCGGATATCCCAGGGCACCGAATTACATGCCATAGGCAAAACCTCGAAAGACTATCTGCAGATCTCCCAGGGCACAAATTACATGTCCTCCCAAGCAAAACCTCGCAAGAGCATTTGCCAGATGTCCCAGGGCACCGGATTACATGCCATAGGAAAAACCTCGAAAGACCATCTGCAAATCTCCCAGGGCAAAAATTACATGCTTACCTGCACAACCTGATCCACGGCCACAAAGTATCATCTGATACTTATCAAACATCATCCTGATGTACACATGATCATCCTGATCATCATCACTGCAACATCCTGCTGCATGTCATCTGGAGAAGCTCGTCATCCACGATCATCCTGATCATACAATGCATCCATCTGATGCACACCAAGTATCCATCTGATACATCCATAGGTACATGATCCACACAATGTATCCATCAGCATACATGATCTACCTGATCATACAAAGATACATGATCCACACAATGTATCCATCAACATACATGATCCACCTGATCATACAAAGATACATGATCCACACAATGTATCTATCAGCATACATGATCTACCTGATCATACAAAGATACATGATCCACACAATGTATCCATCAGCATCCAACATGATGCGTACATACATACATATAATGATCCAACTAATCATATCCAAGCAGAAACCAGAACATCATCCTGATGCTCATCATCCAGCGCTTACATCCATAGCCATGTGAAGGATCCCCTTTCCAACATGCTTGGAATGGCTTCAGCAAATGTGTCCATCACTTCTTCCTCGAAGTGTCCTCGATCTGAAGAATTCCAAGCCTCTCTCTGAAGTACTCGAACTTCACTCTGGCTAGTGGCTTCGTCAGCACATCTGCAATCTGCTCGTCCGTCGCAACATACAGGAGCTTCACAGCTCCTCTCTGCACCATATCCCTGATATAGTGATATTTGATCTCTATGTGTTTCAACTTGTCATGAAACACTGGGTTTTCGGACAGCTTCACACAACTCTGGTTATCACAGAAGATAACAGTAGCCTCCAACGGGAGATCAAATAACTCAGACAGTAGCTTCCGTAGCCATACTGCCTCACAACTAGCTGAACAGGCTGCACCATACTCTGCCTTAGCTATACTCAGTGCCACGCAGGACTACTTCCTGCTAAACCAAGAGATCACACCTAATCCCATACTGAAGCAGCACCCAGATGTGCTCTTCCTATCTGCAGCACTGCCAGCCCAATCTGAATCAACATAACCTTACAAGTTAAACTTTTGATTCGCTTCATACTTGAGCCCATAATCCACTGTACCCTTTAGGTACCTCAGAATATGCTTTACAGCAACCAGGTGAACACTCCTCGGATCCGTCAGGAACTGGCTCAATGTTTTCACAGCAAAGCAAATGTCTGGCCTCGTGTTTGTCAGGTACATCAAGGACCCAATCATCTGGCGATACATAGAGACATCAATCGGCTCAGATGAAGCATCACATAGAAGCTTCAGATTTGATGCCATAGGTGTGGCCATGGCTTTGCAATCCATCATCCCGAACCTCTTTGGGATATCTACTGCATACTTCCCTTGTCCAAGGAAGATTCTATCTGCACTCTGCCACACCTCCATGCCAAAAACAAATAGTGCATTATCCCCAAGTTCTTCATCTCAAACTCGATAGTAAGCTTCCGCTGCGTGTCGGCAATCAATCTATCTTCACCATACCAAGTTCTGCACATATATGATTTCCTATCATGTGTCTCAGAACCAAGTGGCTGCTCTACATACACTTCTTCTTCAACTACACCATTCAAGGAAGCTGTCTTGAATCCATCTGGTGTATCTTCTATTTCATCACTTTTATATTTCTCAATGCTGCCATCTGCAACATGCTTGATCTGATAGTTCCATTTGGAAGTCATAGCAAACTTCCCTTCATGTCTTGGGATTACATCCCAAACATCATTCTTCATGATCGACGGATCATGACATTTTATTTCTTCATCCCAGATCCTGGGAACTTCAATATCTTCAATATCTTCAATAGATATCTTTGTTGCTAGAACAAATGTTGTAGTTCTTCATACGATCTTTCCTACACAACAAGTTAAATTGCATGATTAGAAAACATCTCATAGTTTTCAGAACAAATTCTTACACATAAAGAAATATGCCATACAGTCATGCAATTATCTTAGCCAATGCTTCAATACAACATTTATCCATATTCCGTAACTTTCTAGATGCCTTCCAATCTCTACCAGAACATTGTTAAGAGTGTGCACAACTCCCAACATGTCAGCAAAGAGGTTTCATTCTAGATAAGTAGCAATGGAATGTTGTACAGTGCCATAGGCCACTTACCCATGTATATTAGTAGTATACTGCTCATTAATGCAACTATTCTACTATGCATAATACATATCCTAAGTCTAGGAACATGAGCATATACATCATTGAACAATTTTATTTAAACAAACAAATATGTAAGAAATGATGATTATAATACTTATCTTTCTTTGTTTGTTGGGTGGACTCCCTCTGAGTCTTCGCTTCCTTGCAGGAGCTGCTGCAATCCTAATCTGAAGTAGCTTCTTCTACACCTTTCTGTTGTTGAGAGTAGAGAGATGGTCAACTCCCTCTGAATATCTGCATCCTTGCATAAACCACTGGAGTGTACTCCCTCTTGATCTTTGCTTCCTAAATTACCTGTTCTTGAACTCATATTCATCCTTGCATGCTTATTAGTATCATCATTGTGTTATCCTCTAGGTCTCATACAAGATCATACATTCATTAGTATACTATTCAAACACAATAATCTCAAGCGTGTATAGTCATGATCATTTCAAACAAAAATAATAAGCATTAGCATTCAAGGTTTATGTAGGATTCTTATGGTTATTCAAATCATAAGAGACATAACATGTAATTACTCAAACCCATGACTCTTCGGGTTAGTTGAATCATCAATCAAGACAAGAGATATAATATGCATACAACCATGATTATTCAAACTTATGACTTCATGAATAATCAGTATCAACAACAGTATAAGATCCTAACACAAGGTAGGATTCTAGCTTGATATAGGAAAAACATACCTGGATTAGCATGCTAGCTATTTATGTCTAACATACTCACATGATGTCTTCTTGTTCTTCTTCAATGACTTGTGCTAGTAACCTGTATATCTCATAGGTTAACTATTACAAAACCAAGTTATACATACCTCGTAAATGGATCTTCTATGAGATCCATGACAATGGATGAATCTTTGTCCTCATGTTATCATGATCATATGTTCTTGGACCAGAACATGATTTGTCTTTCTTGGTGTACCTTTCATGTTAGTAGACAACATAAACCTCATACAACACCATAATGCATTAGTACAATCATAAGTGTCAATACCCTAATCAATGAATATTTTCTATCGTGCATTCATAGTTTTATTAAGGTGATATGACAAGTCTAAAATCAAGATTGTACTAACCGTAGTAACATGAAGACAAGCATACCATAAACTTAATCATGAACAAATATCAAAACATGCCTCGATGATTCATACCTGCTTGTAATCTTCTTATGTAAGGCCTTAGCCTCATCTCCCTCTGAAACAGGAACTTCTTCACTTATGCAGGTGACCAATCCATCTTCTTCTAAGATTAACCCTATCCACTTGATTTGCAAGAACTGGACCTGGATCTGGATATGGGTTTGTTAGAGAAACCCCAAAAATTCAAACTTTGAATTTCAAACTTCCGAAAGGATAGAAATATGCGCCTTGATGAGCTGATCAAACTGGCATATTCAGAATTTGAAAACTGCAAAGTTTTACTCCTCAATTTTGCCTTTGAAACTTCCGGATTCACTGGACGTGACCCTGAACTGGGGTTTGATGAAGCCCACTCTTCTACCCAATCAAAATGTTTGATCCAAAGCTCTAAGCTTCTATTTTTCTGAGGAGCTTCCAGCCGTGGTCACAGATTTCAAAAATTCCCATTTTTTACAGAAGCCCTAATTTTTCCACTTTTCTGATCAAAGTCCCGAACTAGGGTCTAATCAAGCCCGGCCTTCTTCCCAACCAAAAATTCTGATCTTGGTCTCTAAATTTCTATTTTGATGAGTAGCATCCAGCCGTGGTCTCCGATTACAAAAATTCCAACTTTCTCCAAAACCCTAAATTCCGGAAGCCATGAATGAAGGTACCAAAAAATAATTCTGTTTTGACAGAAATATGTACCTGATTGTTTCTGGTGTAACTCTGAAATTTTTGATCCACAGGGTCTGAAAAAGTTTCCTGAGATAGCCTGACCTGTTATCTTTCCATCCTGAAAGGTCTGACATCAATTGGATTCTCTAAGAGAGAGTTATGCCAAATGTCGCAACGTGACCTGTTTTGGGATAAAACAGGAGAGCGAACTTGTACGGCGTGCCACGTCTCACTGTTTTAACTTCAGCCTCTGAAAAATTTTCTTCAGATATCTTGGCCTGTTACCTTTCCATCCTGACAGGTCTAACCTCAATTGGACTCTCTGAGAGAGAGTTATGCCAAATGTCACAACATGACCTGTTTATGGGATAATACAGGAGAGCGCACTTGTACGGAGTGCCACGTGTCACTGGTTCAACTTCGGCCTTTGAAAACGTTTTCTGAGATAGTACAGTCTGTGTACTACTTGTCACTTTTCACGAAATTTCATTTGGAGCTTCCTAGCCCAAGTTATGACCTTTTTCCCAAGGTCACCTGATTTTAACTCAGATCTGGAAGAGGCAGAAACCCTATATTGCACAGATCATAAATCACAAAGTACAACGAATGAGAGGTTGTCCTTTGGAAAAAAGGTACCTGGAGATCTTAGCTTCGTCCTGTAACAATTTCAGATCCGAAAAATTCACCAAAACGGATTTATAGCGAAAGTGCTACGATGACTGGTTTTTGCTATATCAAGCCCTAGCATCGTAAGTGCAACAAGTGTCATACATGCCATATCATGCCTTCTTTCAGGCTAGCTCTGATACCATGTTAAATTTTCTGAATTTACTTCAATATGATCTAGGATCTTAACTGAGAGAACAACATGTACAGCATATCTACAGCATATCAATCATGGAGACAATAATGCAAGCACACAAGAGACACAAAGATTTACTTGGGGAAAACCATAAAGGTGAAAAACCCAAATAACTTCCTCAGAGATAGATAGAGCAATGATACAACCAAGCAAGAGAGATAACCATAACCTAGCAGCAGATCCTCCTCCTCCATAAGTGCGCCACTCCTCCTTGAGTGCACGTGTGAGAAGTGAGTGAGTAAATAGAGTGCCTCCCGCACTCTATTTATACTTGACTTGACTTTCCTTTTTACCTAACTCATGTAGGCTCGAACTTAACCACATAACATAATGCTGACTGGGCCGACCCCCCAATAGGGTGGTCTAATAACCCTTTGACCCACATGGACGACCCCCAATAGGGTGGTCTAATAACCCTATGACCCACATGACTTATACAGGGCCGACCCCAAACAAGGTGGTCTAATAACCCATCAAGTATAAGTTACGACACTTACAATATAAATAACGACACTTCCTTATAGAGGAATAATACCATCTCTATAGGAATACAATATACATATATGTGAAATACATTCCGAAGTTACATATACATCAACAATGTTTGTAAATTGTATGTTGTTATGAACACTGTGCTCGAATGGAAAATTTTCAGGAGGACTCCAATTGAAGTCTATAAAATGAAGAAGGATAAGCATCTTATTAACATCCACTTAATTAAAATAGTAAAGGTTTGATACAAGACATAATTATCTGTTTCTTTTCCAGGTAGTTATCGTCAGTAAACATTTAATGATGTTTTCCCCAAGATAATTACCTGGAAAAAAAATAGAGGACCCAACATTGTATCAAAGACTATGATGAATAGGGCTAGAAATAAAAACCAACATATCTTTGGGGATCTAGATGGAATATAAACACAAGAAATGCCTCAAAAGATACATTGTAAGGCATTCCGAAATCCCCATCTGATTTGAATTTTCCATTTCTGTAGTATATGATTTATGGGTTACCTATCTACTACTTCCCTTTGTAAAGGGGAAAGGAAAACAAGGATAGTATTCCAGGAGAAGGGAAAACGTTAGTGAGGGCAATTAATTTGTTCTTACCAGATCAGAAACAATACATCTCTTTCAAAAAAATTGTTAGAGCATGCTTAGTTCTAGCAGCTTCTTGATCTACCCATTCGCTCTGGCAAGCTGGCCTATTTAAGTGTGTTTATTGCTTTCCACATTGGGCACTCTGAACTGTTATACTCTATTTTTTATAACTTTATAGCAATTTTTAATAGGCTACGATTTTTTTTTGTCAAGGCCTTAGCTTGTGGTGGCTGTTCTAATAGCCCTTGTTATATAAAATGCATGTATTTTCATCCTGTATATTAATAGAATTATTATGCATTTTTTTTCAAAAAGAAACTTTTAAAATTCAAATAGGATAACTTATAATTGTGCACAAGATTTTTTTCAAGCAATAAGAAAGATAATGCAGAAGGAAAAGCCTTCCTGGCAATTCAACAAGATAAATATTAACAGATCCCCACCATTTAGGAAAGCATAAGAATATGTCATGTTCCTATAGCAATCATGAGACCGCAATCAATTCATTGAGCAAGTTGAGCATTTCATTCTTAGGACGATCAGATAAGGCAAGAGGATGCGTTACAACTGACATGCCAGCATGTTAGCCATTAGGGCAGATAAGGCATATTCAGAAGCATTGTTGGACGAGAAGTGGTAGGCATGAGTGCGCTAGTGGTTGAGATACAGGTAGATTGGCAACGCTCCACTGTCTGAGATTCCATAAACCTAATCTAACGGACACCATGAATTACACACCAGTAAGTAATGCATATAATGCACTAGAACGATAAAACGCTCAATTGGCAGCTTGACAGAGCACACCCATGGGTAGCCTATCCATGCTAAAATAATAATAATAAAAGAACAATCCTCCACATGGCGCGAGAGTCCTGCATGCTTTGAGCAGGCACTCATGGCACATAGATGGAGATGCAAGCTCGTTCCAAAGTAAGAGAAAAACGAAAAACGCCAAAATTTTAATGAAAGTGATGTAATCACAACAATGGCACCAATGAGTAATAGAAATAATGCAGCTGGATTCCTATCAGAAATGTGAAAATATTTAATATTTTCCCATTCACAACGTCCAAGATCATAGACAAGCTTGCAAGGACGTGGCTTAGACAAAACACAATTAGCCAACGGCCAAAAGAATCTCATTCAATAAATTTAAGCTCCATGTGGAACGGTTTTCTTACCACAATCTCCATCTCCATACATTATTTATCTTTCCACTAAGAATCACTAGTAGAAACGGGTGTGGCATAGGCATAGGAAAAACCACAATGGTCAAAGTCCTGAGTGCCTTATCTCATACATTTCTTTCCTTGAAGGCCCAAGAAGTGCCTGCGCATCCCGGAGATGAAGAAGAGCCTGCGCATTCTGTTGATGTATATGTAACTTTGGAATGTATTTCATATATGTATATTGTACTCCTATAGAGATGGTATTATTCCTCTATACGGAAGTGTTTGTATTCCTATAGAGATGTTAGTATTCCTCTATACGGAAGTGTCGTCATTTATATTGTAAGTGTCATAACTTATACTTGATGGGTTATTAGACCACCTTGTTGGGGTCGGCCTTGTATAAGTCATGTGGGTCAAAAGGTTATTAGACCACCCTATTGGGTGTCGGCCCAATCAGCATTATGTTATGTGGTTAAGTTAAGGCCGACCTAGTAAAGGTTATTAGGCAAGTCAAGTCAACTATAAATAGAGTGCCGGAGGCACTCTATTTGATCATTCTATTCTCACACACACTCTTTGGAGAGTGGCGCACTTGTGGAGGAGGAGAAGCTGCTACTAGGAGATGTCTATCTCTTATGCTTGGGTTGTATCATTGCTCTATCTATCTCTGAGGAAGTTATTGGGGTTTTTCACCTTTATGGTTTTTCCCAAGTAAACTCTGTGTCTCTTGTGTGCTTGCATTATTGTGTCCATGATTGATATGTTGTAGATATGTTGTACATGTTGTTCTCTCAGTTAAGATCCTAGATCAGATTGAAGTAAATTCTAAAAAACTAACACATTCAACAGGCAGAGGTCATGCACCATTTTATTTGATCTATATCAAGAACGCGTTGCTAGTTTGTTCTAATTTTATTTTTGTTGTCGATGTCGCAGAACAATAGTCAGGCCTACGTACAAGAAGGCGGATGGCATCTTGGGGGGGCGCATACAGAAATGCATCTCTACAATTTAAATGTCTGGAAATGACCAATTGCAATTTAACTGAGCTTTCCTGAAATTTGTGTCTGTTGGTATATGATGAAGAGTGCGCCCAATATTCTGATGGGGAGATTCGAATTAGGATGCCTACTAGGGAAAGGGATGTTTGCCAAGGTATATCTTGCAAAAAACCTAGAGACTAGAGAGAGTGAAGAGTGAAATTGGATTCAAATTTTTATCTGATAAAATATCTGCCAATATTGAAGCAAACCAGATAATCAAATCATTGTGAGAGAAAGAAAATGGAATACGAAAGGAAAGAAACAGAGAGAAATTTCAAATCTTTGATGTTTAATATCTGAAGCATCATTTTTGTTTTCATACAATACGATCCATTTTTATAATGGAAGAAATCCTAAAAATAATTGAATTTAAACATTCATGACAGATGTTTCATCTTCACAAATTACATCTATATTTTTCTTAGTGACAATGAAAACAAATGCTTTTACTATAGGTGTAGATTTCAAATCTTTCATGCTTATGTCTGCAGAAAATTAAAATCATTTTCAGAAATGCTTCTTGTTCTAATGAAAGAAAAGCATCAAAGGAACCAAGCTCACTATCTTTAGAGAGGCTAAAAGTTGTAAGGTTTGGAAAATTAGTCGATTTTTTTTTTTTGATAAATCCAAATTAGGTAAAAACTATTGAATACCATAAATGAAAGGTCATATGTTTGATAATATATAATATATAAATCCAACCAGAAACAACATAAATCTAATTGATTGGTGGTAGCAATATATGCAGAGTTTTCAATATCAAAACAAAAGATATATAAACCAAAATAGAAAAACTAAATGGGGATTTGGGCCTGGCATCAACACAGAAAAGGTATAACCCGTGGATATTAATCCCACTGATCTGAAGCATAAATGAAACACATAAACTGAAATAAAATAAAGAATATCGATCCGTTCCATCAAAAATGCAGAACGCATTCAAACAAGGAAAGAAAGAAATTGCTGAAGATCGATTTCCATCGATCAATATGCAGAATGCTGGCACAAACATATACTGAAAACAGAGATCAAAAGCTAGCATAAATATATACTGAAACAGAGATCGGTGCAAAAAGATAAAAACATGATACTATACAAGGATCTGGCTCTGTGAGCCATCCCTTCCCAACTCCTAGAGGCTGCCCCCAACCACTACTGTGTGCCCATTAACCTGAATCTTTAAATTTTACAGAGATTTAGGGTTTTTTTTTTACAACCTAGCAGTTCTAGATTTGACATAAGCACCTTATTGATTTTGATTAACTGGAAAAAAAGCCCATAGGTCTTGAGGGTTTGAACTTAGCTCTGATACCAAATGTAAGAACCATAAAACTCATAAAACCCATTAAATAACAAAGAATATTAAATATGCATGTAGATCTCTGATCCAACACAGGAATCTCATAAAATGTTACATCTTATAAAATCCAGAAGCAACAAGAACAGCATGCATAGAAGATATGACAAAGAAATGGATCTAATCAATAAATACAGAAAATATGCTACGAAAATCATACCTGGTTAGATGACCTAGGAGCTACCATTACCTTGACAGCTCCAGTAGTGCAACTGAAGGTGGGGGGACGAATCTCCACCCAACCAACCCCTAGCCAAAGGCTGAGGCCCCCGAGCCCCGAACAATTAACCCTATGTCAGTGCTATCTTGCTTTCCTCTCCTCCAGAGCTCCTCTTCCAAGATGCCCAAAGACAAAAAGACCAAAAAAGGTCCCTCTCTTCACTTCTTCTCCTCCTTTTATCTCCTCCTTCTCCCAATTTCTTAATTTCTTATTTAATGCAATTTGTTTTCTCTTATTTTCTTTCATATTCCCCATTATATTATTATCTTACATTATTTTATATTTATTATATTAAATATTCTCTATATTCCTATATGAGAGTTGTTACAACGAACTGCTAAAAAATGTGAACACCGAGGACGGTGTTATTCTTAAGGGGAGGAGTATGTAACATCCCTCCTTTTTGACCTAATAAATTGTATAAATGTAAATATTTATTGTAATCATTTATGGTGAGGAGCTCAAGGCCAAGGCCCCACCAGTAAACATTGTATGTAATGGTATTTATTTCTTAAAAGTTGTAGACCAAGGTCATTAAAAGTTGTGACGCAAACTAAGCGATAGGAAAGTGAAGCCACTAAAGGAAGAAGTAAAGAAGATTAAAACTACAAGGTGTAACTAGGGAGAGAGATGGACTAACTAGAAAGGCATAAATGATGAGTATCATTTTGGTGTTTAGGGCACCGGAATTAAAGGTGAACCAAAGATGTTCACCCAAAGTACTAAATATTCATAGGGGTTATCTTAAGATAAGTTAATCCTAAACGAATTCAGAACACATCACACACTAGTAGTGAACTCGTATGACATATTTACTATCATAAATCTAATTTGATTACGGAAAATTTTCCTAAATTATTATTGTTATAAATACCTACTCTAATTGGGGCAAAAATGCCCTAGAAATATCCTCAATGCACTTATAAGGTATTTCTTATTGTTTACCTTTAGAAGAAATGATTGAGAGATTATTTTAAGTACATATATTATATAAATGGTCAATAAAAGGAAAGTAAATTATTAAGTAAGAAATCTTATGCATGAAGCTAAGACTTAATATCTTAAACGAATACATAGTATGCCTTAAGGAGATTTGAACACTTATACATATATATGTTATATGTTATAACTTATACTTTTATTTAAGTGGAAATGCAAATGAATAAAGTATTATATGTACATTTGAAATAGTCGTGATAACTAAAGGAATAGTATGTATATAGAGAAGGATATAAATATACTTATACCTATATATATATATGCATGAATGGCTGTGCTAAATATTTGATCAAATGGCGGCATTTTGATAATAGGTCAAGTAGAGCACATGTATAAATAATAGGGGTAATTTTATTTAGGCATTAGATTTGATAATAGGTCAAGTAGTAGAGCACATGTATAAATAATAGGGGTAATTTTATTTAGGCATTAGAGTTTTGTGGATAACCGTTGTATGAGAATACACTTCCACCGTAAGGATAAATGGGAAAAAATTTCAAAACATGTTTCATAACTGCATGGGGTTAAGGAGGGAACCTTCCTCCTTCAAAGAAGGCAGAGATCGGTGCCCACGATCTCCCTAAAACCTCCAGCTACCATTTGGAATCTCCTAATGGTATTCCATCTCCAGATGGTGGAGGATCCTAGGCAAACGTCATGAGAAAGGACTCCGACACATTTTAAAAAGATGTGTGATGCGTCGTGGAAGGGGGCTCCGTCGTGGTGGTGGAAAGGGAGTAATAAAACGTTTGCATGAGAGTATTAAGACGACGGCATGATAGTGATAACACCACGGCTTTAGGGGGGATAGCATCCCTATGAGAAGAGTATAAAAAATTATAGGATCTCTGGATTAGAGGGGGATCTTTGGTGCACATCAATTGTTTTATGGAGTCAGTGTGGCGGCGTGAGTTTCCTCAGCGTGGCTTCCTCCTCGAGACTGTCGTATGAATATGGTGAGGGTTTCAGAAGGCGATGGGAAATGTTGCCACGCTCCTTGGATTGCAGGTTCACTCTTTAGGTGGTTTTTCCGCAAAGTGTTACATGCTAGATCTATTGATACATTACCATTTGGGAGAGCGCGAGCTAGTTTTAGACACCCCATCATCGTTAAAGAAAGAGCACGGAACCATCTCTGCAAATTTGGAGTGGAGCCACCGTTGTGATAGAGGAGAGCCATCTCTACGATAGAAGCGATCTCTGTTTTATAATGAGGGGGCACAATAGCCCATTTCATCTGTCCGAAGGAATAGGTATGTTTTTTCTTAGTTATTCTGATTTTTCGATCTCTACGCAGACAGTTTTTGGTTTAGTAACTTTGTGCGTTAACAGATGGTATACTTGGTTAGTGTAGGCTTATGATGGTATATACATGTGAAGGAGGTGACCTCTTTATGGTCGGCATTCCCATTCTCCATACATACGATGCAAACTGAGGATTTAGTCATACTGAATCGTATTTATATTTTGCTGCTTGGCTGAAAGTGTTAAGTCTCCCTGACTGTTGAATTGCAAACTGAGGATGTAGTTATACTGAAATCGTATTGTATGTTTTGGTTTCTATGCGTGGACGAGAATGCTTGGCACTGGATTGAAATCGTGATTGGGTTTCTACTTATTACCTTATGTAAAGGTTTTTAAATCCATAGATTTCTGTTTATTTATGTAGATCCCTGTAAAGATCTCATATTGTTATACCGATGCATTTTTCTTCTGATTTTTCCTATTATAATTAAAACCTCTCAGATTTTCAGTATAAGTTGGATTAGCCAAAATCTATGCATTAATATGTATGCAGTCGGAAAAAGAATATTACGTTGCATTAGACTGTTTTTTAATTCCTGCACATAAAAGTGTTGTTTCCGCCTTTCATTTTAAGTTGATCTAGGGTTTGTGGAAACAAAATATAAACCTGTCATTTTCCTCCTGTTTGCTGGCTCTGTCTTCTAAAATCCGATCTCGGAATGAAAATTAGATGTATCACCAGCTTAACCGCTGAAGACAGTCGACGCCATCTTGTTGTGTATTTAATATAAATATATGGCCTTAAGCATGTGACAACTAGATGCCAAATGGGGTTGTCCCATAGGCAGTGTCTATTTCGCTATAAAAGAAACAAAATGTTAATGCGTACATTAACCCGGAAGGTTAAAACCTTGTGGGAATACCTACCTCGGATCACATTTGTGCATGTGTTTATCATTTTGTTGGTTTATAAACATACGACTCCTATTGGATTTTTTACGAGTACAATCCTTTTATAGGGTAATGGATTTTCCAGCAAGATTTTAGAACCAGCGATTGATTACAGAGAAATAATGTAACTTTTTTATGCTTAATATGGGTAAATCGTTACAAAATAGGACTTAGAATAAACTTTCATACAAGATATGTTTTGGGAAATTATTCTAAGATTTACTTTTGGTGTAAATTATGAAAAATTGTAAAGTTACAAAGCAAACCTTTTTTCATTATTTTAAAAACATATGTTTTGATGATATAATGGGTTATTAAAGGTTAGGGTGATAATAAAATAGGTATGGATAATAGTGAGATGGATTATGTATATGTAACATTAGAAATTTTAAAGATTATATCGAATTATGTTATAGACTTATGTCTTGGTATTATGATATCATGATATGACATATGGTATTGGTGATGTGTATGTAAGAATTATAATTGGAGATACAAGTTATAGAATAGAAGGGGTTATTTTATATGAAAAACCTTATCTATGCAGTGAAGGTTATAATGTTATTTCGGAAAATGCTCCTTATAAGGAAGGCTTGAAGAAAATAAAGTCTTGTGACAATTATGTCGGAGTAGAATGTAATCCCTTCCCTTGAAGAATGAATATATGAGTCAGCCTTTTGTGGACGTAGCCCTAGATTGGGTGAACCACGTGAAAATTGTCTTTATTTGATGAGTTCTCTAGCATGTGTTGAATATGATGGTTTGTACCATTGTATGTTTTTGTTGAATGATTTTTATGTTAGATGATAATTCCATAATATGCATGTTGTTGGAGGAATGACTATTTTAATGTATTTTTTTTAGTTTGACCATCGCATTAAAATGGCATAGCACTTTATGAAAAAGGTTCAAGGCAAAGATAGTAAGAATTGGTTATGAATATATATATTTACATAGAAAAATTGTTTGTCTTACGTATTCATCAATTTTGATAAAACAATTTACTAGCATACAAATGTAATATCTTCCTTACACAACAAAATGACTCGAGTATTTATCAAAAGTTGATTAGGCATCACCTTGAGAGATGGATATAAAAAGACTTGTATAGAATGCTGGAAATTTGACATGAGACCTTTTTGAAACCTTAATCAAAGAAAGAACAATGAGATTAATTAGTTATGCATGTTGATAATTTCTTTTTATTAATTTTCTTTTATCAACGCAAGTACAAATGAACGTTGGTTCTCGTCTTACCTAAATTTGAATAAAAATATCTTAAATGTTAGGAAAAGTTTTCAAAATTCACAAATTTTTCCAACCCTAAAATTTGGGTTCGTGACACTTTGTCTCCAATAATCAAATTTTCTGCATGATTTTTATGGACATATCTAGAGGGGCCCTTTGTGTCTGGTATTCCTTATTCTAATTCACGTTTATACACTGAGAGGAACATAAACATCTTGATTTTCTTCATTCAGCTGTTCGAGTACGGGTAGATCATCATCTACTTCAATTCTTCTATCAGTCAGTACTTCATCAAATTTTGCTTCATGACTTTAAACTATCTTTTCGAGTCACAAATTATAGCAATTATAATATTTTATCTTGAAAGAATAACCAAGAAAGATCTATTCATCTGATATGGAGTCAAATTTTCCAAGACTACCATCATTTCTTTTAATGTAGCATTTGCTTCCAAATATTTTAAAATGCTTAACTGTAGCTGGTCTTCCTTTCCATAGTTCATATGGTGTTGCAAAACTATTCATTTTGATCAGACATCTACTGAGAATGTGTACAGTTGTATGAATGGCATGTATCCAAAACATATTTGATAGCCTTGACTCGTTTACCATTGTTCTAGCCATCTCTTGGATAGTTCTATTTTTTCTTTTTGCCACCCCATTTTTTTGTGGTGTTCTAACTGCTGAAAACTGTCTTCTGATTCCATGTTTGTCATAGTAGTTATCAAACTTGTTTGATGTATATTATCCTCCATTGTCATATCTCAAAGACTTTATTCTTAAGTCTATTGCATTCTCAATTGCTTCCTTAAAAGTTTTGAATCATTCGAATGTTTCTGATTTTTCCCTAAGAAAGAACACCCACGTCATTCGAGTGAAACTGTATATCAACATAAGGAAGTATACTTCACCATTCATTCCTCTAATTCACATTGGACTACATATATTTGAATGAATCAATTCAAAGGGTCTTGAGGTAGTGTACTCTTTCGTGGGGTATTTAATTCTTGCTTGTTTCCAATGTAGACAATGCTTGCAGAGTGAGTTTGATGGCTTAATAATTCTTTGGATGTCTCTTACTGCATATTTCCTACTGATTCTAACAAGGTTGACAAAATTGATGTGTCCCAATATTCTGTACCAGAGCCAAATTTCATCGGTTTGTCCCATGCAACATTTTTCTTCTCTTTCCTTATCCAAGATATAGACACTATTAGGAGTCTTGGAGGTCATTCCCACAATATTTCTTGTATTGTTGTTTTTTATTTTGAATTTTTTTATGTCAAAAGTGAGGGTGTGTCCTTGGTCACACATCTGCCTGACACTTAGAATATTTTGTTTCATGTTCTCGACTAACATAACATTTTTTGCCTTGGTCCTTTTGTTTCCTAGGATTTCCAGGCCTTTTCCTATAATTTTGGTTGATCCACTATCTCAAAAATAAATGTTGCCTCCCTTGTATTCTCTAAACTTCAGGAAGGTATTTTTTTATCTCTTTTCATGTGATTAGAACATCTGTTGTCTATATACAATTGACCCCTTTTACTTTGTGCATGTAAGTCTAGGCTGCATGCTTCCTGATGAACTTGATCCTTCTGTTCTTTAGTTGTCATAGTGAATTGTGTAGGTTGCTGCTCAGTATTATGTTCCGAGATTTCACAGCATTTGTATTTCGAACATAAAATATTGAAGGGATTGGGGTCTTCATTCAAAACTTCAGGCAATTTTCTGAGGACGCTCCATTTAGAATTAATTTGATTGCATAAATGATTATGCTTGTTGTATCCTAATGCCTGGGCTCTACAATTTATTACTTTATGACCAAAGTTGTGACAGTAATAGCAATTTCCTAAGAAACTATTTTGGTACCTGATATGATAAAAACCCTGAGGCTACGCAAGCTTGTTTTTTGAATGATTTTCCCTTCTATGTTCTCTCTCACATTTCTTATCTGAAAAAGGAGTCTTGAGAGAATATGCATAACTTTTAGCATAGTTTGATTCTCCATCAATGATGTGTTTACATATTTGTTCTTTTTCTAGCTGAGTGCTTAATTTTTGGAGTTCGCTTCTCAAAGTAACAATTTAGTATTCTAGTCATTCACACTTGTCATCCTTCAATTTTAACTACTTGGTGGTGTCTTCCTCCAATATCAGAAGAGATTACTCCATGATATTGATTTTCTTCCTTGACGTTTTTAGTTCATCCAGTGCACTGACTAGTTCTCCTTCAAAATCTACTTCATCCATTTGTTCATATATTGAATCCATGTCTAGTGGGTTCTGCACAAGAATATGACTTCCATATTTTAGTTTGTTACTGAATCAACCAAGTCTGATACTAATTATTGGAATCGATTTAACACTAAGAGGGGGGGTGAATCAGTATTAACGTAGTTATCAGAAATTTTTACCTCTTAAATAGATTAGCCTTTACTTAATTCTTATCTTCACTTATGCATCAATAAATAAAAAATCCATCCATAAATGTACCCAAACAGAGAACATTAAACATAGGAATTTTGATGTGGAAAACCAATCGAGAGAAAACCACAAAAAGATTCTCTATAATGAGAAATAATACATTCAAGGAAGCACCAACTTCCTATGTTTACAAGCACCAAATAGAAGAAGGCACCAACCCCATGCTTTTACAGTCTTCTACCTGAAGGAAGCAACAGCTCCCTGTATTTATCCAGCACCAACTGGAAGGAGGCACTGACCCCCTATTTTTACACGATCCAAACTGAAGGAAACTCCGAATACTTGTCTCCTTTCCCTGTCCTACCACCCTGATGTAAAATGTATACTTATGTCTTACTGAACTTTAATTCCCTGCACTCTTCTGATCTTCTGATAATAGTTCTGTTGTGCACCACTTTTGTATGTAGTCGATTCTTTGTCATTAATTTGCATACACCACTAGACTTCTCATTCCTCTTCAATTCACACTTATGTTTTTGTCTTACTTCATGTAATTTGTGCTCACTAATACTGCATTCTACACTAAGGTATTCTTTGTCATCCTACTACAACGCTACTTCTTTCTCCAACTGATATTGTGCTTTCAATTGATAGTTTCTTGTTGCACTAGTAATAGATGGAACTGCACACTTACTGATGATTCCATTATGGATAAGTTCCATAGTATTTTAGATAATATGTGACAACCTGTGCATCAAAATATTCTTTCTTTCGACTTGACTCACTTGTCTCAGATCATTTGCATCATGATGCACTTACTGGATCATGTTGTTGTTTTGTCATCGAGCATCCAATGATCATATCAACTTTGCACACTTTCATTTCTCCTCATGTGGATAAGCTAGACATCTGCGCACCATCTGAAATACTTTAGTTATGTCTCTACACTTCCATATTTCAACATATGTGACTGTTGGTGTTCCATATGTAATGTTGTCCTTCA
This sequence comes from Larix kaempferi, assembly GCA_027924585.1. Lineage (NCBI taxonomy): Eukaryota > Viridiplantae > Streptophyta > Pinopsida > Pinales > Pinaceae > Larix > Larix kaempferi. The sequence goes on along the minus strand of BSBM01000155.1, from coordinate 7,736,234 downwards.
AAACATCACGCACCGATGCATACTTCAATATTTCTTCCTTTCAGTACTTGTGCATCGGTCAGAGATCTATGACATCATACTGCACACCATCAAAACTGCATTCTGCTACATGTGTGCTTCTCAGATCCTTACTAGATCATTATGTTCTGTCCTTGAGCCCTTTGATTCCCCAAATATCAAACTTCAACAAACCCTTGAAGCTCTTATGATCTCTCCATCAGTCTTACTTAAAATATCCAACTTGAATCTCTATTTATACAAGTCCTGCATGAACTGTATGTCCACAAGTTGGTCTTGGCATCCCTTCTTCCAACCTTCATGGATTGTGCATTTTCCACATGTCATCTTCTACACTATTGATGTGTCATCCTTTGTGTTTCTTGTGCCTTCATGGTCCATAACTTAGTGGGATTTTACACCTTGGTGGTGTACTCCTTCTCTCTTGATGTACCATCGCTTTGAGTTATATGCACATCCTTTCTTTTCAACTTGGTGTATCTATACCATCCCTTGTGGCTAATGTGCCCTTGATATGTTTATGATTTGTGGAATATTACCATACTCCAACATCTACTTGGTGGTACTTTGATCCTTACCGCTTCATCATTTGTGAGTAATGTGCACTTGATGCATTGACACTTTGTGGATTCTACGCCTACTCAATTTTCTACTTGGTGGAAATTTAACCTTTTCCTTGTCATCACTTGTGGGAATTGTCCACCTATTTTAGTATTGTATATGGAATTTTCTCATAGACTTACTTCATCCACTGTACCCTTATAGGATCTTGTGCATGTTCCACTAATTGAAAGCATCCTCTGATTAGATAAACTTGGACGCTTTCAGGTCTATCCAACCATTTTCTGTTTCATACTACTTGCACACTTTTGAACTTTAACCAATCAATGATTATGCATACCATGCTTGCACACTTGTATTATTTTCTCTACCAACTCCTTTGCTGCTTCTACATATGTACCATTATCCAACCAACTCCTTTGATTGTTAACTCTAGAGAGTATGACTTGGTGGACTTGTCTTCTGCGTAGGTACAACATGTAGCAAGATGATGTATCCATAGATGCACACATTCATACTGGATGCAACTTATATATATACTTATTCAAACTGGCATCCATGTCCTTCACCATCTTGTGCAGACACTCTTTCAAATTGGTTTCCATATACTTCTTCACATTGATGTAGGAATGTTGTATCCACTTTGACATCAATTGATATCAATGACTCACACTGAATCAATTGAAATCCTATTTGACATTAGTTGACATCAATGACAACCAATGTTCAACAAAATTCTCTTATCAAAATGAGAATTATTTCAAGAAATTTGATAAGTCTAAAGTTAAATGTTTCATATGCAATAAGAAGGGTCATTGGTTTAGAGAATGTTGTGCAAATCAAATAGAAAAGTTCAAGAGAAGGTTTCATTCTTTTGCTACTACAAAAGATGAACCTACAATAAAGAATTCATTCGATGATAAATAAACAAAGAAGGAGTACTATCTTGTCTGAACCCCTTCTGGATCCATTACCACTAGTACTAAGACATGGCTGGTAGGTAATGGCAAATCCAAGCACATGACTGGATATAGGAGTGTTATCGTAGATTTGAAGGAAAATAAGTTATCCTATAAGGTGGAGCTTGGAGATAATACCACCTATTCGCTCCAAGGCATTGGATCCACTTCTTTTCATTTGGATTCATGAGATGTACTGCATGTGGATGAAATTCCATTTGTACCTAGATTGAAGAAGAACCTCTTGTCTGTTTCGATTCTAGAAGATAAAGGATTCCTAGTTATATTTATAAACAACAAATCTCTCATGTGGCATAAGCTTGAAGACTTGAACTTTGCATCAGTGATTGGAGTTAGAGAGGGAGGCCTCTAAAAAGTTCCTAGAAAACTCATTCAAGCCATGATCCATGACACACTCAGTCCTTGTGAGCTGTGGCATAGAAGGTTTGGCCATATCCATTTCAAATCACTACTTGAATTGCAAAAGATGGTGAAATGTATTCCCATGTTTAAATATGATTTTGATAGTGTTTGTAGAGTTTCTTCTCTTCGAAAAACATTAAGAGGTATTTTCCAAGTAGTACCAAAATATCCAAGGGGATCCTTGATTTGATTCATTCCAATTTATGCGGTCCTATGCATGGGGGGTTCACTTAGTGAACTTGTTACATAGCACAATCGTTCACATGGTATTAAAGAATATCCCTAATTTAACTGAATATTGGAAAATTCCTCCTAAAATTTTATTGTTGAACCCCCCTCCCAATATGCCTTTCCAATTAAGAAAACCCCTAGTTTCACCATATATTGTATGTATCCATTTTTATCAACCCATTTTTAATACCCCCTTTGTATCATATTATCAAGTTGTAACAAATAGGATCCCTAACACATATTAGTATAAGCAAACATGATGCTAAATAAAATAATAGTATAATGCTAATAATGATCCAACCAAGATTGAAGGGGCGACTGATCAATTTGTAGCATTGGATAGTGGAAGACCCAACGAAATAGTACTCGGACATAAAATACGTAAAAGGAAACCTAGTCAAGAGATCAACATAACAAAGAATGTAAAAGGTTGATAGTCAAATAATTAGTGCAATGCTTAGAAAAGAACAAATTTGCAAATGTCTCACACCACAGTCTGCCAATCTACCAAATTGATATCATGTAAATATAAGTATAGACATAAAGAGCTCATGTTTTCTATAAGCTTAATAAATTAAACTCCATAAAAATTCAAAATTGAAATCCTTTTGTGGATGGACTCCCCTACCTTACTATCAAAACAAACATCATTGATGTTTGAACCCAAATGAACATAGAAAAATTCCTCTTACTTTCCAAGAACACGATATGATCATGTGCATAGCTTGGATTTGGATCATTCACAAGATGCAATGAATTTCCTCCACTTCCTCTACATTTATTATTTCCATCAAGTAAATTAACAACATTTAATTACCTTTTATTGGGTTATATCTATTTTTGTTTTATAGGAGAGGGAAAAATATCCATTGTTAGGTTTCAAGCATGCAATAGTTATAAAGATACTCAAATGGAGAAACTTATACGATACCATTTCATGGTAACAATAACACATAGGGTATGTAAATAAGGATTTATATTGTTAGTTCCAATACAATATTAAGACAGATACCTTGCATATTATAAGAATTGAAATTACAATTATGAATGTGCCAAATATAACACAATCTAACAAATATTCCTAACTGGCAATGTGAAAATGTTAAAGAAGAATACAAAAAGTTGAAAGAAATAATTGGTCAAGAAAGATTGATCTAACGTTTCTTGGTTCGAGTGAGCCAAGAAAGATTGATCTCACTTTTCTTGGTTGTCACGGGGAAAAGTTTGATTGAATCTCAATACCCACCTAAACCCTAACCTAAAATATGAAGAGTTAGATCTTTTACTCGAATGCCTACAAAAAATAAAATGCTATTGTTCAACTCTGAAACTCCCAATTAGCTACATCTCTTAACTTAAAGATGAAAAAAATATAATGTATCAATTAAAACCAATCCTAAATAGTCTATTAAATGAGTATGGATCAAGGCCAGTAATCCGAAGAGACTTCCATCAATATTATCATTGGTGCAATATTATCAGATTTATGCAAAACTTAGGATCATAAGCAATATCAAATAAAAATGGAGGGTCCTTAAGTTTTAGGTGGATTTGAATTGAGACCATGATTTGGAGGTATGAATCCATCCCACGGTTTGGAGGTTATTCCTCGACCCACCCAAATAAAATAACCCCTAATATTTATATTACTATGTCAAATTAAAACCCCCATTGACCCCTTAATACGGGGCAATATATTTTTGAGTTTTTTAAGAGTATTCAAACCCCCAATATGAATGGATATGATATGATATTGCCTCACTAGTGAACCCCCTGTGGTCCTATGTCTGCACCCTCCTTTAGTGATTACTTGTATTATGTGTTTTTCGTAGATGACTTCTCTCGCAAGTCATGGGTTTATCTTCTCAAAACAAAGAGTGAAAATTTCAACAAGTTTCAAGAGTTTAAAGCACTAGTTGAGAATATGAATGGGAAGCACATTCACGCTTTGAGATATAATAATGGGGGACACTTTGAGTCCCATGACTTCAATGAATTCTATCGATATGAAGGAATAAAAAGACAATTGACTGTACCCTACAACCCCGAGCAAAATGGAGTTGCTGAAAGAAAGAACAAAACAATATGTGAGGTTGCAAAATCCATTATGTGTGATTAGGATCTTCCCACATCCTTATGCGAAGAAGCCTCTAGCACTGTTGCGTATATTTAGAACATAAGCCCTCATGCTATCTTGGGAGAAAAGACTCTTGAAGAGGTTTTCCTTGGTGGAAAATCAGATATTGGACACACAAATATTTTTGTTTGTCCTATTTACATTCACATACCAAAAGAGAAGAGGACAGAGATGGACCCATCCTGAATGAAAGGAACATTTTTCTGATATAGTGAATCCTCCAAGGCCTACCTAATCTATGTTCCAAGACAAAGAAACATTGAAGTCAGTAGAGTTGTAACATTTTATGAAGAGGCTTCCTTCATGTGCTCTAGATAACTTTGGTGTGATTCAAATATGGAGGAGCATGATACTCCTATGATGGAGGATCTAGTTTTTAATTCTCCCCTTTCGGATGGTGAAAGGGTGAAGCCAGAGGAGTCCATAGATCTCCTTGATCCTGAAGAGCCATAATATTTGATATAAATATATCTTGATGAACCTACTGCTAAGAAGAGATATGCATGGTTTCAAGACATTCTGCTAGATGCAAAACATCATAGAGCACCTCCAAGCTCATCTAGAGAGAAAACGAGACCTAAAATGTTTTCAGAATATATAGCACAGATGAGTCACATCAGTGATTCAGAACCCTCTACCTATGAGGAAGCCTCAAAGAAGCAAGTATGGAAATGTGCCATGGTAGAAGAATACAAATCTATCATGAAGAATGATGTGTGGGAAGTGGTTCCTAAACCTGACAGGATATCAATAGTAACTTCCAAGTGAATTTATAAAATCAAGCATGCAACTGATGGAAGTATTGAAAATTATAAAGGAATATTTATGGCCCATGGTTTCTCATAGAAAGAATGGATAGAATATGATGAGGCATTCGCTCCTGTGGCCGGGTACACTAGTATCCGAACCATAATTTCCCTTGCTTCAGTTTTGGGTTGGAAACTTCACCAGATGGTTGTGAAAACTACCTTCCTCAATGGTGAGTTTGAGGAAGAGGCTTACATACATCAACTTGAGAGGTTTGTAATTCATGGCAACGATTCCCATTTATGCAAAATTAAGAAATCATTGTATGGGATTAAATAGGTCTCGAGGACTTGGTATTCAAGGATTGACAAATATCTTCTGAGATTGGGATTCTCCAAAAGTGAAATTGGCCCCAACCTGTACTTCAAGGTTGTGAAGAACAAACCATTGATATTGGTTCTCTATGTTGATGACTTGTTCCTTACAGGAGAGGAGAAACAAATAGCTTGGTGCAAGAGGGATCTCACTTCCAAGTTTGAAATGAAATACTTAGGTCTTACACACTATTTTCTTGGTCTAGAAGATTGGGAAAGGAAATATGAGATCTTTATTTTTGAAGGAAAGTACATAGTTGATGTATTGTGGAGATTAGGTATGAATAAATGTAAGTCCATGTCTACTCCAATGGTGTCTAATATAAAGAAGATACATGAGTTAGATTCCATATCAGATCTAGTGGACCCTACCATGTATAAACATCTCATTGGTTCCTTGATGTATTTGATAATTAGTAGACTAGGCATATGTTATGTAATAAGTATCTTGAGTCAGTTCATGTATGATCCAAGACATAGACATTGGGTTGCTTCCAAGCATGTGCTTAGGTACATTTGAGGTACAATTGCTTATGGACTCATCCATTCTTCTAGTGGTGGAGTGATTTTCCGTGGATATGCTAACTCCGAATGGGGTGGTAGTATTGTGGACCGAAAGAGAAAATATAGATTTTGTTTTAGCTTGGGATCATCTATGATATCTTGGTCCAATAAGAAGCAGGACTCCATAGCCCAAAGTACTACAGAAGCAAAGTATATTGCAGCTAGTACCTCCTACCATGAAGCTATGTGTCTTAGGAAGCTACTTGTTGGTTTTTTCAGTGAAAATATTGAGACTACTGTCATTCACTTTGACAATCATAGTTGCATAAATCTCTCAAAAAACCCTATGTTTCATGATATATTGAAACACATTGAGATGAAGTATCACTACATCAGACACATGGTCCAGAGAGGTGCCATAATACTTTAGTGCATTGCTATTGGTGAGTAGATTGTAGATATGTTGACTAATCCTATGTCCATGATGAAGTAGAGGTACTTCTGAGACAAGCTTGGCATGGAAAAGAATTCCTCTCTCACTGAGAGGGAGTGTTAAAGTTACAACATCATGAGTCATTCTCCAGGTCAATCTCATGTGTCAAGGTTCAGCCTAGTGTGTCGAGGTAGTGCCTTATAGGATCCTAAGCTAGGTTCAGGAAACTTGAAGAAGAATCTTGATTTGGACTCAAGAATTTTCAAGCTTCATGTGTTGAGGAAAGTGCTTTGTATGTCAAAGTGATGATGTTGTACAACCTTTCTAGTCAAGGCTAAGGTATTGTGTGTCAATATATATCCTCATGTGTTGAGGTGATTCTTTGCATGTCAAAGCATGTATGGTGTGTAATGTACTACCAACCATGGTTGAGCTATTAAGTCTCCCCTAGGGACAGAACACCCCTGGAGTGAATTAATTTAGCATATAACCACATGGAACGCTAGTAGGAAAATATGATCACATCATTGGGAAAATTTCCTTAGTATATTTGATATGATAATTAGGTTGGAACATGTGGACCATGCAGATAAGACAAGAGATAAAGATAAGATGTGATAAGATATGATAGAATTCGAATTGCACATAAAAGAATTGATTAAGAGAGAATTCAAATTGTTAAACTTCAGTGAAGATTTTAGTAAATCAAAGGAGAACTCGAATTGATCACTACAGTGATGTTAAAAAGAAAGAATCAGTTAAAGAGAGTTAACTAAGTGATATCATAGAAGATATAGTTAACTAAGTGTTATTTCATGACAACACTTATGTTGAACTAAAAGACGACACTTATGTTAAACTAAAATACAACACTTGATTTGCGACGCTTGCATGATGACACTTAAGTTAGCCACCTAACTAAGTGGGATATATTTCAGTTAAGCGACGAGTTCATTCTAAGACTCAGTTCGGTGAATTAATGCACTACATGAGAAGTGGGGCACTCTTCCTCATGAATGATTGATACATCCAGATGGAGGGCGAGTTCATCATGAAGTCAGAAGACAAAAATAGAAGCCGATGCATGCGAAGAATGTATAAATATGTTATACAGGATTGATGAATTCAGTTTGAAGCGAATTCTCTTCTTCCATGAAGGAAAGGAACTTCTATTGTGTAGGATATTATTATAAGTCTCTCTTCTTTATCTTTTTCTTGCTTTGTAATTGCACTGGGGGTGCTTGATGTAAAATATATTCTTCGCTATCTATTAATATACTAAGGAATGTTTTGATGGGGTTTTCTCCCTCAAGTCATAGAAGGTTTCCTTAGGGTAAATTCATGTGTCGAATGTGACTGCTTATGTGTATGATTGTTATTTGATATCAAGTATTATTGCATTTCTGAATTAAAGATAAAAAATTAACATGAAAAAACCCCATGAGTAGGTGTAAAGGATATTTTAACCTTTATTGATTATTTATCTAGGTTTACATGGGTCTATTTATTGAATAATAAGAGTCATGTCTTTGAAAGATTCAAGGAATTTAGGGAATTGGCTAAAAATCAATGTAGTCTTGACCTATTAATTGTTTGAGATAATACAATGGTGGACAATATGTGACTCGATAGTTCGAATATGATCGAGCAAGTAATGGTCTCTCTTGGTAGAGGTATGTCCCTCACATCCCTCAACAGAATGGAGTGGTAGAAACGAACCATATGAATGTGGTAAAAATGGCTACATGTATACTGCAATCCAAATACCTTTCGACTCGATTCTAGGCAGAAATTGTTTACTTCTCAAACTATCTCCTCAACCTTGTTCTGACTAGAGAATCTAGTTGAGAAGTGGTAAGGAAGAAAACCTTATGTTGGACACCTCAGAACTTTTGGATGTATTTCTTGTGCACATATCAATGGCAAGTACAAGAAAACATTGGATGCAAAAAGTAATGCTTACATCATGATGGGCTATTATAATGGGTCAAAATATTATCGCCTGTCTGTCCCTATCAAAAAATAGACTATCTTGATAGGGAATATGATCTTTATTTTGAAAATAAAATAATAGTAGGCTAAACATGCGATGTTTTCATCATGATTTTTTCTTTTTTTTTTTTGGAATTTTTTTGACTTAATCTAGCAATGGATTTTGGGAATTCCATATAAGAGTTGTCAAACTTGCATAATTTAGGTGCAACGAATGTTTCTAAAGTTGAGAATCTATTTCTACACTCAAATATACAATTTGAGTTGCATAAAAAAATGAATTAAAAAAAATCACCAGATTCAGGCAAAAAACCACCAAAAAGGAGAAAGGTCGCGCATTTATCCTCCTTCTATAACATATGTTAATAATAATAAATAATAATTAATATGAGATTGGATGTTTCCATAGTGGTTACGAATTGTATTGATTCTTTTAGATTCACTATGTAGATAGTTGGAGCTTATCAACATGTTTTGAGTGGAGCCTCCACTCATCATAGGATCCATGGAAGCTGTGAAATGAAGAGAGGAAGATGGTATGTTAAATAGGTAAACCGATAGATTAAAATATATATCTGTTAGGTTTAAACATTAGAGGAAATATGGAAAGAATAAGTTAATAAATTAAAATAATAAATTTTTAATTTTTAAACTAGAATAACCAAAATTTGAAAAGAGAAAGGTAAACTTGAGATAGTAAAATTAAATTTAGGTAGTTTACCTATAGATTGAGAAAAAGAAATTACATTGTAAATAAATTTGAATAAATATAGTTATAAAATGTGGCCAATAATAATAATAATAATGAAATGTTTTGAAAGAAGGAAATAAAAGGTAATAATGATTTAATTAAAACAAATGAGAGCAGTCAATGGAGGAGAAATAACTTAATAATTCAATGAATAGAAATTTAGGATAATTAGAATGTGAATCATAGAGTTTTATATAATGCATGATTTAGATTTAAATTAAAATTATTAATAGAAAAATGATTATTAATAATATAAACTAACTTTTAGGGAGAAAAGACGAGGAAATAATTAAAATATTTAAATAATTTCTTAGGGATAAAGGAGGAGGAAGTAAATTATAAATACACATTGGTTAAATGGGCATATCTATCCAGACTTGTCTCAAAGAACACATCGCAGATACCAACCATAACACACACAAAATATGCCATTTGCAGAGCATTGTTTTAACACTAAGCTCCACATTTGTTTCGACCATAGAAAAATTATGGCCTCAACTACTAACTAATCGTCTCGTCTAATAAAAAAAGCTCTTGAATCTGAAAAATATCCCAATAAATTCAATCAAGAAGATGGATACAAACTTAGCAAATCTTGGAAAACCCTTATCCATCATTTCAATTCTTCCATTTAATTTCTCATATTGTCGTCTTTTATCTCTTTTATTTTCTTTTCCTTTCGATCGCGTCATCTCTCTGAAACTATTAAATTGATTTTTCTTAACAATTTATACCCTCCACAAACCCCCTCTTGTTTTTCAGTTACAAATTCTTTTATCTTTACTATTAAAGATTCTCCAGTGAACTCTCATTTCAAATTGCTCCCCCTTAGGGTTTCCTTTAATTTTTGGAATTCGTTTTTCATTTTCAAATGTCCCAAAATCCTTTACTAATTAATCTATTTCCTCATCGTATACCAATTAATTTACTTCATCCTTGTTTATCCCTCGGAAATTATTTAATTATTTAAATTATTTTCCTTCTCTTTTATCCCTAAAAAATTGTTTCTATTATTAATAATTATGTTCTATTAAGACTTTTAATTTAAATCTAAATCATACATTATATAAAACTATATAATTCATATTCTAATTCCCATAAATCTTTGTCCTCTTTTGACTTTTCTCATTTATTTTAATTAAATCTTGATTACTTTTTATTACTTCAATCAAAACATTTCTATATATATATTGTTGTTGTTGTTGTTGTTGTTGTTGTTGTTGTTGTTGTTGTTGTTGTTGTTGTTGGCCACATTTTATAACTACATTTATTCATTTTTATTTTCAATATAATTTCATTTTCTAAATCCAAAGGTAAATTATCTAAATTTATTTTTACTACCTTAAGTTTTCCTTTCTCTTTTCAAATTTTAGTTATTCTAATTTAAAATTTTAAAATTTATTAATTTAATTTGCTAATTTAATTTATTAATTTATTCTTTTTATATTTTCTCTAACGTTTAAAATGCTTTACCTATTTAACCCGCCATTCACCTCTCTTCATTTCACAACTTCCATGGATCCTGATGATGAACGGAGGCTCGGCTCGAAATGCGTCGATCAACTCCAACTATCTACAAAGTGAATTCAGAAGACTCAATACAATAACAATTAAGTTACTAAATAATAATAATAATAAATTATAAATATTAAATTTGTAATTATTTACAAAGAGTTACTATGTTCCCTTTAAAGGATTATAGTTTTAAACCAAAATCAATCCATATATATATATACATAAATGTTATAATATATAATTTCAAAGTTATACTTACATAAAAGGGAAAGGTTATTAAACCTTCTCAAAGGAAGATTTAAGATCTTACATAAGAACCACATTAAGGTCCCTTGAATTTTTTTGTGTCCATTTATTGTTGAAGAAAAGAAGATAACCATAAGTCATAAATGATGGCAATTGTAGATTTAGAAATGCAATCACAATTACAAGTAGTATTGGGAGAAATAGGACATTATACGGTAATCAATAGACAATTACAGTTTGAGATTAAGAAGCAGAATTATGTTAGTTGGTTAAATGATAAGGAGAATCATCTCCTAAAAGAGCGTATTAAGGAATTAATCACACAAATTAAGAGATTAAAAAGTGACAGTAACTTACTAGAATGAAATAAATAAATATCTCGCCTAAAAACTCAAAACTGAAAGTTGGAACAAGCTAATGAATATATCAAGAAAATATTATCAGAGAAGGATGAATAAATAACATGTTTAAAAAATCATAGTCAAAATTTACTTGCAAAAATTAGAAAGCCAAAAGAAAAAAAGCACGACGAAAAAAATTAAAACAAGAAAATAAAGGTCTCGAAAAGAAATTATCCGAAAAAAATGAAGACAAATCTCACTTAATAATCCTTAACCATAGGTTGCTCAAGCAAATAAAAAATTTAAAAGAGGAAAAATTAGTAAACTAAGACCTTAAGGACAAAGTTGAAAAGCCAGAGAACAATGATGAACTTCCACACTTAAGGACTCATAATTAGAGTTGACTTACGCAAATTAAGAAGCTTAAGCATAATAAAAAATCATTACGAGAAAGGATAGAGGAACTTACCAAAAAGGAACCAAAGGTAAATAAAGAAACAATGACTGATTTCATTGAAACAAGGAAGTCATTACAGGTAAAAATCTAGACATTAGAAAGAACAAGCACATACCCAATCAAGTTATTACAAGAAATATCAAAAGTCAAAATATCCAACAAAGAATCACAATAGATCAAAATACCTTATCATCATCCAAATTATAAAAATCATTATGACCAATGAGAGAGTCAAAACGAACATAAACAAATGAGTTATGACTTCATAAAAGAATGGAGACAAAATCAACAAAATATATGGAAGTATAAAAAGAGAAGTTCCATCCAACAAATCAATCAGCAAAATTCCCCAATGAAGGTTAACCTAGGATGGACCATTTCAAAACAATGCAACATTTTAACATGGGAATTCGTAACTCATAATGTCTCGTTTCATCAAGTGTCATAGATACCAACACAAAAAATACGACATTAGAAGCAAAAATAAAGATGTAAGCCTTGTCATCATTATGCTTTGAGGAAGCATTTATAAAGAGGAAGGAAATGTTATCAACATAAAATATGTTAATAATAATAAATAATAATTAAGTTGTTAATTAATAATAAATAAAAACTAATAATAATTATTAAAAGTTGTAACTCTTTACAAAGAATTATTATGTTCCCTTTAAAGGATTTTTTTTTTTTTCATAAGAAAAAAAGCATAATTCCATTCATCCAAAGAGATCAGAATTACATTCAATATTCACTGTACTAGTGAATTGGCCATATCCAAAGTAATGGTTCTTGTGATGAGACTATAACGTCTTCTTTCAAAAAAAAAACAATATAAATGTCGCTTCCCTGTTTTCCAAAAATAAATTATGGAGCTGTCCCAGCAGACTGTCTTTCTAAAACATTTACAGTTCTTAAATAAAAAGCCATTCTCTGCTGATTTAAGAGAAAAACTTAAAACAGAATTAACATTTTTCACCCTTGGTGTCATAAACAGCAGCGGTTTTATGCAATGAAAGGTTTGAGCATGCTCTCAGTTCTCTGTCCTTCCAGTTCTTCTACTACTTTCCAAGTGCCAAAAGCCATGTTCTGCCCTTCTTTGGATGCCTGGTCCGCTTTTTGGTTATTTTCCCTATATACATGTCGGCATATGAAAATGTCAAAAGATTGTTTGAGCCTCTGAACAGTGTGAAGAATATTTGCAAGTCTAATAACTCTGCATGCTTGAGTTTGATTGGTCCAGTTTATAGTATTCATGGAGTCTCCAAATACCGCCAGTCTATTAATGCCCCTCTCAGCTGCAAAGATGAGTAGCAGTTTCAAACTCATAACTTCAGCAAAATTGTTTGTGCCCATACCCAGTCCCATAGTGATAATATAAAAGTGTGAATCGGTCAAATATAGGACAGCTCCCCCACCACAGATCTCATTGCTAGCAGCTCCGTCAAAAAACCCCCACGGGTAAGTTCTGTCAATCTCCACTTCCATAGTGCGTCTCTGCTGTGAAACCCTTACATGTTCGGGATAAGCCATGTAGAGACCCACCGTCATAGTACCAATAATCTCAGGTATGCATGGTTTATCCTGAAAAATTACCCCGTTCCTAGCCAACCATATCCCCCAAATGATTAGTAATGGTAGGACCTTCTGTTTCTTAGTGCGCGCCCAGCTCCACCAGCGCTCCCATGCTTCGCTAACAGAGATTCCATCCCAACGACAATCAAAGCCCAGCAATCTTGAACATTCATGCCAGACAGCAGCCGTGAATGGACACTTGATGAAAAGATGTGTAATGGTTTCCAAATCCATCTTACACAAGGCACACCACCCCGGGCCCTGGAAGCTTCTCTTCTGCAAAATATCCCATGTCGGAACCCGATTTTCCAATGCACACCACATAAAGAGTCTATTTTTCGATGGGCATTTTAGTTTCCATAAAGATCTCCACCACCAGACCTCATCCCGAACAGCTTCACCAGCACTAATAACATTATAGCCCGTCTTAGGTGTATAAATCCCGACTGGATCAAGTTCCCAGGTCAATACATCCTCCACCTCCGTGAGTTGAATACCTGCCCGATTCAAGCCATGAATGTAATTACCCAGGAAAACAGCCTCCGGTTCCCCCAAGCCCAACAACTCCGCAGTTTTCCAGTTTTGAATCCAAGGTTCATCAGGACGCTGTTCAGCCAGATGATTAAGAGTGTAAATTCCCCGATTTTCCAGCGAGTGGATAACATGAGCAGGCAAAATATGTAATTGTTCACTCCCAATCCAAGGATCTCTGCCAATTCTCACCTTTTCTCCATTGCCAACATCCCAAGCCAGAAAATTTTCCACCAATGTGAAATATTTAACCACAGCCTTCCATATCACCGATCCCCCAGCATGTGATTTTCGAGGGCACCTAATCCATTCCTCCAGACTAGTATCTGATAGATACTTACAAATAATAACCCTGGTCCAAAGACTATTAGTCTTGATAAGTCGCCAACCTCCCTTAGCTGCCAACGCCTGGGAGAACAGAAAAATATTCTTTAATCCCCAGCCCCCAAGACCTTTAGGAACAGCAATCCTCTTCCAATTGACCCAGGGTGTGACCTGACCTTCCTTCTTACTACTCCACAGGAATCTAAAGCATAACCGCCTGATCTGTTCCAGGATTCCTTTGGGTATCCATGACAAGGACATCCAATATACAGGGATGGCTTCTAAAACAGCCTTAACCAGAACCAGCCTACCAGCACGCGACATCCACTTATGACTCCAAACATTCAATCTTTTTTCCACCTTGCCAATTAACCATCTCCAATCCGTCTTAAAATAAGTATTTGCTTTAAGTGAGAATCCCAGGTATTTTAAACCCTCATCAAGAGTAGATACTTTAAAAGGAAAGTATTCAACAAGTGCCCGTTCCTCCTCCTGTCGAAGCAAATGAGTAGTAAGGGTGGACTTATCAGCATTAATGTCCATCCCCGTCGCCAAAGAGTACAAATCCAGGATCTCCTTCAAAGTCCGAGTATCCCTTCGATCTCCTGAACAGAAGATGATGATATCGTCCACAAATAAAAGATGAGTAACAAATAACCGATCCCCAATGTTAATGCCCCGAAACCTCCCCTGTAATTTAGCATCAATAATAGCCCTGCTCAAACCTTCAGCCACCAGCAGAAAGAGAAGTGGGGAGAGCGGACAGCCTTGCCTAAGGCCTCTTTCCGCATGAAAAAAAGGGGTGGCAGCACCATTCAGTAACACAGAAAAAGAAACAGTAGTTATACATGACATGATCCATCTAATATAATCAATACCATATCCCAAGTGAGTTAGGAGGAGCCGGATATATATCCAACTCACCTTATCGTATGCTTTGGACAGATCGATTTTAAGAATAGCACCTTTGATGTGCCGAGTCTTCATGCTGTGCATTCCTTCCTGTGCCACCCCTATAGCCTCATGTATCTGACGACCCTCAAGAAAGCCAAACTGTTCAGCAGTGATATGTTCTGAAAGTGAAACCTTGAGTCTTCGAGCAATGACCTTCGACACAATCTTGTAAATACAATTGCATAAAGAAATAGGTCTGAATTCTGAGAGGGTAACCGGATTATCGTTCTTAGGTATGAGGGCTATAAAGGTAGAATTGAAACAGGCAGGAAGCCTCCCATTCAACCGTGAATCCTCAACCACCTGCAGGAGATCCAGTCCCACAATCTCATACAGCTCAATAAAAAATTCCACAGTCCAGCCATCCGGCCCAGGGCTCTTGTCTTTCTGAAAGCTACCAAGAACCTCCTTCAGCTCCTCCTCAGTAACAGGTCTCATCAATCGCCTATTGTCCTCCTCCTCTGCAAAACGTGGGAACAATTGGGCAATCCTAATAACTTCTGCAATGGAGGCCTGTGCTGGAGCCTTAAACAGTTGCTGGAAATGACCCACCCCACATCTAGCTTTGCCTTCAAAGTCAAAATGTTCATTACCATCTGCATCTTTCAGGCTCCATATAGTATTGACCGCCTTCCTCCCCCTGGAATATGCATGAAAGAACTTAGTATTCTCATCCCCACATTCCAGCCAGACCGCCCTGCTCTTGAGTCTCCAGGTTTCCTCCTTTTCCATCAAAAGTTTATTTCTGAGACCTTCCAACCTGGCCATTTCAGCCTTAGTTTCCTCGGTCAGAAGTCCCCCACCATCCCCCTCATAAAACTGTAGAAGTTCATCCTCAATAGATTTCAGAGCAGCATCATCTCTAATTTTCTTATCAAAGGCCCACTTTTTAACAGCTCCTTTTAACCTTTGAATATTCTCAGTGAACTGGAAAGCCCCAGTACGAGCATGTTCCACATCATACGCCCGCCAAATGTCCTGAAAGAGCTCTTTAAATGAATCATCTCTAAGCCAATTCTTGTTAAATTTAAGTGAGCTAGGGGGATTATCAGGTCCATGCCTGATCTCAATAAAGATAGGGAAATGGTCAGAATCCCCACCGTTCCCTACCCACTGTCTGATTTGTAGAAATCTGTCCACCATCTGTTCAGCCACCAGGAAACGATCAAGTCTTTTAGCCACCCGAGCCTCACCACTCCTGTTGTTCCTCCACGAGGGTTTCAGCTTGATAGGTTCAATATCCAGCAAATTTTTAAGAACCAATTTCTGTTGAAAGTACCCTGCCAAAGGATCCACAAGTGCCCTAGGTCCCCAAACTTCTGAATTTCCCAAAGTGAAGTTTAGGTCACCTCCCACCACAACCGATTCACCTTCAAATAAGGGATCCTGCAGCAAAGAATCCCAAAAAGGGGCCCTATTAACATAAGGCCCATAGATATTAACCACAGTGAAGCAGGTACCCAGGTCAACAGAGAGGAATTCATCTCCTAGCACAGAAGCCCTTCCCCAAGCATTAACCAGTTTAATCGCACAATTTCTCCAACCCAACGCTAACCCCCCAGAGAGGCCCCTCGCATCCAGGGTTAAGAAAGTCCATCCTGCCAACCAAAGTTCCAATTTCTCCTTGATGATAGTACCTAAACCTAAAGTCTCTTGTAGCAGAATCACATCAGGATGTTCAAGAGTAAGCACCCTCATGAAGGCTGATTTCTTTTTAGGCCCAGCCAGACCCCGGCAATTGAAGGACATGATCTTCATAACCGCACTTTCGTCCGGGCATTCACTGCTCTAAGTGCCCTTTCAATTGAAACTTGTTTCCCATCCCTGAGATCCAAACGGGCCCTGCTTTGAGCCTTAGATAAGTGGGACCTCCGGCCTCTGCCCCTCCGGGCCATCACCACCGTCTTACCCAAACCCCCCCCAGAAATTTTAGTGCAGGAACGGAGATTGTACCCAGATGCAGAAGATTCTGGTGAAGAGGGCTCAGGGGTTAAATATCCAGGGTCCGGCCCCAAAGAAGTCAAGATGTTCTCCAGAGGAGTAGTTGTCAATGTAGTGTGGGGTACATCAGGTTCGACCACCGGACAGATACAACTCCCAAAAGAGGGCGCAACAAAAGAAAGAGGAGCAGTCTCAGAAAGACCCGACAAAGATAAATTCTTCAAACCATCAACCCAATCAAAACCGACCACAGAACACCAATTGATAAAAAGATGTACAGAGGGTGTAAAAGAGAAAGAAGGAATACCCGGCAAGATAGGTCCTGGCACTGCAACCACATCTGACGAAATAGGGCCATTAAAATACTCAAATGTATCACCAAGGTCTCCAGCAAGAATGTCCCGTGCCGCATCCGAGTCCGGTCCAGCAATATCCGACACACCCAAATTCAGGTCCCCATCCACCTCCATCTGCTCAGACACCATCTCAATGTGCAGCATAACCAAGGGTTCATCCCTAGTCTCCAAACCCGAAGGGTTACTCATCCCCTCATTCTTGGAGCGGGCCGATAGCTGACATTCAGACTCCGAGTGTCCATAAACATGAAACCGTCGACACCGGAAGGGTATATTCTCATAATCCAGCATTTGGGTGATAACAACAGGCCCCCATTCCAGATTGATATGCTCCGGCATCCCCTCACGCACATTTAAATTGACCAGTATACGAGCAACCTATTTGTAGTGCGTCTTCAAGTAGGAGAGATCGGCTTCCAGAAAATTTCCCAAAATATCCCCAATCTGACGAAAATGACGAATATCCCAGAAATGTAGCGGAAGTCCCGGTAATCTTACCCATACCGGTGACAAATCGATTCTCTCCCGACTCGCATCGAACAGGGGATGCCAAGGCTTCAACAGAACCGGCTTCTGCTTAAGGTGCCAATTCTTGTTCAGAATTTTGTGCATATCATCCTTATCGCGAAGTACCACCGCAAACCATCCACAGAGCAGCATGTCCACCTCAGGAGTGTATCCCAAAACCTCGCGCCACTGTGAATCCACCCAAGCCATCACCGTGGGCCGAGCAAAAATCCTGCCCATAACCCTACCAACCAGCGTCAAACAAGACATCTCAAGGACACGTTCCCAGGCAATGTCCTCGCCTACAGCATAGCTTCCCACCGTTCGGGTTCTGACCCAACTCCTCTTCCTTCGCCGGCTTGAACCTTTTCTAGCAGCCCCAGTCCCCAGCACGTTCCCAGCACAATCCTGCTGATACCCAGCACCCGTCACAGGACTACCACACCCCCGGAGTTCGTGAAGAGCCAGAGGCACACGTAAATCCCCTGCAGTTTCACCAACAAACGTCCCAGCCAGTTGCTCAACCTGACGGGCAACACCAGCATCAGCAATCTCATTAAAACCTTCCACAGCTTCAAAACCCCCCTGAAACCCTGACACCTGATGTCCCAGGTTCTCAGCAAAAAAAACATCCGCCGCTCTCCAGTCCGGGCTCCCCAAGAGAGCCTCAGGTAAGCCTTCAGGTTCCAAACAATCCGGCAGTAGATACCCAGGGACGCATGGCGAATATTCCGATGACAAAACGCCAATATCCGGGCTCACCTGCCCCATCCCGGTCGCTGCAGTGTCGCCAGGCCCCATCAGAGGGTAGCCATCCAGACCCCCCCTCAGCACTCCACCTGGCGCCCCCCCTGACAACAGATGCCTCCATCTGTCCACCGTCGAAAGTATCCATGACCAAACCTACACCGTAAACAAGACCCAAGATCCAACAAAAACCTTCAAAACCCCACAGCGCTGGCACAAACCTCAGAACCCTGACGCTTCATCAGAAAGCAACAGCGAATATCGAAAAAATAAAAACCCTCCCCAGGTAAACTCCCACGTCCAGCAAAAACTGAGAAAAACCGGCAGGTCGACAGGGACAGGTATGAGATCGTCATCTCCACAGTACAGCGGCCGGTAGCTCACAGCTACCTGCCCCCACACCAAACCCTACCTCCATCGCCCAAATTGGCCCTGCGCCGGTCCAAAAGATCAATATATATGTATATATATATATTATAACCCTTTAAAGGATTATATATATGGCCTCTCATATTTGTAAACATGTCATCTCTTATATATCATACATGTACTCATTTATGCATTATTTGTCCTATTTACATTGGGTATTTCTTCAGTAAACAAATTTTATTTGTTTCAACCTTTGATGAGAAGAATTTCGGTATTAAGTTATTGAACACTTCCTCTAGTTTGTTGTACAATGATCCTTTGGATATTCTTGAAGAATTTGAATCAACTGTACTTTCATTTTAACTTTCAACCAAACAATTGATCTATGTTCCAAATTTGACTGGTACTTGGTCTACATCAACTGATGGTGTCAACCTGCATGAACAATCTCCAAAAACCAACCAACATGGTTTATCTGTGACTTACCTAAATGGGATGCTAAGATTATTGAAGTTGTTGCAGCTGATGTTGGTAACCTTAGTATTGGCAAGAACCCACCTTCAGAAACAACATGCCAGTGTTTCCTTGATGGATCATGTTATCGAAACCTATGAGCTTGATACCTATGCTAATGATCAGTGACAACCTAAATGGGAGAATGCTATGTCTGCTAAAATTAATTCCTTATTAAAAAATAGATTTGGGATTTAGTTCCCTGACCGCATGGAAATAATGGTGTGAAGTGTCAATGGGTCTGCAAAATCAAGTTTATGTAACACAATGTTGTTGAACGTCACAAGGCTCAGTTTTTATCCATGAGATCTATCCTCTTAATAAGAAGGCATCGACTGCATTGAAACATTTTCCCTTATAGAAATAATGAGCTCGATTCAGATGATTCTTTTGCTTGTTGCTTGGTTTGGATGGGAAATTTAGCAAATGGATGTGAAAAATGCACTTCTACATGGCAATTTGTCTAATCAAATATACATGGAGTAACCTCTTGGTTTTATGACAGATTCAAATCTTGTTTGTTGTATGGAGAAATATTTGTATTGTTTGAGGAAAGCCCCATGTGCTTGGTATGAGAATATTGATTGTTCCTTCTTCAATATTGGATTCAAATATTGTGAAACTAATTATAGTATTTATGTATTAAATGATCATGGTGATACTTTTATTCTTGCATTTTATGTTGATGATTTAGTCATAACTAGAAACAACATTCGCTTATTTTTCGGATTGTAGAAACAACTTGTAGATACATTTGAAATGACTAACCTTAGTTTTTTACATTTCTTTCTAGATAGTCAAGTACTTAAAATGAATGATGGTATCTTGTTGATGTATATGTAACTTCGGAATGTATTTCATCTATGTATTTCATATATATTTATTGTACCCTTATAAGAGATGTGTTATTCCTCTATAAGGAAGTGTCGTCATGTGTATTGACAAGTGTCGCGAGTGTGTGTACTTGCTGATGGGTTATTAGACCACCATGTGTGGGGTCGGATTTGAAATATATATTATATTGTGGATGTACCTAGCTAGACAAGTCGGCCCTATAAGGTCACTGGGAAAACAGTTTAGTATAAATAGAGATCAGGAGATCTCTATTTTATTCATTCGGAAAGTCACACTTCTCTCTCTCAGAAATTGGCGCACTAGTGAGGAGGAGGATCATCTACTACTAGGAGACTATCTCAAGTGTATTTTGGTTATACTTTGGTTGAGCCATTGCTCTCTCTATCTCTGAGGAAGTTGTGGGGTTTTTCACCTTAGGGTTTTCTCCACGGAAACTCTGTGTCTCTTGTCTCTCATGCTTTTGATTCTTGTGATGCTTGTGATGCTTATTGTAAGTGTTATGCATTGATATACTGTATATGTTATTCTCTCAGTAAAGATCCAAGATTATTGTGAATTAATGCTCAAAATTTAACATGGTATCAAAGCTAACCTGAGAAGAAGACATTTTGCAATGATGGAAACTTGAGTTTCTTGTTTATTGGGTTTCTCTCCACTGATTTTGGAAAAGAAGTATAGTAGATTGACTCTACTCATCAAGGAGAATCTATCTGTCCAATCAGAATTCAATTCTGAGCATTTTCAGATTTAGCCCTAAAAATTAGGGTTTCCACAAAAGTAGAAATTCCTGAAATTTGAAGACATAGCTGGAAGCTCCTTGCAAAAATCGAAGTTTATAGCTTTGGATCGATATTTTTGGCTGGGTAGATCTCCGGGAAACTCAAACCCTAATTCAGGGCTCTCCCGAGTGAACTCGGGAGGACAAAAAAAGCAAATTTAAAGGGTAAAGCTTTGCTGATCTCAAATTCTGAATACACCAGGATGATCAGCTCATCAAGGTACATCTTTTTATCCTTTCAGAAAGTTGAAATTCACATTTTGAATTTTTATGGTTTTTTCGACAAACCCTAATCCGGGACCAAATCCAGTTTTTAGCATTTCAAGTGGTAAGACCTAAATCTTTTCTATTTCCATTTGAAGTACTCTTTAAGATGTCTCACCACACCAAGCTTGAGGATGAGCTTGAAGGAGCTAATAACTTCCGAGCTTGGAAGTATAGGATTGGGTTAATCCTGGAATAGAATGAGTTGGACTCATATGTAAAAGAGGACATCCCTATCCCAGAGGATGAAAAGGCTAAGGTATTGCATAAGAAGAACTTGGTCAAGGAAAAGAGAATCATTGCCGATTCTATCAAAGACCATCTCATAGCCCATGTGTCTTCTCTAAAGACACCCAAGGAGATGTTTGACTCTTTGACCAATGTATTTGAAGGGAAGAGCATAAATTGGAAGATGACCCTGCGAAACCAATTGAAAGGAGTAAAGTTACAGAATGGAGAAACCATTCAATCTTATTTTTCAAGGGTCTCCCAGATCAAGGAACAACTAGAAGCAGTGGATGAAATGGTGGAGAATGGTGAAGTGGTGATGACCACTCTAAATGGCCTACCCAGGTCATGGGATTCCTTTATTCAAGGAATTTGTGCAAGGAAGAAGTTGATCTCCTTCAACAGATTGCGGGAAGAATGCTCTCAAGAAGAAGCTAGGCTTGTGGCCCGAGAAGAAAAGATGGGAAATGAAGATCAAGCTCTCACAGCACATGCCAGGAAAGGGAAGTCCATGAAGGAATCATCTCATAACAAGAAATTCTCACACCACCATTATCATAAAGATAAGAAAGATCTCCGATGCTTCAATTGCAATGAGAAGGGACACTTTGCTTCAGATTGTCCCAAGAAGAAGAAAGGAAACAACAACTTCAACAACAAGAGGAATAATAACAAAAGAAGATATCATGCTCATGCTGCCGAAGATGATGAACCCCCAAAGAAGAAGGCTAGGGAAGAAAGTGATAGTGATGATGACTCATAAAGTGAAGAAGAGTATGTTCTAATTTCTGCTCTCACAGGTACTATCTCCCATGGTTGTAATGATTGGTTGATTGACAGTGGGGCTTCCAAACACATGACTGGGTTTAAATAATCTTTTGTAAATCTGTCTGAACATGAATCACCCCATAAAGTGAAACTTGGGGATGATTATCAATATCCAATCAAAGGAAGTGGTGAAGCCTCCTACAACCTAGATTATGGAAAATCTTTGAAGATGAAAGAAGTCCTTTATGTAGCGGGGCTCAAGAAGAACTTACTCTCGATCTCTGCATTAGATGCAAAAGGTATGAGGGTTGCATTTGTGGATGGCCAAGTCCTAATGTGGCCAAAGGGAAAGACCATAGATGATGCAGTAGTGATTGGAGAGCAAGAGGGAGGTTTGTATAAATTGAAGGGACAACCTGAACATGCCATGGTACATGAATCCATGGAGCCAAGTGAAATTTGGCATAGAAGAATTGCTCATAAGCACTATAGGGTACTTCCAATTGCAAGCAAGGCTATAGAGGGTATTCCTGAGATCAAGACCAAACATGAAGGTGTTTGCAAATGATGTGCAAAAGGTAAGAACATTAAGAAGGCTTTCCCAAGCAGTGAAAGCAAGGCAAAAGACACCCTGGAAATCATCCACTCAGATGTACGTGGTCCTATGTCATCCAGTTCTCTAAGTGGGTATGTTTACTATGTCTCATTTATTGATGACTTCTCCAGGAAGACTTGGGTATAGTTTTTGAAGAACAAAGATGAGGTGTTTGATAAGTTCAAGGAATTCAAAACCTTGATGGAGAATCAAACTGACAAGAAGATCAAAACATTTAGATCCGACAATGGTGGAGAATTCACTTCACGTGACTTCAAGAAGCTTTGCAGTGATTCGGGGATTAAGAGGGAGTTGACTCCTCCTTATAATCCTCAACAGAATGGAGTTACAGAAAGGAAGAACAGAACAATCATGGAAGCAGCAAGGACAATGCTGCATGACCAGGATCTACCCATGCATCTATGGGCAGAAGCAGCTAGAACAACTGTATATGTGCAGAACAGAACACCCCACAAGATATTGGACAACAAAACTCCAAAAGAGGTCTTTTCTGGTAAGAAACCTGAAGTCAGCCATCTTAGAATATTTGGTTGTCCAATATACAGTCATGTCCCAAAGGAAAAGAGGACCAAACTAGATCCTTTAGGAAAGAAGGGTATCTTTGTGGGTTACTGTGAAAGCTCGAAGGATTACAGAATATACTTTCTAGGGTTCAAGAAGATTGATGTTAGCAAGGATGTAACATTTGATGAAAACTCAGCATTCATCAAATCAAGGAAGGCACCTATCGAAGTTTATGAAGAACCTAAGGAAACTAGATTTCAAGACACTACCATGATTGAAGCAATTCCAAAAGTTGTTCGTGAGTTTGAAGATCCGTAAGAACCTGTAGATCCACCTCGTGAGGATAAATCTCACAAGAGGAAAACTGCATGGGCTAGAGAGATCATTCAAGATGTAGAAAGATTTGGCATTCCAGAAGAAGAACATAGAGCAAAGAAGAGAACCAGATCACATACCAGCGATGTTGATTTACTCTGTGACATTATGAACAAAGAACCTTCCAGTTATGAAGAAGCAACGGAAAAGAACAAATGGAAGGATGCCATGGTTGAGGAATACCAATCAATAATGAAGAATGATGTTTGGTATGTTGTCCCAAGACCTAAAGAGAAGTCTGTTGTGACTTCCAAATGGATCTACAAAATCAAGCATGCTGCAGATGGCAGTGTAGAAAAATACAAAGAAAGATTCATAGCGCGTGGCTTCTCTCAGAAAGAGGGAATAGATTATGAAGAAACTTTTGCACCTATAGATAGGTATACTTCCATTAGAACAGTACTTGCCCTGGTTGCATCAATGAAATGGAAAATACACTAGATGGATGTCAAGACTGCTTTCTTGAATGGTGTAGTTGAAGAGGAAGTATACGTGGAGCAGCCACTCGGTTTCGAAATACATGACAGGGAGTCGTATGTATGCAGATTGAAGAAAGCCTTGTATGGCTTGAAGCAAGCTCCCAAAACTTGGTATGGTAGGATGGACAGTTTCCTATCTAGTTTGGGATTTACCAAGAGTAAAGAAGATTTCAAGCTTTACTACAAGGTTGAGGAAGGGAATCCTGTGATTCTACTCCTGTATGTGGATGACTTATTTGTAACAGGAGATGACAAATTGATTGCAGATACTAAAAGGAAGCTTGCTGCTGAGTTTGATATGAAAGATTTGGGAATGATGCATTATTTTCTAGGTATGGAGGTGTGGCAGAATGCAGGTGGGATCTTCCTTGCTCAAGGGAAGTACACAGTAGATATCCTTAAGAGATTCGGGATGATGGATTGCAAGGCCATGGCCACACCTATGGCATCGAATCTGAAACTTCTATGTGATGCTTCATCTGAGTCGGTTGATGTCTCTATGTATCATCAGATGATTGGGTCCTTGATGTAACTGAGGAACACGAGACCAGATATTTTCTTTGCAGTGAACACACTAAGCCAGTTCCTGACAGATCCGAGAAGTGTTCACCTAGTTGCTGTAAAGCATGTTTTGAGGTACCTGAAGGGTACAGTGGATTATGGGCTCAAGTATGAAGTGAATCAAAAGTTTAACCTGCAGGGTTATGTTGATTCAAATTGGGCTGGCAGTGCTGCAGATAGGAAGAGCACATCTGGGTTCTTCTTCAGTATGGGATCAGGTGTGATATCTTGGTTTAGCAGGAAGCAGTCCTGCGTAGCACTGAGTACAGCTGAGGCAGAGTATGTTGCAGCTTGTGCAGCTAGTTGTGAGGTAATATGGCGATGGAAGGTATTGTCTGAGTTATTTGATCTCCCGTTGGATGCTACTGGTATCTTTTGTGATAACTAGAGTTGTGTGAAGCTGTCCAAGAACCCAGTGTTTCATGATAGGTCGAAACACATAGAGATCAAATATCACTATATCAGGGATATGGTGCAGAGAGGAGCTGTGAAGCTCCTGTACGTTGCGATGGACGAGTAGATTGCAGATGTGCTGATGAAGCCACTAGCCAGGGTGAAGTTCGAGTACTTCAGGGAGAGGCTTGGTGTTCTTTAGATTGATGACACTTCGAGGAAGAAGTGATGGACACATTTGCAGAATCCATTCCAAGCATGTTGGAAGGAGGATCCTTCATATGGTTGTGGATGTAAGCATTGGATGATGAGCATCAAGACGATGCTCCAGTTACTGCTCTGTATATGCATCATGTTGGATGCTGGATATGATCAGTTGGATCATTTATATGTATGTACGCATCATGTTGGATGCTGGATATGATCAGTTGGATCTTTTATATGTATGTACGCATCATGTTGGATGTTGGATATGATCGGTTGGATCATTTGTATGTATTTTGTGTATGCATCATGTTGGATGCTTGGACCATGTATCTGTATATGTATCAGGTGGATACATTGTATGATCAGGTAGATCATGTATGTTGATATGTATCATGTATGATCAGGTGGATCATGTATTTGTATTTGTATCAGGTGGATGCATTGTATGATCAGGTGGATCATGTATGATGATATGTATCAGGTAGATACTTGGTATGCATCAGGTAGATGTATTGTATGATTAGGATGATCATGGATGACGAGCTTCAGGATGTTGCTCCAGATGACATGCAGCAGGATGTTGCGGTGATGATGATCAAGATGATCATGTGTACCTCAGGATGATGTATGGTGAGTATCAAGTTGATACTTTGTGGACGTGGAACAAGTTGTGCAGATAAGCATGTAATTTGTGCCTTGGGAGATTTGTAGATAGTCTTTCAAGGTTTTGCCTATGGCATGTAATTTGTACCCTAGGATATTTGGAAAATCCTCTTTCAAGGTTTTGCTTGGGAGGACATATAATTTGTGCCTTGGGAGATCTACAAATAGTCTTTCGAGGTTTTTCCTATGGCATGTAATTTGTGCCCTGGGATATCTGGTAGATGCTCTTTCGAGGTTTTGTCCTATGGCATATAATTTGTGCCCTGGGAGATCCGATAGGTTGAGCCGTGTGCTCATAATCAGTCCTGGGATGGTCTTTCGAGGTTTTTCCATGACCACTTGTAATTTGTGCCCTGGGAGATCCGATAGGTTGAGTCTTGTGCTCGTAATCAGTCCTGGGATGCTCTTTCGAGGTTTTGTGGTGACCACATGTAATTTGTGCCCTAGGATATCCGATAGGTTGAGCCTTATGCTCATAATCAGTCCTAGGATTCTCTTTTGAGGTTTTGTGGCGGGGTCACACGTAATAAGTCCTGGAGATCTAGACAGGATGGAAAAGGCCTAAGATTCTCTTTAGGGTTCTTGCTAGTCAAGATACTCTTTTAAAGTTTTGTGACGCACGTAATAAGTCCTGAGATTTCCACAGTATGGCCAGTGATGATGAAGACCTGCAGGTGGTGGGCCTACATCCAGTATGAAAAAGGACTGGCTCTATAGAACTTCCTATGACAAGTAGAGTCAAAGATTGGTTGAGATAGCGCAGCAGTGATGATGATGATGATGATGATCCCAAGAAGAAGACTTGTCTAGCAGATCTGTGTCGAGAAATACCTTCCTAGTTAAGAGGGAGTGTTAATGTATATGTAACTTTAGAATGTATTCCATATATATTTATTGTCCCCTTATAAGTGATGTGTTATTCCTCTATAAGGAAGTGTCGTCATGTGTATTGAAAAGTGTCGCAAGTGTGTGTACTTGCCGATGGGTTATTAGACCACCATGTGTGGGGTCGGCCGTGAAATATATATTATATTGTGGATGTACATAGCTAGACAAGTCGGCCCCATAAGGTCACTGGAAAAACAGGTTAGTATAAATAGAGATCAGGACATCTCTATTTTATTCATTCGAAAAGTCACACTTCTCTCACTCAAAAAGTGGCGCACTAGTGAGGAGGAGGATCATCTACTACTAGGAGACTATCTCAAGTGTATTTTGGTTATACTTTGGTTGAGCCATTGCTCTCTCTATCTCTGAGGAAGTTGTGGGGTTTTTCACCTTAGGGTTTTCCCCACAGAAACTCTGTGCTTCTTGTCTCTCATGCTTTTGATTCTTGTGATGCTTGTGATGCTTATTGTAATTGTTATGCATTGATATATTGTATATGTTATTCTCTTAGTAAAGATCCAAGAGTATTGTGAATTAATGCTCAAAATTTAACATATCTTTCTTTCACAACCCAAATATGCTTTAGATCTTTTGAAACTATTCAAAATGGATGGTTGTAAGTCTTGTGCTACACCTTTTCAGTTGGGCATCAAATTGTCTAAGGTTTGTCACTCTCCCCAAGTCAAAGCCACTTTTTATCAACAGTTTGTCACTATCTTGATATACTTAACTCACATTTGTTCTAATATATCATTTTACTTTAATGTGGTTTCTGGTTCATGCGATATCCGTAAGTCATCCACTAGAAAGCTGCAAAGTGAATTGTTTGATACATGAATGGTAATTATCAGTCTAGTATCAAATATTGTCATAGTATTAGTCCACTGGATGGTTATAGTGATTCCAACTGGATTGATATATTGATGACAATAATTCCACTTATGGATATGTGTTTCAACTTAGTTTTGAAACCTTTATTTAGTTGTGTAAGAAACAAAAGGAAGTATCACTTTTGACTACATAAGCAGAGTATCACGGACATGTCAATGTAGGTACATAGATAGTTTGGATCTGTTAGTTATTGGAAGAGCCTGATTTTCCTATTAAGGCCTTGATTATCATCTATTGTGACAAACATAGTGCAATTTAGGTTGTCGATAATCTTGTTACACACAACAGACTAAAGCATGTTAAAATTCATGTCCACTACTTTAAATAGTTGATACAAGAAAATGTTTTTACTCTTGTTTATTATAGGAAAAATGATCAGGTTGTTGATATCTTTATGAAATCTTTACCACATGTTAAGTTTTTAAAAATTTAGGGTATTCTTGGGATTTAGGAAGCTGTGATTATGGGGGGTAGGAGGTTTAGAGAAAATTATTTCATCTCCTAAACCTCTAGAGTGTTGTGTTGATTGGGGGTGTTATAAACAAAGGTTATGTGGGTTCATCACACCTCTAAATCTTCTAGAGATAGTTAGTCAAAAGTTAGCAATCAACTTGAAAAAAAGTCAAGTGAATTATTGATTGAGTATTCGATTGATCGATTGATTAAATGGTCAATGAGTTGGTAGATTGGATGGTTAACTCAACTAGAATAGATGGTTAATCAAGGGAACACTGCAATATTTTATGAAAATATTACAAGCGACGACCCTTACTTATGGACTAGACTAACCTCAATTCAAGGAAGTTTGTTAGATCGAGAGACTATAAAAGAATGACACTATTAGTTGTATTGATATACCGTATCATGAAGAATAGTGAATTATGAGATAATGCAATTTGATGTTATGACCATAATGCATTGTTCTTAGGTGATGTAAATGGTGTATGTTTAAACCACATTTGTTATTGGAATATATTTATCCATTCTTCTATTGTATTTCATCTATTATGTTATTCAAAGGGTTTCCCAACAAAATAATACATAAGAAACATCATAATCTAGGTGGAGGAATTTATTGAAAAATTTATAGGAAGAATAGTTGTAAGTAGCTAGGAGGTGAAGCTACACATAAGATTGACTAAGTCAGAGTTACAAACCACGTTGAAGTGGTAGATAGAAGTCAGTGGGATAAAAAACTCACTATATTACATCAAGGAGAACATCACAATTGGGAGGAAATAGGTGCAAAAGTATTGGAACATATAGGGAGGAATAAAACAACAAGTGGACACAGGGGTGGGCTAAAGAACCATAGAAATTCTAGATTAGAGTGAAGGAACATATTTATAAACACTTATGGAAGAAGAATGAGACTTTATGAGAAAATAATGGAGAACTAGAGAGCACTAGGAAATAACCAATCTGTATATAGGGGGATGCCAAGTATTCCATGGTTAGACAGTGTTGGAGGTAATTACCCACAACTGACAACACATAAGCATAAGAAGGGAATTTCTTGGTTATTAAAGTAACATGGAAATCCCAAGATCAAGTATAAATAAAGGAACATTACACGGAATATTTTATATTTTGTTGTAAATTGTGATCAATGTAATTGAAAATAATTTTTTCTTAAATTTAAGTGAAGATAATTTTCAAGTGATTGAAAATTTAGTGATTATTTGGTGGGTTTTTTCTTTGACAAGGGAGGTTTTCGTATGCTAATTTCTATGTCAATTTCAAGGATTGTTTCTATTGTTTATTATAAATTCCGCGTTTTAAGCAAAATATATTGTTTAATGTGCTTATATTGATGAATGTTCAATAAATTATTTGTTGATTGATTTTGATCATTTGAAGTAGCCCTTGTTACGATTGAGTTCAATGAACACATTCTAAGACCACAAAAGGGAACTGGGGATTATTCATTGGGCCTTGGACATCATCAAATAATGAAAACATATTCTTTAGGATCTTACTAAAGCTTCTAAAGCTAAACAACCTTGAACAAGCACCCAAACTCACATGTAGGAACTTTATAGGGGGTCTTTGTCATCTAGGTGGGATACAAGCAACATGAGTAGGTTTAGTCTACTAGAGCTATATGTAAAGTGTAAACTCATAAGCATGTTCCACGGGGGGGGATTTTCTAATGTCCAAATTAAGCCTTTTCAACTTCAATCACTATGAACATGGCCTAGAACCATGACATATGTCCTCTTTAGGTAGTATTTCACATCTGAGTTGAATATGAATGCCATTATGAAGTCATGGGATTCATGGATGGATATCAAGTCTTTAGTCATAGTCATTTGAGGGAAATACTATAATCTAGACTCAAAACGTATCCCTCAAGGTCAAAAACCATAGATTACTCCTTAAATCACTGCAATTAATGACCTCCAAAGATAATATGGGTGCATGATTAGGTTATTTATGCACAAATCATTCCTCTAGAGGTTTAACCAAGGTCTTAAGAGGAAAATAATGGGTCTTGCTCCATAAAGTATGCTTGTTGAGATTAATTTCCATGAAGAACACCTTCAACCCACAAATATTCTAAGTCTATAGTGTTTATGTTAAACATGTCCTTGAATGACCACACAAGTATCTTGCATAGTATCAACGACTATCAAAGGGATATGGATGCCATGATTAAAACACACCACCTCACCTAATTAAAAAATGTGCATCAATTTTAATCAATGCACTATTCTTGGGACCATGGCCAAAATTTTTAGCATTCATATTTGCCACGGGCACCATGAGCAAGATTTGTGGACTAGAAACAGGTTTCAATATATAAGCATGGTTGGTTGGGAACAAGGGGATTAATCAATTAATGAAACTTATAGAGGTTATATGGTATATTTAGGGTAGGTAAAAACATGGATATTCGTCCTTAAATGCTTCTTCTAGGGTTCAATCACCTTAAACAATACCTACGAAAGATAGCACAAATTCTCTCTAAGGTGTCTTTGTAATAAAAATTTGATATGGATGCCATGGATAAGCTTCTTTCCTTGATGACGGGTTGTGGGAATTGAATATGATTAAGAAAGGAAAACAGGTGCTTGGGGTATTATTGAATCTTCGTCCTCAAACCAATAGATACATGCTTTGTAGATGTTGTTTCCATGCCTCCAAGTGGGATATCATTTCCATGAGTAGGTTATGTGAAGTATAAATTGGTCTTGATTTTTGAAATAGTCAGGGGGGGATAAAGGCCTTAAGCCCTAATGAACCTTCTTGAACTTAGGATCCATGAACAAAACCTAAACATAGTGACATGGTCCCTCACTAAGGGTATGTTGCTTAGGAGTTGGATATGGGTACTATTAAGATCTTTTATGCACCATAGATGGGGGCTAATTCCTTCATCATAGTCATGGTAGGAAAAACAAAAAATTGAGGATCTTAATCATGGTTGAGTGAGGCAAAATACAACATTATACCCTAAACAAAACTTCTCAAGATTAAGCACCATGAACACATCGTCAGACCACCACAAAATACCATGGATGATTTGTGGGGTGATAACCATTATCAAATATTGAATTCATGGTTTCTTAGGATCTTATTGAAGATTCTCAAGATCAAGATCCCTTAAATAAGTATTTGAACCAACATGCACAAACATTGTAGGGGGTGTTTGGCTTCCAAGTGGGAGATTGACACCACGAGTGGGTTTTGTGCACTAAAAATATGTGTTGATGCATTGATGCATAAACATTGCTTGGGTAAAATAATGACCTTAAGATCAAATTTAACCTTATAAAAAAAACACTATGAGAAACACCTATATATAATGGTAGCATCCCTCTCCAAGGAATTTTTGACATTCAAGTTGATTATGGATTCCACTATGAGGTATTTGGAATTAGGTATGGTTCTTGGGTTCATGGCCATAGTTAGGTGAGAAAAAAAAGAGTGCCTAGAACTACAAATTGCTTGTTAGGCTTAGGCATCATGGATGATTCCTCGGAGAACCACATTAGCCTTCTGTCGATTATCGATTTCTTCTAAGGCTACTATTGAAACTATTTCTAAGCTACTTTAATTTCATTAAGAATGGGTCTTGAGGCCTAAACAATGTAACAAGATGACAATAATGGTTTTGTGGCCTAAATTCTTCTTCTTAGTCTCAATCGCTATGAAAAACACATACAATACAAAAAAATTGCATCTCTTGGGAATCGTTTGACTATGAGTGGTTTTGTAGTGGACATTATATTGTTCTTAGTAACATTAATGGGTCTTTCCATCCTTACAATAGCAAGGGACACATAGCAATGGCCTTGGTAATTTAACAAATATTTTCCACCTCAAGATCAATGAAAGGTGCATTGAAACATCATGTATGATCTTTCTATGGGATGTCTAGCCTCTAAGTGGGATATGGAGCTACCATTACTTGATTTTGAGTAGTAGTTATGGGCCTAGGGGCCTATACCATGGCCAAAAATGAGAAGAAGGAACTTATTCAAGAAAATTAACATTCTATACCACAATCATTGTGATTAAGGTCTCCAACCATGACATATACTCTCTATGTGGAGTATTTGACAACCAAGTTGTATTCCACATTCCATTAGGAGGGTTTTCACAAAGGGAGTATCCTAGGGTTGATAAATCTACCCGTGAGAGGAAGATAGGTCCTAATGCTAAATATGTTTTTTGAAGCATGTATAGGTGAGATGGGTTTTGTATACTTACGATTTTATGTAATAAAAATAGGTGTGCGCTATTAATAATATGAGTTGTTAATGTGTGCACATTATAATTCCTATAAATTAAAATAAATGACAATATGTCTCTTTTCCTCTACATTTTAGATGAATCGGTTGCTTTGGTTTTATCTTTAGATTGAAAAACATAGCTATTTAAGTTACACAAGGAAAATACCATTTTTAAATATGTTCCACATAATAGTCAATCACAAAAACACAAACACTTAGATATCTCTATAAGTATATTCTAAATATATATTTTGTTAAGAAATATTTCATTCTATTTTTTTATTTATTTTTATTTTTGCATATATTATAATTATAAAATACATAAATCTTTATTTTTTATTTTTTATATTTAACTTTTTATTCTCTCCTCCGTATAGAAATAGATTATATGGTGCATAAGTAGAGACAAAGACCACAAACGGAAACGATTGATTATGTTAAATCCTTTGAACATGTACTTAATGATTGACCTCATAACTTCATGAATTGACTTATTAATTAATTTAAAATTAACATATTCCTTTTACGTACTAAGTTACATTTTAACATGAATATATACATTATATTTAGAGAAAAACAAACATACCAATGTTAAAAGAATATAAAATTTTATGAGTTATTCAAATTTTCTACAAATAAATGTTATATATTTTGTAAACCAATTGGTTTTCATACTTTTCATAATTTTACACAGTATTTTAATAAGTTGTGCTCGTATTTGGAATAATTCCTCTTAGTGAATAGATTCTTTTATTTTCTAGATTTCCTTAAAGCTAACTTGTTATGATAGAGAAGTAATAGATTGAACCATCCCATAAGTTGTTTTAGTTAAACATATATATTGTGTAGAAAAATTCAACTTGTATGGTTTACTAATTTAATGCTTTTTTCAAACAATTTAATGTATTAGCATAGATGCATTTAAAATTTGTATCTACTCAGCATGGAGAGAGATCAAATCCTTTGAGATGCAAATTTTGTTAGAGTACAAAATATCATAAAAGGTTTGCATCTAGGGGAATTGTATCCCCCTTGTTTCTTGGAAAATCAGAGCTTAGATGGATCTATGTTATTATTATTTGTAGAAAATAATATACTCTCAACAATATTACTCATACTTACATCATATTGACATTTACATTGCTCATTAGATCTACAAGCAAGTATGATAGAGATGTTGTCATGCTATATAATTACTTATAAAAAGTAACAATGTAATAATATATAAAGATTACTTATCCCAAATCAAATTTGGAAGGTGCAGGGCAAGTGTATACAAACATTCCTTGTTTTCAAGGGTTGCAATTGAGTATGAAGATGATTCTTTATTGGATGGAATCATAGAATGCCAATACTTTCTTTTAAAAGGATTGGTAATCCATTTCTTGTATGTTTTCCTTACATTCTATAGATAAGCATATTATTATGGATATTATTGGCCTTATTCATGGGAGGACCTTTTCGAAATGAATATTAGCATGCCTAGAACCTTTTGGTGTTATTGGTAGTGTAGATTTGGATAAACCTTATCAAAATATGATTGTGAGAAGTTGTATACTCTTCTTCATCAGTGACATGATCTCAAGTGTATTCTTAATTCATGATGGGTGTATACTAATGTAGAGAGATGGTGGATAAAGATATTTCATAGTGCATCGCTAATTTAAGTGAGCTACAAACTCTTAGTGTTTGCATGGCTAGTTATGAGCTAGTGATTTACCAGGGCCTTCCTACCAGGGTATGAATCATAAAATGTGGTACCTTAAATGGATTTGTTCCCTTCTTCCTTGGGTTGAAAATGATTTAAATACCTCTTCTAGGAATGTTCTTTTCCACTTCTTCTTGGGATTTTCTTAAGTTTGATCTATTCTTTTCCACTTCTTTATGGGAGTTTTTTTAGTTTGATCATGCAACCATTTTGCAAAGGAGGTTGGGTTGGAATGAAATTCTATTGGGTGATTCCATATCTTGGGTACACTCCTCAATGAGTGGTGTTTGGAACTTCTTAATAATTTCAATGATTTTTTTTATTTGAAAACATCAATGAAAATATGTTTTTGAAAATGAGGTTAGTTATTTTTCAACATTTCCTCAACTATGGAAGGAAGAGGTACATTTTAGACTATTAGATAAAAGATTTTTATTAATGAAATATACCAAGGGATTAGATTGCGATGACAAGTCACATTTTATTGTTGTTTTAAGTTTCTCTAAGGAAGAAAATGTAATTCAATCCTTTGTGCATTCCCCATAGATTTGTTTCTGTGAGGATGAGGATGTAATTACTATTGTTCATACCCTCCTAATATATTATATCTTTTTTTTTTAATACTATATATAAATATAATATAAGCATTTTTTTAAAAGTACTATACAAAATTTGTTATTATAGATAAATAAAAAGAGAGGTCGCATTTAGACATAAATATAAATACGGCAGGTGTGATATTTACACACAAATAATTTTACATTGCATATATATAATAATAATAATAATAAGATGTTTTTAGATATCCATATTAGCATAAATTATGAGTTCTAATTTTTATTGACTTGACTGAGATTACGACTACTGTAAATTATTCTTAAATGATGCAAACAATAACAATGAAAGGACTTGATGTTAACACGGATCTACCCTCATGCCAACAATACTATTTTAATATCTTGTGGTAATATTTATTTAAATTATGATTTCTTTTTAAATGATTAAATTCCATAATCTCAACTATATTATTCGCACTTGCTTTACATTAACTTTCTTTAACACATCCACAAAAGCATGGTAAAACATTAATAACACCAATCCATAATCTCATTATGTAAAACCACATATTACTAAGTATTGAATGTAAATAATGTTTTAATAATACAATTTTCATGGAATAAAAGCACTAAATATTATAAGGCATTAATAACATTGGTCGCAATATTCATTTTAAACATAAAACTCACGGTGCTATGTGAAATCTATCTTATTATCCAAAATATCCGTAAGGAATTCTAATTTTGGTTGATATTATTGTTTTAATGTAAATATTATTTTTTATATCTATGCCAACTATTAATTTAGTAAAGCATTAATAAGGATCACAGATTAAGGGCGGGAGTGTGATCGACTCTAAAGATAGAATGGGGAGGGTGGAAATTGCTGAAAAATACGGCAAAATGATCGAAGATGGTTTGCAGCAGGTCTTGGATTCAAGCTGGCCCATTGGACCAGCCCAATACCAACCAAGGGTAAAAAAATTGGGAACAATCTATTCTGTTGTTTCCTTTTTTATTATCTTGCTAGGGTTTTTTTTCAGTTTTTTTCTCCTTAGCTTTGTCAGTTGGGTGTGATTGATTTTTGGTGTGGGAAGGTGTTGGTGTTCTTTACATTTCAATCCAAGAATTCGCATTGGGGTTGATCTAAGGATTCTCATTGATTTTTACCATGGGGCATCTGTCACTAATCGAAAAAGTGTTTTTTCATGGCCGGTCTAATTGGTGATGAGTGTCAGTTGGGACACCAGGCCCTCTACTAGTAATCAGGTGACCTACGGAGTTTTGGGATGGCGTTCCCTGCTCTTTCCCGTATTGTGCATGGGAAGGTTTTTTTCACAAGGGTTTGTTTCCTCAATAGGGGCAGGTTTTGGGTCGGGTCTCTATGGATGGGAATAAGGTGAATGGGAAGTGCATCAATGGAGAGAGGGCGAGGTTGTGGAAGAGATAGAAGGTGGTGAAAGTGAGGGAGGGATTCGACTCCTTTAACATTAATGCTTATACCAATATGGACAGAGTGGATATGTTGGAAAATAGAGCTTTGGTGGGAAGATTGGATTATGTTGCGGGCAACTAAGAATAAATTATGGACTGGTTTAAAAAGTACTGGGTGCCCATTGTTGGTTTTATGCCTAGGGTTAATTTCCTGGTGAACCATTGGCTACTCTTCATTTTTCCAGATCATACGCATATTCGGCTAATACTAGAGGCTACCTAGATTTTTAAGGAGGGTTCAATTGTATTGAAATGTTGGTACACTTAATTTGACCCGGTGAGGGAGAAGCAGTCTCATTGGCATCTCTGGATGCTCATTCCGGGTTTACCTATTAAGATATGGACTGAGAATATCCTTATTGGCTTAGTGAATTCTATGGGAAAATTTATGAGGGTGGATAAAAAATCCCGATTTGGTGTGGACAGGTGTGTTGCTAGAGTTTTGGATGAATTTGAAATGGATAAGGGACTGCCAGCGGAGGTGGAAGTTTATTGGGGTTCTCGTGTCTTTCCGCAAAAACTGGACTATTTTAAAACTCCCTTTCGGTGCTATCATTGGAGAAAGACGGGACACACTATGGAAAAATTCCCTTTTCTGTTGCGGGAGGCTCATGTAGATAGTGATTATGGTTTGGGTTTGTTGGGATATTCGCACTCGAGTTATGGGTTGTCTACACCAAATTGCAATGTCCCGGGTAAGTTTTCTCCGAACTGTATTATGCCTTATAAGGATGTCTCTAGAGACAAACTTGATTTTTACCTTGATGCTGAGAAAGTTTTGGATAAGTACATTTCCACTTGTGAGGTCATATTAAATTTAGGGGTTTCTTCTTCCCCAGTAAAAAACCTAGAGGGGGTTTCGACATGCCTTGACTTAGTGGACAACATTACTCCTCACATTGTGCCTGGGGTTGACCTTTCTCATGTTTGTCTAGCTGTGGATTCAAGTACTGTATTGGAAGGTCAGGGTGAACATAATTTAGGGGATATTGTGAAGAGGTATCCTTCTAGAGGTGGGGAGGCTAGGGTTTTCTCCTTGTTGGAAAGTAATATTTTGGATGAATGTGGATATATGCTTCCAAATTATGGTGACTGTTTCACACCACTAAATGTGTATTCAAAGAACCCTTCTTTGAATCCGGATGTTGAACTTATTCAAAGTTTACATTTCCAGAACGTTACTATCCGAAAAAATAAAAAGAGAATTAAATGCCATCCCCTAGCTGAAGATGTTACTGTTTATAAACCATTTTCTGCTAGAATTGTTGAATATGATAAGGAAAATGCTTCCTCATCATCTATTGGTCACATTGGGGCACTTATAGCAGAGAGGCCCATCTTGGTGGGTGATTAATGACAATTTTATCTATTAATGTCATGGGTTTGGGGAAGGCTTCTAGGGTTAGGGCCTTAACCAAATTATTTTAGTCTACTAACCCGGGGATAATTCTGCTACAAGAAACTATGTGCGAGGATTCATGTGCATTGATTAAATTGGCTAGTGGTGTTCCTGGGTGGGAGTTTTCGACCATCAGCTATGTTGGGGTATCAGGTGGATTATTAGTGGGTTGGAATCCTCGTTGTTACCATTTTCTTTCTTTTAGGACTAGATGGGGTATTTTTATTGAGGGATGGAGTGGAAGCCTTAATAAGAATTTGTCCATTCTAAATTTCTATGGACCCTATAAATATAGGGAGATTTTTTAGGATTCACTTAACCTTTCTGGCCTTTTAAATTTTGAAAATTTAATTATCATAGGTGATCTTAATTTTACTATGTTTGCTTCAGAGATATGGGGATCTTCTGCTAGATTGGATGAGATGGTAGAATAATTTTCAGAGCTTCTATGTTCTTTTGACTTAGTGGATCTTCATCCAATGGTTCTTTATCTTACCTTGACAATTGCGAGGAAGGGTTTGGAGGGTATACATAAAATATTGGATAATTTTTTTGTTAAGTTGTCCTTTCTTCAAATCTTCCAACGTTACAAGTCCTAGGTGGGGGAAGTAAAATTTTATGATCATTGGTCGGTTTTCCTTCAACTTGATGATGCTAAAACTTTGATGAAGTTTCCTTTCAAATTTAATAGCTCATGGTTAAATAATGAGGACTTTTGTTTTCTTATTCGGCATTTCTGGTCAAATTTCGATAGTGATGAAGACATGAATCCAATGGATTTGTTAGTTTACAAACTAAGGAAATTAAAAGATATTGTTACTAAATGGTAAAAAAGAAGAATGTTAAGGATTAACAGGAGTATTATGAATTGGAGGAACGAATCCAAGATATTCATTTAAGGAATTTTGACCAGAACATGGGTGAAAGTGATTTTGCATTATTGAAGGATCTAGAGCAAAGGAAGGATCATATCCTACAACAGGAAAAAATGGAATGGATACTAAAAATCCAGGCCCTTTGGATCAGTTTGGGAGACAAAAATATAAATTTTTTCCATTCCTATGCATCTCACCGGAAAAATACCAATGCTATCTGGGAACTTACTGATGATGGGGGAAATACAATTAAGGGTTAGGAAAATTTGCAGTCATTTGCTAAAAGTTTTTTTGGTAAAATATTTTCAGATACTAGATAATGTGATTTGAGTGTGCAGTTGAGAGCTATTAGACTGTTCCCTAAATTGTTTGATGCACAAGAAGCTGCGGAATTGGGTAAATAGGTAACATTGTTTGATATTGAAGAAACACTGAAGGTTTTTACTAAAGAGAAGAGTCCTGGGCCTGATGGATGGATTGTTGAATTGTTTCTGCATTTTTTTGATATCATGGGTATGGATATTATGAATATGGTAGAATTCCCAAGGAATGAAGGTTTCATTTTAGGGGCTCTTAATTCTACATTCATCACTCTAATCCCAAAGTGCAGCAAACCAAAAACATTTGGGGATTTTAGACCAATTGCCTTGTGCAATTTGACCTATAAGCTCATTACAAAGATAATTTATGTTTGTTTGAAGCCAACTCTTTCTAGGCATATATATTCTGAACAATTTGGCTTTCTAGAAGATCGAAAAATCCTTGATGCTATTAGAATTTCTCAGGAAATAATCCATTCGATTAAGAAGAGGAAATTGAAGGATTTTTTACTAAAAAAGGATCTGGAGAAAGTGTATGACAGAGTTGACTGGGTTGACTGGGTTTTCTTGATACTGATTCTCATCCAAATTGGAATCCCTCCACTAGTTTTAAACTGGATTATGGCTTGTGTTTCTACTACAAACATTACAGTATTGATAAATGGTGCTCCTTTTGGATTTTTCAAATGCACCAGGGGTATTCCACAAGGTTTCCCATTGTCTCTTCTCTTATTTATTTTATTCACTGAAGGGTTGAGTAGATTTATTATTAATGCCAAATCAGAAGGTAAAATTAAGGGTATAAAATTTGGAATTCATTTATCTCTTTCTCATCTTCTTTTTGTATATGATGTCTTATTAGCTAGGACAGATTCTATTGATGAATGGTTGAGTTACAAAGAAATTATAAAGGTGTTTTGTGATGCATCAGGGATGTTGGTGAGTTCCACCAAATCTAGTTTCTTCCATTACATGACTGCGGATCTGAAGATTGCTGAGTTAATGGAAATCATGCCATACAATTTTTGTCATTTGGAGCCTAAGGTTTTAAATAATTAGGTTTTTTCCTAAAGCCTAATGGTTACATGATCAAATAATGGGCATGGCTTCTAATAAAAGTTG
The DNA here is from genome assembly GCA_027924585.1 of Larix kaempferi. NCBI lineage: Eukaryota > Viridiplantae > Streptophyta > Pinopsida > Pinales > Pinaceae > Larix > Larix kaempferi. The sequence goes on along the minus strand of BSBM01000155.1, from coordinate 7,696,050 downwards.
ATTGCAGAATCAATCAGTGGACTTATAGAGTTATATCGGTGGGAGGAAGACTCACCTTATTAAAATTTGTTCTGACAGGGATTCCTGTTTACTGACTGTCACTCTTAAAAGTCTCAGGTTCGATCATCAACTCACTAAGGAAAGTTTTCTTCAACTTTATCTAGACTGGAGGTAAATATAGAAGTAACTTGATCATGGATGGTTGGGAAATATTAGCATTCCTGGAAAGCTGTGGAGGCTGGGGTATCAAAACTTTGTACACATTCAGTTGTGCCTTAATACTAAAATGTTTCTGGAAAGGGATATTCAGCTCTACACTTTGGTCTAAAGTTCTTTCAGTCAAGTATATTAAAGGGAATACTCTAAATTGGAAAAGAATAAAAAAAAAGAATAAGGGGAACTTCTTATGTTTGGGAGGGTTTCATCAAGGTATATAACTGGATCGAAAAGGACTTTATATGGCGGGTTGGCAATGGAGAAGATATTTCAGTTGGTATTGAACCTATTCTAGGTTTGGAAGAAAACTACAAATTTCATGAGGATATCCTTGGATACCTGAAATAATGTGGTATGTTTACTCTTAACACTATCAAGAAGATAAGGAATAGGACTGAGCCTAGTGCCTACTGTTTTTCAGCAAAATATATGGGTTTAGTTGGGAAAGCATCTTTTGAGTGGAATCAATACATCTGCAATTTGAATTCAGCAGGTTGTTGACTTTCTAATGTCAAAGATGGTCTTTATTGGAATGGAAATCCCTCTACAGGTATTATCATGGCTAAATCTACTTACAATGCCATCATAAGAAGAAAATGTATCTTTCCACAAAATTGGTGGTATAAAAGGCTATGGAGTTGGTAGATTCCATTAAAAAATAAGTGTTTTATGTGGCATGCTCTATTAGATAGTCTTAAAACTTGGGACAATATTCTCAAAAAAAGGGTGGAGTGGCCCAAGCTTTTGTTTGCTATGCAGATCAAATTATGAAATCATAAAACATTTACTTGTAGATTGTGTGTTTACTAGGATGATTTGGAATGATATTCTAACGCATTTGAAGATTGATAAGCATTGGGGGTTTGAAAACTTGAATCTCTGTTGTCTGGATTGGAACAAAAATTGTAAATCTCATCCTACTCTTCCTGCTAGGATTTCTTGGGTCATTTGGCATACTCATAAAAAAGTTGTATTTGAGAATAAAACTCTGATTCCACATCATACATGTATTCATATTTTAAATCTAGTTAAGGATTATAGTATGGAGGAAGATTATCGAAAGATTCAAAAAGTGAGTACTTTCAGTTTTCAGATAAATGGTGTTGTAGACTTCTTCGATGGGGCTGCAAAAGATGGTGTTGTGCTGCTGGAGGAGCTATTATTCTAAATGATGATCATTATTTCACTCTTAGGCTTAATTGTGGAAGAGGTACAAACACGAAAGCTGAAATGATGGCTCTTTGGGGTATTTTGAAAGTGGCTAACACTTTTGGTATTGATGTTCTCAAATTTTTTGCGGACTCCCGGGTTAGTATCAAATGGGCACGTGGTGAATATAAGCTGAAGGTTACCTCTCTTCTACATTGATGCTACAAGATCAAGACTGAAATACTTCGGTTCAAAAATCTTTCTTTTGAGTATATCTATAGGCAACACAATTCACTGACAGATAAATTATCTAAACAAGATTTGGAAGGAGCGGGAAGGGTTATATTTTGAGAAGAAATCCAGGAAAATCATAGATGTGATGATGGATCTGTGAATATATTTCAATTTTGAGTTGGTTTTGCTCTTTGTTTTCTAAAACAATTTAGGTGATGAGATATTTTAGAAAATATATTTCTCGATATTTTTTGTTTGTAAATTATTTTTTGTGACAACAAAACATACAATATTTATAATATTATTTATCTCTATTTCATTGTGATGTATTGAATATATTCTTCATCCAAAATCTTTGTAAAGTTGTAAATAATGTTAATTTAAATATTATTTTTTATATCTATCTCAACTATTAACTTAGTAAAGCATTAATAACAAAACATACAATATTTATTTATCATTTAACTGTATTTCATTGTGATGTATTGAATATATTCTTCATCCAAAATATTTGTAATGTTGTTAAGTATGTTAATTTTGGTTGGTATGAATTTTTTTTAAACTTTTTTAGTTACATGAAGTGACACATGGGAATAAATTCCATAGTATTATTGATTACAATAATTTTTATTTGTTTTATTTCAACTATATTAAACCTATTTATATTACATTAACCTTTACTTCTAGATCCATAACAAAATCACATGCTAGGAAGAACTTCCATCTAATTATAATAAACCTATTTATATTACATTAACCTTTACTTCTAGATCCATAACAAAATCACATGCTAGGAAGAACTTCCATCTAAATTATATTATTCATAGTTGCAATATATTAAAATGTTATAGTCAAAAATTAAAATTCTATAATTAAAAAAAAACTCCATAATATTAATTACAATGTGAAATGAAAATAAATTCCATAATGCCAACAATAACATGAGGTAGACATTTTTATTAACAAAATAAAATTCTATAATCTCAATTATATTATCCATAACTACATTATATTATCCTTTCGATTGTAGAGAATTGAAAGACACTCATAACACTAAATATTGTGGGATATTAATAACACTAATTGTAATATTCATTTTTCACTTAAATTTCATTATGGTAAAAAAATCTATTTCCTTATCTATAATCTTGAGAAGGATTGTCAATCTTAGTTGATATGATTTATTTTGATGTAAATATTAATATTTATATCCAAATTAACACTCATAAAAATATTATTGGTTGGATATTAATAACACTAGTTGTAATATTCATTTTTCACTTAAATTTCATTATGGTAAAAAAATCTATTTCCTTATCTATAATCTTGAGAAGGATTGTCAATCTTAGTTGATATGATTTATTTTGATGTAAATATTTATATTTATATCCAAATTAACACTCATAAAAATATTCTTCAAATGCTAATTTTTGAAAAATAATTTTTGGATCAATAAGTTTCTTCCATGTTCCTCCTTATTCCTCCAAAACACATAGCCTTGTAGATATGATCAAAGTTTCATAACATCATTGGACACCATTGACACTTGCACTATCTCATAACCCGCATCAAAATATGACACCAAACCTACAAATCCTTAAGCATCTTAGATTATTGAACAACTACCTATAATGCACTACATCCCTCCATAAATATGAAAACGCTTCATTTAGGCACTTCTCTAAAGAATGGAGGTTGCTCTCTATTTTCAACTGGTGGCTCTAATACAATGGATTTCCATAAACACGATAGTTCCCCCTTCCGCTAATCAAAGTGTGCCTTCCCTTACACAAAAATACACCCACTTCATATAGTCGTAATGACAAATTTTCCACTCAACAACAAGTGGTTCCTCTCACACAAAAACATCTCCTTCACACTGTCTTGATGATGGATCATCCCACTCATCAAGAGATGGCTACACCCACAGGACAGTTCCCTCGTCCACTCAGCTAACAAATATGATATGGATCCTTTAAATCATGTTCTCTCTTTATGTGACAGACATGTTAAGATGTCATGTATTCATTCCTATAGATAATTATGTCTTTTGATAAACCAAAGTTCTCTTCTATTTTCTCTTGGCGCACAATCTTTTTCATTATCTAAAATACGTGACGAATTAAGTTTCCTTCAAATTTGGTGGTTATGGAATTTTATTCTTCGACCTTCTCCAATCTTGGTGAGGTAGATAAGCTCTCAACTTTCTTCATAATTGGTAGCTATAGAAATATAGAAATTTCAAATGGCAGCACAATTTTAAAGGGTGGCTTTATCCTTCGATATAAATGACAAATGTTATGGAGCTCTTCTAGACTAACATGGTTTGTGGGACTTACGCTCGAAATGGTGGCTCATTAAATTGTTATGGTAGTTAGAATAGAGAATGGCATATCTCCTTTTGTTTTTTATATTTATTATTTCTTTTGTAAGAAGCATGTAACTAGCGTGTTGCATCTCCTTTGTCATGAGTATAATGGTAGTTGTATGCCTTCTATGTACTCATTTGGAAATGGTTCACTCATCCCGATACACTCCTCGGGTGTATTCTTTTTTTAGAGATTCTTCCTTTTATCCATGGTGGCATGGTTATATTTCAATTGGAAGGATTATTATTGGTCTCACCCTTTTATATTGATAAGTTAAAATAAACAATATTTTTTATTTAACAAAATAAAAACGAAAATCCATTTTACCAAAACAAAAGTAATGTGTGTGTTTTTAAAAAACTTTATTCACATATATGATCAAGCAATCATTAAAAGTTGAAATATAGCATATTGAAATATATGTGCATTGCTTAATTTTGAAATATAGTTGTAAAACTAGTTGAACGTAAGTGTAGTTTAAACAAAAACATGCTTGTTTATTTTGTTGTGGGAATAAACACAAGAGAATAACATTATTAAATCAAAGAAACTACCACATAAATCTCAAAACACGCAATGGGTATTGTCTTTTTTATTTTTTCAAACACAAACATAATGCTTAAACTAGGATAGATCGATCATAAAAGGAGCCCCAAGAGGGATCAAATCTCTCAAGGTGCAAAATCATTTTTAGAATGCAAATGTTCAGGAAGGGTTTTAATTTATCTAATTTGTTTAGTTCGGTATATATCCCATTGCAAATGTTCTAAATCTAATTCTAGCAGGCATATTATTTTTTATAGTATTAATTTTAAAGGACACATGTGAACTCTAGGATGAGCACGGAAGGAGTTATACATCCCCCATACTAGCTATAGAATGCACCTCTTAGCACAGATATAATTTATGCTTAAATGAAACAATCTTGTTTCTAACATTACCAAGAAGAAGTTCAAAATCTTTTCACTCTAGAACTACAAGAGGTTTATATGAAATTTTTTAGGAAGAATTTATACTCTAAACATCTTTTAATAATAATAATAATGTGAAACCTCAACTAGATATTTATTTTCTTTTTATGGAATGCATTGAAGATACTCTAATTGAGTCCATTAGGAAGTGTCATAATGGTCAAATAGAATATTAATGAGGTTTTGATATCCAATTTTGAGATTGGTGCTCAAATGATTCAATAAAAGTTATAGTTGTTAAAATATATGAAATATGTTGTGAAAATATATCATTTTTTATTGTACCTATGATTTATTGCCACAATATAAATTATATTCATATTTTTCATGGAAATTAGGTTTGCATAATCAAGTTCCTAGTTTACCAAACACAATCTCGCAAAAATATTATTTCAATAACTACTTACAACTACTTACGAGTATGATACATCAATAAAAACCCGTGCGAATACCATTATTGAAGGAAACATTCAATTAAAAGAACATTTCTTGAACATACTATTGTAGCTTGAGATCAACTATTTAGGAAAGCTTCTTGAACATGTTTTACAATTAATGTAATGTTCATTTGATTGGATATGAGGTTCAACATAAAGATCAACAACTATAGGTATATTAATGTATGCCCAACCTTAAAATCCATAACCACATGCTTAATAGTCTATATCGATGAAAAGTAAAAGTAAAGACGTTGTAAAATATACCAATACCATTTACCAATTACTAAGTTCATATATAACTTTATATTATACCACTAAAATTCATTAAAAACATTTACTCTCAAGTTTCAAGTATTTATTTTTATAATAAATTATTAACAACTCCAAGTTCGAATCTAAATCTTTAATTCCTTAGTATATAAAACCTAGGTCCTTAGTATATATAGGACCCCTATATTTCCTTAGTCTTTTCTATATTTAAGAGTTTCAAGTGCCAAGTATTTATTCTTATAATAAATTATTAACAACTTCAAATATTTATTTTTAGAATAAAATTGTCATAACACCTACATCCTAGTTCGGATCTCAGTCCTTAATTCCTTAGTATATAGGACCTAGGTCCTTAGTATATATAGGACTCTTATATTTCCTTAAGTCTTTACTATGTTTGAGAGTGTAGATGAAGTTCCAACTTTTGTAAGTTGCTTATACTTTTTAAAAGGTATGAGAAAGAGTATCAACTTATCTTTAAGGTTTGAAGTAACATTACCTAGCATGAAGTTAGATAAAATTTATTTAAAAAAAAAACATAAAAAAAATAAAAATTTAACCAATTTTATTTAAGAAAAAAAGATTTTTGGATAATTTTTTTTAACTTAATTTTCATAAATTTATTAGTATTATTAGTAACAAAATTTCAATATTGAGTTCGATAAAAATAATTGGTTAGTTGTAGCTTCCTTAATTGGGAGGAATGATTATTTCCCTCCACACAAAGTGTTCAATTCTTGGCTTTTACTAAGTTTTGTACAATCCTCAACTGTCTTGGTTATAACTTCCTTAATTGAAAGAAATGATTATTTCCCTCCATATCCATACCATACGGGTGTTCAATTCTTGGTCTTTACTAGGTTTTGTACAATCCCCAACTGTCTATTTACAGCATGAACCTTCCTTCCCAGAATCTAAATGGGTAGCAGTTAAGACAGCAACAGGCTCTGTTTATCAATCGGCACACATGTTGTTTTCCTTTGTTTGTTGGCGTTTGTTTGACCTGCGATAATCCATTTGGACAGACGCTATGGTATCAAGAAGAGAAAATCGCACCGCACGACTTAGACAAGATAGACCAGCGCTTGAAAGGTATCGGATATCACATCTGGTTGGCAAAATTAGTTTTGGTCTACTTGGGTTTAGGCAGTCGTTTTCTACATCGCATTGACTACACATACATTTTGTTTTCTTCTTTGGTTCTGTTACAGAATACTATTTCTACCTACGCTTGAGATGTATTTGATATGATATATGTTTGACAAATTTAGCTTATTTTTGTTTGGCCGCCCTTTTCCAACATCCCATTGACCATATTGTTGTAAGATCCCTTGTTTGAACGCACCTACTGAGTGTCCTCTTTTTTCAAACAGCCACCAAGGAAGCTGTCATTCTCAATACTGAATTTGTTCTAACAAATCAACTATTGATTGTCAATGCGTTACTGAAACTTTGGTAAACTGCCCAACAGGTTGAGACTAGGCATATCATACGATACTTAGCACAAATTTTATATGTAATAACAAATGGGTAGAGGGTGGCCCTTGCATGAGCGTCGAGGCTTACTTATCCATTGGCTAACTACCTAAATACCCCGCGCAGGTGTATATCACACAGGTTTTTTTTTAACCATGGGAACAACAACCTCCCAAGGGTATATCCAACAGCCCGCAGATATGTAATAACAAATGGGTAGAGGGTGGCCCTTGCATGATCGTCAAGGCTTACTTAGCCATTGGCTAACTACCTAAATACCCCACGCAGGTGTATATCACACAGGTCTTTTTTTAACCATGGGAACAACAACCTCCCAAGGGTATATCCAACAGCCCGCAAGTTAGATATACCAGTGACTTGTGATTCAGCAGGGGCCGAGATGTCCCGAAACTCACCAGGGTGAGCCTCTATCCCAGGGGTCGCCTACCCTTCGAGCCTTGTCACAATGGGCCAATGAGCAACCCTACCCTCACCAGTTTTGAACCTATGACCTCCACGGAGATAACGTATGTTCTTAACAATTAGGCCCACTCAAGTGCTCACATATCACACAGCTCTTAGCATACATTATCAAGGGGATTGTAGGGTAAACCCCCAGCGATCGCAACCTTCATGCAGCAAGGTAAACACTCAAACGAAGGCATGTTTGTTCAACACTAAGGTAAGTGGTTAATGATTTATTCTGCCAACTTGTTACTCCTACATTTACATCGGAAAATAATTGCAGTGGCTATGTGCTGACACTGCATTTAAGAGTGGAGTACGCTCATCGAGTCCCATAACTTCTCCACGGTAATTTCAAACGGGTTCTTGTTATTTACATTTTTTTTGGGGAGGGATAGGGTCGACCTTCTTCCCGCATATCTTTAACTCATTAGCGAGGGGAACCAACTTCTCTAAAAAGTAATGATTTAAACCACACTAGCACTCTGTGTTAAGGGTTTTGGTTCAGTGTTTTTGTTCAACTTTGAGAGGGTTTCTGTAATATCCGGATTTTGACCTCCTTGCACTAAAATTGTAAATGATGTAATATCGTTATAAAAATCATGTGAGGAGCTCAAGGCCAAGGCCCTGTTATCAATTTAGAGTTTATGTATCGACAATTAAAAAACGATGCATATGGATCGCGTGCTAGCGTGACACAATGGAAATTGTAAATTTGATGTAAATGTATTTTAATAAAAATACCCACAACTAGCTATGCAATGCAACAAGAGTATGGGGGCATGCTTTTTAAAAGGAATACAGAGGGAAAATATTGGAACCCTTGAATTAATAGTGTCAAGCCAAGTGTCAATGAGATAACCCATAAACCACTAACTACCCATTTTGACTTATGCAGCCAATCATTTAATTCTTCCAATAGGTGGTTGAGGTAGTTATTATTTTTGGAAATGGAGAGGTATGGATGTCCAAATTTCATGTATGGGCAAGCCATCATTTTGGAAAATAGTGCTTGGATTGCTTGGCAAGAAAACACCCACGAATTTGCTTCCCAATCCATTATTCATGCAAAAGGTTTTCTCTCTCACGAATTATGAGCATGCTCGGTGTTTTCCTGCATGTTTTTGCTGAGTATTCCTTCATGTTTATAGCTGAGAAGGGCGTTTTTGGGTGGTAGGATGATTGGGAGGAAAGGGAATTCGAATTGGGGTTTCATAGAGGCCGTTTTTTCCATTTGAATGCTCAAATACCAATGGAAAAATTGTTTTTGCTCCGTCTGGTCTATTTCCTCTCTCACAACATGTTTTGATGTGCCCATGATTTTGGAAAACTCATGGAAACCATGTTTTGTGCATCCCACAATTAAAACATTTTTCTTCATGCCCAACATTTGGGTCTTGCTTGCATCCTTGTTTTGGCTTGAACTTATGAGTAATAAACTAGGAATGGAAGAGGATTAGAATTGGCTTGATAATCCTAGTGAAGAGGGTAACCTCACAAAAAGATCAAAGGGATTTGAGTACTTTTCTATGCACACCATGAAGAATGTATTGCCTAAGGGACTGTGTAGCATTGAAATGAATACTTCCTTGTGTTGGGTGTGTAGGTATTGTGGGTGCTAAGTTAGTTAGATCTTGTAGAGGTACCAATAGCTCCGTGGTTGAGCTCACTAGCTTAGCAATTATTCCTACCAACTACCTTAACATCCTGATAAACCCAGTTGTAGAATGTCTTGGATGAGATGTGTATAGACTTGGATATGTGTTAGTTGTTGTTCCATTTTGCTTGTGGAAATCATGCCCAGCTCGGGGGTGGAAGTTGTGTTGAGAGACTGATGAGCACAACTAGCATATGGTTGGGTGGAACGTTGTAGTTGCATAGCTAGTTTCTCAGGGCTACTTCATTTCAAGATAAGTACTCTCTTGTGTTTCAATTATACAATGTTTTTAATTAAATAATGTTATGATTATGTTGAATACATGATAGATGTGTGTGTGGATATAGTTTAATTCTGATGTGCATGTTTATTGTATTATGCATATGCACACATGTATATTGGATGCATTTTACTTGTTATGAATTTTATGATGGGGCTATAATAGTTTTTGAAAACCCATATTTTTAGTCATATTTCCTTCCTTGATCTGGATTGAAGGGATGGGATGTCACAGTTTCCATGACCTTCACCCTAGACACAACCCAAAGCCTCATCGACATAATCCATAGGTAATAATATGTTCCAGTTTCATTTACATTCATAGACATTAGTTTTTGTTTTTCGTAATGCGAACATTGAGCATCCCTCTCTCTCTCTCTCTCTCTCTATATATATATATATATATATATATATTAACCCTTATTACATGGGTTCGCACACAGGAAAAACAAGGAGGTGGAGCTTGGTCATTGCTTCTCCAAAGCAAGAGAGGGACAATAGGCTCAAGTAATCCCACAACCATTCATGGCTCCACTCTTCTCCATAGTTTAAATGTATTGAATGTTAAATTCTATGTGGTTCCACTGGTGTGCAACTAGTGTGGGATGGACTTCGATCAACCATTTGTAAACTAACTTATCATACATTCACTGTAATGCAACCCATTTGGTTTTTATACGAGGGATTTTTCCTTGACTATTATGAAAAATGTATAGGGTTTGAACCCAAGTTTATTATTTGTTTTGTTGTTGGTTTTAATACATGAGCGACGAAATACGACCTAGTTCTTTTCACTGTATATTTTTTCGATATGTTTATAGTGAAGCTGTAAGGGCTTGTTCACGCCCGTAACTTGATTTTTTTTATAATACTACTAGAAATATTAAAAGGGAAATTACTATACCGATTCAGTGTTAGAACCGTTCATACAAACATGCTAGGGTTCAAATTGTGATCTATTCTAAACTTGCACAATGTATGAGTTTATATATTCACATTGGTGTTTACACTTTGGATACGGCCATAGGTTTCGACCAATGGTATGCACAATACATTTACCATTGTAAAGCATATGTTTTTGAACTGGGAATAGATTTGAGGCTCGACCCATGCTAACATAATGTTAATTTATAATTTATATCATTATTGTAAAACAATTTGTGAATGTCGGTGCTTCCCTTGGGGCACATGTAATATCCTGAGATTGGACTACTTTATTTTTTGTTGAGCATAAGATCCAGATCACATGGACTACTTTATTTTGTGTTGAGCATAAGCTCTGGATCACATGGACTATTATATTTGTTGTTGAGCATAAGCTCTATATCACCTAGACTTTGATCATTGTATCTAGGTGTGGCTTTTATGACACCTAGTTTAGTGTTGAGCATAAGATCTCGAAGAGCACGAGAACTATTCTACATTAGTGTTGAGAATAAGCTCTCGGAGAGCACTAGAACTATTGATTGAGTGAGTGTTGAACAACAAAGCTCTGGAAGCACTTAGACTCATTGTGTTACTAATGTTGAGGTTGAGGTTCTGGATCATGAGTAATCGGTTGTACTATTGTTAAACAAAAATATGAATTATCTTCTTTTATTCTTTCTAAACTGACTAGGACTTCCACTCAAAGAGGGATGAAGCATGCAAGAGATTAGAATGACCAGGTAATTTATAAATAAAGATCAACTAGATGTTAGGATAAGTAAAATAAATACTATATTATCTAACTAAACTATGAGAGTTTAAATATATATTATGTTATTTAAATTAAATATAAAATAAAGTGTGAGAGTTTGAAAATAGATCAATTGATTAATAAGAGATAAAATAAATTGTAAGAGTTTTAAAATAAAAAAAATGGTTAAATAAAGATAAAAACAAACTTTCAGTCTATCTAGTAATTGAACTGAGTGGTGTAAAACTAAAACCCTAGGATCCTTCTCCTCATTGAAAACTTATAAATATGAGGACATTGCAAGAGGCAATGGTCCGAGGATCATTGGAGGATCTAATTCATCAATCTTTGAGTACAAGATTTTCTAGATTGAGTTTTTGGATTAGTAAGAAAGATAACAAATTTCCCTTGTCCTTTTAGTCTCTTCACATGCTCGGTTCGGCTCAGGGGTGATCTATTGAATGAACCAGGAATGGTTTGATATCTACAGTTGGGAGGAATGTGGCAATTCCTAAGTCAGTTGGAAAGCGGAAATATGACTAGTAAGTATTTTTATGTTGTTATTATTAATTCAAAGTTTATTTGTATAGATATGATCCGATCCTTCTTATATTTTAAATATGTTCATGTAAGCTTATAAATTGATAGGAAATCTACATACTGTGATTTTTATTCATAAATATGTTGATTCCGTTCATTAAAAATCTGATTAAGAAACTAATGGATAGATCTATTTATGTTGAATTAAATTTTGATCAATCTTATATTTCCAAGTTCGACATATAGTTCTATTTTATATATGTTGAAAATACTGTTATAAATTATGAATATGGTTATTGGAAGAATTATTTAATCATGAAATATGGGTTTAAAATCTTATTATTTTCATCATTATTCTGTATTGTTTTAAATTTGAAATTATAATTACTTATCATATCATAGGTTGTTTAGCCTAGGGAGAAACCTCCCATTATTCCTAAATAGGGAGAGGATCCTAGATCCAGATCCTGGGACCAAGTCCCTAAACCCTAGATAGATTATTTAATATATATTTATAAATTACATATATTAAATAAACTAAGTATTATTTATATTACAAATATGTTATATAAAACAAATCATCTTACAAACCAAACTCCATTATACCATAACATATCACATGTAACAAATAGAAGGCAAGCACTCCTATTATCCATACAAAACTCATGTAAACGTTAATACTTTAAAAAGTTAACCTCAATGCATAAAACACTTTCATACTGAAAGTTAAGTCAAACACAACCAAGGCTTACGAAATCGTGAATTCATGTTCAACACAGAGATGACCTCTGTAAACACATAATATATATGCTATATATATTTACATCAAATCACACGACTTTAGTCATCAAATGAAGGTTGATTCTCTTGGCATGAGAGATAGACATAAACGACTTATGGAAGTCATAGACAATCAACTAGTTCACAATAAAACACTCAGTCACATTTTAAAGACTGGAGTCCACAAGGTCATGCTTTAAACTTTGTCAGGGATCGAATACCTTTAAAATTCCAATGCGTAGTTTAGAGCGAAAGATTCACTCCCAAGAGTGGCTCATTCTCAGACAAGAAAACGAAAATAAAACGAAGTCATAAGAATGTATCGAATCCCGTAAACACTAATACCTACAAATCATTAACCTAGATTTCTCATACAGTTTCACTTACACAGAAATTCACACGCATACATTAAAACAGAGCATTTCATTACACAATCAACATTTTAAACATAGAGGTAGACTCCCAGGCATGAGAGCCACGATTCTATTCTTTTCAACAGTCACAATTTACATAGAGTTAAAAACATAGATAAATCCATGACAAAGTACATGATGGAAGCATGAACGCTTTCCCTTTTAAACACTCAATACAGTCAAACAATATACAGTGATATCATGCAAAACACCTTATAAGGCTTAGAGATTTAAGTTAAGCTGAAAAATTTGGTCTGGAACAGTAGTCAATATTTTACATATCAAAATATGAGTTACAAGCCCAAATGGGGAAAGATTTACAATATAAATCAAAACAGGGTAAACCATGTTAATGAAACCATGATTTGCAAACTCCTTGTCTCTCCACTAAAAGTGCAGCCAGGTCGGTTATGAGAACACCAATCAAACAATTACTCACAAACAAACACCGAGACCTATTTAAGGTTGTTTGTCCACAGAGGAAAATGAATCCATAGGGAGTGATGAGATTACCCGGAGAGAAGAATTCATTCTCTGAAAGCAATGTGGAAGCCCTAAGCCATGCTTTACCTGCACACAAACCTCACAAAAAAACAACAGGGTCCAAACGTTAGTATGGTAATATAATAAACACACATAGCTACATTGAAGAACATAGTTCACACCTACATCAAACGTTACTTGTTTATGAGCATGAGCTTCATTGTCACAATGACACCTCTTTCAAATAACTACGAAATCGATTCAAAGATAAGAGTTGAGCTATTTCTCTATGTAATGTTTCCATAAATGGCATAGAGAGGAATCACTTAGCTTCCCTCTCCCACAACAAAGCCGAATGAACAAAAGAACCTTCTTGAAAGAAAATCAATGATGAAACCCTACCTCAAGTCTTGAGCATAAATGTTAAAGCCAACATGGAAGCTCATCATTCGCTCCATGTCTTCCCATCACTTGGGATATCTTAAATGCCAACCTACCTCCATTATAGGTGCTTTATCCTATGATATCAAAGATCAATGTTTATGCCACAAAACATTCAAACACCTTCTCTATACGTTGAGACTTGGCATGACAAGCATACAGCTTGGTCTTGCAATAAGGTTTGGGTCAATAAGTTTTATATATAAGTGACTTTCATTATACATAGGAATCATACGACCAATGCTAAGGCTTGGTATTCTCATAATTTTTCATTGGTAAGTTTTATACATGACATTTATAATAAGTTATGTTATGTCCTTGTTATGCAAGTCGCCTTATCACAACAAGGTTTTTGCTTAACATTACACACAACATGACCACAAGGTTCACACAAACAGGGTGTAAAACAGGATGCCAGAAGTGGCTTATATTACTTCTACCAATCGGTTACAATGCGAAATAACTGTAAATACAAATAACTAACTATATGTCGGCCTCAACCGTTACAATACAGAAGTAACTGTGGTTTTCTCTCTTTGTGTGTCGACCTCACCCTCTCCTAGTTCACTGCGGAACTGTGAGCAATGGCTCGATCTTCTCTGTGTTCGAAAGCTGTGTGTCTGTTCACTCCAATCTACAGAACTTCTCCCCGAACTCTGCTCTACAACTACTTGACTCTCCCCAAAATGCCAAGTCCCCTCAACTGATCCAAACTCCCTAGTATTCTACTCTACGGTTGTTATTCCCGATACCACTGGAATCTCCGAGACACACATTCTCTGTCAGCCGATTCTTCCATGATCCTGAAGACCTGCAACTGTCAGTGCTCCTTCCATGCTGCACAGCCTCTTCCTTTGATGACATCTGTCATGTCTTCGACCACCTGCAATAATTATCATTAACTTCCTTAGCAACCCTGAACTGTTTCCAAGTACTCTCCTTGACATCTACGCTTCCTTTTGACAAGCTACAGTAAACCATCACATCAGCCATACTGTCCTCCGTCAGCTTCACTCTGTGCTTAGGTTTCACCATTCCGCCCCATCCTCCTCGCTTGGCTCATGCCCAACCTATCGATATCTTGGTGCGACAACATGTCAACCTTCCCACGACTCTACATTAACTTGTCGCCTATCTACATTCGCATGTTGACTATCAACTGTCATCTGTCGACTCTTCACTTCCTCCACACTCTTGTCGACTGCTTCGACAGTTCTCTGCTCAACTTATTGACTTCGATGAGTCAATCTGCTTCACACACCAGTGGTTGTCAGCACTCCCTCTAGTCAGCTCCTCTCATGTCGATCAACTTCGACTGATCTGCCTAGGATCCGATGCTCCTGCATCAGACTACCCAGGTGAAAAAGAAGTCCACTACCCCGTCAGTCTCCTGAACTCTTCTTTGGAAATCCATGTCGCCTCCTGCAACTCATCATCCTTCCATTGCACCAAGTATTCCTTCCTTCGTGAACTGCATGTACAGCCGACTTCGCGTTATCATTGACCAATTATGGAGTTATTGTTTTTTATCGATTTTATGTACTTCATGTGAATATTGTAAAGGACGATGCTGTGAGGCTTGAAGTCTGTTCAAATATATTTAATACAAGGTTTATTTATGAAATAAATCAACATAGTTATGGGATTCAATCCATGCATTTGGATGGGTTTATGTTAGAGTTATTTCGATTGTAATGAATATTTCAAATGTAATTATTATTAAACTGAGTATAATAAGTATATTTATCTATATTAATATATATATTAAAATTTAGAATGGGAATAAAGGCTCCACCCTATATTGAAAAACGAATCTTGTCCTATTCATATTTGAGTTATGAGATTTTTCACTAGGGTTTAATAACCCATGTTAATAATATCTACATAATTTTTAAGATTGTTCTTTAATAGATAAATACTGACTTGATATTTGTATTGATACTTCTAGAATTAAATAACCATATTATTTAATACCTAAGGATTTGAAATCCGAAGTAAGTTATAATGTTGCCACTATAATTAAATAAAACTAACCATAGTTATAAAAGATAGATAACTTGTCTAAACCCTAGCCTTACGAAAAAATAATAACTTCTACTTCAAAAATAATTGGTAAGCTTCTTTTGAATATATAGGCTTGAATTAAAATATAAAGTCATTATAAACAATGATAATTAATGTAAAAGAGTCATATGCTCATTGTAGAGTATTATTATAATAAAAAGATATATACCAGTAATAGATAGAAAACCAGTTCACTATAGCATAGATTTAAAAATAATATCTTAATCATAATCATGATGTAAATAACCTCAAAATAGGTTCAATAATCTAAATAAATAGATACAACCATAAAATTTTAAGAAACAAAAGAATGAGTAGAGATAAAAAAAATTATTAGACTGTAATCCTCCAACTGATTGAGGAATTTTCACATCCCTCCCAGCCTTAGATGTTGAACAATTGATTGTTCATTCCATAGCTCACCCCAGAGCTAGACCATGCACATTAGGAGTAAATGACTTATAGTGTTATGTTTTCTATCTTGTTTACTACAAGAGAGTAGCCACAAGCTGTTTTATCATCTCTATGTAAATCATGTAAATATCTTACCCCTTAACACATGTCATCTTATACCAACCATATACCATCCATGGTTACTAAGCTCTCAAGGAAATACAACTGAACCTTCCAGTGTACTAGGGACCATTACCCCATGTAATGTCCATGCTCTGCAAATTTTCTTTTTAGGAAGAGGCTCTTATTCATATTCAGGATGCTCTCTCTTCTAGTAAAAATATGATTCTCTTTTTTTCTCTCTGTCTTCTTTTATTTTCTTTCTTGTTCAAGAAATAGTTAGGTTTTTAGTTCTCTCCATTTATTTTCTTTTAATTTATTTAATAGCTATTAATACTCACATCATTGTTTTAACTCTTCATTAACATCTTATGCATTAGTTAAGAATTCATTCCCCCTCCTAGTATGCTCGATCCCTCATTTAAGTGGTTGTTTCCCAACAGTTAGAGATGTTAAAGTAGATAAATAAAATAATGATCATGTCATTTTATGTTTGTTGATGCTCCAAAGTTTTCCCAACTCAACATCAATCCCAACATAGTGGAATTCCAAGTATTCTTTGATTCTCTAGAGTATCCCGACTCAACATCAAACCAAGTGAATAAGTCTCAACAATATTGATGTTGTAGAGTCTCCCGAATCAACATCAACCAAAATTAATTAAGTCTAAACAATCTTGATGCTCTAGAGTCTCCCGACTCAACATCGACCGAAAGTACTTAACTCTAAACAATCTTGATGCTCCAGAGTATTTTGACTAAACCAAAAGTAATTAAGTCTAAACAGTCTCGATGTTTCAGAGTCTTTCGACTCAACATCAAGCAAAAGTATTTTAAGGCTCTAGGAATTTATTAATAAGGGTACAAAACATGGGGAGATTACATCCCACCGCCCTTAAAAAAAAAACCGTGTTAGTGTTAACATCTTTTAACATAAATTTGAAACAAAAAGGGGTATTCGTCTTCATGTACTCTTCATTTCCCATGTGGCCTCTTCAAGTCCGTAGTGCTTCCATTGCACTCTCAACTAGAGGATAGCCCTCTTCAGGAGCTACATTTCTCTCTTATCCAGAATACAAAGGGGCTACAACATAAAATCTATTTTTCTTCTACCTGCAATAAGTTCTAATTGATCACATGTTCAGAGTCATAAACATAATTTTAAAGCAAGGATATATGAAAAACGTTATGATCCTTAACATGAGTAGGAAATGCAAGTTCGTAGGCCACTGGACCTTTCTTGGTCAATATTTCAAATGGAACACAATATTTGGGAGTTATTTTTCTGCACTTTCCCAAATTAATCGAACTTCTCTTCACTTTGAAATTTAGGCATACATGTTCCCCATATTACAACGTAATTTTCCACCTTGTGAGCATCAAGACTCTTTGGCCTGCAGTATCCATTTCACTGACTCAGATGCACTTTATGTCCTTCAGACACATTATTTTCCTATTTTCCTTTCTGTACGCTAGCTGTTCCACTTTAGCTAGCATACCCACGAGCTGTTTCACTATAGCCCGCAGGTGATAAGTAAAAGGGTAAAAATCACTAGAAAATTACTTTTTACTCCCAAAAAGCGGTCTTAGGGTGACATTTGGCCCTCCGTTTCCCCTAAAATGTCTCGATGTGTCCTTTCACTTACCTTTGGAAGGCTATATATTGAGCACTTATGGCATATGGAAGGGAGGAGAAAGAGAGAGCAAGATAACTCTAGTGGATTTTTTCCGTGACTTGAGTCTACACTCATTGATCATTGTTGTTGTGAACTCCTAATGTTCACCTACCAAAATCCTATCCTAGTTTGAGTTTTCGATTACATGGAGGATTGACGTGGTGGAGGCACAAGTGGAGAGACCCAGTTCTTGGTTCAGATTGGTGGCTGGCAAGAGGTCGTATCACATTGTACTTCTTGTTATTCATTAATAGAAATACTCATATTCTTGTCCATTAATGTTGTGAATGTTGTTTATATTACATTGGGTTGCATTTACTTATGATATCATGGACCAATGCTATTGATGATGTTAATGTATTTCATATATTATATGCGCTTGTTGTGTATTGGCTGTCAAGACTAATTTGCAGGTTCAAGTGCATAGATTGAAAGCTTCAACGGGGATCTACATTGAATGTCTGGTTCGAGGTTGCTTATATTCTCTATTATCTTAGCATCGTCATTTATATAGCATTGCATTGGGAATTGAGTCATTTTCTGGCAGTCAGTTGTCAGTTGTGGTCTACCCCAAGCCATAGGAAGTTTTCTCTGTAACAGAAATGGCGACTCCGCTGGGGAGAAAATCCATTTTTGGGGATTTTTAGGCATTAGTCCTTATTTAGAGTTGTTGTGTGTCGAGTCTCTGTTTCATTGATTGGCCATTAGGATACACTATAGAAAACATGCTTTTTCTGAGTCATTGGACTCCTTTCTGCTCATTTGCCTTTCCCTGTATGTGGATCAAGTTAGTTTAGCCGGCGTCTACCCGCCTATGTCTGCACTGTAGCTTGCGTCTACACGCAGTTATTCCTTTGACAGTAGCATACAACTCCGAGATTGATTGGTTTATGGCCTTGGGTTGTTGTTGGGTTGGTTTTGAGTGTTCCTAAATCTTATTTGGCCTTGTTCCTAACTGTTCCATGCCTTGTTTGTCACCAGAAACTCTTCTTTCTCTTTGTTTTGAGTCTTGCTAGTTTATCACATTTTTTACTTTCTAGGTCATTACATTGGCTGAATCTCACTGTTTGGGAATTGCTGGGCCGTCTTAGTGATCTGCTCTGCATTTATTTAACTGAATAGGTAGATTTCGCTTGCATTTTTCATTCCATTATATTGAAAAATCAAAAACATAGTTTTGCATTTTCCTTTTCATTATAAAGGAAAATACAATTTTTTTTTTACTTTATGTACTGCATTTTGCATCTGAGTGCTTGTGCTTTCACCTAGGATCTGCTTGTGCATTTAAAATATAAAAGAATTGCATTTTTATTTTGAAACCGTTGGATTGATTTTCATTCTAGTGGCATTGTTTTTATTGGATAGATGAGTCTAGAGTTTGACGATTGTGAATACTATTGAGTCATATACATCATTAGTTTCATGACCATATCCTTTGAGTAATCACAGCCACCTAAAATTAACTCTTAATCTTAAAATTGATTAGAACGATTTTTATTTATAGGGTACACCAACTAGCATAGCTTTAGCGTCTTGGAATAGATCATTGTGAGGTAACAATCCAAGACTTCTAAACAAAAAATTATGTGTCTCACCAGGGAGTGGTGAAATCCATGGTATACATCGATGTTCTCAGGAAGCTCTACTTTGACCAAAGTTAAGCACGCGGTCACAGGAGGTTGGTTGCGTAGATAGCCCTCCAATACTGGCTAAATGTGGGAGATATTTCCAAGATTTGTTCGTATCTAGGGACTCTTGGGGGATTTGACCCTCTTGAGTTTCGGGATTAGCTACCCTGCCCATACGACGAATCCCACCTATGAATGTCCCCTTGAGCATTGGCTATATTGCAGTGACCATAGTTTCCTTACCTAGGTATAGCATAGGGTGCTTGCAGTGGTTATATTGTTCGTATCCTGAGTTAGATAGGGGTTGGATAGCACAGTTGTTTGTTGTAGAGGGTCTTGGCCCTGTGCACGTAGTGAAGTCTCGGAACCATTATAACTGATTCTGTTACTTTCAGTTATAGTTTGGTAGTCTCAAGCCTCTCCTAGGAGAGACATACTGGCTGTAGTGTCGAGAGCTCATTTAGCCACTCTATTTGTGTGCATTTGGCTATAGCTTCTCTAGGTGTGTGCTCTTGATTTTCTGTTTTTGATTGATAGTTTGGCCGTTAGGGGATGCTTTGATTTTATAGTCTCTCCGGAGATATCGTGGCACGGAGTCCTGCTCTCTATCGATCTCGTCGGTTGGATGGTTTACCGGCTACCGAGGTTACACGTCGTGTTCATAGGGGACACCAGACGACCCTCTCTGGGTCTTTGGATTCTTATGAAGCATATCATATTGACTTCATGACTACACATTCGAGCGTGGGAGAAATCCCTACGACTCCATTGGGTAGAGTCGAACACACTTCAGACACCCCTACTCCTAGAGAGGCGTGGGGGGGTGATCCACTTGAGACCCAACCTAGTTTTTTTGGTCTGGATCCACCCGAGACCCAGCCTAGTTTGTTTGGTCTAGATCCTCCCGAGGACGACCCATTCGATCCTTTGAATCCACATGCTTTCTGATATGGGATGCCAGAGTTACATGATAACATAGGTCCTCTGACCAATGCTACCCCGTTCTCTTTAGGTATGCTGGATTACAACACAGTTGATCCTTCTACTATATTTAGTAGTCATGCTGGCACTAGTCATGGTGTTAGCAACACGGCAACCACTGGGGGCAATACCCTCACTGGAGGCACCACATTTTTCACTCACATACATAGTATGGGGACTGGTCACATCTCTCCTAACAATGCAAATGTTGGAGGAAGGCCGCCTCCTAGGACTACCCATCCTGATAGGAACACTATTCGCACTACAAATTGCCATCCATAATACATTACACATGCCTCTACCCGTCAATCGAGGACCATGTTCACGAATGTTAACAATCGTCCTAATAACGGGGGTGGACACATACCATATACTTTTACATCTGCTACCACTACTAGTAATGATAATGTAGGAGGTGGGAATATACCTTATACTCATGGTCATAACACCACCGTTCCTTCTACTAGTAATGCCAATGTTGGGGTTGGGAATACATCTCATACTTATGGTCACCACACGACTACTCACACTACTAATAATGCTTACGTAGGCGGTGGGAACATACCTTATAATCATAGTCATTACAACTCGGTTCCCGCTATGAATAGTACTTATATGCCCCATAATTATGGTGGTAACCCTTACTATAATACAGTCGGTGCTGGCCCTCATTACAACCCACCTCACTATAGTGCTCAAAATGCATATATACTTGCTTACTCTCACATGGGTCAGGTTGGAGGAGGTTATCAACCTTATGGCCATGGTCAAGCTTATGGTATGCCAGGTCCCTATAATCAACATTTTAATGGTCATGGTCAAGATTATGGTCCATCTTATCCTTCGGGTCCTTATAATCAACCTTTTATGGGAGCTTACAATCAAGCTTTCCAGCCACAGCTCTCATTCCTTCCTCGATTGAACCTTCCAGATATTCCAAAGCTCACGAATGATCTAGTGTGCATGATCCTAATTGGCCTCCGGTCCCTACCAAGCTCCCTTCGGACATTCCCAAGTTGGAGGGGAAGAGTGGTGAGGATCTAGGTGACCACGTCACAAGCTTTCACCTTTGGTGCTCATCCAACTCATTGAATCACGATTCCGTTCATTTGAGATTATTTCAATGCACCCTGATGGAGGCTGCCGTGAAGTGGTATGCTGAGTTTCCTGGGGGCATATATAGGGGTTTCAATGAGATAGCCTTGGTTTTCCTGGACCATTTCCAGCTGCTGGTTCACTATGATACCGGCACTGAACTATTGTCTACCTTCCGCCAGAATAAGGCCACACATATATCTGACCACATTCAAGAGTGGCATTGGTGGAAGAGGTTAGTGAAAGCGAACATTACTCCAGAGTTTCTGTTGGAATGGTTTCTCAAGTCTTTGCTTCCATATATTGCTAAGGTTGTTTCGATGTCCAGCATTATGATTGAGGAACAAGCTATACTTAAAGTCTAGCAACTAGATTTACTATATTCTCAATCTGGCATCTTATATGACATTATTCCTGATGCACCGCGAACACAACATGAGCCCAAGTCAGTTCCTGGACCACATGCCTATGGTCCAGTCTACTCTCGGACAGGTTCACACCTTGTCCACTTCCACCCCATCGTCCGATGTACATGCTAGGCAATCGATGAGCCCATTGGGTAACCAACAGCCTGGTGGTAAGAAGAAGGGGAGAAACAACTATAAGGGTGGAAACAATGGGAACAATAATAGTAATCATAATACTCCTCAAAAAGAGAATGCCAACCCTCCTAGGGAAGGCGAAAATGCTGGTGGGGACAGTAAACCTAGGCATAAGGTGAAATTCCCTTGCAAGCTTTGTGGGGAAGATCATCTTACTCACTTGTGTCTTCAATTCGAAGAAGCATCAAAGCATCTTGCACAGATCCTAGCTGTGTTGAAAGATCCCCTTCCACATCATCAAAACATGGCTTCGCATGCTCCCGCTACTTTTTATGGACCTAATGAGACTACAACGTCTTCCTCCAATACTAGTGGTTATGGATGTGTGAATATGGTCCAATCAGAGGTTAGTGTTGCTACTTGTCAGCGCAATTATGGTGCAGCACAACCGAATATGGGGAATGATCCTCCTTCTGCTACTGATACTTCCTTGCATATCGAGAAGCCCTCTACTATGCCGCGAATACCGAAAGGTGTTCTCAAGCGCTCTACGCATAATCCCAATGCTCAAGCTGCCCAGAACTACTCTATTGTAGAAGATTTGGGTCAAACTCTGTGTGCCATGTCGGCCCTTGAAGTTTTACAGGTGTGTACTTCTCAAAGGCATGCCCTTTTGAGTGCTTTAGGAGTTCAGGATGGGGGAAGTCCCAACATTATCAAGTTTGATACTACTGATGTTCAACCTCGCTTACCTTATCGCATGGGTTTTCAAATCCATCTGGAGTGCCTTCATAATTTCATCAAGAGAACGGTGGTTGACGAAGGTGCTTCTGCGTCAGTGATGTCTTTGTCTTGTTGGAAAGCTCTTGGCTCTCTTCCCTTATCCACGTCTAGGACCATGCTCACTGCATTTGACGGTCAGTCATTTAAGTTGCATGGGATTATCCCTTCCCTTGTTCTCTGCTTGGGTGGGAAACCTGTGCCTATTGAAGTCAAGGTGGTTGATGCGCCCATCCACTACAACCTTCTCCTCGGTAGGAATTGGATGTACGCTATGAAAGTGGTCGCGTCTAATATGTTCAGAGTTATTTGCTTTCCACACAAAGGCAAGATTTTGATAGTCGACTAGCTAGATTTCATTAGTCCTTATTCCACAGCATCCACTGGATCGGTGGTCCCCCATGTTAAATATTCTCAGCCGAGAACTGGGAACATTGGTGTAGGATTGTACCCCTCATTGATGGGATCTTTCGACCTCCCTGCACCAATCTCCTTCATAGGAACCATCTCCAATGATGCTCCTTCCTCGTTGAATCATGTACTTTTCCGGACATCATACTTTAGTGATCCGTGGGATCCACCTTCCACAAGTTCCCCGTTTGGAGACATTTTGCACATTGGGATGGATATGCCCTTGTCTACAGTCAAGATTGCTCATCATATTCAAGCAACCATTGCAAATTCGGATCTCTCTTCTTCATGGATAGTAGAGGAAGATCCCGTTATGCTGCCTGCGTGTACAATCGACCTATCTTGTTCACATGGTTTCCTCAACGGCATTTCACCTTCAGATGAAGTGTTTATTGAGGCCATGAGTGGTGATGACAAGCCGTGGGGGAATTTTTATCATAGATGTGATTCCCCTCCTCCCCTTGATCTTATTGAACAAGATGAGTCTAGAATACAGTCTGCCATACATTTTGATCTAGGCATAGTTTTTTCTAGCCCTGGATGGAAATTAAAGTCTAATCTCCCTAGGGATGAGTCTTTAGACTCCCCTATAGATTCACAAATTGGTGATCCTACTGAGTTCGATTCTACTTCTAGAATTTCCAACTCCCGTGATGATGAATTTGCCACTGCAGATTCCTTCACATCCTTCATCTTTGCTATTCATTCCGAAGGGGATCATTTTGATCCCTCGGGTGTTGGTACTATGGCACCTTCAGTGGTTAGCTCTACCTGCATTATGTCTGAGGTTGATAATAGTGAAGTTGAAAATGTTTCTACCATAGTGACATGTATCAGATCTGTCTTTGCATATGTTTTAGATATGATTTTGGTACTAATGTTTCTTGGAGACAGGATTCTTAGCTAGACTTATACTTGTTTACTGGTCCCTTTTGACATTTGGTTTAGTCATGGTAGGCATATTCAGAATCTTGCATATAGGTTTAGGCTTCCCCATTGTTATGATGCATTTGAACCTTTTGCCGTTTGAATTTGTAAACACCCCCTGAGTGTCCTTATGTTGCTCATGTTCCTTGCATTATGCATAGCTTTGTTCCATGTGCTTGGAACTAGTCTCGCATGTCCCTGACACTCGTCTAATCCCATTACGAGCATTCTTCCACCTTTACTCCGAGCTCATTAAAAACAGTGAGGAGGTTATGGGCATTCTTCCACCTTTACTTCGAGCTCGTTAAAAATAGTAAGGAGGTTACGAACATTCTTCCACCTTTATTTCGAGCTCGTTAAAAACAGTAAGGAGGTTACGAGCATTCATCCATCTCTCCTTTGAGCTCTTTAAAAACAGTAAGGAGGTAATGAGTTTACTTTTTCGGGCTCGTTAAACCTTTACGAAAAATATTTTTATAAAGTCTTTTTTAAGCCCTTGTTAGACTTTTTCAAATCAAACAATATTTCCAAGTATACTTGTCATTTCAGACTCGTTAAAGGATTTGAAGCAACATCCACTTAGGTATAAGTTTACCCCTTTTCCAGACCTTTGTGGATTAATTACGAAAAATGTATACTCTAGTCATATGTGACTAGAAGAGTTCTTCTCTCATTGTTTTACACTTTTTCGGGTGAGGAGACTAACTTTACGAAAAAGGACTCCCCTTTTATGTCGAGTTGTGATAGCATTGCATTATCCTGCTTGTAGGTTGAGCCTTGTGTTAGCTCCCGCTTACTCACTTATTAGCCACGTGCCTGAGCACTTTACCTTATGAGCCAAGCAGAGCCTTAATTTATCTTTAGCAACATGATGACCCTTTACCTTGAGGGAACATTCCCTCGAGTGTCCACATCCTACACATGCTTCTTTGCATTGATCATAGGTATCTTCCATTGCTTGGGACTAGTTTGCTCGCTATCTGACACTCATTCCCTCACCTGTTGTACTATAAGCAATTTTATTCTTTTCAAGATTTTTCAAATATGAAAACGACCAAAAAAATAAAATATTCCGAAAAGATGGACAGGATTATGGTTACTACTTCTAGTTGGTTGTTTTTGTGACGCCTTTGAACAGAGCATTCATTCCACTCCATACATTATGAGTCAGGACTATAGTAGAACCTTAGGAGCTGTACTCGTTTCTCAGTCTTACTCCACCGATTGGTTAAGCTTCCAGTCACTATGGAGCCATTTTTTGATGCCTCCTGCATCGCACAATCTATATCAAGTCTATGTTGCCTGAGTCTATCCATCTGCTCATGCTCTTGTTCAAAGGAAGTCTTGAAACTAGATTCAGCCACTCCTCAGATCTCTTGACTATTGCATATCGACCATCCTTATTGAGTCAGTCCATTTCACCTGAGTTCTTCCAAATATTTTAGCACAGCTGTTACCTCGTGCTAGTTGATGGGGGATGCCTTAATGCCCTCCTTCTAGCGAGTTTCGTTCCGTTGATATCAACCCATTTATTCTGGAATTTGAGACTTAGAGTTTGGTTGAGTACCTTGGGGCTTGTAGTCATTAGTGGTAGGTTCTGTAGCCATCGACAGTTTTGGGAATACATCAATGTCCCCTGATTGATGGATTCATCTTAGTGTTCGAATTCAACACATCTATTCACACTCTGATGATTGTACTATGTGCCTTGATGCCCATTTTCATTATTGGTGGGTTATCTCGCATCTGTTAACGGTATACATCATTGAATGGTAATCAGATGATGTCACATCAAGTTCTACCTCAACAACTTTATTCACTTGATGGGACTTGCACCGTAGATGATTTGTGTAGAAGACCCCAAGCGATAGTGGTATTTAGTGTTAAATTTTATGAAATTACTTCAATATGATCTAGGATCTTAACTGAGAGAAAAACATGTACAGCATATCTACAGCATATCAATCATGGAGACAATAATGCAAGCACACAAGAGACACAAAGATTTACTTGGGGAAAACCATAAAGGTGAAAAACCCCAATAACTTCCTCAGAGATAGATAGAGCAATGATACAACCAACCAAGAGAGATAGCCATAACCTAGCAGCAGATCCTCCTCCTCCATAAGTGCGCCACTCCTCCTTGAGTGCATGTGTGAGAAGTGAGTGAGCAAATAGAGTGCCTCCCGCACTCTATTTATACTTGACTTGACTTGCCTTTTTTACCTAACTCATGTAGGCTCGAACTTTACCACATAACATAATGCTGAGTGGGCCGACCCCCAATAGGGTGGTCTAATAACCCTTTGACCCACATGACTTATACAGGGCCGACCCCAAATAAGGTGGTATAATAACCCATCAAGTATAAGTTATGACACAATATAAATGACGACACTTCCTTATAGAGGAATAAAACCATCTCTATAGGAATACAATATACATATATGCGAAATACATTCCGAAGTTACATATACATCAACACTCCCTCTTAACTAGGAAGGTATTTCTCTGCACAGTTCTTCTAGCACAAGTCATCTTCTCTGGATAATCGTCACTGGATAATCGTCATCGAGTCATCATCATCGTCACTGCTGCTGCTATATCAATCAATCTCTGAATCTACTCGTCATAGGAAGTTCTACAGAGCCAGTCCTTTTTCATACTGGATGTAGGCCCACCATCTGCAGGTCTTCGTCATCACTGGACATACTGTGGAATCCTCAGGACTTATTACGTGCGTCACAAAACCTCGAAAGATCATCCCAGGATGTTACGAGCACACAGCTCTACCTATAGGATCTCCCAGGGCACCGAATTACATGTGACCTCACCACAAAACCTCGCAAGAGCATCCCAGGCTATTACGAGCACACAGCTCTACCTATAGGATCTCCCAAGGCAACGAATTACATGTGGTCATGGAAAAACCTCGCAAGAGCATCCCAGGACTGATTACGGGCACACAGCCCAACCTATCGGATCTCCCAGGGAAACGAATTACATGCCATAGGAAAAAACCTCGAAAGTGCATCTACCAGATATCCCAGGGAACCGAATTACATGCCATAGGAAAAACCTCGAAAGACTATCTGCAGATCTCCCAGGGCACCGAATTACATGTCCTCCCAGAGCAAAACCTCGAAAGAGCATTTGCCAGATGTCCCAGGGCACCGAATTACATGCCGTAGGCAAAACCTCGAAAGACCATCTGCAAATCTCCCAGGGCACCGGATTACATGCTCATCTGCACAACCTGATCCACGACGACAGAGTATCAACCTGATACTCACCATACATCATCCTGATGTATCCATGATCATCCTGATCATCATCACTGCAACGTCCTGCTGCATGTCATCTGGAGCAACATCCTGAAGCTCGTCATCTATGATCATCCTGATCATCACTGCAACATCCTCCTGCATGTCATCTGGAGCAACATCCTGAAGCTCGTCATCTATGATCATCCTGATCATCACTGCAACATCCTGCTGCATGTCATCTGGAGCAACATCCTGAAGCTCGTCATCTATGATCATCCTGATCATTACTGCAACATCCTGCTGCATGTCATCTGGAGCAACATCCTGAAGCTCGTCATCTATGATCATCCTGATCATCACTGCAACATCTTGCTGCATGATCCACCTGATCATCAATGCATCTACCTGATGCATACCAAGTATCTACCTGATACATATCATCATACATGATCCTCCTGATCATCAATGTATCCACCTGATACAAATACATGATACATATCATCATACATGATCCTCCTGATCATCAATGCATCTACCTGATGCATACCAAGTATCTACCTGATACATATCATCATACATGATCCTCCTGATCATCAATGTATCCACCTGATACAAATACAAATACATGATACATATCACCATACATGATCCACCTGATCATACAATGTATCCACCTGATACAAATACAGATACATGGTCCAAGCATCCAACATGATGCATATACAAAATACGTACACATGATCCAACTGATCATATCCAGCATCCAACATGATGCATACATACATAAATGATCCAACTGATCATATCCAGCATCCAACATGATGCGTACATACATACATAAAAATGATCCAACTGATCATATCAAGCAGAAACCAGAACATCATCCTGATGCTCATCATCCAGCGCTTACATCCACAGCCATGTGAAGGATCCTCCTTCCAACATGCTTGGAATGGCTTCAGCAAATGTGTCCATCAATTCTTCCTCGAAGTGTCCTCGATCTGAAGAACGCCAAGCCTCTCTCTGAAGTACTCAAACTTCACTCTGGCTAGTGGCTTCGTCAGCACATCTGCAATCTGCTCGTCCGTCGCAACATACAGGAGCTTCATAGCTCCTCTCTGCACCATATCCCTGATATAGTGATATTTGATCTCTATGTGTTTCAACCTGTCATGAAACACTGGGTTCTCGGACAGCTTCACACAACTCTGGTTATCACAGAAGATACCAGTAGCCTCCAACGGGAGATCAAATAACTCAGACAGTAACTTCCGTAGCCATACTGCCTCGCAACTAGCTGAGCAGGATGCAACATATTCTGCCTCAGCTGTACTCAGTGCTACGCAGGACTGCTTCCTGCTAAACCAAGAGATCACACCTGATCCCATACTGAAGCAGCACCCAGATGTGCTCTTCCTATCTGCAGCACTGCCAGCCCAATCTGAATCAACATAACCCTGTAGGTTAAACTTTTGATTTGCTTCATACTTGAGCCCATAATCCACTCTACCCTTCAGGTACCTCAGAACATGCTTTACAGCAACCAGGTGAACACTCCTCGGATTCGTCAGGAACTGGCTCAATGTGTTCACAGCAAATCAAATGTTTGGTCTCGTGTTCGTCAGGTACATCAAGGACCCAATCATCTGACGATACATAGTGATATCAACCGGCTCAGATGAAGCATCACATAGAAGCTTCAGATTTGATGCCATAGATGTGGCCATGGCCTTGCAATCCATCATCCCGAACCTCTTCGGGATCTCTACTGCATACTTCCCTTGTCCAAGGAAGATTCCATCTGCACTCTGCCACACCTCCATGCCAAAAACAAATAGTGCATCATCCCTAAGTTCTTCATCTCAAACTCAATAGTAAGCTTCCGCTGCGTGTCGGCAATCAATCTATTTTCACTTGTAACAAACAGGTTATCTGCATACAAAAGTAGTATCACTAGATTTCCTTCCTCAACCTTGTAGTAAGGGTTGGAATCCGCTTTACTCTTGGTAAAGCCCAAACTGGATAGAAAGCTGTCTATCCTACCATACCAAGTTCTGCACACATAAATGACTACACCATGCTGTCTTGAAATCCATCTGGTGCATCTTCTATTTCATCTCAGTGCTGCCATCTGCAACATGCTTGATCTGATAGTTCCATTTGGAAGTCATAACAAACTTTCCTTCATGTCTTGGGACTGCAACCCAAACATCATTCTTCATGATCGACGGATCATTCCATTTCTTCATCCCAGATCCTGGGAACTTTAATATCTTCAATAGATATCTTTATTGCTGAACAAATGTTGTAGTTCTTCTTTTGTAGGAGATGGCATACGATCTTTCCTACACAACAAGTTAAATTGCATGATTAGAAAACATCTCATAGTTTTCAGAACAAATTCTTACACATAAAGAAATATGTCATACAATCATGCCATTATCTTAGCCAATGCTTCAATACAACATTTATCCATATCCCATAACTTTCTAGATGCCTTCCAATCTCTACCAGAACATTGTTAAGAGTGTGCACAACTCCCAACATGTCAACAAAGAGGTTTCATTCTAGATAAGTAGCAATGGAATGTTGTACAGTGCCATAGGCCACTTACCCATGTATATTAGTAGTATACTGTTCATCAATGCAACTATTCTAATATGCATAATACACAACCTAATTCTAGGAACATCAGTATATATATTATTGAACAGTATTATTTAAACAAACAAATATGCAAGAAATGATGATTAAAATACTTATCTTTCTTTGTTCGTTGGGTGGACTCCCTCTGAGTCTTTGCTTCCTTGCAGGAGCTGTTGGAGTCCTAATCTGAAGTAGCTTCTTCTACACTTTTCTGTTGTGGAATGTAGAAAGATGGTCATCTTCCTCTGAATATCTGCATCCTTGCAGAAACTACTGAAGTGTGCTCTTTTTCTTTCTTGCAGGAACAACTGGAGTGTGCTCCTTTGCTTTCTTGCAGGAACAACTGGAGTGTGCTCCTTTGCTTTCTTGCAGGAGCAACTGGAGTGTGCTCCCTCTTGATCTTTGCTTCCTGAATTACCTGTTCTTGAATTCATATTCATCCTTGGTCCCTATGCATGCTTATTAGTATCATGATTGTGTTATCCTTGTGATTTCATATAAAATCATACATTCATTAGTATACTATTAAAACACAATAATCTCAAGCATGTATAGTTATGATTATTTCAAACAGAAATAATAAGCATTAGCATTCAAAGTTTATGTAGTATTCTTATGGTTAGTCAAATCATAAGAAACATAACATGTCTAAACCCGTAATTACTCAAACCTATGACTCTTCAGGTTAGTTGAATCATCAATCAAGATAAGAGATATAATATGCATAAAACCTGTGATTATTTAAACCTATACCTTCATGATTCTTCTGGTTAGTCATATCATCAATTGTGGTAAGAAACATAATATGCATACAACCATGATTACTCAAACTTATGACTTCATGAATAATCATTATCAACAACACAACAGTATAAGATCCTAAACCAAGGTAGGATTCTAGCTTGATATAGGAAAAACATACCTGAATTAGCATGCTAGCTAGTTTATGTCTAACATACCCGCATAATGTCTTCTGGTTCTCTTCAGTGACTTGTGCTAGTAACCTGCATGTCTCATATGTTAACCATTACAAAACCAAGTTATACATACCTCGTAAATGGATCTTCTATGAGATCCATGACAATGGATGAATCTTTGTCCTCATGTTATCATGATCATATGTTCTTGGACCAGAACATGATTTGTCTTTCTTGGTGTACCTTTCATAAACCTCATACAACACCATAATCCATTAGTACAATCATAAGTGTCAACACCCTAATCAATGAATATTTTCTATCATGCATTCATAATTTTGTTAAGGTGATACGACAAATCTAAAATCTAAATTGTACTAACCGTAATAACATGAAGACAAACATACCATAAACTTAATCATGAACAAATCTCGAAACATACCTCGATGATTCATACCTGTCAAGATCGCTTGTAATCATCTTATGTAAGGCCTTAGCCTCATCTCCCTCTGAAACAGGAACTTCTTCACTCATGTAGATGATCAATCCATCTTCTTCTAGGATTAACCCAATCCACTTGATTTGCAGGAACTGGACCTGGAGCTGGATATGGGTTTGTCAGAGAAACCCCAAAAATTCAAACTTGGAATTTCAAACTTCCGAAAGGATAGAAATATGCGCCTTGATGAGCTGATCAAACTGGTATATTCAAAATTTGAAAACTGCAAATTTTCACTTCTCAATTTTGCCTTTGAAACTTCCAGATTCACTAGACGTGACCCTGAATTGGGGTTTGATGAAGCCCACTCTTCTGACCAATCAAAAGGTTTGATCCAAAGCTCTAAGCTTCTATTTTTCTGAGGAGCTTCCAGCCGTGGTCATAGATTTCAAAAATTTTCATTTTTACAGAAGCCCTAATTTTCCACTTTTCTGATCAAAGTCCCGAACTAGGGTCTGATCAAGCCCGGCCTTCTGCCCAACCAAAAATTCTGATCTTGGTCTCTAAATTTTTATTTTGATGAGTAGCATTCAGCCGTGGTCTCCGATTACAAAAATTCCAACTTTCTCCAAAGCCCTAAATTCCGGAAGCCATGAATGAAGGTACCAAAAAATAATTCTGTTTTGATAGAAATATGTACCTGATTGTTTCTGATGTACCTCCAAAATTTTTGATCCACAGGGTCTGAAATTTTTTTCTGAGATAGCCTGACCTGTTATCTTTCCATCCTGACAGGTCTGACCTCAATTGGATTCTCTGAGAGAGAGTTATGCCAAATGTCGCAACGTGACCTGTTTTGAGATAAAACAGGAGTGCGAACTTGTACGGCGTGCCACGTGTCACTGTTTGAACTTCGGCCTCTGAAAAAGTTTCTTGAGATAGCTCGGCCTGTTATCTTTCCATCCTGATAGGTATTACCTCAATTGGACTCTCTGAGAGAGAGTTATGCCAAATGTCGCAACATGACCTGTTTATGGGATAATACAGGAGAGCGAACTTGTACGGCGTGCCACGTGTCACTGGTTCACCTTCGGCCTCTGAAAAAGTTTTCTGAGATAGTACAGTCTGTTTACTACCTGTCACTTTTTACAAAATTTCATTTGGAGCTTCCTAGCCCAAGTTATGACCTTTTTCCCAAGGTCACCTGATTTTGACTCAGATTTGGAAGAGGCAGAAACCCTATATTGCACAGATCATAAATCACAAAGTACAACGAATTAGAGGTTGTCCTTTGGACACAAGGTACCTGGAGATTTAATATTCGTCCTGTAACAATTTCAGATCCGAAAAATTCTCCAAAACGGATTTATAGCGAAAGTGCTACGATGACTGGTTTTTGCTATATCAAGCCCTAGCATCATAAGTGCAACAAGTGTCATACATGCCATATCATGCCTTCTTTCAGGCTAGCTCTGATACCATGTTAAATTTTATGAAATTAATTCAATATGATCTAGGATCTTAACTGAGAGAAAAACATGTACAACATATCTACAACATATCAATCATGGAGACAATAATGCAAGCACACAAGAGACACAAAGATTTACTTGGGGAAAACCATAAAGGTGAAAAACCCGAATAACTTCCTCAGAGATAGATAGAGCAATGATACAACCAACCAAGAGAGATAGCCATAACCTAGCAGCAGATCCTCCTCCTCCATAAGTGCGCCACTCCTCCTTGAGTGCATGTGTGAGAAGTGAGTGAGCAAATAGAGTGCCTCCCGCACTCTATTTATACTTGACTTGACTTGCCTTTTTTACCTAACTCATGTAGGCTCGAACTTTACCACATAACATAATGCTGAGTGGGCCGACCCCCAATAGGGTGGTCTAATAACCCTTTGACCCACATGGCCGACCCCCAATAGGGTGGTCTAATAACCCTTTGACCCACATGACTTATACAGGGCCGACCCCAAATAAGGTGGTCTAATAACCCATCAAGTATAAGTTATGACACTTACAATATAAATGACGACACTTCCTTATAGAGGAATAAAACCATCTCTATAGGAATACAATATACATATATGCGAAATACATTCCGAAGTTACATATACATCAACATTTAGTATGCTACTTATGATCGTGACTTTACATCTGAGATATCACCTCTCAGCCATCAGCAGTTTGTACCTCCAGTTAGCACAAGTTGTTTCCTTTTCAACAGGAGACCATATCTTATTGTAGAGGGATCAAGGCTATGATCACTTATGACATATATTCACTATGTATTGCCTATTCATGGCCATTATATCATATTGTTGTACGATACCGACATGTATTCAGAGATACTATTGTATTATGACGAGTGAGCTGCTCCATCCACTTGTGTCTCCATCACTCCACTTCTAAGATTTATAATGTATTTCGGCCATCATAGCACCATTCTCTGACCTCACACATTAGGGGGCATCTGTTACAATGTAATTTTCCACCTTGTGAGCATTAGCACTCTTTGTCCTGCAAGATCCATTTCACTGACTCAGATGCACTTTATGTCCTTCAGACACATTATTTTCCTATTTTTCTTCCTGTACGCTAGCTGTTCCACTTTAGCCAGCGTACCCGCGAACTATTCCACTATAGCCCACGGGTGACAAGTAAAATGGTAAAAATCACTAGAAAATTACTTTTTACTCCCAAAAAGCGGTCTTAGGGTGACCTTTGGCCCTCCATTTGCCCCGAAACGTCTCGATGTGTCCTTTCACTTACCTTTGGAAGGCTATATATTGAGCACTTATGGCATATGGAAGGGAGGAGAAAGAGAGAGTAAGATAACTCTAGTGGATTTTTGTCGTGACTGGAGTCTACACCCATTGATCCTTATTGCTGTGAACTCCTTATGTTCACCTACCAAACTCCTATCCTAGTTTGAGTTTTCCATTACATGGAGGATTGAAGTGGTGGAGGCACAAGTGGAGAGACCCACTTCTTTGTTCAGTTTGGTTTCGAGCAAGAGGTCGTATCACATTGTACTTCTTGTTATTCATTAATAGAAATACTCATATTCTCGTCCATTAATGTTGTGAATGTTGTTTATATTACATTGGATTACATTTACTGATGATATCATGGACCATTGCTATTGATGATGTTAATGTCTTTCATATATTATATGCGCTTGTTGTGTATTGGCTGTCAAGACTAATTTGCAGGTTCAAGTGCATACATTGAAAGCTTCAATAGGGATCTACATTGAACATCCAGTTCGAGGTTGGTTATATTATCTTAGCATCGTCATTTATATAGCATTGCATTGAGAATTGAGTCATTTTCTGGTAGTCAACTGTCTGTTGTGGTTTGCTCCAAGCCATAGGAAGTTTTCTCCGTAACACCCCAATCTGATAGTCTTTATCTTTTATATTTCTTTCAACATAAATCTTTTGTTGATCTTGTGCCTCTTTTAAGTTATGTTGTACCTTGTTTACTGGTTGCTCTAATTCTTTTAACAGATCTGGTCCTAACATCAACCTGTCCTCTAGACTATCCCAGGTCACTTGTGTTCTGCATTTTTTTCCATATAGTACTTCAAATAGACTCATTTTAGAAGATTTTTTATAATCGTTATTATATGAAAATTTTGCAATATGTGTGTAGTCCTCCCAATGGGATGGATTATACATGACATGCATTCTAAGCATGTATTTGAATATATGATTAGTATGTTCTATTTTTCAATTTGTTTGAGGATAATAAGTAGTGTTCAAATTCAGTTGTGTGTCTATTCCTGAAAACAAGGCTTTCCAGAAGCTAAATATGAACTTTATATACTTGTCTGAAATAATAGTTTTAGGTATGCGATGTAATCTGAAAATTTCCTTTAGGAAGATATCTACAATGTGTATGGCCTTATAGGTATAATTTACCAGAATAAAGTGTTCATCCTTAGAGATTTTATCAACTACAGCTTCTATGATAGAATCAGTTTCTTTTTGCTTCTTGGAAAACTAGTGATAAAATCCATACGTATCACTTCCCACATCCATTCTGGAATGGGTAAGGGATAAAGTAATCCACTGGGTGTTAATCTTCTGTTTTAACAAGTTGACATTCTTGAAATTTGGTTATAAAAAGAGCTACATAAATGTTCAATTTTGTCCAAAAGTAGTGTTGCTTAACAACATAAATCATCTTTTGGTAACAAATATGTCCTCAATAAGGTTGTTTGTGAAATTCTATCAAAATTTCATATCTAATTTTTGTTGTTGCAGGCACATATGACCTGTTTTTGGACCATAATAGACCAATTTCGTCAACTTTGTAGTCTTTATGTTGTTGTCCCTGTTTTCCTAAATTTTTCTAGTTATTTCAACATAAAATTCATCATTTTTAACTATTGGCCTAATTCTGACATGCAAATCAAAACTAGTTTGACTAGCTATCAACTCGTATAACAGATGTAATTTGTGACTTAATGCATCAACACCTTTGTTTTCCTTTTCTTTTATGTGTTTGACTTTGAAATTATACTCAATTAAGAATGCCAAGCATCTAACATGTTTAGCATATAAATATCGTTGCTCAAAGATATACTTTAAGTGCATATTGTCTATTTTAAGACTAAATCTCTTCCCTAATAGGTACTGCATCCACATTTTTAAGGTGTGGATGATGGAAACCAACTCTAAATCATGTGTTACATAATTTATTTCATGTATTTCAATTTTTGGGATTCATAAGAAATGACACACTCATTTTGCATAAGGACTCCTCCTAGCCCTTCTTTACTAGCATCTGTGCAAACAACAAAATACCCGTCTAGGTCAACTATCTTTAGGATGAGTGCAATTGCTAATAAGTGTTTCAACTGGCAAAAGCTAGTTTCACATTTTTCTGACCAATTAAACTTTATCTCCCTTTTCTGTAAGGACGTCATGGGATACGCAATTTAGGATGAGTTTTCAATGAACTTCCTATAATATATGGACAAACCCAAGAATAATCAAATATATGACACATTGGTAGGAGTAGGCCACTCCATAATTGCTTTTATATTTTCCTGATCTATAACAATACCATCTTTAGAAATTATATGGCCTAGATAACAGATTTACCTCTTGTAAAAATTACACTTACTAAACTTGAAGGACAATCCTCAAACGTTCTTCATGTTCTTCCTCATACTTAGAGTAAATGAGTATGTCATCAATGAAAACTAGCACAA
The DNA here is from genome assembly GCA_027924585.1 of Larix kaempferi. Taxonomy (NCBI): domain Eukaryota; kingdom Viridiplantae; phylum Streptophyta; class Pinopsida; order Pinales; family Pinaceae; genus Larix; species Larix kaempferi. Next base: position 7,659,073 of record BSBM01000155.1, on the reverse strand, counting down.
ATTTATCTAAGTACTTATTGAAAATACTATTCATCATGCACATGAAGGTAGTAGGTGCATTTGTGAAGCATAATAACATCACTACAAACTTGTAGTGTCCATATCTGGTTGTAAAGGATGTTTTGCTTATTTCATCTTACCGTATTCTTACTTGGTGATAACCAGATCACAGATCTCTTTTAGATAAAATATTTGCTTCCCCAACTTGGTTAAACAAGTCATCTATTCTTTGTAATGGTTATTTGTTTTTAATTGTTAGTTTGTTCAAGTGTCGGTAATCAATGCACATCCACATTGTACCATCCTTCTTTTTTACAAAGAGCATTGGTGCTCCCCATGGAGACACACTAGGTATGATATTCCCTTTTCAATCAATTCTTGGAGTTACAATTTCAACTAAACTAGCTCTGGTGTACTCATGATGTAAGGATCTTTTGAAGTCGGTACTGCCCCTTGGACAAGTTCTATGTAAAAGTCTAAGACCTAGTATTTCCTTAGGAAAGACATCCTTAAACTCATTTAGGATAGGAAAATCCTCAATTTTCTGCTTATTTTCTTCAGTATAGTTTTGGATATTTATATCATAAAGCAAGCAACCCTTTCTAACACACTTCTTAGCTTGTAAAGCTAAAATTTGTCTTACCAAAATTTTCTTAGGTACTCCACAAATAGTTTTATGGTTTCCATGTTCATCAATACATGTAAATGTTTTATCTAGAAAATTAAGTATCATATGATTTTTTTCTAACCAATCTATTCCTATTAAAACATCGTAAGATCCCAACGGTAAAATACATTCAAATCTGATGTTGTGTTCAAGCCAGGCATGTGTAACTTGCAACATTTAATTAATTCAAAAATATTTATTTCACTACCTATAGCCAGTTGCACTAGCGATGGCTTACTATGTTTTGTTTTGTTTAATTACAAGTATAAACCATTTTAGGAGATATGTAGCTATGACATGCTCCTGGATCAATTAAAATCGAAACTGATTTTGTTAATATTTCACCTTCAACCTCAACCATTGTAGATTGAATATCTGCTTGTCTACTTTCCAAGGAAACACAAATCCTAGGTGTCCTTGCAATGTATTCAACTGTTGCATCCTCTTGTAAATTATTCATAACTTTTTTGTTCTTCTGTGTGAATCTTTGTAGAAGTGGGGACCTTAACATACCTAGCATTTCACCGGTATAGGTGCTGATTTATTTCCAGCAAACGTTGCTAGTTTGTTCCCACTTTGGGTTGAAATGTTTGACTAAATTTCGCTCCTCGCGAAATTTCTGTTATTTGGAAAGTTGTTATTTTTTTTTCGATAAGGAGGTGGTTTGAAACCTTTCTTCTTTCTATCTGAGAATACCCCCTGCTTCTCTCTATTCTTGTTTTTATTTTATGTCTTATACTGATTGTGCTCGTAACAGAGTTTGGCCTTGTATATTCCCTCATCTAAAGTTTTGGGTTCATCCAATTCAATCTTGTCCTTAAAATAAGGTGGTGGGAAACCTAAGAACTATTGTATTTTTACGTTTTCATCTTTGATATAGGGTACATAATGAAGTAGCTCTAAAAATATGTTGATTAAATTATCCATGGTCATAAATCCTATTTTTAACTCATGAAATTCTTTAATCTTTTTATTAAAGAATCGTTTAGACATGTATTTGTTTCGAAACAGTTTCTTAAAACTCTTCCACTTAATTTTTCTCTTTCATATTTTTAGTCAATCTCAGATCTTGCCACCACTGGGAAGCCTTCCCATTTAGGTTGTAAATGGTCAAACAAGCCTTAAGTTTGCTCAGATAGTCATAAACATTCAAATATTTTGACATTCCTAACAACCACTCCTCAACTTTCTCACCCAAATCTAGATCTCCATCAAAGGTTGGGGCCTTAATATTTTTGAACTCTTCTTGCAATCCACCACTATGAGAGGGTTTATGTTTATTTTTATGTGGAGAGAAGGAAGAGGTGTCGGAATAAATACTATTGTACTTGTGTTTTGAGTGAGATGATGACAAGCTAGAACTTGACTTTATCTCGACTATATGTTGAAATTCTTTGCTCCTAACTATTTTCTCATTGTAAGGACCTTTCATTATGATGATGGAGGTATGTGTTCATTGTTGACTGTTCTTGATTTTTGTTAAAGTTTGTAATAATGCTTCATTTAATTTTTGATGTCCCTCTCTATCTTTCATGTTTTGATCTTCAAAGCTTTGAAACTCATCCTTTAAACTCTGCACTATTTTTAGGAGTTTAGAAGGGGTGGCAGTTCTACAACTTTCATTTAAATCCACATAAATTTCTTCTTCCTACAATGGTGAGTTAAGTCTACCTTGGTGACTAGAGGCTCTTTCATCACTTTAGATTTTAAATATGTTGTATTAGGTTCCATATCTGGTCTATGAGTCCTTCTTCTTGAGCCAAGGCTTCCCAAGCAATTTCAAACTCATTTATGTTTCTAGCTGTACATAGTGTCATGTTTAGAAGTTGTGAAGAAACAAAATTACAGTTTCCAAAATTGTTGAGCAAATTTGGTTCTATTTGTCATGGTAATGTCATATTTTTTTGAATTCTGCAAATCTGATGTGCAGAAGAAAATAATTTATTAGTTTTATTTCAAAATGGTTTTGTGATAAGCCCAAAGGCCGCAAAGTGTTTGAACTTTGCACCGATACCAATTGTAATGACTCCAAAAATTCATATTTATTTTTCTTTTTTTCATTTAATGTCAAACTCTTACTTTCACTGTTTAAATATTATTGTTTTGGTGCCTTTATAAATAGACTCACTACTGGTTTTGGGGTCATTGAAATCCACCAGGTTTCTTTTATTAAATTTACATTCTTGACAGGTTCATTATTGGTTATTTCTTTGAAACTATATCATTAAATTTCAACCCCTACTAATGTGCTTATATATATATATATATATAAGTAATAGTGACTGTTTATAAAGTCACCAAAACAATAACATTTAAACAGTGGAAGTAAGAGTTTGATATTAAATGAAAAAAAAAATAAGTATGAATTTTTGGAGTCATTACAATTGGTATCAGAGCAAAGTATATATATATATATACTTTGCTCTGATACCAATTGTAATGACTCCAAAAATTCATACTTATTTTTTTTTTCATTTAATATCAAACTCTTACTTCCACTGTTTAAATGTTATTGTTTTGCTGACTTTATAAACAGAGTCACTATTGGTTTTCGGAGTCATTGAAATCAGGTTTCTTTTATTAAATTTACATCCTTGACAGGTTCATTATTGGTTATTTCTTTGAAACTATATCGTTAGATTTCAACACCTACTAATGTTCTTATATATATATCTATATATCTATCTATATATTATTATATATAAACATTATTAAAGTATATTAATAATATTTAATTTACATATTAATACTTAGCATAAACAATATAGCAATACCAAGCTATAAAAATAACATTGTCATTACGTCAATTAATTATATTTTTAAACATTATTAATACAATTAACAGCTTAAGCCTTAGCCATACGATCCTTTGGATAGCGATAGGCAAAGTTGTTTAGACCAAGGTCAAACTATCACATTAGTTAAACCTTGCTAATCTGCCTAACATGTACGGACTAGGCATATCATACAATACTTAGCACAACACTGGCATTTAGTGTTAAGCGTTTTGGTTCATCGTTTTTTCTCAACTCTATAAGGGTTTCCATGGCCGTCCCCCTAGACACAGCCGAAATCCTTCTCAGCTTAACCCGTAGGTAATAATATGTTCCAGTTTCATTTACATACATATATTTTTGTTTTAGTTTTGTGTAATGCTAACGTTGAGCATATAAATATAAATATAAATATAAATCCTTATTGCATGGGTTCGCTCAAAGGTATAAGAAGGAGGAGGTGGAGCTTGGTCATTGCTTCTCCAAATCAAGACAGGGACAATAGGGTCGAGTAAGTCCACAACCATTCGTGCCTCCACTCGTCTCTAGAATTCGAGAGTTTAAATGTATTGAATGTTAAATTCTAAGTGGTTTCACCTATGTGCAACTAATGTGGGTTGGACTTCGGTCAACCATTTGTAAACTAATGCAGCATACGTTCACTGTAATGCTACCCTTTTGGTTTTTACACAAAGTCTTTTGCCTTTACTATTATTCGAAATGTATAGGGTTTGACCCAAATTTTACAATTTTTTTGTTGTTGTTGTTGGTTTTAACTATATATTTTGTTGATATGTTTATGGAGAAGCCATAAGGGATTGTTTGCACCGGTAACTTCCGACCTAGTTCTTTTCACTATATATTTTGTTGATATGTTTATGGAGAAGCCATAAGGGATTGTTTGCACCGGTAACTTCCGTTTTTTTATTTATAATATTACTATAACTATTAAAAGGGAGAAGCCCTATAGATTCAATACTAGAACTCTACATACAAACACATTAGGGTTCAAATTGTGATATATTCTAAACTTGCACATTGTATGAGTTTCAGGGTATTTTTTAAGGATTTTATTATTATACTTAAGTATAGTATTTTAGGTGATTATTTTGGATTGAAAAAAACATAAATATAGATAGGTAGGCGAATATTAAATATGAAACCTACAATTTACCACTGAAACATGTAAATTTTGGCGAATATTATGATAAAAAACATATTTTATGTAAATATAGGCGATATTAGAGACTAAAAATGATCAAATAGCGAATTTATGTTTTGAAAAAAAAACCCCAAAATAGCCAATTGGTGAAATTTCACCCCTAAAAATTACCCTGATGAATTTATATATTCATACTGGCGTTTACAGTTTGGATATGGTTTTGGATTTCGACCACTTGCCTTCACAATGCATTTGCCATTATAATACATATGTTTTTTAGATAGGCATAGCCGTGAGGCTCGACCCACGATGGAATAATGTTAATTTATAATTTATATCATTATTGTAAAACAATTTGTGGATATTGTTGCTTCCCTTAGGGAACGATTCTCTTCTAAACATTCCATGTTATCATTTCCCTATTACAGAGTTATCGTTTTTGATAAATTATATGTATTGTATGTGAAGATTGTAAAGGGCGATGCCGTTAGGATCGAACCATGTTCACATATATTTAATACTTGGTTTGTTTATGAAATATATTAGCATATTTATGGGATTCAATCAATGCATTTGGTTGGGTTTATGTTGTGATTATTTGTTGTTAAAATTTTGAATTTCAAGCAATTATGTTAGATTTTTAATCATTGGCATATCATATCACAATAATTGCACACATTAGGATCATTAAAAGAAAGATATTCAACAATATATACAAAGACACAAAGATTTATCTTGGGAAAACCTTTTCACAAGAAAAACGCAACAAAACTTCTAGTATAGATTCATCAACCAAGTACAATGTCACAACATCAACAAGAAGCATATATCAAAGGCTATATCAAGAGATATATGTCCTCCAAGTCTTCTATTATCCGAAATAGTCTTCTTCTTCTTTGCTTGATCAAATTTTCTTGTTGTGATTGTATGTCCAAATGAGGGTGACCCTCATATTTACACTAGTTTTCTGGGTGAATTTTCCTTATGGGACCGACCTCACTATCTCACTGGGGTTGACCTCTCTAGGGGACAACATAATATTGTTTATTTTACATTTCTTCTCAAATATTCTTGATTCGACATTACATATTTTACAAGTACAATACATCATTATTCTTGTAGGGTTTTACATAGCAAATACATGAAAAATACAATATGATACAATAAGACAAATACAATAAGAATATATTCTAAAGCTGCATATTAATTTAACACTCTCTCTCAGCAAGGAAGGTATTCTTCTGACATAATATTCAACACTACTTATGTTATCTTGCACTTGACCACTTGTTGACCTTTTCATGAATGTATCCATCAATAGAAGTTTTGTTCAAGCAAGCCCTTCCATGACATCCTGCATCTAGGATCTCATCATAGTGTCATAGCATCTCACTAGTGGGAGAAGGCTAGGAGTGCACATTATGTCATATGGGACTTTCATTTAGGTCACACAAAAGTAGGCATATAGTTCACAAAGAACTAGGAAACCTTCCATCTCACACAGAATTGGGCTTCTAGCTCACTAAGAATTAGGAAACTCTCTGGTTGCCACCACCAGGAATCCATCTCACACAAAATATAGGCATCTAACCCCAAAGGTTAGGTGATATAGTGCACACACACTAGCCATATATCCCAAGGCTAGGAATCCTTCAAACCACTCAGGTTGGCCCTCCATCCCAAAGGATAGGCATCAACTAGTCCACATGACCTGGTCTTCCAGTCCCGAAGAATGGGTACCCCTAACCCTACACGAGGTTTGGCTGACTAGTTCCTTAGTCGGTAATGTTCACTACCCGCTACTACAAAAATTAGTGTGCTACTACCTCATGAAATTGTATATGTAACACATCACTCCCTCTCACGAGGGAAGTCCCTCTGGACCACTCCAAGCTTGTCCTTGAAGTACTCAAACTTCACCCTTGACAAAGTCTTTGTCAACACATTGACTATCTACTCGTCTATCACAACATACTGGAGCTTCACAGTGTTGATGTATTTGTAAATTCGGAATGTATCTCATATATGTATATTGTATTTCTATAGAGATGTTATTATTCCTCTATACAAAAGTATTTGTATTCCTATAGAGATGTTATTATTCCTCTATACGGAAGTGTCGTCATTTATATTGTAAGTGTCATAACTTATACTTGATGGGTTATTATACCACCTTGTTGGGGTCGGCCCTGTATAAGTCATGTGGGTTAAAGGGTTATTAGACCACCCTATTGGGGGTCGTCCCCTTAAGCATTATGTTATGTGGTTAAGTTAAGGCCGACCTAGTAAAGGTTATTAGGCAAGTCAAGTCAAGTATAAATAGAGTGCGGGAGGCACTCTATTTGATCATTCACTTTCTCACTCATACTCTCATTGGAGAGTGGCATACTTGTGCAGGAGGAGAAGCTGCTGCTAGGAGGACTATCTCTTGTAATTGGGTTGTATCATTGCTCTATCTATCTCTGAGGAAGTTGCGGGGTTCTTCACCTTCTTGGTTTTCCCCAATGAAACTCTGTGTCTCTTGTGTGCTTGCATTATTGTGTTCATGATTGATATGTTGTAAATGTTATTATCTCAGTTAAGATCCTAGACCATATTGACGTAAATTCTGAAAAACTAACATGGTATCATAGCTAGCTTGAAAGAAGGCATGGTATGGCATTTATGACACTTGTTGCACTTGTGAAGCTAGGGCTTGATATAGCAAAAACCAGTCATTGTAGAACTTTCGCTATAAATTCATTTCTGCGAGGTTTTAGGATCTGAAAATATTACAGGTCAAAGATAAGACCCCCATGTACCTTGTGTCTAAAGGAGAGCCTCTAATTCATTGTACTTTCATATTTATGATCTATACAATATAGGGTTTCTGCCTCTTTCAGGTCTCAGTCATAAACAGGTGACCTAGAAAAAAAGGTCACAACTTGGGATAGGAAGCTTCAAATGAAATTTTGTAAAAAGTGGTAGGTAGGGAATGGACTGTAATTTCACAAGTACAATTTTTAGAGGCCGAAATTGAACCAGTGAAACTTGGCACTCCGTACAAGTTGGCACTCATTTTTTATCCCATAAACAAGTCATGTTGCGACACTTGACATAACTCTCTCTCAGAGAATCGATTTGAGGTCAGACCTATGGGGTTGGAAAGATAACAGGTCAGGCTACCACAGGTAGAATGTTTAGACCTTGTAGATCTGAAATTTTGGAGTTACACCAGAAACAATTAGGTGCATATTTTTGTCAAAACATAATTGGATTTTGAGCACCTTCATTCATGGCTCCGGGAATTTAGGGTTTCAGAGAGTGTTTGAATTTTTGTATCGAAGACCACGGATGGATGCTCCTCATCAAAATAGAAATTTAGAGACCAAGATAGAATTTTTTGGTTTCATAGAAGACGGGCTTGATCAAACCCTAGGTCGAGACTTTGAACGAAAAAGTGAAAAATTAGGGCTCCGGCAAAAATGGGTATTTTTGAAATTTGTGACCATAGATGAAAGCTCCTTGGAAAAATAAAAATTTAGAGCTTTGGATCAAATTATTTTGTTGGGTGAAGCTTTGGGAAACTCAAACCCTAATTTAGGGTCCTGCCTAGTGAATCGAGAAGATTAAAAAGCAAATTTGAGGGGTGAAACTTTGCAGTTTTCAAATTTTGAGTATACCAAATTGATCAACTCATCAAGGCACATATTTCTATCCTTTCAAAAGTTTGAAATTCAAAGTTTGAATTTTTAGGGTTTCCCTGGAAAACCCTAATCCAGCTCCAGATCCAGTTTTTGCAAATCAAGTGGATTGGGTTAATCCTATAAGAGAATGGATTGGTCACCTGCATAAGTGAAGAAGTTTCAGTTTCAGAGGGAGATGAGGCTAAGGCCTTACATAAGAAGATTACAAGCAATCTCGACAGGTATGACTTATCCATGTATGTTTCGAGATCTATTCATGATTAAGTTTATGGTATGTTTGTCTTCATTAAGGTTAGTACAATCTTGATTAACTTTAGACTTGTTGCATCACCTTAATAAAATTATGAATACATATATTCATTGATTAGGGTTTTGACACTTATTATTGTACTAATGCATTGTGGTATTGTATGAGGTTGATGTTGTCCGCTAACATGAAAGGTACATCAAGAAAGACAAATCATGTTCTAGTTCAAGAACATATGACCATGGTGACATGAAGACAAATATTCATCCATTGTCATGGATCACATAGAAGCTCTACTTACGAGGTATGTATAATATGGTTCTACAATGGTTAACTTATGAGTTATGCAGGTTACTAAGCACAAGTCATTCAAGAGAACAAGAAGACATTGTTTGGGTATGTTAGTCATAACTAGCAAACATGATAACCAGGTATGTTTTTCCTATATCAAGTTAGAATCCTACCTTATGTTATGATCTTATACTTTTGTATTAATGACAATGATTATTCTTCAAAGTTAGAAGTTTTAGTAATCAAGGGTTTATGCATATTATATTTTTTACTTTGATTGATGATATGACTAACCAGAAGAGTCCTATGGTCAAATAAGAATATGCATGAGTAAAAGAAGTCTTCCATGAAACCTTGAATACTAATGTTTATTATCTGTGTTTAAAATGATCATGACTATACATGTTTAAGATTATTGTGTTTTGATAGTATTGAGATTATACTAATGAATGTATGTATGATACCTTGAGGATAACACAATGATGATACTAGTAAGTATGCATAAGTGATCGAGGATGGATATAAGTTCAAAGATAGGTAATCTAGGAAGCAAAGATCAAGAGGGAGTTCATTCCAGTAGTTCCTACAAGGAAGCAAATATTGAGAGGGAGTCCACTCTACAACCAAACAAAGATAAGTATTTAAATTGTTATTTCTTGCATACTTGTTTGTTTAAATAATATTGTTCAATGATGTTCCTAGAATTAGGGTGTGTATTATGCATATTAGAATAATTGCCTTAATGAACAGTATACTACTAATATGCATGTGATGGGTGAGTGGCCTATGGCACTGTACAACATTCCATTGCTAATTATCTAGAATGAAAACTCTTTGCTGACATGTTGGGAGTTGTGCACACTCTTAACAATGTTCTGGTAGAGATTGGAAGGCATCTAGATAGTTACGGGATATGGATAAATGTTGTATTGAAGCATTGGCTAAAATAATTGCATGACTGTATGACATATTTCTTTATGTGTAAGAATTTATTCTGAAAAATATGAGATGTTTCTAATTGAATGCAATTTAACTTGATTTGTAGGAAAGATCATATACCATCACCTACAAAAGAAGGACTACAACATTTGTTCCAGCAACAAAGCTATCTATTGATGATATTGAAGTTCCCAGGATCCGGGATGAAGTAATGGAAGAATACCATGATCCGTCGATCATGAAGAAAGATGTTTGGGATGTGGTCCCAAGACCAGATGGGAAGTCTATGCTGACTTCCAAGTGGATCTATAAGATCAAGCATGCTGCAGATGGCAACATAGAAAAATATAAGGCAAGGTTTGTAGCTCCTGGCTTCTCCCAGAAAGAAGGGATTGATTATGAAGAGACCTTTGCTATTGTGGCCAGATACACTTCCATTAGATCAGTACTTGCTCTAGCTGCAGTGATGAAATGGAAGGTACACCAGATGGATGTCAAGAAATCCTTCTTGAATGGTGTAGTCGAAGAATAAGTGTATGTGGAGCAGCCACTCGGGTTTGAGACACGTGACCGAGAGTCACATGTGTTCAAACTGAAGAAAGCCCTATATGGTTTGAAACGGGCACCCGAGACCTGGTATGGAAGGATATATGTCTTCCTATCCATTCTGGGCTTTTCCAAGAGTAAAGTGGATTCCAAACTTTACTACAAGGTTGAGGAAGGAAATCTAGTGATACTACTATTTGTATGTGGATGACCTGTTTGTAATAGGTGAGGATAGATTGATTGCCGACACGAAGAGGAAGCTTGCTGTAGAGTTCGAGATGAAGGACTTGGGTATGATGCACTACTTTCTTGGTATGGAGGTGTGGCAGAGTGCAAATGGAATCTTCCTTGGATAAGGGAAGTATGCAGTAGAGATCCTTAAGACATTCGGGATGATGGACTGCATGACCATGGCCACACCTATGGCATCGAACCTGAAGCTTCTGTGTGATGCTTCATCTGAGCCAGTTGATGCTACGATGTATCGTCAAATGATTGGGTCCTTGATGTACCTAATGAATACAAGACCAGATATCTGCTTTGCAGTGAACACCTTGAGCCAGTACTTGACAGATCTGAGACATGTTCACTTGATAGCTGTAAAGCATATTTTGAGGTACCTGAAGGGTACAATTGACTATGGGCTCAAGTATGAGGCGAATCAAAAGCTTAACCTGGAGGGTTATGTTGATTCAGATTGGGCAGGCAGTGACATTGATCGGAATAGCACTTTGGGGTGCTGCTTCAATATGGGATCCAGTATGATCTCTTGCTTTAGCAGGAAGCAGTACTGTGTGGCATTGAGTACAGCTGAAGCAGAGTATGTCGCAGCTTGTTTGGCTAGTTGTGAGGTAGTGTGGCTTAGGAAGCTACTGTCTGATTTGTTTGATCTCCAGTTCAGTGCTACTTATATATATTATGACAACCAGAGTTGTGTGAAGTTGTCGGAGAACCCAATGTTCCATGACAAGTAGAAGCACATTGAGATCAAGTATCACTGTATCATGGATATGGTGCAGAGAGGAGCAGTGAAGCTCCTGTATGTTGTGACAGATGAGTAGGTAGCTGATGTGTTGACCAAGCTGCTAGCCATAGTGAAGTTTGAAAAATTCAGAGGGAGACTTGGTGTACTTCAGATCGAGATACTTTCCAAGGGGAAGTGATGAGCCTAGAGACACAGATTCACACGGGCCATTCTTACATGGTGGTAGGAAATTCCTCCCATGGTAAGATGTAAGGGCTGGGGCCATTCCAACATGGTGGCAGGTTGTTCCTCCCATAGTTGTTGATGTAAGCATTATTCCATTCCGACATGGTGGTAGGTTGGTCCTCCCATGGTGGTTAATGTAAGTGCTGTGCCATTCTGACATGGTGGTATGTTGGTCCTCCCATGGTCGTTGATGTAAGTGCTGTGCCATTCCGACATGGTGGTAGGTTGGTCCTCCCATGGTCGTTGATGTAAGGGCTATGAGCCTTTCCTAGATGGTCAGAGGAAAGTCCTTCAATGCCGGTGAGTGTAAGTGTTGTGTGTGTGCATCTGGGTTGTGCTACTTAGACGATGACGATGATCTGAAGATGATGTTGTGACAGTATGGTACACAGGTTTTGTAGAGGCATATGATCAGTCCTAAGATGCTCTTGTAGGTTTTGCAGAGGCAGTGTAATCATTCCTGGAAGATCTTGCAGGTTTTGCAGAGGCAGTGTAATTAGTACTGAGGTGTACCTACTTAATGTCTTGCTCATTGAGATGACATGAGTATCAGGATGATACTCTGTGTCCATGGACAGGTTGTGTAGTGGCATGTAAAAGGTCCTGGGAGATACGATAGGTTGAGATGTGTGCTCGTAATCAGTCCTGGGATGCTCTTTCGAAGTTTTGTTGACTCACGTAATAAATCTCGAGGATTCCACAGTATGGCCAGTGATGATGAAGACTTATAGGTGGTGGGCCTACATCTAGCATGAAAAAGGGCTAGCTATGTAGAACTTCTTATGACGATTAGATTGGATATTGATTGAGATAGCAGTAGTAGTGACGATGGCGATGATCCAGAGAAGAAGACTTGTCCTAGAAGACTTGTGTCGAGAAATACTTTCCTAGTTAAGAGGGAGTGTTGATGTATTTGTAACTTCGAAATGTATTTCATATATGTATATTGTATATCTATAGAGCTGTTATTATTCCTCTATATGGAAGTGTTTGTATTCCTATAGAGATGTTATTATTCCTCTATATGGAAGTGTCATCATTTATATTGTAAGTGTCGTAACTTATACTTGATGGGTTATTAGACCATCTTGTTGGGTTTGGTCCTATATAAGTCATGTGGGTTAAAGGGTTATTAGACCACCGTATTGGGGGTCGGCCCCGTCAGCATTATGTTATGTGGTTAAGCCAAGGCTGACCTAGTAAAGGATATTAGGCAAGTCAAGTCAAGTATAAATAGAGTGTGGGAGACACTCTATTTGATCATTCACTTTCTCACTCATACTCTCATTGGAGAGTGGCGCACTTGTGGAGGAGGAGAAGCTGCTGCTATGAGGACTATTTCTTGTACCTGGATTGTATCATTGCTCTATCTATCTTTGAGGAAGTTGCGGGGTTTTTCACCTTCTTGGTTTTCCCTAGTGAAACTCTGTGTCTCTTGTGTGCTTGCATTATTGTGTCCATGATTGATATGCTGTAGATATGCTGTACATGTTATTATCTTAGTTAATATCCTAGATCAGATTGAAGTAAATTTTGAAAAACTAACACACAACTCCCTTCTAACCATATCACGAAAGTAATGGCACCTGATCCCGATGTGCTAGGACTTGTCATGAAACACATTATTCTCTTACAAATTTATGCAACTCTATCTATCAAAATAGATACAAGTCACCTCTAACTAAATATCAAATAGACTTGCAAGCAACTTTCAAAGCCACACAACATCAACACTGGCTGTACGTGCACCATCACATAAAACCAACACATAACATCATACGCAGTGCACAAGAGATTTAACGTGGATCTGAAACCCAAACAAGAGAAAACCACATAATGCTTTTCTTATATAAAAATAAAAAGATTGCATTCATAGGAAGCATCCCAGCACCAACTAGAAGGAGGAACCAACCCCCTAATTTACAAGATCCAACTTGAAGGAAGCTCCAACTCCCTGATTTACCAACACCAACTGGAAGGAGGCTCCAACCGCCTAATTTATAGGCTCCAACTTGAAGGAAGCTGCAACTCCTCGATTTACTAGCTCCAACTAGAAGGAGGATACAACCCCCTAGTTTTCACAAGTTCCAATCTATATATAGGACTTCAATCCTCCGTAAAATCCAACTCACTAGTTTTACTAACACCAATTGGAAGGAACCCCAACTCCCTGAGATCACAAGAACCAACCTAAAGGAGACTTCAATCTCCTATCCTTTCCCCATCCTGCCACCCTGGTATGAATAAGAAGAACAATATACCACTACCATTTTATCACTGTCTCCATCAACCTATACCTATATCTATGTCCTTGTACCTGTATCATTGTCCCTGTACCTATATCTGTCATTGTCACAATGATTGTATTGATGTCACTATCACAATCCATGTTTGTCACAATTACACAATCATTGTCTCTATCACATCATCACCTATAACATGCCCAATTCCAAGAAAGTCAAATATTCAAAAGAAATCCTTAGATATAAGAGATAAGGGTATGGGAGTGGTTATAGATTTGAAGAAGCAAATAGATCCAGATAGTAAAAACTTGTTTACTATGGAAGACCATACACATGATAGTACCTTAAGGATGTCAGTAATGCACCCTTTAATGCCCATGCCTCCATCATTTAAATATTGGAATGCTAATGAATATGAATTCCACTTCAAACAATATTATGGGAAATTAGATAGGCTGTAGTTGTATAGACAAACTAGCGGTATGATCTAGAAGGAGGTGGTTCAATCTATGGTCATAGAGAAAAAGTTGAGAACATTGAATAAGTTTGAACAGTTACTAAAGGAAAAGAGAATAGCAGTCAAGGATAAATAGGTTTATATACAAGAGCTGGAAAGAAAAGTTGTGTCCTTGGGAGTAAATCCAACTGACACTTCCCAAGCTCAAGATTTGTTATAAGAAAAAGATAATGAGATTGCCCATATAAGGAAGAAGTTAAATATGCCTGCAACTCAACGCGTGCAAACTCCTGAGCTGACCAAAATGAACGATGGAAAGGAGCACATATATGAATGTATTCTAATATTTAAAAATCCTGCAGAAGAGAGGGAAAACTAGATAAATGAGCTAATGTGCCAAATAGATTTTCTTGAGATACAAAGAACATCATTAGCAAACAAGGCAACTTCTCCAATTTCATCTCCAATCTTACAAGAGATAGATCAACCTTCAAAGGGGGCAAAGTATATTTCAAGAGAGTGTAAGAATCCAAACAAACAAACAAAAGGAGCACTTATAGATGCAATGAAAGAGCCTGACACATAGGCTTAGCAAGTAGATAACAAATATGATAAGATCAAAGAGCTTGAATAAGATTTGATCCAAATAGATAAAAAAATTGTTGAACTTGTAGATGAAGCAAATAAAAAAGATGATACAATTGATGATCAACAGTCAGAGATAAATGAATTAAAAAGTCAAATTACCAAGATGCAACTAGATGTCGAGGGTGAAGAGGTGTTGAGAAGAAATAGAAAGACCCTTTGAGAAAAAATATCAGTTGGAATGCTAGATACATGGGATTATTTTGATCTTATACAAGATGAGTTAGAGATGTATGAAACATGTCAAAAGGAAATCAAAGATGTTGAAAAATAGCTTGGATAAATGACTGAGTAGGATGCTAAAATAATAAATTTCCTGAATACTAGTAGAACTAAGTAGCAATTGGAGGACGTGTAGGTTGAAAACATGACTCATCTAATTAATATAGCCAACCAAATGATTACCAAGGAGGTATTGATATGTAAAACTCAAGACAAAGCTAAAGCAATGGAATGGTAATGGGAATGGTGATACGTATAAGAAGGATGAGTACAAATCCAATCTAACTCAAAAGACAGATGGTGTTGCATAGTTTGATTATTTAGAAGGAATCATAATTGGAGATGCAATGGTAGACAGGTTGAGAGCAGAGTTTGAGATATGGATAAATCTTAAAAGCACACTCAAAATATTAAATCAAATATCTTATGAGAATATTACTAATGTTGAAATAACATTAGAGTCCTTAAGGGACCACCAATTCCCAATGGGTAATTTGTGATAGTCATTTTCCAAATACCTTTGAAATGTTTTTCCCACTTTCAAGTTCACCCCTTGCTCGGGCTATTTCCACCATCATCGTCAACCTTTCTCAGGCTACTTCCACCCTTTCTTGACATGTTCATTCTAGGGTATACCATACCCTCTCCAAGCTCCAGGGGGGCCTCCTCCTGAGGAAAGGAAGGACACACCTGCCCCAACAACACCCGTCCACTATGCACATAGCCACTACAGACAGAATATGACACCTCCTCTAATGATTATTTCCTCCAAGGGAGTATGTCTCTCCTCTAGTTCACAGAGCTAAGTGGCTAGAATCATATATAAAGGGATTCAAAGGAGTGAAGTTTGTTATTGAAGTGATTCAAGATAATAGTTTTTGTATTCATTAACATATTTTTTATATTCACTCCCTCTTTTTTGTTTATTGATCTCTATATTCATTGGACACTGTATAGATTGTATTTCATTTTCATCCAACCTT
This sequence comes from Larix kaempferi, assembly GCA_027924585.1. Classification (NCBI taxonomy): domain Eukaryota; kingdom Viridiplantae; phylum Streptophyta; class Pinopsida; order Pinales; family Pinaceae; genus Larix; species Larix kaempferi. The sequence goes on along the minus strand of BSBM01000155.1, from coordinate 7,643,001 downwards.
GATTTTTCTATTAGAAGTTTGATTACTTGTCAATTCAATCTCTGGATGGTTATAAATATTTTTCAATTGATTTTTTCATATTATCGGGTGTTTTTTATGTTTCTAAAATTTCCTGTATATGGGTTCTTGGTTTATTTGGGTTAGACATTGCTTATTAAAAACTATAGAGTGGAATGGTGTAAATTTTGTCGCTTTTTTGAGAAATTGGATTACATTGTTTTTAATGTACAATGAATTGTTGATTTATTACTACATTTTCAAATTAAATGAATGGTTTATTTTAACATGTTATCATTCAAGGGTTTAGTATATCCTATCCCTTCAAAGTGAAATAGGACCCTACCCTTCAAATTTGATCCCTGGCCTTAATACTGGACTATTTAATGTGCCTCTTGGTGCAATTAAACTTAAATTATAACACAAATTTTTAAAAATAATATAATATAATTTTATAATGTAAAATTATTATAAAGCAAATCAATGTAAACTATATAAACATAATTTATTATAAAATTATTATAGAGCTGCCGCATGGCCATGGGACAACTATGATATCTATGATATCATGTGACTAAGTTTCTCGAAATCTTGGTCAACGTATATGACTATTAATATAGCAATGTAATGTGCGCCCAATTGCTCAAGCCACTAACATGAGATTCCCGCGTATTTAGACCTTCCTTGATTATTGCATGTCTTTCCTTGCTAGCTAGAGCTTCTTGAAGCCCCTGTGAAGTTGCATCCACCATCAAGGGGAAGCCATGGCCTATGCTCCAACAATGTCGGGGTGAAACTGTTTAGTCAATAAATTTTCGTAGCCTTCCCATACTCAATATCTCTATTGCTAGATAGGAGTGGGATTGTGTGAATTTGAATGGGATTATTACCTCTTAGGAGAGATGAAGAACTTCACTCTAAAATAAATTTCTATTCCAGATATTCAACAATGTCGGGGCAATTTTGAATCCCTAGAGAGGCCTCTGTGTTTAACAGAGGCCGCTTGCTTGTGTATCTTGTGGAGCGATACAGCTGATCCAGGGTGCTTTGCAATTGAAACTAGGTACGATATCTCTGACTCATATTTGGAATTCAAGAAAGTGAAATTGTTGAGCTGCTAGGACATATCCACTTCTAGCTACTGCTCTCGTTTCTCTCTAATTGAAGAAAGTGAAATTACAAGATTTGATTTTACAATTCTCGAATAAACAAAGGGGCGGCGGGTGATTTTGATACCTTGAAAATTTACAACTGCACCATTTTGCTGATTTTGTGCCTTCAAATATAGAAACAATCTTTTTCCCACCAAGTGTGAAATTTGATCTTCAACTGTTTACCTTAAAATATGGAAATAATATTCTTCCTGCAAAACATTGTAAATGATTTAAAAATCATTTACTTCTTTCCACTTATTAATTTTCTAAATTATCAATTTCAAAAACTTTCCCAAATACTTCTTCAACCTGTAAAATTACATTTTTATATTTCCTTTGAAATAGGAAATGCCTATGGTTTTTAAAACCATATCTTGAAAACCATGTCTTGATTACCCATCCATAAAAAACCATATCCAGTAACATTTTTCCATTTACTTTGCATTTGTTTATGAATTTCATAAATGAAATTCAAAACTAATTTCTCAAAAACCATTCACTGTTTCTAAAAACCATGTCTTGTTTTAACCCATATTTCATATATTCATAAATATAATCCAAAAACTATTTATGAATTTATGTAAAAAGCATTTATTGGTTTGCTTCCCGTGGTTTTGGATTTCCAAATTTTGGAAAATAATTAATTTTTCTGAGCACCAAATTAATATTCATGAGCATGAAAGGTTATATGTTAAGGTTAAGCATTAGGCAAATAAAACATTAATATATTCCTTACATTTCGAATTTGGAAGAAAGTGGTTTTATCCAAACTACTTAAGCCAACGGAATATATGCAATATTGACATGTTTTAAAAGCTCAAACAATGGTAAAAAATTCTGCTACCACTTTAAAATATTAACCTTGGAGCACTTAATAAATGTATGTGATTTATCAAACTTTTGATATTTTCAAAGTTTAATATGATATTTTTTTAGACTTTTTCCAAAGACCACGATATAAATAAATTTTGGAAAAGTATTAATATAAATCCACAATCCATAATTCCATTGAATTTTCCTTCATAGGGGCGGTGGCAGGGGCGGGCGGCTATGGCCATTCCCACCTAGGTTGGAACCCCCGACCCCATGTATGCAGCGCATTCACAAGCATGTGAAAAAATTCTATTGAATTTGCTTGTGCCATCACTGACTAGCCATGTGATTGCAGAGTCGGACTAGAGAGTGCATTAATGCGAAATTGGAATGGAGCCTACTGCTCTTGTGAAATGGGAAATGGAAATTGGAATGGATCCCGCCTAGTGTTGCCTAGACTGTTGAGTGTTGAGGAAGAAAAAATGATACAAAATGGAGTGGAAAGGATGGGAAAATTGGATTTTGAGCCTTGAAGAATCTTGAAACGGAGTTTAGCTTTGGTAATTCATCCCCATTGTCATTTCCCCCTCATTTTCTTCACTATGGATTTGTGATTTGTCCAACGGGATCCTTACAAACATCTTCTACAACATTTGCATTCATGATTCGTCCAGTGGGCTCCTTATATTACTAGGATGTTGTGAATTTACAGGTATGTGCATAATTTTGCACTCTGGATTGGATTTTCAAATATGTGTAGCATTTTGTATGTGGAGAACAAAGTTATATGTAGGGTTATAACTTTCCACAACCAAATTGTTTAAAATTTGTAATGCATTATCCGACTGGTATATGGAGGAAAAGTATCGAATGACCCACACTAATGAACCAACAAAAAATCACACTTCCTGGATTGTACAACCTCGCTGCCATTTTTTGCAATTTCCAAACCTTGAATGGTAGAATTTTGCAGATAATATGAAATGGGTCGTGTAAAAAATTAACACCAACCGTAGATGTTATTCCTACAGCATGTTATCTCTCCTTTCTTTTCCCAATTTCATTTCATCTCAATGCCATCTTGGAAGATTGATCTTGTTGTTTAGACTTCTCTTATCTATTATGGTCATCTCTCCCTCTTCTTCATAAAATTTTTCCCATGTTACACTAGATCTTCTACAAACCCATCTACAAACAATGTCTAGAATTGGTATAATTGATCAAACAAGTGATTTATTCATATTGTTATCTTTTTTGTCTTTCTGTTTTTTAAATTTATTCTATATGGATTCTTGGGTTATTTAACTAGCCCATATTAATATAACATTGCTTATTAAATTTTATCGAGAGGAACAATGCACATATTGTCACTTATTAAGAAATTTGTAAAAGCGATAATGAAATTTTGATGTACTATTACATTTTCAAATGAAAAGAATGATTTATTTTTACATGTCAGCATTGAAGGGTTCAATATCTCATAGCCCTTCAAAGTGAAATGGGACCCTACTGTTGATTATATCGGCAAACCCTAGCAGTCAATTTGTCCCATCAGTCAATTCAAAGTTCGGTCAGGGTAAGGTCTCTCACGCATAATGTCATATACCCCTCTTTCAAGTACTTTCATATTTATTTTCGATGGTTGTGGAGATTTCTTCCTATCCAGGGTTCAGGTTTTTTGTTCATTTTCTCTCATTTAAATCAGATATGCCCCTGTTCCTTGGTTCTTGCCAAAAATTATGCTAACTTAGCTCTGTCTTCGACGGTTTCTCCCTCCACTGGCCCTCTTCCTCATTTGGGTATTGAAGGTTCGGACAAGGGTAGGCACCAGATTCTGACTAGTGCTCTACTTAGTGGTAGGGAACTCCCATATGAGAAGCTTTGTTACTCAAGTTCTTTAGGCCTATCTTGTTATTATATAGTTGCGGATGGTAGCAGTTTTTTACGAACAATCTACATGAGCGGACTAAAATAGATCTCCCTAGTCCAAGTGGATTTAGAACAAAATAAATACAAAATACAAATCACATTCCTAGATCAATATAAATACAAGACGGGTCAAGATGTGGCTTACCTCACATTCGTAGTTCCTTTATCATTGTTTCGCCAAGATCCAGATTCTTCATATCTTCAGCTGCAAAACCATATCAAGCAAGTGGATACATACAAGCAGTAAAAGCATATAAGCATGAATTGATCTAGATTAACAGTTAAGGAGGAAAATCCTAAGTATTATCAACACAATAATACTTATGGAAAGGACTTGTATTAATGAAATGAATAGAATTACATAAGGAAGAAATTTCACAACCAAATCCTTAGCGTCACGATAGAAACATATATTATATTGCCTCAAGGGATGCAAAGCTTCCAAGCCTCATACAAATGAAGAAGAATGTTTTGAATGAATTCCACCAACATGAGGGTGCATAATCCTTCCTCCATTCTCAATGGAGAGAGGGATTGTATTTATAAGGTTAGATGGATAAAATAGGTTGAATATTTAGGGGATAGATCTAAGGGATCATCCCAATAGGTTAGGGAACCTAAGGACACCTCACCACGTGTCTAGGGATGAGCCTCCACATCACCAAGCTTCGAGAAGTTGCTTGAAGCTCCCTTTTATCCATTTTAACCAACTTTGAAGCACTTTGCAGAAGGACAACGTGCGCCAGAGCTAGATCACTGCATAATGTACATGGACAACCTACGCTAGAGATGCATCCAACTAATTTGCATGGTGCGGCACCTTAGGTATGATGCCTCTTGCTGGAAAGCAGAGTGTGTCAGGGTTAATGGAAAAGGTAAAATGAAAGGGAAATAAACCTCTCTTCTGACATCCAAATGAAGGTACTTCAAGGATTAGGCTTGGGGATGACACCTAACTCATGGTGATGATATTTTGGTGTAACAACAGTCATGGCCCTATTGGAAGGACTAGTGGCAGTGATATGAATAACCAAATAGTGGAGTAGTTGGAAAAGAAAATAGCAGAACTTCGACAGAAGCTGGAGGGAAAATGTGACAAACATGACTTGGAATCCATGTAGAAGAGAATCGGGGACACCAATGAACACAAGTTATAAAACTATAATGATGAACTGATTGAATGGATTCAAAGGCTCCTTGTCAAACACGATGTAGACACCCGACCTCAACACAACACCGAGAGGATCCTAGTGACTTCGGTAGGTTCTGGAAAGTCCCCTCTAGATGAAATGCCTCCCTTAGGGGAAAAATAAATGGATATTGATTGAGGGAACCACGTGGAACACTCACCAGGGTCTCTTTATATTTTCAGGATAATTTTTATTTTTTCATTTTCTGTTAGTTTTACTTGTCTGTTTTTAGTTTTTCGTTTTATGTTATTTTTCCTTGTATAGTTTTCTACGGACAGTATAAGAATAAAAGGGGAGGGTTGTGTCCTATTTTGAAAAGGACCTTTTTTTATTCTGTATAGGCAGGTGTTTTGTAAGGGTTGTAATTTTAGAGGTACAGTAGACGAATGGAAGGAAGGATAATATCAGACTGACTTATTTTGCAAAGAGTCTTCCATTCATTTTGTATAATTGGGATGAAAGACAGTTCAACTGATTTATCTAGTTGTCCGGCTCGGCCGACAACCCTTATGAAATTTATCGGATGAATACAATGTAACTATAACATGATCAATTCACACTATTTTGTTGTATGTGTTCTTTTATTAATCTAATATTAGCTTTAGAAGAAATCTTTCATGAATACTTGAATGCTATGAACCAGAGCATATCGATATGAATTCTGACTCAACATATTCTCATTCAAGCATGAAAATAAAACACAATGCAAATAGATAACATGAATAACATTCACATAAGGAAAGGAAATACAACATATCAATATGAATTCTGACTCAACATAATCTCATTCAAGCATGAAAAAACAACACAATGGAAATCGATAACAGGAATAACATTCACATAAGGAAAAGAAATACAGACTGCAAAATAACAACACTAGAATCTCTACTCATAAAATTCTTTGCTTAACTCTACAAATTTTTTATTAATATTGAAATTGATCAGTCAAACAAGTCTCTCTCTCATGGGTTCCAACCCCAATTACATTGCAAAATTATGTATTTATACATCAAAAAGATCATTGAGCTAATATCTAACTAACTGCTTAACAATTTTCTTGAAAATAGGAATTTTATAACTACTTATTATATCTATCACAAAACTAAGTCTTCATTGTAGCTAGGGTTTTACCCCTAGCTTGTGCCAATGAGCACCTACTAAGGAGAATGGACTCCTTAGTAGCAGTTCAATAATGATTAAATGATTAAGCTAAAACAACAATTAACAAACTACTTTAAACATTGCATGAGACATAAATGAAAGATGTAAAAAAATGGTTTTATATTAATGTTACCTTGAGTGTCAAGGTTGGTGAAGCCCTTTGCAGTGTCCAAGAGGATGCTCCAAGCTTCTAAATGCTCCTTCTCCAATGGTGGGGATGGGCCAAAGGTGGCTCTCAAGGTGAAAATAGTTCAAATGATGAACTAGGGTTTCGAGAGAGATTTTGGCAGAGTAAGGGTGCTTGTGATTGTGGATATGGAATAAGGGATCTCCATCACCTATTTATAGTTTTTTGGTGGTGGAGTGCTGACCCATGGTTTTGGGAAACACATGGTTTTATGCAGCTGTATAGGGTTTTTTCCTCCTTTTCCTCATTATTTTATATTTTTTATTCCCTTTTTAGGGGATTTTTGCTATTTTTGGAGGAAAAAGGGGTTTTTTAGCCTTTTTAGGCTATTTTGATGGTTTTGTGGCCTTTTGGAGGCATTTTAGGCCTTTTGGAGGCTTTTTAATGGGTTTTTTGGGATTTTTAATGGAAATATGGTAGGAAAATGGACAAATGAGTCATATAATGTGGTAAATGAGCTAGTGAGCACTTTTTGGGTGTTAACAGATTGCCCCCTGATGTGCGAGGTCAGGAGCTCATCGTATGGCCGATGGACATCATAAGTCATGAATGGTTTTCCTGGGATGTGGAGAGAAGAGAAGAAACAAACTGAAGCCCGGAACAACGATCCCGAACAACTGCAAGAACTAAAAGTACATAACCTCAATAAAGGATGAGGAATCATCTGATCGTATGGACGAGGCGGGCATACCCATGCTCGTATCAGGATATAACATAATAATAACAATGTGGTCCAAAACATGGGGACCTGAAATATACATGACCTCAAATACTGACTGAGGAATAATCTCAATATATGGACGAGGCGGGCATACCCATGCTCGTATCAAGATATATAAACAGAACTGTCAGGCCCGAAAAGGGGGACTTGTAAGATACATGACCACTGTGTACATCATAAGAGTCCAGAGGGGACACAAATCTGGGACATACTGCTGAGTGGATCATGTTTGAACTGCAGAACTGGTGCACTGGAACAATCACCAGTGCTACTGAGTGTGGTACCAAAGGAACTGATGAGCTGCTGGATCATAGTGACAAGAGGTACACTCTCAATGGTACACTGAACTGGAACTGAAACTGGGTACTCAAGGAAGCATGTAACTGGATGGCTTCCGAATACAAACGCCAACGCAGCCCGGACATCCACAGGAACATATAACTGGCCGTTCCGAAGTGACTCACCAATGTGCTAGAGTCGGGGGAAATCCGGGGTCTTCGACAAAAAACTGATGGGATATAATCCTACGCGATCCTCAACGATGCGATCAAGGTGCTGAAGTCGAGCATGTGAGGAAAAACCACTCGGAGAGGCAATGATGACTCCTCTCAGAATGATCCGTAGGCACTTACCACAGATGGTGATAAGTCCAAGGCGTAGGGACCTCTGGGCCTATCCTCTGGAATAGAGGAGCTGTCGTCGACAGAGGGAGACCTGCAACTGTCAAGGCAATGATGTTTCCTTGACAGGAGCGCGAGGTTCAGAACCGAAATGTTATAGTGCTGATGGCAGGACTGACAAACTGTGGTGGGACAACTGGGCAAGTAGAGTGGGTGGACTCAAACTTCCTTTGTTCAGAGTATGATAATGGAAATGATCTGGCAGCATATGAAACTGACTGAGGGGAAAGGGATCATAGCTGTAATGGATCTGGGAGGATAACTGGCTGAGGGAGACTCAAGTTGGTGTAAAATGGCAGAAGACTGCTCAATACTCTGAACAAAGGCGACCTGATTGGGGGTGCTGCCGAGATGATCGATCATAGTGCCATGAGGCAGGGGAGGATACTTCTTCATGGGTTAAGGAACTAGAAGAAGTGTGTGGATAAAATGATACTGCCGTGTGGATTTTACGAGCCCAGGACAGTTCGTGCTCGTGGTTGCTTTCAATTTTAAGGAGTCTGAAAGCGATAAGAAGACTCTGAAGTACTGGAATGGTACTGTCGTGTGGATTTTACGAGCCCAGGATAGTGCATGCTCGTGGTTGCTTTCAATTTTAGAGAGTCTGAAAGCAAGTAAGAAGACTCCAGGGGGTTGCTTTTTCGTAGATTTAGTCTCCAAGGCCCAAAGAAGCATAAAAGGATGCAATGAAGAACTCTTCTAGCCGGTGTGACTAGAGTATTCCTTTTTCGTAATTAGTCTACCAGGTCCGGAAAAGGGTTAAACTTATACCAAATAGACACCCTTTCAGGTACTTTAACGAGCATGAAAGGAAGCAAGATTGCTCGGCGATCTTTTCATTCTTTTAGGAGTCAGAAAAGAGCTTAACGGAAACTCCCTAAGTGCCTTTTTCGTAAAGGACTTGTCCGGCCCGAAAAAGGGATAAAATTATACCGAACAAAAGGAATGGCCAGGCAAGGAGGAAGTGTTCAATCAAGGTTTAGTAATGATGACCAAGAACGAGGTTAGGTGGGAACACTGATGGACCTCCTTGCGGGGTAGATGAAATGGTGGCAAAATAACGAAACATTTGCAGTATGACAGGAGTGAATGGCTCATGTAAAAATGTGGAACAATCCGATGGCAGCCGATGTGGCACGCAAACCGAGGAAGCAAGGTGTTGGGACACAATGTTGAAATTGTACCAAGTGAGAGCGAGAAATGATCTCAAGCATCATCACGAGCTCGGAAAAATGAATCCGGCTATATAAAGGATGTCAAAAACGGGTAGCCGCCGATGTGGCACGCAAACCGAGGTGACGGGGGCACTTTGAAAGATGCCCAGAGAATCTGAAGGTGAGGGCGAGAAATGATCTCAAGCATCATCACCAGCTCGGAAAAATGAATCCGATGATATAAAACATGTGAAAAACGGAGAACGGCCGATGTGGCATGCAAACCGAGGCGACTAGTGGCGTCTGAAAAATGGGTAAAAAATGACAGCACAAAAATAATGCAACGAGGTGACCATCATGGCGGTCGCGTCGTGCTGATTCCAATGGTGGAAACGGTTCGGAAAACGGACGCCGTATGGGGCCAGAATGACTAAAACAAGAAAAAGTCAACTGATTATAAATAGTGGTGGGTCCAACATGATATGTGTCATTTGTACTTGTTGACTTTGACTTGTGAGTTGAGTGTACCAGAGCTTAGGTGGCATTTCTGGACGATCCGTTTGGCTGTTTGTTGATCTGTGAGATACAGGTATTTCATTAAACTCATACCTGCATATTTTTTCGGGTTGGGGGTTGGGTAGTGGGTCCCAGGGTTGATTTGTACGGTCCACGTGGGGTGGACCGCGGGTTAGGGGGTCGAAACCGCGGTTGAAGACCGCGAGTTTCGGGCCGAACCACACGGTTGGAGACCGCGTGTTTCGGGCCGAACCACGCGGTTGGAGACCGCGTGATTCCTGGATGGAACCACGGTCGAGTGCCGCGAGTTCCAAAGAGGAACACGCGGTTCCCAACCGCGGGTTTTGGGATGACAGGCGCGGTGTGGAACCGCGGCTATATGCCTGACAGCCGCGGTCGGAAACCGCGGCAGGAAGCCCGAAAGCCGCGGTTTTGGGCCGAGCTAGTAGGGCTTCTGGGAGGGGGAAAATTATTTTTCTTAAGTTTTCATGAGTCTGATGAGTTCACTTTGTGTGATTGGCAGGATGCCCCAGGTTCTCTGGAGAGAGCGGGAGATCCCTGATGAGACCATGGGTTTCATCCGAGAGAATCGCCATGTGCGATCTGTGCTGGGATTGTGCGGACTTTTGAAGTTTGCACAGATACCTATGATACGGACAGCAACATTGTTGCTGAACCGTCTGATCAGCTTCTGGGAGCCGGACATACAGGCATTCCGGGTATAGGGTGAGAGGGTATACCTTACCCTCACTGATGTATACTTCCTGATGGGGTTGCCCTGCTTGGGCAGGGTAGCAGACACACAGCCGCGGGTTGCCGCGGACGTCGACATGGAGGACATGTTGGAGAGGTACTGCGGTCAGGACGCGAGGGTGCATAGGAATGCACTCCTAGTGAGGGACCTACAGGAGCCGGCAGTGCAGGCTATGGCGGCGTGTGTGGTGCGGGTATTGGGTTCCCAGTCACCGGAGAAGGTGTCTGGGGGGCAGATGCAGATGGTAGAGCGCGTACTTGATGGGGTGTACTACGCGTGGGGGCAGATGTTCCTGACCTGCGTTCAGCGACAGCTGACGGCAGCGAAGGAAGATGGCAAGGGCTTTTGCTTTGGGTCCTTCTTATGCGCCTTCTTTATGGAGAGGGTGCCCACACTGCGGCCACGGGTGCCGATCAGGCCAGGAGGGATGAGGGAGCCGAGGATGGTCCGTTGGGGTGAGATGATGCGCCGCCGTGGTGGCGGCGATGTGGGCAAGTACTTTACGCAGGAGTTGTACCTGCAGTGGCTTCAGATACCACTGACGCTGGACGACTTCCCGTATCGGGATATGGACTTCACAGGGGATCCGGAGGCGCCACGAGCACCAGGACAGGCATGGGGTCCCGACGGTACGTATGTGTTTTTATTGCATGTTATGTATGTCAAATGTTATGTATATGATAGTAGATGGATATACTGTGACTGACATGTGGTTGATCTTGCAGATGTGGGCCCGAGGCCACCTCCAGGACATGTGGCGCGACGGGGTATTGTGGCCGTGCCAGCTCTGCCTGGACGAGGAGAGGTGCGGCGTCGGGATCCAGAGGTGACCCTAGAGTTTGTACGGGAGCTACTAGATCGGTTATTGGTAGGGGTGACCGACGAGGGATGGCGGGATGTCGATCCTGATGTGGTGCGGGATTGCATGGGGGCACCGCGAGAGTTCAGATCCATCGCGATCCGGGTGGCGATCTTGGTGGACCGGGTCCGGGCACAGGAGGCCGGAGGAGAGGAGGACTTGCCGGAGGAGGAGCGGGGGGAGGACTCAGAGGCAGCCGATGCAGGGAGTGATGCAGGCAGTGATGCAGGATATGACTCTCACTAGGGAGTGCGGGAGACTCCCCCCGAGTTTTGTAGCTACGGCATGTATGTAGATGAGGCTTTAGGCATGTATAGCCATTTTTTGTATAGCTGGGTACAGGGGTACTCAGGACATGTACATCACTGAACATGTATATTTTTTGATATATATATATGCACGTGGATGCACCTTTTTGTATGATGTTGTTTTATTTGTACGCACGTGGATGCGCTTTATGTGTTATGATATGTTTACATTGCACGTGGATGCAAGTAGGTTAGGATGTTAGGCACGTGGATGCCCCTTGTGTATTTTATGTGATGCAACATGTTATATGTATGTTTAGGCACGTGGATGCCCCTATGGATATGCATGTGGTTTATGTACATGGATGCAAATGTGGATGTGATGCAATCTTTTTGGGTTTTTATATATATTTTTTATGAGAAGTGATGGGATGATGATGCATGATGTTACATGGTGTGATTGATATGCCAGTCTAGGATGTTGTTGGCCATTTGGTCTGCGACACGATTTTGAGCTCTGGGGACATGTGTGAATGTGATGGTTTCAAATTGTCGACTGAGTTGTTTTGTGCGCAGGAATTTTCTAAAAAGGCAGGGATCACGCACCTGGTAGCAGTTGTTGAGCTGGGAGACAAGTAGCTGGGAGTCAAGGAAGACATGAAGGTGACTTATGCCCATTTGGAGGGCGGCAGTCAGGAGACTGGTCACAGCATCATACTCTGCCTGGTTATTGGTAGCAGCGCCTATACATATCCCGTCAAGGTGAATCATTTCGTTGGAAGGGGAGTACAAGACCCATGCTGCAGAAGCCAGGTTGGGAGACCAGCGGCTTGCGCCGTCAGCGAAGCCAGTGTAACGAGGTGGAAGATGGTCCATCTGTAATCATGCAGAAAGGATGAATGTAAGATGATGGTAAAAAAGTGAAAAACAAAAAGAGAGCAAACTGTACAATGCGGACCAACATGGGGCCACGAGTTATTCTATGGATAGAGACGCCTTAGGATGCAACCCATCATGGGGGTTGCGTAAAGGAAGGTCTTCAAAGTTGGTTTCAGTATGAGCATGGAGTTCCTCTGGACGTGTGTCTATGTGATGTTTGAGAATGGCGGGGGCGAACCCAGGCATTCCGTTAGAGGGCCAAGCAAAGACATCACGGAACTCGTGGAAGAGTTGTGTATAATCCTCAATCTCCCGCTCGCTGCAGGAGGCTCCTAAAGTGATGAGTTCAGAGACATATCCTGGGAACTTTGAGGGAGGAAGAGGATGTTGTTTCTGACGAACGGGGGGTACATCAGGCCATGTGTCAATGTGGTGCTCTATAATTGCGGGGTCAAGACCAGGCATTTCGGTATAAGACCAGGCAAAGACATCCCGGAATTCTTTGAAAAGGTTTATGTAGTCCTCAATCTCTTGTTTACTGCAGAATGCTCCTAAAGTAATGAGTTCAGGGGCATGTCCTGGAGTAGCAATATCAACTTGGATGACAGGTGAGATGTTGGCCATGTTACCTTCCTCGAAGGCATCCGGAGCAGGAATAGGGTCCTTAAACCAGTCGACCTTGGTGGGGAGGAAGTTTTTGGATTCGACCGCGTATTGGGTAGCGGAGCTAGAGGAAGACGCTTCGGGGATGAAGTAGGAACGATGATGCATATCATCCCAGGGATAATCCGGGGCAGTAAGGGCCTCAAGAATCTCCTCATCGGTACGGAAAATTTGTGTCATCAAATCGGTTGACGAGGGGGTAGTGGTGGAAGAGATCATATAGATGGTATTAACCTCTCCGGAAGGTGAAGAGTCTGGGGGGTAGATCTCCTCAATGGTAGGTGGTTCCGTCTCAAGATCCAGATTGTTCATCTCATAGAGAGACGCTCTGTAATCCGGGAGATCGGGACAATGATGTGAATAATGCCCATAAATACCGCATATGGCGCAGGAGTGGTTGGTACGTAGGGACTTATCTTTAGGCTTAGGAGCGGGGTTTAGTTCGACAGTTGGGATGTTGGGGTCATCATCGAGCATTTGCATGTGCTTCTGTAATGCGGGTAACTGTGGGCATTGGTGGGTCGCATGGCCCAACTCGTCACACAGCGAGCATTTGGGAGGAGCACGAAACACTGGAGGGTTCTTGACTGTCTTTGGAGGTGGTACGGCAGTGTAAGGTTGGGGACCTCTGCCCCCAGTGGGTTTGGGAGTAGGAGGAGGTGTCGTGGAGGACGAAGGGGTGGAGACACCGGGAGGTGGCTGAGTGGTAGTAGCCATGGGTTGCACCGGCTGGAGGACGACATCTGGTGTCGGCGGGCGAACGGGAGGCGAAAGATACCATACGGGTAATCCCAAGGTTAACCCAGGGAGGCTAAGGGTAGCCATGACCGGGGCGCTTACTACTCCCGATGGAGGGACTAGGAAGGGGATCGTATGGATCGGTGTAACACCAATGTGGCTAGGTACCATTGGTGGTTTTGGCAACAAGGGTGGTTGATTGTTAGGTGGTAAGTTGTCGTGGGACAAGGTACATAAATCAGACATTTCGGGCGTAGATGACGGCGGAGGAATGGATTGAAAGGTGGAGGTCATCGGCGCGTCTGAGTAGACTCCAGGCCCCGTAGAGGAAATAAACGAGGTGGTGGCACTAGAAACAGGTTGTTCAACCATGGGGAGAACATTTTCAGGTGCCGCGGGAGCACTGGGATCATAGTAGGTGAGCTGGTCAATCTTAACCACGCGTCCTTCATGGGGGAACATCATGGTGCGAAAGACAGAAGAGGCAACCGCCCGCATGGCATACATGTAGCTGCGGCCAAGTAGAAGGTTGTAATCCAATTGGGCATTGATTACCTCTATGTCAATAAGGACTGTTTTACCACCTAACTGGACTGGAACGTTGGGTAGAAGGCCTTGGGGCTGGGCCGAACGACCGTCGTAGGCACGTAACGCAGTGGTGGACTGCTGGAGAGGAGGGGATCCTAGCTTCTGCCATACAAATGTAGACATAACGCATGTGGAGGCACCCTCATCGATGATGCACCGATGGATAACAAGGTTCCTAACGGAGACAGTAACTTGGAAGGCTAAGCTGGAAGGTAGGAGTGGTTCAGACTGGTCTAAATCAAATGCCATCAAATGCGAATCAGTTGGTTCAATCCCCCCAATGGCGGAAAGTAAAGTCTTGCGCTGGGAAGGGCAGTTCTTCAAGACTTCTAACGCAGACATGGCGGCGGGAGATTGGGCTAGGTCGTCTACAATGTTGTAGTTTGACGCAGCACGCGCATTAGGGTTATTGTTGATTCGGCGAAGTGGGAAACGAGGTGCTTTCGCAGCGCCGTCTATGGGCGGCGGAGGTATACGTAACGCCTGATCGGTGGGATGGGCGTTAGTAGGTTTATCCGTGGGAGTGGCTTCAGAGGTGGAGCCATATTGGTTCCGACGGGTCTGTAGGTTGACGTCAGCCGATGACATCATCAGCAAGTGGTGGGTACCTGAGTCAAACATGGGTTGATCAGGGGCAGCGTAAGTGATCTGTTGTTGTTGGGGTTGCACGTTAGCTTGAGGGGCCAACGGCTGAGTGTTCACCACGCCTTGGGTTGGTAAGGGGTTTTGCAGCACCAAAGGGGGTTGCTGAGGTTGGGGGGGGTTGGGTGGTGCTTGGGGAGCCGCATGCCCTTGGCGATGGGCCTCGTCAACCCAGAGCTGTCGAGCTCGCTCCAAGTGTGGGCAAGCGTGTGTGTAGTGTCCATAGACCCCGCAAATAGAACAAGGGTGGTTCGTTCGTAAATTGGGGTTTTTGGCCTGCTTGGGCGGGCGATCAGGGTTTTGATTAGCGGGGGCCGCGTTGTTGTTGTCGGGGGGATTCACCGGTTGCCCATCTTGGTCTGCAGGTTGGTTATTCCCCCGATTACGGCCCTTGCTGCGGTTCTGTTGGCCCTGGTTACGTTGGTTGTTCTGGTTTTGCTGCTGGTTCTGTTGGGCGTAAACTTGCCCTTGGGCAGCAGGTGGATTCTGAGGTTGCGCAGGTGCTGGAGCAGGCTGCGGAGGATGATATGTAGGTTGAGGCTGAGCAGGTGCAGCAACTTGAGGGGGTTGCTGATAGGACTGCGAAGCAGGTTGTGGATGTGCCGCAGGGGCTGCCTGTGGCGGATAATAAGCTGGTGGGGCTTGTGAAGGCGCAGGAGCTGAGGCAGCCTGCTGATGGTAGTAAGGATGAGGGGCGACTGGAGGAGCATAAGCAGGAGTCGCATACCCGAAACACTGAGGTGGACATGAGGGTCCAGGGGAATGGTGATGTGTCATGGGAGCATATGAGTTGGTTGCTCCAGACTGTGAAGTAGCCCGCGAGAGGTCGGGGCCAGGGGTAGGACGTGCTATAGAAAATGGTTGGGGATGCGAAGAAACACGGCCAATGATACCATCTGCAGTGTGGGATGCCCCCGGCGCATCATGATGGGAGGACTCGCCGCGAGGGGCGTCAGGTATAATGGTATAAAGGTAACCCGATTGGGCGTAAATGAGGTCGAACTGTTGGGCCTTAAGGATGGCTTCTTCTTCAGACTGGGGTCTTTCTGAGGCCACATCCTTAGCGATAACCGGGAGAAGGGATTTGAGGAACCAATCTAGGAAGATACGGTCGTCAAGTTTGATCTTGCATAAGCTACGGCGTCGACGCCACTCATGGATGTGGTCCGTGATATGGGTAGCCGTGTTTTGTCTACAAGATAGAAGGATCTCAACACCCGCGTCATAGCGGACAGGCAACTGAAATAACTGCAGGAAGGTCGAGGCCAGGGAAGCAAAGGTGGCATGGGTCCCATGTGGTTGCTCAATATACCATTTGGCTGCAGAGCCAGTAAAGGTGCGCTGTAAGAGACGGAGGCGAACAGAGTCATCCACGATGGAGTTAGAGGAACACCATAGGTGGAAAGACATGATATGGTTTTGTGGGTCCTCACCGGCCTTGCCCTCAAACTTAGGGATGTCTGAAGGGAGCTTGGTAGGCATATGAGGCCACGTGGGGTCGTGTCGAATAGGATCGTTGGTCAATCTGGCCAGGTCAGGTAGGTTGAGGCTAGCCATGAATGGCAAACTGGAAGAAGGCTGCGATACAGTAGTGCTATGGACCAAGTTGGGGCCAGTGCCCCCAAGTGGAGGGGCAAGATTTAGGGTGGTGCCCCCAAGTGGGGGGACTGAGGTAGTGAAGGATGGTCCAGCACCACCATTGGTAGTGTGAGCCACTGATGTAGTGGGGATAGGTATTCCCGCTGCGGGAATAGGTACTGTGAGGGGTACAGTAGATGGGTTCCCCATGGAGGGCATACCCAAAACAGGTGTAGTAACTGGTGTAGTGGTGGATGTGCCACCAATGGTCCCTATGACAAACGGAGTGGAAGTTGTGCCAGCCATGGGGCTAGTAGGGGCAGTGTAAATAGGGTTCTCAGACTCTTCGTCAGAATCTGAGGTAAAGTAAGGTGCGTCACTATCTGGTGACGGAGACCTACGTCGCTGACGAGTGGAGTCAAGTGACAAGGCTCTAGATCGGTGATGAGTGGTATCAACGGATAATGATTGGAATCTACGACGTGTGGTGTCAAGAGAACCGTGCTGTGGGGGCTCGCCCCTGAGGCGCCGAGAATGTCTCGGGGACTCAATGGTGACAGATGGTGTCTAATCTCTGTGGGTTGAGGTGAGTAAAAACAGCTCAAAAAAGGCCTAATGCAACCGAGTGTGCAGAAGGAGAGCTAAAAAACAAGGCACTCAGGCCAACAACCAACTCAAAACACCCACTACAACAGCTGTGCTACAATAGGTGGAGTGTCAACAAAGATGGTCAGAATACCAACAAGCAGCAGGTTTCCTAAAAAGAAAAAATGGTGGACTCACTAGACCAAAGGGAGGTAAAGGAGCATGCAAACACCTAACTAAAAGTATTCTGACTCAACTAAACATATCCTCTGCAAGGTGATGAAATCCAAGTCAGACAATATGAGTAGGAAAGCCAAGTGGCTATGATATCCCCCTACCGGGAGGGATACCGGGTAGTCAATCCTAGAAGAATGGCAACTAAGATACCCCGTTCATGACACGTCCAGAAAGGTGAATCTGCCGTTTAGTTCGTTGACCGCAATACCCCTATACAGGGATATCCCGCGAACCGCGAAAGGTAGCCCTTCGGTTACTGAATGGAGTGCGGTATTCCACTCAGGCCTCCGGAACCAGTCTCCCGACTTCAACCCTCCTAAGGGAGAGGCCCTCTGATAAACTGGTCGTGACCGTGCCAAAAAGTACTAGGGGATTTTGGTTCCCTATTTGGACAACAACTATGTCTCAAGTGAAATAACCAAGGGGTGTTATTGGAAGCCTATCCCCCTGATCCTACCTAACTACAATGATTCTTTTGTGTTCCCCAAGTGGGGTTAGAATGTTGGTTTAGTTAGGTACTTTTTAAGGCTCACTTGATTTTATGTGACAGAGTGTGTGCTCGTGAGGTGTTGAACCCAAAAATAGAAGTGCCACAAGGGGGGCAACTTCCAATCTATCAATAATATGGAAATTGAAAGTTTAACTTGCAAAATTTTTTGAATTTAAAAAACACTAAAATTTTTAAAAGAATTCTGTAAAGGGAACAGAAATTATATTGCAGAAAGGCTGGTAAGGTAGTGAGGCTGCAGGTGGGACAGGGGGCTGTTCAGATGCAGAAAATATTGCAGCAAAAGGGGCTGGGCTCAAAACAGGAAAAGAGCAGAAATCAGACCGCGGGTCTGTGGCGAATTGGAACAGGCCGACCGCGGGTTTAAGGGAAACAGCGGCGGTCAGGTCGCGGCTATCGGGCCAACAGAGGCAGTCGGGACGCAGGAAACAGGGAAAAAGACGCAGTCGGGTCGTGGCAGAAGGGCTAACAGGCGCAGTCGGGACGCACGAAAGAGGCAGAAAGCCGCAGTCGCGACGCGGGAAAAAGGCCGACAGGCGCAGTCAGATCGCGGCAAACAGGCTGATTAGCCACGGTCGGATCGCAGGTAACAGACTTGAATCCACCGGCAGGGCGTCGGAAGTAGTCTGAGAGCTGCGGTCGGATCGCAGGTAAAGGCCGGAAAGGCGCGGTCGGGACGCGACTGCAGAGGGAAAAAACGCGGTATGCGGCGGCCGAAAGGGACAGCCGAAAGGAAAAATTTAGAAAAAACGGAAACCAGAAATTCAAAATCTAGGGGAGTCGCCAAAACTGTAGCTAGGGTTTTACCCCTAGCTTGTGCCAATGAGCACCTACTAAGGAGAATGGACTCCTTAGTAGCAGTTCAATAATGATTAAATGATTAAGCTAAAACAACAATTAACAAACTACTTTAAACATTGCATGAGACATAAATGAAAGATGTAAAAAAATGGTTTTATATTAATGTTACCTTGAGTGTCAAGGTTGGTGAAGCCCTTTGCAGTGTCCAAGAGGATGCTCCAAGCTTCTGAATGCTCCTTCTCCAATGGTGGGGATGGGCCAAAGGTGGCTCTCAAGGTGAAAATAGTTCAAATGATGAACTAGGGTTTCGAGAGAGATTTTGGCAGAGTAAGGGTGCTTGTGATTGTGGATATGGAATAAGGAATCTCCATCACCTATTTATAGTTTTTTGGTGGTGGAGTGCTGACCCATGGTTTTGGGAAACACATGGTTTTATGCAGCTGTATAGGGTTTTTTCCTCCTTTTCCTCATTATTTTATATTTTTTATTCCCTTTTTAGGGGATTTTTGCTATTTTTGGAGGAAAAAGGGGTTTTTTTAGCCTTTTTTAGGCTATTTTGATGGTTTTGTGGCCTTTTGGAGGCATTTTAGGCCTTTTGGAGGCTTTTTAATGGGTTTTTTGGGATTTTTAATGGAAATATGGTAGGAAAATGGACAAATGAGTCATATAATGTGGTAAATGAGCTAGTGAGCACTTTTTGGGTGTTAACATTCATAATCCTCAAAATGATGAAAGACAATTTGATGCCACATTGAAGTGGGATTTGGCATAACCTTCACTTGAGTATCACTGACATGTGTCCTCATTGGTGCAATTTGTACTTCATCCTCCCAAACCTTTCAACTATCTTCCATTTCTCCATAGAGGGGACTTCATGATTAATCATCTATTTAACCAAAACTCTTAATTCTACATGGCCTACAAAAGATATAGGAGACAATTTGGAACCTATCATTTTAAATTGATTTAAAAATTCAAATTCCACTGCAAGCTTATGAATTATTTCCTTCCCTATTAAAGGTTGGATCATATCTTCAAATTTCTTATGATCCATTCGAGCTTGAACTAATAAATCTTGATAATCAGGCTGAGGGATCAATTTATTTTCTTCATCCCCCCAAAAAGGGAGTCCTTTATGAATTAAATCTTTAAATAAGCCTTTAAAAGACTTAACCTACTGCAAATTTTGATTATCCTTTATTTGGACACTCTCAACATGGTGATGCTTTCCAATAAATCTGCATGCCCAAGTTATCACTTTAATTCTATCTTTAATCACTAATGTTTTCCATTCATCTCCTGATAAAGTATTGAGAAAATCAATGGTATTTTGATCTATCTTTGTTGATCTTTTATCCAAAGTCTCTTTCATAACTGCACAACTCTACATTCTTGTACTTATCATTGTTTCCTTATATTTAATAAAGTTCAGATAAGGTCTTAATTTAGTAGCCTCAGTAGTTACCAAGTCCCAAATTAAATGTCTAACTCCTTGTATTGGAAACTACCCTGATACTCTTGTTAGTAAATTTCATTTTTCTCAAGCAATTCTTTACTTTTATCTTCAGAACCCTTCCATTCTTCCTCTTTTTTCTTAATTACTGTAAAATTAGTCACAATAGATCTAATGAACAAGTAAATCAATCACAATAGATGAAACTCAGAAAAATGGTGTAAAACTATGCAAAACATGCATCAGTGCTCAATATCCCAATGAGGGTGAATAATTACAATACAATACAGTAACAATAACTGAGCAATTCGAATTGACTAAGGAGGTCATTCGAATTACTGAATGGTGTGGCTTGGCTCCAACTAGAAGTCCTCATCATCAATCAGTGGTGGTCATCAATGCACAAGAACCAGTCATCTAGGTGTCAATCTGATTCTATCTTAGTGTAACAAGTGTAACTGAAGTGTGTAGAACTAATATAGGGAAAGAGGCTCAGTGGAGGGTGCATGGGATGCTTAACTGAAGTCAGAACAAGTCATCTAGTCAATCTGGAGGTCCAACGGAGTGAAACAGTCAGTCAGGAGTGAAACTAGCCTCAAATCAAGGAGAATCGGAGCTAACTGAGTGTAACTGAAGTGGAATTGAAGTGGTAGGTGAAGAAGTGCACCCTTCTCTGGAAGTAGGTGAGAAGTGGGTGCCTTCCTAACTAGGAGGGATAAAACTCTGATGGAAGGAGCTCCCGGGTGCTAGAATGAAGTGGATAAGGTGTTGGAGGCATCAACCTGGTGACTGGGATGCATGCAAAATGCATGCAAACCCTAATTGCTTGCAAGGTCCTGAAGATGATGATGTGGATATCCGAACACCCCCACTCAAGCTAGACTATGATGTGCAAAAAATAATCTAGGGCCCTTGTAACTAAGACCAAAGGTCACCCCAATACAATAATCCAAAAAAAAATGTTGAAAATAAGCTAAGTGAGGAAAGAGGGAAAACCTAGTGGGAAGAAAGCCCCCCCTCAAGCTAAAACATAATAATGGATCAATCTGTATCCACCATGATGGAACTCACCCCCAACAGTGAACGGAGGTAAGATAACTTCTTCTCAATGAAGCTCTTGGTGAATATGTCTGCAATTTGCTCACTAGTAGGGCAATATTGCAGAATGATGGTGTGATCATGCACCAACTGTAGTGGCAGTGATGTGAATAACCAAATAGTGGAGCAGTTGGAAAAGAAAATAGCAGAAATTCAATAGAAGCTGGAGGGAAAATGTGACAAACATGACTTGGAATCCATGTAGAAGAGAATCGGGGACACCAATGACTGCAAGTTCTAAAACTATAATGATGAACTGATTGAATGGATTCAAGGCTCCTTGTCAAACACGACGTAGACACCCGACCTCAACACAACACTGAGAGGATCCTAGTGACTTCGGTAGGTTCTGGAAAGTCCCCTCCAGCTGAAATGCCTCCCTCGGGGGAAAAATAAATGGATATTGATTGAGGGAACCATGTCGAACACCCACCAGGGTCTCTTTATATTTTCAAGATAATTTTTATTTTTTCATTTTCTGTTAGTTTTACTTGTATGCTTTTAGTTTTTCGTTTTATGTTATTTTTCCTTGTATAGTTTTCTACGGACAGTACAAGAATAAAAGGGGAGGGTGGTGTCCTATTTTGAAAAGGCCCTTTTTTATTCTATATAGACAGGTCTTTTGTAAGGGTTGTAATTTTAGAGGTACAGTAGATGAATGGAAGGAAGGATAATATCGTACTGACTTATTTTGCAAAGAGTCTTCCATTCATTTTGTATAATTGGGATGAAAGATAGTTCAACTGATTTATCTAGTTGTCCGGTTCGGCTGACAACCCTTATGAAATTTATCGGATGAATACAATGTAACTATAACATGATCAATTTGCACTATTTTGTTGTATGTGTTCTTTTATTAATCTAATATTAACTTTAGAAGAAATCTTTCATGAATACTTGAATCCTATGAACCAGAGCATATCGATATGAATTCTGACTCAACATATTCTCATTCAAGCATGAAAAGAAAACACAATGGAAATAGATAACATGAATAACATTCACATAAGGAAAGGAAATACAACATATCAATATGAATTCTGGCTCAACATAATCTCATTCAAGCATGAAAAAACAACACAATGGAAATCGATAACAGGAATAACATTCACATAAGGAAAAGAAATACGACTGCAAAATAACAACACTAGAATCTCTACTCATAAAATTCTTTGCTTAACTTTGCAAATTTTTTATTAATATTGAAATTGATCAGTCAAACAAGTCTCTCTCTCATGGGTTCCAACCCCAATTACATTTCAAAAGTATGTATTTATACATCAAAAAGATCATTGAGCTGATATCTAACTGACTGCTTAACTATTTTCTTGAAAATATGAATTTTATAACTACTTATTATATCTGTCACAAAACTAAGTCTTCATAATCCTCAAAGTGATGAAAGACAATTTGATGCCACATTGAAGTGGGATTTGGCATAACCTTCGCTTGAGTATCACTGACATGTGTCCTCATTGGTGCAATTTGTACTTTATCCTCCCAAAATTTTCAACTATCTTCCACTTCTACATAGAGGGGACTTCATAATTAATCATCTCTTTAACCAAAACTCTTAATTCTACATGGCCTACAAAAGATATAGAAGACAATTTGGAACCTATCATTTTAAATTGATTCAAAATTTCAAATTCCACTGCAAGCTTATAAATTATTTCCTTCCCTATTAAAGGTTGGATCATATCTTCAAATTTCTTATGATCCATTCGAGCTTGAACTAATAAATCTTGATAATCAAGCTGAGGGATCAATTTATTTTATTCATCCCCCCAAAAAGTGAGTCCTTTATGAATTAAATATTTAAATAAGCCTTTAAAAGACTTAACCTACTGCAAATTTTGATTATCCTTTATTTGGACACTCTCAACATGGTGATGCTTTCCAATAACTCTCCATGCCCAAGTTATCACTTTAATTCTATCTTTAATCGCTAATGTTTTCCATTCATCTCCTGATAAAGTATTGAGAAAATCAATGGTATTTTGATCTATCTTTGTTGATCTTTTATCCAAAGTCTCTTTCATAACTGCACAACTCTACATTCTTGTACTTATCATTGTTTCCTTATATTTAATAAAGTTCAGATAAGGTCTTAATTTAGTAGCCTCAGTAGTTACCAAGTCCCAAATTAAATGTCTAGCTCCTTGTCACGTCCCCATTTTGACCCCGTTTGTAAATGATGTAAATATTGTAACTTAATCATGGTGAGGAGCTCAAGGCCAAGGCCCCACCATTGATTTAGCGTTTATGTATCGGCAATTAAAATAGATGCCTATGGTTCTTGTGCGAGATGGGCACAATGTATATAAGACATCATGTAAATACGAATTTTAATGAAAAATACCCACAACTAGCTATGCAATGCAACAAAAGAGATGGGGCATGGTTCTACAAGGAATAGGGAGGGAAATTATTCAAACCCTTGAGCCAATAGTATTAATCCATGTGTCAATGGGGAAACCCATAAACCACCAACTACCCATTTTGTCTCATGTACCCAATCATTTAATTTTTCCAAGAAATTGGTTAAGGCAGTTAATGCCTTGGGAATGAAAGAGTATGGGCAAGCCATTTTCGTGCATGGGCAAGCCATCAACTTGGAAAATCGTGTTTTTGCTTGTGGGGCAAGAAACCACCCATGAAATGGTTTCCAAAGCCATGGGGAATGGCGAGTCTTCATTCACTCACGCAGTTGGAGTTAGCTGGGTCTTTTCCATTTACGTTTCTCATCTAAATACTGCATTTTTCCATGCCTGGGGGTCGTTTTTGCCTGGTATAACAGTTGGGAGAGGAAGGCCACGAATTGGGGACTAGGAGGGAGGTCGTTTTTGCCCCGAATGGACCCTGGACGTTTTTCTAAAAACGGATTTGGCTTCCTGGGTTGTTCACCGACTTCCCATTTCGTTTTTGTGGGTTCCCACGTTTTTCTAGGTTAGTTGAAACCCCATCTCATGCATCCCACTGTGGAAAACGTTTTTCTCATGCCCAGCAAGTGGGGTTCTGTTGTTATGTGCATCCTCGTTTTGGTTTGAACCTGTGAATTGAAGTTTGGAGTGGTAGTGGATAGAAGTGGCTTGATAAACCTAGTGGGGGAGGCAACCTCTCAAGAAGATCAAGAGGGTTTGGTTACTCTTCTATGCATACCCTGAGAGCACTAGATAGGGAAGGTATGGCTTGAGGGACTGTACAGCAGTGAAAAGAATACTTCCTTGTGCTGGGTGTGTAGGTATTGTGGGTGCCAAGCTAGATAGATATTGCAAGGTTATCCCTGGCTCTGTGCTGGAGCTCACTAGCTTAGCAACTCTTCCTTTCCATCTCCTAGTAGCCTGATAAACCCAATGGCAGATTGGCTTGGCTCATCTTGGTGTATGCTTGGCTATGTGTGAGTCTGCTGTTCCCTGGTTCCTTGTAGAGATCATGCCCAGCTCGGGGGTGGCAGTGGTGCTGAGAGATTGAGGAGCACACTGGCCTACGGTTGGGTGGAACGTTGCAGTTGCATAGCCAGTTGCGTGGGACTACTTTTGTATAAGATAAGTATTCTCTTGTGTTAAATTGCAATTACTTATTTGATGAACATCTTAAATGTATGATGGATGTGAAATTATTAATATTCCGCTGTGATTTTCTCAAAACCATACAGTTCCATCTATCTCTGTTATATTATGTTCATGCTTATGATTAAATGTTTCATAGGGCTAGACGCCCAGTTTAATATCACATCTGTTATGCCTTTGTGTATTTATATATTCTTATTCATTTGAATTTGAATGCTTGTTTAATGAATGGATATGGGGGCTAGATGCCCGGTTCAACCGTCACGATCCTCTCCATCTAGCTGGTTGGATGGGAGGGGACGTGACAAAATGGTATCAGAGTTGCGTTGCAGCATTGGGCCTCTATGGGCCAAATCTGATAGCAATTATAAAAAAAAAAAAAAAAAATTTAAGTATGTTTTGGAAATTTTGGTTTAAGTCTGTTTTGAAAAAAATTGCGTTTTAAGCCGTTTCGGGAAGTCGTTCTGAAATTTCGGAAAGGTTTCGCGAACCTTCCCGCAATTGCGGAAGAGTTCGGCGAACCTTCCCGAAATTGCGGAAGGATTCCGCGAACCTTCCCGAAATTGCGGAAGAATTCAGCCAATGGCTCCGAAACAGCGGAGGAAAATGTTTTTAAGTGGAAAAATTTTTAAGTGTCGGAATTTTTCGGAAAGAATTCTCTTCCGAAATTGCGGAAGGAATTCTCTTCCGAGATTTCGGAAGGATTCCGCGAATCGTTCCGAAACGCGGAAGAGTTCGGCGAGTCGTTCCGAAGTTGCGGAAGACTTCGGTGAATCGTTCCGCAACTGCGGAAGACTTCGCCGAATCGTTCCACAACTGCGGAAGACTTCGGGGAATCGTTCCGCAACTGCGGAAGACTTCGCCGAATCGTTCCGCAACTGCGGAAGACTTCGCCGAATCGTTCCGCAACTGCAGAAGACTTCGCCGAATCATTCCGAAAAATCACCCGAAATCGAGGAAGCATTGCGGCGGAAGCATTCCGCGAACGGCTCCGGTACTGCGGAAGCCTTCGTCGAATGGCTCCGCAATTGCGGGAGCATTCGCCGAATGGCTCCGCAACTGCGGAAGCCTTCGCCGAATGGCTCCGCTCGGCAAATCACCCCGCCATTGCGGAAGCGTTCGGCGAACTGCTCCGCAATTGCGGAAGCGTTCAGCGAACTGCTCCGCAATTGCGGAAGCCGTCGCCGAACCGCCCCGCAGTTGCGGCAACCTTCAGCCAAACGCCCCGCCCATTGTGGAAGGCCAACCGCCCCGCAGTTGCGGGAGCATACCGTGAACCGCCCCGCAGTTGCGGGAGCAGTCTGTGAATCGCCCGTCGCGGCCGGATTTCGTGAACTGCCCATTGCGGCAGGATTCAGCGAATCGCCCGATGAGGCGTGATTCGTAAAAAAAAAAAAAACGAGGGCGCTGCCACAAAAACGAGGGAAGCCACAAGGGGGCAAGCCCCCTTGACCCCCTTTTTCTTTTTCCCCTCGTAGTTTCGTTGTTGTGATTTGACGAATTGTCAACGTAATGTTTTCCCATGTGCATGAAGTAATTTGTAAATTTTGAGAATGTAATGCAGCTAACAATTGTGTTGATGAACACATTTCAGAGAGTCACAGTTACGGCAGGGTAACACTCTAGATAATACAGTGGAAAAATTTTGGATCTTGGTTGGGCCAAGAAAATGCACATCATGAATGATGCACAGGATCCCTATGAGCCTGAGACAGATGCCATGGGGGAGAACATACAGGTTGAGAATGCTGAAACAGAATCTAATGGGAGAAGGAATCGAGAGACCCCTCCAGATGTTGCAGCCACCATGAGAAGCCTAAGGGTGGAATTGCAGAGCTGTAGGGAAGATAATGAAAGGATGATTAAAGCTCAAGAAGAACAAAATCAGATGAATGCAGCGATGCTGCAGAGTTTAACAGACATCCAAAGGCAAATAAACTCTGGGCATCAGATATCAAATCTAGAAAGGGGTGGGAGTAGCTCTAGAAGAAATTCCCGTAAAAGGGCCAGTAGCCCAAGAAGAGTTCTACAGATAGAACATATAGTCCAGAAATCTCTTCTAATGAATCATCTGACTCTGAAGAATCCATTGAGAGTTCAAGTTCTTCATCCCACAGGAACAAGAGAAAGAAGCACTACAGGAACAATTCACATGGGGAATTTAAGAAGGCAAAACCTCCTACATTTGACGGAGAGGTAAAATCTGTTCAAGAAGCTGAAGCTTGGCTTCTTGGGATGAGAAAATATTTCCAAGTCCAAGACTACTCTGGGAATATGAAGGCAAGGGTTGCCATCTTCAACTTGAATGGAAGAGCATCTATATGGTGGGAACACACCAGGCAAGTGAAGAAGATCAACGAAAGGAAGATTGGATGGAAGCAGTTCAAGAAACACTTCAAGCAAAAATACCTCTCTGATAGGTACTATGATGATAAGATCAAAGAGTTCCATGAGATGAGATTGGGACAATCGACCATGGAAGAATATGCAAACAAGTTCTTGGAGCTGCTGAGGTATGTTAAGTATATTCGAGATGATAAGGTCAAAATTCAGCGTTTCCTAAGTGGACTCCCCCGGTCATATAAAGACAGAATTGAGTTTGATGAACCTCGAACTCTAGAGGAGGCCATAAGAAAGGCCAAGTATTGCTTTGATCAAAACAGAAGCAAACCAGAATTCCATAAGGCGTGGAAGGATAAGAAAAATGAAAAGTTTGATCAAAGGAAGAAGGGGTTCAAGCCTCCTCAATTCAGGAATCAGCAAAGGCAGCCATCACAGGTTGTGACTAAGCCAACCAGGACGATGGGAGACAAGCCAAGAGATCCAAAGGAGCCAAGAGAACCACTTCAATGTTGGGGTTGTGGAGGAGACCACATGCTTAGGAACTGTCCACATCGGAATGGGAATGCAAATCAAGTTCACAACATCCAAGGAGCTGGAACTGTCGGTCAAGTGGCGAGGACAATCCCTAGAATCTATGCAGCAATAGAAGACCGCCAGGCAGATCATCAATCAACCGTGGTTGAAGTTGAAGGTAAGATTGCTAAGCAATCTGTTTCTATTTTGATTGATCCTGGATGTACTCACAGTTATGTCACTCCTAGAATTGTTGAGGTTTGTGCTTTCAAGAAATTAAAGCATAGTAGATCTTGGTTAGTTCAACTAGCCACTGGAACCAAGAGAAAAGTTAGTGAAATAGTAGAGAAATGTCCATTAGAGATGGATGGGCTATTCACTTATGCAGATCTGAATATTTTGCCACTTGGATCCTATGATATTCTCATTGGAATGGATTGGTTAGAAGTACACAGGGTTAAACTTGACCGCTACAATAAGACATTTGAATGCATGGACGAAGAAGGAAACCCGAGGGTTGTAAAAGGCGTTCCAAAGGTGACTTCTGTTAGACAGGTTTCGGCCATGCAGCTGAAGAAGTTCTGTAGGAAGGGATGTCAATTGTATGCAGCCCACATTTTAGAGGCAACAGAGAATGAAACTCTGAAATTGGAGGACTATCAGGTATTGCAAGAATTCAGGGATGTTTTTCCTGATGAGATTCCGGGACTCCCTCCAAAGAGAGACATTGACTTTACAATTGAACTTGTGCCAGGAGCGGCACCAGTATCTAAGACACCGTACAGGATGAGTACCCCGGAATTGCTAGAATTAAAAATGCAATTACAAGAGTTGCTGGAAAAGAAATATATTAGGCCAAGTGTATCCCCGTGGGGAGCACCCGTTCTATTTGTGAAAAAGAAAGATGGAACACTCAGGTTATGTATTGACTACAGGCAGTTGAACAAAGTCACTGTGAAGAACAAATACCCATTGCCTCGAATTGATGACCTTTTTGATCAAATGAGAGGAGCAAAGGTATTTTCAAAGATTGACTTGAGGTCTGGTTACCATCAGGTAAGAATCAAAGAAGAAGATATTCATAAGACAGCCTTTAGAACGAGGTATGGACACTATGAGTTTGTAGTGGTACCATTCGGTCTCACAAATGCACCAGCTACATTCATGTGTCTCATGAATAATGTTTTTAGCAAATATTTGGACAAGTTTGTTATGGTATTCCTAGACGACATTCTCATCTATTCTAAGAATGAAGAAGAGCATGAAGAACATTTGAGAATGACAATGCAATTACTAAGGGAGCATAAGCTGTATGCAAAGTTGAGTAAATGTGACTTCTATAAAGATAGAATTCATTATTTGGGTCACATCATCTCCGACGAAGGTATATCTGTAGACCCTGAGAAGATTGAAGCCATTATGAATTGGCCAACTCCAAGGAATGTGACTGATGTGAGATCTTTTATGGGCCTTGTTGGTTACTACAGGAGGTTTATCGAAGGATTCTCCAAGGTTGCTAACCCGATCACTTCTTTGCAAAAGAAGGGGATAAAGTTTGAATGGTCACCAAGATGTGAGGAAAGTTTTCAACGGTTGAAGAATCTTCTTACAAGTGCACCTATTTTGAAGATTGCAGATCCGGAAAAAGACTTTGTGGTGTGTACCGATGCATGCAATCAAGGACTTGGAGGAGTTCTTATGCAAGATAACCACGTGATATGCTATGAGTCAAGAAAGTTGAAGGAGGATGAGAAGAACTATGCTACTCATGATATAGAACTTGCAGCCATAGTACATGCTTTAAAGATGTGGAGGCATTACTTAATGGGAAGGAAATTTGAGTTAAGGACAGACCATTGTGGTCTGAAATACTTGTTTGATCAGCCAACTTTAAATGCTAGGCAAGCTAGATGGTTGGAATTTTTGTGTGAATTTGATTTCGAAATCAAGCACATAAAAGGGAAAGAAAACAAGGTGGCTGATGCACTCAGCAGGAAGGTACATGAAATGTATGTGGCAGCGCTTAGTACATGCCAACCAGATTTGAAGCAGCAGATTGTTAACCATATGGTTGAGGATGAAGTGTATGAGCGGATAAAGGACAAATTGCAGCAGCAAGACCTTGGCAAGAAGAATGAAGGCTATCACTTGGAAGAAGGCGGACTTCTTACTTATAAGGATAGAGTCTATATTCCAAATGCGGCAGATTTAAGGAAAATGGTTATGGATGAGATCCATAAAGCTCCATACTCTGGTCACCCAGGATATCAGAAAACAATTGCTACAGCAAGAAAATATTATTTCTGGCCAGGCATGAAGAAGGACATTGCTGAATACATCTCTAAGTGCATGGAATGCCAGTAGGTGAAGGTTGAACACCAACACCCAGCAGGTTTATTGCACCCAGTGCCGATCCCAGAATGGAAATGGGAAATAATTTACATGGATTTTATTACAGGATTGCCAATGACTAAGAGACAACATGATTCCATCATGGTTGTGGTGGACAAGTTAACAAAGGCAACACATTTTATACCGGTTAAGTCCACACATAAAGCCGATGCCATTGCAGATATTTTCATGAAGGAAATTTTCAGATTACATGGGTTGCCTAAGGCAATAATTTCTGACAGGGATACCAAGTTCACTTCTAATTTTTGGAAAGCTCTCTTTGCATATTTGTGTACACAGTTGAACTTTAGCACCGCGTACCATCCTCAAACAGACGGGCAAACAGAAAGAGTAAATCAGGTACTTGAAGACATGCTCCGCATGTATGTAATGGACAAGCCATCCAAGTGGGAGGATTATTTACACCTGGTAGAGTTTGCATATAATAATGGGCATCAGGAATCATTGGGAATGAGTCCGTATGAAGCTTTGTATGGCAGAAGGTGTAGGACACCAGTGACTTGGGACAATCCAGTGAACCGCATTGTATTTGGGCCAGAATTGCTTAAGGAAATGGAACAAGAGGTTGCAAAGATCCGGCAAAATTTGAAAGCAGCCCAGGATAGACACAAAACATAGAATGCATAGGGAATTCAATGTTGGGGATCATGTGTATCTTAGAGTAAGATCAAGGAAGAGTTCCTTGAAGCTTGGGAGTTGTGCCAAGCTATCACCTAGATATTGTGGGCCATTTGAAGTGCTTGAAAGAATAGGGCCAGTTGCATATAGACTTGCATTGCCTGCTAGCACTAAAGCTCATAATGTTTTTCATGTCTCCTTGCTTAAGAAATATGTACATGATCCTAACCATGTAATTAATTGGGATGTGATCCAGGTGGAACCCGAGGGCGAATTCCAAACCGATCCATTGTGCATCCTAGACAAGAAAGTAACATTGCTCCGGAACCGAGTCATCGGACAGGTAAAGGTGCAATGGAAGCACTACAGTCCCGATGAGGCTACATGGGAGCTGGAGGATGCCATGAGGATGGCATATCCATTTTTGTTCAATTTTGATGAGCACTGAGGACAGTGCTAATGTAAGGGGAGGGGTATGTCACGTCCCCATTTTGACCCCGTTTGTAAATGATGTAAATATTGTAACTTAATCATGGTGAGGAGCTCAAGGCCAAGGCCCCACCATTGATTTAGCGTTTATGTATCGGCAATTAAAATAGATGCCTATGGTTCTTGTGCGAGATGGGCACAATGTATATAAGACATCATGTAAATACGAATTTTAATGAAAAATACCCACAACTAGCTATGCAATGCAACAAAAGAGATGGGGCATGGTTCTACAAGGAATAGGGAGGGAAATTATTCAAACCCTTGAGCCAATAGTATTAATCCATGTGTCAATGGGGAAACCCATAAACCACCAACTACCCATTTTGTCTCATGTACCCAATCATTTAATTTTTCCAAGAAATTGGTTAAGGCAGTTAATGCCTTGGGAATGAAAGAGTATGGGCAAGCCATTTTCGTGCATGGGCAAGCCATCAACTTGGAAAATCATGTTTTTGCTTGTGGGGCAAGAAACCACCCACGAAATGGTTCCCAAAGCCATGGGGAATGGCGAGTCTTCATTCACTCACGCAGTTGGAGTTAGCTGGGTCTTTTCCATTTACGTTTCTCATCTAAATACTGCATTTTTCCATGCCTGGGGGTCGTTTTTGCCTGGTATAACAGTTGGGAGAGGAAGGCCACGAATTGGGGACTAGGAGGGAGGTCGTTTTTGCCCCGAATGGACCCTGGACGTTTTTCTAAAAACGGATTTGGCTTCCTGGGTTGTTCACCAACATCCCATTTCGTTTTTGTGGGTTTCCACGTTTTTCTGGGTTAGTTGAAACCCCATCTCATGCATCCCACTGTGGAAAACGTTTTTCTCATGCCCAGCAAGTGGGGTTCTGCTGTTATGTGCATCCTGGTTTTGGTTTGAACCTGTGAATTGAAGTTTGGAGTGGTAGTGGATAGAAGTGGCTTGATAAACCTAGTGGGGGAGGCAACCTCTCAAGAAGATCAAGAGGGCTTTGGTTACTCTTCTATGCATACCCTGAGAGCACTAGATAGGGAAGGTATGGCTTGAGGGACTGTACAGCAGTGAAAAGAATACTTCCTTGTGCTGGGTGTGTAGGTATTGTGGGTGCCAAGCTAGATAGATCTTGCAAGGTTATCCCTGGCTCTGTGCTGGAGCTCACTACCTTAGCAACTCTTCCTTTCCATCTCCTAGTAGCCTGATAAACCCAATGGCAGATTGGCTTGGCTCATCTTGGTGTATGCTTGGCTATGTGTGAGTCTGCTGTTCCCTGGTTCCTTGTAGAGATCATGCCCAGCTCGGGGGGTGGCAGTGGTGCTGAGAGATTGAGGAGCACACTGGCCTACGGTTGGGTGGAACGTTGCAGTTGCATAGCCAGTTGCGTGGGACTACTTTTGTATAAGATAAGTATTCTCTTGTGTTAAATTGCAATTACTTATTTGATGAACATCTTAAATGTATGATGGATGTGAAATTCTTAATATTCCGCTGTGATTTTCTCAAAACCATACAGTTCCATCTATCTCTGTTATATTATGTTCATGCTTATGATTAAATGTTTCATAGGGCTAGACGCCTAGTTTAATATCACATCTGTTATGCCTTTGTGTATGTATATATTCTTATTCATTTGAATTTGAATGCCTGTTTAATGAATGGATATGGGGGCTAGATGCCCGGTTCAACCGTCACGATCCTCTCCATCTAGCTGGTTGGATGGGAGGGGACGTGACACTCCTTGTACTGGAAACTACCCTGATACTCTTGTTAGTTAATTTTCATTTTTCTCAAGCAATTCTTTACTTTTATCTTCAGAACCCTTCCATTCTTCTTCTTTTTTCTTAATTATTGTAAAATTAGTCACAGTAGATCTAATGAACAAGTAAATCAATCACAATAAATGAAACTCAGAAAAATGGTGTAAAACTATGCAAAACATGCATCAATGCTCAATATCGCAATGAGGGGGAATAATTACAATACAATACAGTAACAATAACTGAGCAATTCGAATTGACTAAGGAGGTCATTCGAATTACTGAATGGTGTGGCTTGGCTCCAACTAGAAGTCCTCATCATCAATCAGTGGTGGTCATCAATGCACAAGAACTAGTCATCCAGGTGTCAATCTGATTCTAACTTAGTGTAACAAGTGTAACTGAAGTGTGTAGCACTGACATAGGGAAAGAGGCTCAGTAGATGGTGCATGGGAGTCTTAACTGAAGTCAGAACAAGTCATATAGTCAATCTGGAGGTCCAACAGAGTGAAATAGTCAGTCAGGAGTGAAACTAGCCTCAAATCAAAGAGAATCGGAGCTAACTGAGTGTAACTGAAGTGGTAGGTGAAGAAGTGCACCCTTCTCTGGTAGTAGGTGAGAAGTGGGCACCTTCCTGACCAGGAGGGCTAAAAATCTGATGGAAGGAGCTCCTGGATGCTAGAATGAAGTGGATAAGGTGCTGGAGGCATCAATCTGGTGACTAGGATCCATGTAAACCCTAGAATTTGCATGCAAACCCTAATTGCTTGAAAGGTCCTGAAGATGATGATGTGGATATCCGGAAACCCCCACTCAAGCTAGACTATGATGTGCAAAAAATAATGTAGGGCCCTCATAACTAAGACCAAAGGTCACCCCAATACAATAATCCAAAAAAAAATGCTGAAAATAAGCTAAGTGAGGAAAGAGGGAAAACCCAGTGGGAAGAAAGCCCCCCCTCAAAATAAAACATAATAATGGATCAATCGGTCTCCACCATGATGGAACTCACCCCCAATAGTGAACGGAGGTAAGATAACTTCTTCTCAATGAAGCTCTTGGTGAAGATGTCTGCAATTTGCTCATCAGTAGGGCAATATTGCAGAATGATGGTGCAATCATGCACCAACTGTCGAATGTAGTGCATATGAATCTCAATGTGTTTGGTCCTCTGTCGCTGAACTGGACCTGTGGAGATCTTGATCGCACTTTGATTGTCACAAAAGAGGACAGTCGAAGTAGTTCCACCAAAACCAAACTCGGAAAGAATACCCTGCAACCAAACTACCTAAATGCAGGCATTGACTGCCCCTCAATACTCTGCCTCTGCTGAAGAAAGTGCAATGGCTACCTGATTTTTGTTGGACCAGCAAATAGGGCCATTACCAATCATGAAAACATAACTAGACGTGGAATTTTGATCAATACTATCACCTTCCCAATCTGAATCAGTAAAACCAATGAAATCAAGCTCAAAATATGCAGCATAATGTATGCCAAAATGTTTTGTACCTTGCACATACTGCAAGATCCGCTTGGCTTCCCGCCAACGAAGCTCATGGGGCTGCTGCATATACCTTGACACGACACTCATGGAATATGAAATATCAGGCCTTGAATGTGTCAAGTAAATTAGTGAGCTAATCAACTGTCGATACATACTGCAATCTGCAAGCGGTGTAGAATTTCCCTCCTCAAGACTGATTCCTGAGAGGAATGGGAATGGGTCTGCCTTACATTCAGCCATATTAAACTTCAATAACAAGTTGGAAGCATAATTTTTCTGAGATATAGTGATCCCATCAAAATTTTGAGCAATCTCCAAGCCCAAAAAGTGACTCAGCAAGCCCAAATCGCTCATGTCAAAAGCTAGATTTAAGGCAGTTTTTAGCTTGTTTATTGAAGTAAGAGTGCTACCAGTAATGAGAAGATCATCAACACAAAGTACAATAACCAAAAAATTAACTTTAACTTGCTGAAGATACACATTCAGATCAGATTTGCATCTTTTGAAATTCTTAGAAAGAAGGAAGGAGTCCATCTTTCCATACCAAGCTCTTGGGGCCTGTTAACCCATACAAAGATTTCTTCAATCTGCAAACTAGTGATGGATCTGATGTGTATCATTCTGGCTGCTGCATATATACCTCTTTAGCAAGGTCTCCATGTAGAAAAACACTCTTCACATCCATGTGGTGCACTTCCCAGTGCTTGGATGCGGAAATTGCCAAAACAAGGCGGATGGAATCCATCTTTGCAATTGGTGCAAAGGTCTCAGTGTAGTCCACTCTTTGGAATTGGGAGAAACCTTTTTCCACCAAAATTGCTTTGTATTTGTTTATATAGCAATCAGTAGCAACTTTCATGTGGTAGACCCATTTAGATTTGACTAATTTTCTTCCAGGTGGAAGAGAAACTAGCTCCCATGTATTGTTCTTTTGAAGAGAACTGTACTCTTCATCCATGGCACTTTTCCATCTAGGATCTCGGTGGGCATGATAGTATGTTGTGGGATCTGAACCAATCATCAAATAAAAAATCTCAGGAAGTAATGGATCATAAATAGAAAGAGCCATAACTGCTCTTTGAAAGTCTGCTCTTGTTCGTCTTGGATCAGCAGGATTTCCAATGTTCGAACCAGCAGATTGAAGAGTGTTTTGGGCCCACTTTCGTAATGGAGGAGGATCATAATGGTCGGATTCTGAACCTGATATGTCATGATCATCATATGCTACTAAATTATCAGAACTAATACCTTCATTATCACTGCTCGGATATTCTTCTTGTGAAGGCGTTGAAACGACAGTTTCTTCCTCGACTAGTTGCAATTCTTGAAGCGGTTCTTCAAATTGCACACTGTGCTCTATGAATATCTTTTTGGATCTGATATCCATGAGTTTATATGCTTTTTATTCTTCCCCATATCCTATCAGTATTGACTCAATACTTTGTGGATCCAAAGCTCGTCTCTTCTTGGAAGGAATTCTAGCCCATGCAGCCAAAAACTCTCAAATTTGACACATCCGGTTTGTGACCAAAGAATGCTTTGAAAGGAGTCATACCTTTCACGGATGAATGTGGAACTCGGTTCTGAATGTATACAGCAACATTGATTGCTTCAGCCCAAAGATTTGCAGCCAAAACTTTTGATTCAATCATGCAAGTAGCCATCTCTTTCAGTGACCGATTTTTCCTTTCCGCTGTAATGCCCTTACTAGGCACTAGGACTCTATTTGTATTTTCAGGTAAATACCAAGTTTTCCCCCTTTATTTTATGATAAAATTTCAACCGTCTATGTCTCTGTTATCTGAATGTTTATATGTCTTTGCAATTTAAATAAACATAAACTAAAATCTTTCATTTGAACTCCGTTCTTTTACCATGCAAATTTGAAAATAAAAGTAAATACCATTTATTTAAGCTAGCTCAGTAAAATACCTGGACCCGTAGATTTGCAGTAAGGTAAGGAGATTACTGTGGTGGATTCTGTAGGTTACCTTAGCAACCCAAAATGATGTGTCCACCCTGCCGATCATCTATTATCTTGTTGACCCTAGGAAATCAACGGATTTCCTAGCCCCCGAGCCCACAGACCGATAATCCCGACAGCAGCTTTCCGTCGAACCTTTCCATGGTAATATTTTGCTGAGTTAACCCCCTCCTCAGTCTTTTCCTTTGAGTTTCCCACCTCCTCAAAGCTTTGAGTTAACCCCCTCCTCGGCATCGAGTTAACCCCCTCCTCGGCATTCCTCCTTTTTCACAAAAATCCTCACAGTTCTCCCACAATAACCCCCCTACTACTTTGTTAAATCTCCTCTTTATAGGAATCCACCTCCTTCATAAAGTCAAACTTCCTTATCACTCCACCACCCTAGCTGTCACCTTTTAGGAAGTACAAATCATTAATGCAAATCCTTTTAAGGCATAAAGGTGGATTATATATTATTTTAAATCACCCAAATTTCTCTCGGGTAGTGGATTTATTCAAAAATTTATTTAAACAATCCTTTTAATTTACTTGGAATGATTCCGTTAATTAATTAAATGAATAATCTATTTAATAAATTTATTATTATTCAATCCACTATGCTTTATAAAAAGGATTATTATCACTATTATTATTAATTTAATAATAATATTAATAACAATAGTGATTAATAATAATAGTGATTAAATTAATTGTGAATAATAATTAAAATATTTATTCGTTAATTTGATAAGCGTCAACATAGTACTTCTGGGTATAAATAATGAAATACACTTAATGGTTTAATTAATCATAATCAACAATGATAGAGTACACTCTTCCAGTATTAGTGTTTAACTTTCATACTTCATATTGGAGACACATTCACTTGAGGATACTTGCAATTAATGACACTTATTTTAATCGTTCATTACCATGTTCACACACAAAGACTAATTAACTTCTTTTACACATTAGAACTTGACAATCTTTTACTAATTAAGTCATTCAGTAAATACTTAATTGAGTTATCTATGATCACTTATAACATTGTTAAATCTTGATAAGTAGGTTGTAAACCAATATTATTGCGCATGTGCATAATGTGCATGCGTGGCCAGCGTATGCACAAGACAGACATGTACTATAAACATATGTCATATATATATATCCTATGGATAACAGCTAACTAACACTAATGATACTTTATGCAAACTGAACAAGTATACATTCATCATAATATTACTAAAACATCATCTGTTATTTTATCAGTTAACCTTTAAGATTTCCTTTCGTTATTTTTATGATTACATTTGATCAATCATTCAGGTGCAAGGGAAGCTACCTACTACCACTAACTCCGGGTCAAGGAATACCAAACCCTCCTCAATACTAACTATCATATCCTCCCATCCCAACCCACATCCACATCCTCCCTATCCTTCCTCTGCTAGTACAAAAGTGGATGTCGAACTCATCAACCTGACCACATAGAACTTGAGAGCGATAGCGTCGGTTGTACAGCGGACCTATCCTCCCCTAGCAGGCATCCGACCATCGTCATCACAACATACATGGGGAGCGTGTCTCAGCACGGCCCTCCCACGACCTCGGGTATCATAGGAACATAGGGTGGGAAACACATCCATCCCTCTCAACATACTGGGCCTACGCCCTTATCAAATCATACTCTGCTGCTCTCGAGATTATCGGTCCATGTCATCGTATCATCAGTTTTAGTTGCTAAGGTTCCCTGCATGGATAAGCTCTTATCCAGATATCAGATCAAGTATCCAGCTATCCTATAGCCCTCGTGTCCTGTAGGTTAGTATTCCGCAGAATACACATTTTATAACAAGAATTTCCATTCGATCACCAATTGATCCATATCATCAACATCATTTTATTTCACGTCACAATTTTATCACATCACAGGTATGTATGGAATATAACAGTTCTATCAATTTCATCGTAGGTTGGCATCCATGTACAACACCATATATTTCACATTTCATCAATGAAAACGCTAACATATATTTTCCATTCTATCATTGTCTGATCCATATTGTCCGCATCATTTATTTCATCACATAAAATCATCAAATCGATCACAGCATAATTACCACATCATATATATCACATTTCCTCCAGGACGATTATCAAACATACACTGTCATTATGAAATAAAAGAATCTCATGTTAATCATAACTTAATAACTGCATGAATATAGTAACATCATTGACACAGTAGCAACATATCATCATGTCTATCATGCTGAAAATATAGTTCACTCTGTCTAGCTGAGTCAAACAGATAACAAGCAATTAAAGTGAAAGGGGTCTAACTCGCAAACAGGCCTGGTTAAAATATGGGGCATTACATCCGCTACACTGTTCTGCTGGGGTGTGTAGGAAACTGTATGTTGGATCTGAATTCCTCTTTGGGCACAAAGTTGCAACAACTCAGCCTTGATATATTTTCCACCATTATCAGATCTAAGAGCTTTGATCTTGCTCTCAGTGGTGGTCTCAACAGAAGCCTTAAAATCCTTGAATTTTCCAAGCACTTCTGACTTGTTTTTGAGAAAAAATACCCATGTAAAGCAGGAAAAATCATCAATAAATGTCAAAGCATACCTTGAACCATTTAATGACATATTGGGCATCAGACCACTGATATCAGAATGTATCAGCCCCAAAACTGTAGAAGCTCTGCTAGCTTTGCCGCAGTTGAACCTTTGCTCAGGGTGCTTCCCAATAATGCAACCGGTGCATATTCCATTCGAGGAACGGAGTTGTGGAAGACCATCTACGATGGATTTGTTTTATAACAGCAGCAAATACTTATAATTAAGATGTCCAAATCTCTCATGCCAAATCCTACTAACCTCATTACCATGTGTGTGAAGAGCAGTGGGCTTTGCAAGCGGAATAAAGTGTGAAAACTCGTAGCATTTTGCAGTGTGGTTCGCCTTTCCGACTGCAATAAGTTTTCCACTTTTGATATCAGAAATTTCAACTATATTAGGGCTGAATGTTACTTGCTTTGGTTCACTAGTGTGTTTCATTTGATACACAGAAAGAAGATTTGAATCCAAGCAAGTCACATAGAGAACATTCTGAAAGCTTCCATGATCTACATGGATTGTACCTTTTCCCTTTCAAGAAATTTTTGAGTCATCTCCCAAATGGATGGGGATGGAGCTGTTTGGATCAAATGAAGAAAAATAATCAATATTTGTATCCATATGATTCGAGGCACCCAAATCTATCAAAAGAGTAGTGGGCTTTGAAACAACTGCCATGAGTGCTTGTCCTCTTTCATGATCATCATTCCTATCCTTCTTCCTTGCACCGTCAGGAAGAGTTATGTTGTTCTTTTCCAAAAGGAGGGCCATTTGATCTATAGTCTTCTTCATGCATGAAATTTTGGGATGAAAGCCATGGTTGCAATAAGTACATTTAGATTTTTCCTTACCCTCTTTGCCCTTTTGCTTGAACTTCGAACTGGATGGTGCATCCATCTGCTTGCCTTTCTCTTTTTGCTTGTGAGGTTCGAATTTGGGCTTCTCTTTCTTTTTCTTTCCTTTACCATTCAAATTCTTGGGTCCTTTAACAAATAGGGATGAATCTTTGGAGTTTATGGGCCCCATTTGAATCAACTTATCATGCTCTTTTGTGACGGACTCAATGAAGGCATTCAAGGTAGGCATCTTCCAATTTGGGGTAGTTAGCCAACTGGAATTGAAAGTAGAGACAAATACCGAATAGTCCTTACCAATCTTGGTGAGAATAGAGAGGATCAATTGCTTATCCTCTTTGATAATTCCATTGTTCTTCAACTGCAATGTCAAGTGCTTTAATTTTGTGAAAAACTCATTGATGGTCTCGAAATTCTCAGGACTGAGAGAAATCAATTCATTCTCTAATTGAAAAGCCCTAAGCTCATCTTGCTTGCCAAAAAGTGTTTCAAGTTGCTCCCATATAGCTTTTGGAGTATTCAATCCAGTGAGATGGAAGTGAAGATCTTTGGAAATAGAGAGGCAAGGAAGACCATAAGCTTCATCAAGCTTGTTGTAGTGTTTTGTTCTTTCTGACAATGTGCTTGGCTCCAATTCGAGGCCAATTGTGACTCTATAGTATCCTTTTGAATGTAACATGATCTCCATATCTTCTTTCCAATCAAAATAATTGAAGGGAGTGAGGATAGGATTTGAAGAAGAGTATTCCATTGCTAGGAGCGAGTGCACTTTGATGTAGAAAGAACTTGCCAAAGCAAGGTAGCGAATGCAATTGGAGGAGACAATAACCTGCAAATCACAATCAATACAAGAACAGTGAGGTTGATCAATCCACCCTTTTAGAGTTGCATCACACTTGGGATTGGAGATCAAGCAATGTTGAATGGGTCCAATGTATCAAATTCAGGATTTATTCGAAAATCAAGCTTCTGGAGTGGTATTGGAAGTATTTTCAAGCTTTGCATGCACAGGAGCAAATTCTCTTGAGATCTTTCATGCCAAACTTTTTGCAATTTTGAGCAAATTCACTCAAATCTCCTTGTAGAACACCTGTACAAAAGAAATCTTATCCCTGAAATGGCTCTGATACCATGTAAAATTAGTCACAGTAGATCTAATGAACAAGTAAATCAATCACAATAGATGAAACTCAGAAAAATGGTGTAAAACTCTGCAAAACATGGATCAGTGCTCAATATCCCAATGAGGGTGAATAATTACAACACAATACAGTAACAATAAATGAGCAACTCGAATTGAATAAGGAGGTCATTCGAATTACTAAATGATGTGGCTTGGCTCCAACTAGAAGTCCTCATCATCAATCAGTGGTGGTCATCAATGCACAAGAACCAGTCATCCAGGTGTCAATCTGAGTCTAACTGAGTGTAACAAGTGTAATTGAAGTGTGTAGTACTAATATAGGGAAAGAGGCTTAGTGGAGGGCACATGGGAGGCTTAACTGAAGTCTGAACAAGTCACCTAGTCAATTTGGAGGTCCAACGGAGTAAAACAGTCAGTCAAGAGTGAAACTAGCCTCAAATCAAAGAGAATCGGAGCTAACTGAGTGTAACTGAAGTGGTAGGTGAAGAAGTGTGCCCTTCTCTGGTAGTAGGTGAGAAGTGGGCACCTTCCTGACTAGGAGGGCTAAAACTCTGATGGAAGGAGCTCCTGGGTGCTAGAATGAAGTGGATAAGGTGCTGGA
This sequence comes from Larix kaempferi, assembly GCA_027924585.1. Classification (NCBI taxonomy): domain Eukaryota; kingdom Viridiplantae; phylum Streptophyta; class Pinopsida; order Pinales; family Pinaceae; genus Larix; species Larix kaempferi. Next base: position 7,601,500 of record BSBM01000155.1, on the reverse strand, counting down.
GGCATCAACCAAGTGACTGGGATGCATGCAAACCCTATAATTTGCATGCAAACCCTAATTGCATGCAAGGTCCTGAAGATGATGATGTGGATATCCGAACAATTATTTCATTTAGCCTATGATTTTCCCTTTTAAGTACCTTGATTTCTTCTCTTTTAGGATAGCCTAAGACATGGCTTGGACTATACCTTATGTGCTTACTTCCATACTTTTTTGTCCTGTCTCTTTTATTTCAGATTGCTTTACTCATTCTTTTTCTCCAAACCTATCTGATTTTCATTCAAAACATCAATCTAAGCTATGAGATAAGCTCTTTCCTTCTCCCATTTGCCATGTTGTTTTGCAAATTTTAGAAGCTCTGCATTACTATCATTCAATTGCTTGGATAAAGCATCCTTCTCATGTTCCAAAGCTATTAGTTCAGATGCTTGAATTACTTGAGTAGCTGGAATTTTCAATTTCTTCTTGAGCAATTGAATTGTACTTTATTTCTCAGCTAAAATATTCTTTGTGGCTTGTCCTTTATCTGGTTCACTATCCATTGCCACATGATCAATATGAAGCTTCTTTATTTGTTGTTGGTAAGCTTTATTTTCAGTTTTCTCTTGCTTCAATTGGTTCTCTAGTCTACCCATTGTAGACTATAATTTTGAAACCTTTATAGTGGCCTTTAACTAGTCAGTATAAATCACTTCTCCAATCTTCTTATGTAAATGAATTTTATCTGGGAGTGGCATCTATTGCGAGTCAATTTTCATCTCTGAAACTTTCTCTTGAGAAGCCACTGCCAAATTTAGAGTATTCTTTGCATGGTCTTTGACTGTTATTAATGAAACTACCTTATTTGATACACCTCTAACTTTATAAAAATAATTTTGAACCTTTTCAGAAGAAGCTCTTTTATCTAGACCATATTTAACATACAAATCAGATTTAGAACGATGCCTGTCACTCCAACCAACTTCTTGTACCTCAGAAAAATTGTAATCTACTATCTGAAACGCTGCAACATGCACCTTTTATTTTTCTTTAGTCTTCTTTCCTTCTGAATACACCATTTATTTCCCTTGATCAAGTCTAGGTCCTTTTTGTGGAATTCTGTTCTTCAACTCCTACATGAGTTATCTCTGAAAAACTTATTTTACCAGTAATTTCATCTTTACTAGGAGTAGGTACTAATATAGTAGAAGACTTAATCAATGAAGAGGGATTTGATTGTAAGATTTATGAACTATTTGCACTTTATTGGTATTCCATCAGATTGGATCTCTTAGTCATTCCGTCCACTTCTTGATGATAAAAAAAAATGTTCTTATTCTGCTGTCTTCTCTGAGAAATAATATGACGTGGACCATAATTAATATTTGAATGCTTCATGAAATTCATGTCTTGTAGAAATCCTTCTATCACTGGGAGAGAAGCTTTATTCTTTACAATGAAGGGACCAATTTTCAAAGGAAATTTAACCTCATAAGTCTTTCTAAAATTTAAGAAATGTTCATTTTCCAGAATAAGCTTATGTCTAATGAATTCTAAAGCAAAAAATCTTGGTTTTAAGAAGGCAGGTAGAATATAAGGTTCAAGAACAAAACCATAAACCTTGGTAATTGTATGTTCCTTTAAAATGAACCAATCACCAAACGTCTTCTCAGGACTAAACTGTAACACATCTTTCATTTCTGGTAATACTCTAGGTAGCTTTTCCTAGAAGAAGACTTTGTATATCTCCGACATTATAAGGTTCATATAATTGAAAGCATTATTTCTAATATTAGAAGTGAAAACTACTTCAGGAAACTGTAAATTCTCTTCATTGAAATATAGAAACATTCTCTCCAAATAGGATTGAAACCTAAAATGTATGGTCATGTGGAAATTCACTAGTTGAATATGAATATTTTCAGCTAAGAATTCATCAAATTTAAGACAAAAGTACTGACTGGACTCAGAATCAAGCTGGTGTAAACTCAATCTAAACAAAAATCTTAATAGGGTTTCTGGGATAAGATTATCATTATCTAACCCTAAAAATTGACAAGTAAAGAAAGGACACACTGGGAATCTGCACTAAATAGGGAAATGCCTAGAGGGAAGGGTAAATTTTATACTGAAACGTCGGGTTTAAGGATTTTCAAGAGGAAGCCTTGTTTCATGTTCATCGTAGACTGTCTGTACAAATTGATTATATTTTCTTCCATGAAATCCTCATGGTTTCGGGAAAATAACTGGGGAACCTCTAACGAATCTCTAATGACAAGGGAATTAATGGGACAAAATATTTTTGACCGACTGAAATCCATAATAACCCTCTTTGACTGGGAATAATTTGGTGCGCACCATGAGACAAAATAAGGAAAATTTAGGGTTTGTTCTGGGAAAAAATGGTAAATATAGGACTTGTGAACACCATTTACATCTATTCCCTGTGCTTCTAAAATATTTAATTTATTTTTAATTTCATGAATGGGACCAAGGGATAGGACTATATCAAAAACATCAACATCTCTATCTTCAAAAATTTCCTCCAACCTGTTAAAATCCCTATTTTGAACTTCTACTTCACTTTCTCCCTCCATCTTTACAAAATGATTGGTTGTTTCGGGATATTGTGGCGTACCTAGATATCAACTCTCACTGACTCTAACTGGGCTTCCATATGTGCTAGTGACGTCTTCTTCCTTGAGCGCAAAATGTCAAATATTCCCTTTTAAACATCACCCCTTTTCATTTTATAATATCTCGTGTAGGTGGTTTCGGGATCACGAGAAGTGGTTTTCCATTACAATTTTTCATTTAGCAGAATGATCCTCGACTCAACACCTGGTAAGTGGTAAAAATTATGCTACCACTTACTCTTTTCATTCTCCACGCTATTTGAAAGTCTGAAATCAACATCAACCATCGATCTTGTATTCCACCGCTCATCCACCCTAGATTGATTCTTGACTTTAGCATGTAAAACGGTCATTTCACCAAAAGTTTCTGATGTTATAGAACATGCACCTTTACCTAGGGGATTCCCTATTCGCCACATATCTCATTGTTCCTCAAATCTAAACTGTTGATTTTTTATAAAATTTTACGAAACGTTTCATTAACCATTTTTACCCCACTTTAACTGAGCTGACGATCACATGGAGTGTTTTTTCCCCCACAAAAAAATCAGCGCTTGTTCCTTTAATGCCTTGCTTTCTAACCTTAGGTCATGTTAAAAAAAAAAAATTAAGATAGACTATCTCTTCCTACCCAAAAAATTTCTCAATCACCCAGGAAAACAACTATGTCAACACATACCAACATATAGATGCTTGTAAACCAGTGAAACAAGAATCAGGCCTCAGTCACAATTAATTGCAAGTCCCAATTGACTCAATTCCAAAATGATTTGATTCATATCGTTGACATAGAAATCGATGATTAATTCCGATTCGATCCAATATGAACTATGATCTTTGCAAACAACGATTAAAACTTTTTTTCCCAGTGGTAGTGTGTAATAAAGGTGAATTTTGTCTTTACTTCGGGTGTTGCATCAAGTTTCTGCGGGCATTGTTTAGCCGCCATCGTATTTACCTAAAATCCAAAATCATAGCAGTAGTTCTGGGTAGTAGTTACGAGATAGAATTTTTGAGAGTTTGGGTTCGAGTTCCCTTGCAACAACAAGAAAGCTCTCGTATAGCACTCGAAGCTCGGGTAACAGTTCCATGCAGCAGGATCTGTTTTATGCTCAGTCCCATCTACGTTTGAAGTAGCTCAAGCCCTACGCAGGTTCTAGGCTCGGTCCAAAATCCAATTGCATGCTACCACATAGGTTGCCATTCTAGGCTTGGTCTACTCCAAATTCCACGCAAGTTCCAGGCTATTGAACTCTTATCTAAATGAATCTTTGAAATGGGATTAATTCTTTTTTTCGCTATGACTTTATATACAGGACCATGACTGATTTATATATTAATTTTCTTATAACAATGATGAACATATTTTTCATAAAATTTAATAGTAAGTCATGTAAACTACCTTACAATTTCTGGAATCTCTATGTCAGAAGAGGTTCACATGATTGCATATTTTAATATAAATATTTTTGTTGATAGCTTCAAGAAATAGTATGTTTTAACCCCTGAGATGTCTTAGGCTATTATGTGATACATTTTGACTAAAAGGATGATGGTCAATGACAATGTGTATCAAGTCAAAATATCTTTGTCTATCTGAACTTGACTATGGACTGGCATCATTAACCCCTGAGAATCAAATATGAATCAATTTTTTCTTTGTGTAATACCAAATATGAATCAAGCTTTGCTTTGAAAACATTATGTGTTTGTGTGCTCTATTTATTTTTTCCACGTCTTATTATTGTTATCGGTTCCCGGAAATAGGCAAGTAATATAGCCATGGAATAATGGATAACTTAATGCATATAAGAGGTAGATATTGTCTGCAGCTTTTTGTTTTAGAAATTTAAATGACATCACAATACAAACTAGTGGTATAAATGCAAATCAAAGCTCAGTTCAAAAATTGTCAACACCAGTTCTATCCAATAAAATCAATTGATAGTAGAGATGCTTAACATGCTAGCTGATTACACTGTCCCACAAAATAGATCATACATTAATTTTCTTAAAATTCTGCTCCTATATGCCATTGTGTTTCCCACATTCTTGAAAAATTCCTGAAATAGAACAGGGGTTATCTCAATGGAGTTTTACTTTTATCAGCAAGGGATGTATAGTTGTCCATAGGATCAATTTCAGTTGAACAATTTGTTAGAAGTTCCTTATTAAGTTAGGTGGCATGGCATTGAGAATAGATAGTCTCCTATGATATGTTTAAATACTGATCAGTCATCCATAATAGAGTTCTATGCTTGGTAAAGTAGTATCCATTCAGACCCATTTTCTTTGCAAACAGGATAGAATTCACTTTCTTTTAGTGTTTGCAGGGAAATATGTAATTTATGACTCATATCTAGTAATATTCACGGGGGGTTCACTAATTGAGCTTGTTACATAGCATGACCATTCACATGATATTAAATATTATTCCTAATTTCAATAAATATTGGAAAATGCCTCCTAAAATTGTATTGTTGAACCCCCCTCCCAATATACCTTTCTAATTAAGAAAACCCCTAGTTTCACCAGATATTGTAGGTATCCATTTTTATCAACCCACTTTTAATACCCCCTTTATATTATATTATCAAGTTGTAACAAATAAGAGCCCTAACACATCTTATTATAAGAAAACATGATGCTAAATAAAATAATAGTATAATGCTAATAATGATCCCACCAGGATTACAGGGGCGACTGATCAATTTGTAGCGCTGGATATTGGAATACCCAATAAAATATTAATGGGGAAGGAAAATCGTGAAAAAGGAAACAAAGTCAAGAGATTAATGTAACAAAGAATGTAAAAGGTTGATAGTCCAATAGTTAGTGAAATGCTTAGAAAATATGAGAATTGCAGATGTTTCACACCACAACCTGCCAATCTACCAATTTTATATCATGTAAATAAAAGTATAGACATATAGAGCTCATGTTTTCTATAAACTTAATAATTTGGAGGTATGAATTGATCCCATGATTTAGAGGTATGAATCCATCTCACAATTTGGAGGTTATTCCTTATCCCACGTAGATAAAATAACCCCCAATAGTTATATTACTATGCCAAATTAAAAACCCCACCTTGACCCCTTAATACAAGGAACTATAATTTTTTAGTTTTTTAAGAGTATTCAAACCCCCAATATGAATGGACGTGATATGATATTTCCTCACTAGTGAAGCCCCCGTGGTGATATTTTATTTAGCAATTTTTTTAATTAAATGTTGAGTTAATTTATTATTGTCAATTGAAGTATAATTTTTTTAAATCCCTTCATCCTAGAAGGGTGTTGTGAATATATACCCTTCAACCTGAAATTAAGGCCATCTCTTCAAATTTGATCCCCGATACCTATTCCAAAAATTTATATAACTTAAATCCATATGTTTATATTGAAATGGTACCATTAATATACTTAATATTCATTTATACAATATTTAAACTAATTTTGAAAATCAAATATGCCATGTGTCACCATATGAGCATTCCATGTGTCACCCTGGGAAACTAGATATCGACATTTTAACAAAAAAATATAGAAATTTTGCTTAAAAGAGTTTGTTGGAAAGTGGAAATTTTGTTAGAGAAAGAGAGGTCTCTCTTTCCTTAGGTTGTTCTATTTTGGGGTGTTGGAAGTAGATGTTGAGGAGAAATAGCATCTGCTCCTTCCTCTAGGGATTTTTTAAGGAGTGGGAAAAGTAGATATAGACACTCTAAACACAAATTTCATAGGAACATTGCTTCGAGCAGTTTGCTGGCAAGTGGAAATATTATCAGAGAAAGAGCGACCACTCTTTCTTCAAGTTGTTCTATTTTGGGGTTTTGAAAGAATACGGTGATGAGAAAGACTGTTTGTTCCTTTCTCCAGACGTTCTTTTTTAGGGGTGGGGAAAGTAGATATCGGCACATTAAACATAAATTTCGTAGGAACTTTGCTTGAAACAACTTGTTGGAAAGTGGAAATTTTCTCAGAGAAAGCGAGGCCACTCTTTCCTCATGTTGTTTTATTTTGGGCTAATGAAAGTATATGACGGGGAAAAAGAGTGTCTGATCCTTCCTCCAGGGGTTCTTTTTAAGGGGTGAGGAAAGTAGATATTGGTACCTTAATCAGAAATTTTATAGGTCAAAATTTCCTTTAAACAATTTGTTGGAAAGTGGAAATTTTCTCATAGCAAGAGGCGACCACTCTCTCCTCACGATGTATTATTTTGGGGTGTTGAAAGTAGATACTAAGGAGAAAGAGTGTATGCTACTTCCTCTAGGGGTTCTATTTTGGAATGGGGAATGTAGATATCATCATTTTAAAAACGAAATTCATAGTAATTTTGCTTCAAAGAGTTTGTTGGCAATCAAAAAATTTCTCAGAGAAAGAGAGGATGCTCTTTCATCAAATTGTTCTATGTTGGGGTGTTGGAAGTAGATTCTGAGGAGAAAGAGTGTCTTATTCTTCCCTCTGGGGTTCTTTTTTAAAAGTGGTAAAAGTAGACATTGGCACTTTAAACACAATTTTCATAGGAACTTTGCTTCAACCAGTTTGTTGGCAAGTGAAAATGTTTTCAGAGAAAGAGCAATCGCTCTATCCTCAAGTTGCTCTATTTTATGGAGTTGAAAGCATATGCTGAGGAGAAAGAGCATATTCTTCCTTCTCTAGGCGCTCTTTTTAAGGGATAAGGAAAGCACATATCGACACCTTAAGCACAAATTTCATAGGATTTTTTCCTTAAACGGTTTGTTGACAAGTGGAAATTTTCTCAGAGAAAGAGTGGCCACTATTTCCTCAAGTTCTTCTATTTTGGGGTGTTGGAAGTAGATGCTGAGTAGAAAGAGCATCAAATCTTTCATTCATGGGTTATTTTTAAGCGGTGGGGAAAGTAGATATTATCACTTTCACGACAAATTTCATAGAAACCTTGCTTCAAACAGTTTACTGGCATGTGGAAATTTTCTCAAAGAAAGAGTGGTCGCTCCTTCCTCAAGTTTCTCTATTTTGTTGTGTTGAAAGTGGATGCCGAGGAGAAAGAGAAATCACTTCTTCTTCAAGGGGTTCTTTTTTAGGGGTGCAAAAAGTATATATCGACACTTCAACAACAAATCTCATTGGAAATTTGATTCATCCATTTTCTTGGAAAGTATAAATTTTCTCAGAGAAAGAACAGTCACTCCTTCCTCAAGTTGTTCTATTTTAGCTTGGTGAAAGTAGATCCTGAGGAGAAGTAGTTGCCACTTTATCCCCATGTATGTCGATTGTGGAGTTTTGGTAATTCTTAAGAACATATATGATTTATGTAAATATGTAAACCATTTAAAGAGCACCAAGCCCTACGAGGAGCACAGGGACATAACATAAAAGGAACGATTAAGATTTATATGTATGGACCGTTTTAGAAAAGATTCTTATCTAAGAAAGAGCGGCCGATCCTTTCTCAAGGGCTTCAATTTTGGGGTTGGGGAAATTAGATGTTCAGAATAAAGAGACGACGCCTTTTTACCAAGTAGGTCCATTTTGGAGTTCATAGAATTCAATAGATCGTATATGATTTTTGTAAAGATTTCAAGAATTTTCTCAGCAAAAGAGCGACCGCTCATTCCTCGAGTGGTTTAATTTTGGAGGTGAGGAATCTAGTAGATGATATATGATTTCAATGAAATCATCAATTGTTCAAAGCTCGTGCACTCCATTCATACATATGCATGCTAGATGTCTAAGGATGCCCGTCCTTTATTGATACCGCCTAATAGAATTCATAATTCAATCACGTAAATCAAATTCATGTATAATATTTAAATCTTACTAATAATATATTATCTTGCTAAATATTTCCAACCTCTATTGTCCAAGGAAACCTTTTAAGAAAGAACAACTTCTCATTCCTCAAAGAATTAGTCACTCATTCATCCATCATCGCTTTGAGTGCCTTCCAATCAGAACAATAGATTACCTTTTGAGCATTCAGTGGCACCTCATTATCTCATGGATTTATTCTAAGCAACAATTACTTTGTATCCAATTAGGAAGGATCGTTCGTTCCTTCTAAAATTGATTCCTTCTCAAAAAACAATAGCATGGTAAATCTACATGAGATTGTTGTTACTAGAAATCTGAACACTTTCTTCATAGTGAGTAACGTTTTCTCACTTATCGTCTTATGGAGAATGATAGGATACAATAATTATATTAACCTATAGAGAATTGAATTATTTGATAATATATATTAGTGGAAAAAATTATTCTTTGTTTAAAATAAATATTATTTTTAATGTTCTCCTGTTATTTTGTATTTCAGAAATCGCTTCTGAAATGGTTTTTGGTTCTTAATTCTGTGTGGACCTCCTTTCGAATGGATTGAAAGTTGCTGAAGGAATCTCTTTTCCAGAAAGAAAAAAATTACATAATATCAACATTCATGATGGATGTATCATTATAAACATTACCAAGATTTTAAATGCAAGTCTTCAATTTCCCTATCCATTATAAGGTGCAAATACATTGTTAGAGGCAATTGGTGGTTATATTCAGTGGCCTGCATCTAATATCATTAACCACATTGATATTCTCTTCAAGAGAATGAGGTGAATGATATACCATCTTCTACTTCGACAAGTGTACAAAATATCATAACAACTGAGAATAAATCTTCTTTTATTATGAAAAAATTTAAGTTGTTACATAAATGTTCAGAATGCAAGGATTGCATTTCTATAGGTTTTGTAACAAATGTAAGTGGGACTGATTTTTTGGTGACTTCTCCTTTGGTATTCTGGTGGATAAAGTGGTGTTTTCTTGTATGGCATGCTATCCAGGGTTAGGAAGTGGAGGTTTTGTTGTATGGCCAATTAAAAGAATCATAGATTTTAATATAGAAACATTGCTTTCTGTTGAAATCAATTTCAACAATAATCAATCTGAAACTATTTTGAAAGTATTAAGCCAAAATCACAATTCAAGTTTGTGGGAGAAAATGTTAATTTGATACATCAATGTTATTTAAAGCCACATTATGTTGCTCGGGGAATAGTGTCAAGTGTTTTTGAAGGAGACATTGTGCAATTCAAACCACTAGATGTTGGTGAGTTTGGTATTTTAGTTCATAAAGTCTTCTGCAATTGTGAGGATTGTGGTGTATTTGAAGGCTCTCTTGTAAGATGGTCTGCAAACAATTTGCTTGACCTCAATGATGTTGCTTTGGATATTATACTAAAAAAGAACACAGACAAATACATGGTCAACATTTGGAAGAATTTTGAAGAATGTCCTTTACAGATGGTCCTTCCAAGTACTCCCCATTGTGAATATACAGATGTTAAAGGTAATGGAACAAGGCCATACAATTTACTAAAGCGGCAAGCTAGAACTAAAATTTCTAAAATAAATTAAGGATCAGTACCTTACAGGCTTGGAATTTATTAGGGTGCATTCCTTTAAAAAATTGTCCCTGAACATTGTTGCTCAAATATTTGTATATCAAAAATTTCACTTTAATCAATAGTTGAATGTGTGAATAAATTTCATATTATGAATGGAAATTTAAGAGGACATTATGTTATAAATTCTATGGGATCAAATGCTCCTATGGCCAAAGAAGGAGACGACAAAAAAAGAAACATGTTTACAATGAGATTAGACACAATAGACGTCTGTCAAAATGCATGGTATAAATGGCATTGGATAAAAAGGAGCACTTTCTATAGTTCTAAAAGCATGTTCTTGAATGGTGATGTGAGAATTGTGCATGGTAACAGTGGCTTGGAAAAATATAGGGAAAACACTGCTGTAATATTAGATACTAATAATTCAGATGCTTGAATTACCTAAGTAGCTAGAATTTTCATTTTCTTCTTGAGCAATTGAATTGTAATTTCTTTCTCAACTAAAATGTTCGTTGTGGCTTGTCCTTTATCTGGTTTACTATCCATTGCCACAAGATCATTCTAAAGCTTCTTTATTTGTTGTTGGTAAGCTTTATTTTCAGTTTTCTCTTTCTTCAATTGGTTCTCTAGTCTACCCATTGTAGACTATAATTTTGAAACCTTTAGATTGGCCTTTAACAAGTCAGTATAAATCACTTCTCCACTCTTCTTATGTAAATGAATTTTATCTAGGAGTGGGATCTGTTGCAAGTCAATTTTCATCTCTGAAAATTTCTCTTGAGAAGCCATTGCCAAATTTAGAGTATTATTTGCATTGTATTTGACTGTTATTAATGAAACTGCCTTATTTGATACATCTCTAACTTTAGAAAAAAAATTCCGAACCTTTTCAGAAGAAGCTCTTTTATCTAGACCATATTTAACATATAAATCAGATTTAGAATGATACCTGTCACTCCAACCAACTTCTTGTACCTCAAAAAAATTGTAATCTAGTATCTAAAACACTGGGCCATGCACCTTTTATTTTTCTTTAGTATTCTTTCCTTCTGAATACACCATTTATTTCCCTTGATCAAGTCTACTTCTTTTGTGTCATTCTAGTCTTCAACTCTTACATCAGTTATCTCTGAAAATATTCTTTTACCAGTAATTTTAGCTTTACTAGGAATAGGTACTAACATAGTAATTGTAAGACTTAATCAATGCAGAGGGATTTGATTGTAAGATTTATGAACTATCTACACTTTATTGGTGTTCCATCAGATTAGCTCTCTCAGCCAATCCCTCCACTTCTTGATGATAAAAAAAATTGTTTTTATTCTGATGTCTTCTCTCATAAATAATATGATGTGGATCATAATTAATCTCTGAAGCCTTCATGAAATTCATGTCTCGTAGAAATCCTTCTATCACTGGGAGAGAAGCTTTATTCTTTACAATGAAGGGACCAATTTTCAAAGGATATTTAACCTTAGAAATCTTTCTAAAATTTAAGAAATGTTCATTCGCCAGAATAATCTTATGTCTAATGAATTGTAAAGCAAAAAAATATTGGTGTTAAGAAGGAAGGTAGAATATAAGGTTCAAGAACAAAACCATAAACCCCGATAATGGTATGTTCCTTTGAAATGAACCAATCACCAAACCTCTTCTCAGGACTGAACTGTAACACATCTTTCATTTCTGCTAATACTATGGGTAGATTTTCCTAGAAGAAGACTCTATATATCTCTCACATTATAAAGTTCATATAATTGAAAGCATTATTTCTAATATTAGAACTAGAAACTACTTTAGGCAACTCTAAATTCTCTTCATTGAAGTATAGAAACATTCTTACCAAATAGGATTGAAACCTAAAATGTATGGTCATGTGGAAATTCACTAGCTGAATATGAATATTTTTAGCTAAGAATTCATCAAATTTAAGACAAAAGTACTGACTGGACTTGGACTCAAACTAGTGTAAACTCAATCTAAACAACAAGCTTAACAACATTTCTAAGATAAGATTATCATTATCTAACCCTACAAATTGACACAGTAAAGAAAGGACACACTGGGAATCTTCAGTAAATAGGGAAATGTCTAGAGGGAAGGGTAAATTTTATACTGAAACGTTAGGTTTAAGGATTTTCAACAGGAAGGTTTGTTTCATGTTCTTTATAGACTGTATGTACAAATTAATTATATTTTCTTCCATGAAATCCTTAGGGTTTTGGGAAAATAACCGGGGAACCTCTAACGACTCTCTAATGACAAGGGAATTAATGGGAAAAAGGATTTTTGACTGGATTCAATCCATAATAACCCTCTCTAACTGGGAATAATTTGGTGCGCACCATGAGACAAAATCAGGAAAATTTAGGGTTTGTTATGGGCAAAAATGGTAAAGATAGGACCACTGAATGCCATTTACATCTATTCCTTGTGCTTCTAAAATATTTAATTTATTTTTAATTTCATGAATGGCACCAAGGGATAGGACTGTATCAAAAACATCACCATCTCTATCTTCAAAAATTTCCTCCAACCTGTTAAACTCCCTATTTTGAACTTCTACCTCACTTTCTCGCTTCATCTTTACAAAATGATTGGTTGTTTCAGGATATTGTGGTGTACTTGGATATAAACTCTCACTAACTCTGACTGGGATTCAATATGTATCAATGACGTCTTCTTCCTCGGGTGCAAAGTGTCAAATATTCACTTTTCCACATGACCCCTTTTCATTTTATAATATATCGTGTAGGTGGTTTAGGGATCACGAGAAGTGGTGTTCCATTACAATTTTTCATTTAGCAAAATGATCCTCGACTCAACACATGGTAAGTGGTAAAAATTCCGCTACCGCTTACCGTTTTCATTCTCCACGCTAGTTGAAAGTGTGAAATCAACATCAACCATCGATCCTGTATTCCACCACTCATCCACCGTGGATTGATTCCTGACTTTAGCAAGTACCAACGGTCATTTCACCAAAAGTTTCCGATGTTATAGAACATGAAACTTTACCTAGCAGATTCCATGTCCACCACATATCTCATCAATCCTTGAATCTAAACCATTGATTTCTTATAAAAATTTACAAGACGTTTCATTAACCATTTTTACCCCGCTTTAACTTAGCTCACGATCACATGGAGTGTTTTCCCCCCAAAAAAAATTATCCCTTGTTCCTTTAATGCCTTGATTGCTAATCTTAGGTCATGTTAAAAATAAATTTTAAGATAGACTAACTCTTCCTACCCCAAACATTTATCAATCACCCAGGAAAACAACTATGTCAACACATACCAACATATCTATGCTTGTAAACCAGTAAAACAGGAATCAAGCCTTAGTCACGATTAATCGTGAGTCCCGATTGATTCAATTCCCAAATGATCTTATTCAGATCATTGACATAGAAATCAGCGATTAATTCCGATCCAATCCAATATGAACTATGATCTCTGCAAACAATGATTAATCCTGTTTTTTCTTGGAAGTAGTGTGTAATAAAGGTGATTTTTTTCTTTAGTTCCGGTGATGCATCAAGTTTCCATGGGCATTGTTTAGCTGCCATTGTATTTACCTGATAGCCAAAATCTTAGCATTAGTTCCAAGTAATAGTTATGAGATATAATTTTCAAGGGTTTGGGTTCTAGTTCCCCTGCAACAGCAAGAAAGATCTGTTGTAGTAGTCCAAGCTCGGGTAATAGTTCCATGTAGCGGGATATGTTTTATGCTCGGTCCCATCTACGTTCAAATTAGCTCAAGCGTTACACAGGTTCCAGGCTTGGTCCAAACTCCAGTTGCATGCTGCCACACAGGTTCCCATTCTAGGCTCGATCTACTTTAAAGTCCATGGAAGTTCCATGCTATTGAACTCTTATCTAAATGAATCTGTGAGATGGGGTTAATTCTTATTTTCGTTATGAATTTATATATAGGACCATGAATGATTTAAATATTAATTTTTTTATAAACATGATGAACATATTTTTAATAAAATTTAACACTAAGTCATGTAAACTATCTTATAGTTTCTGGAACCTCTATGTCATAAGAGGTTCACATGATTCCATGTTTTAATATAAATATTTTTGTTGATAGCTTCAAGAAATAGTATGTTTTAAACCTTGAGACGTATTAGGCTATTATGTGATACATTTTGACTAAAAGGATGACGATCAATGACAAGTGTATGAAGTCCAAATTTCTTTGTCTATCTGAACTTGACTATGGGCTGGCATCATTAACCCCCAAGAATCAAATATGAATCAAGTTTTTCTTTGTGTAATACCAAATATGAATCAACCTTTGCTTTGAAAACATTGTGTATGTGTGTTCTCTATTTATTTTTTCCATGTCTTATTATTGTTATTGGTTCCTGGAAATAGGCAAGTAATATAGCCATGGAATAATGGATAACTGAATGCATATAATAATGCATATAAGAGGCAAAGATTTTCTGCATCTTTTTGTTTTAGAAATTTAAATGACATCACAATACAAACTGGTGGTATAAATGAAAATCAAAGATCAGTTCATAAATTGTTTGATACCATTGCTATCCAATCAAATCAGTTGATAGTAGAGATGCTGAACGTGCTAGCTAATAGAACAGTCCCACAAAATAGCTCAGAAAGTATTTTTCTTAAAGTTCTTCTCCTATACACCATTGTGTTTCCCACATTCTTGAAAAGTTCCTAAAGTAGAGTAGGGTTTATCTGAATGGAGTTTTAGTTTTATCAACAAGGGAGATATATGTTAAGTTTAAACCAAATAGACAAACAAGATCTCTGAAAGAAACACAATCACAATATAGACACACAATATACCCTGGGAAACCCTCATGGGGTAGAAAACCCAGCAAAGCTTTCCTCAATAAGAAGATCAACCAAAATACAAGATGTGATCCTTCTCCTTGACTCCTTAGCAGATCTCCTCAACTAGTGCGCACTCTTCCACAAGTGAGTGAATGATCTAATGAGGAGTTCACCTCCTCTATTTATACTTGACTCCCAACTGACTAAAAGACTTAATGGGGCCGACCTCACCTGGAGAAGTCTAATAACCCCTAAAATATAACTGCAGGGCCGACCCACACATGGTGGGTCTAATAACCCTAGTTAATACAAACCCCTGGAGGAATAAACATCTCCAGATACATGATAGGGTTACCTCGGAGGAATGAAACATCTCCGGAATAATAAAGTACAAATATAATATTCTTTGAAGTTACAATATTCAACACTCCCCCTTAACAAGAAGGATATTATAACAACATCTGCAAGAGCAAGGAGTCATCATATATGATACATCTATAAATCATCAGAAGCTTTCTTCAATTCATCTTCATCAGTAACTCAACCAGTTACTGGAACATCAATGTCAACAGTGTCGATATCAATCCGATCATCGGTATCGTCATCAGCATCGTCATCACACGATCATCAGCATTGTCATCACACAATCATCAGCATCGTCATCACAAGATCATCAGCATCATCATCACACGATCTTCAGCATCGTCATCACACGATCATCAACATTGTCATCACACGATCATCAGCATCGTCATCACACGATCATCAGCATCGTCATCAGCATCGTCATCACACGATCATCAGCATCGTCATCACACGATCATCAGCATCGTCATCACACGATCATCAGCATCATCATCACACGATCTTCAGCATCGTCATCACATGATCATCAGCATCGTCATCACACGATCTTCAGCATCGTCATCACACGATCATATTCCTAGGATGATCAATCCTGCTCCTTTTAGGACATAGGTCCATGGATGATACAATCCAATCTTCAGTTCTCGGAGACTTCAGTCTACGGATCAATTCTGGGACCTCAGTCCGGGGATGATGCAATCCCCTGCCTGTTCATTCAGGACTTCATTTTTCGAAGACCCAGTCTACGGTTCTATTCTGGGACCTCAGTCCGGGGACGATACAATCCCCTACCTGTTCATTCAGGACTTCATTATCGGAGACCCAGTCTACAGTTCTATTCTGGGACCTCAGTCCGGGGACGATACAATCCCCTACCTGTTCATTCAGGACTTCATTATCGGAGACCCAGTCTACGGTTCTATTCTGGGACCTCAGTCCGGGGACGATACAATCCCCTACCTGTTCATTCAGGACTTCATTATCGGAGACCCAGTCTACGGTTCTATTCTGGGACCTCAGTCCGGGGATGATACAATCCCCTACCTGTTCATTCAGGACTTCATTATCGGAGACCCAGTCTACGGTTCTCTTTAGGACTGAAAGTCCAGGGATGATCCAATCCCCTCAACTGTCCACTAAGGACTTCATTCTCGGAGACCTCACGTATACGGCTCTCTTTAGGACTGAAAGTCCAGGGATGATCCAATCCCCTCAACTGTCCACTAAGGACTTCATTCTCGGAGACCTCACGTCTACGGCTCTCTTTAGGACTGAAAGTCCAGGGATGATCCAATCCCCTCAACTGTCCACTACGGACTTCATTCTCGGAGACCTCACATCTACGACTCTCTTTAGGACTGAAAGTCCAGGGATGATCCAATCCCCTCAACTGTCCACTACGGACTTCATTCTCGGAGACCTCACGTCTACGGCTCTCTTTAGGACTGAAAGTCCAGGGATGATCCAATCCCCTCAATCTTTATTCTCATCAATACAAGTACAAGTATCCTCATCCATACAAGTACATAATCAATATTTAGCATCAACAGCATGTATACATCATACATCAAAAGCATGTATTCTTACTAATACATCTAAAAGCATGTATACATCTGTCATCAAAAGCATGTATTCTCACTAATACATCTATCATCAAATCATGTATACATCTAACATCAAAAGCATGTATACATCTAGCATGTATTCTCACTAATACATCTATCATCAAATCATGTATACATCTAATATCAAAAGCATGTATACATCTAGCATGTATTCTCACTAATACATCTATCATCAAATCATGTATACATCTAACATCAAAAGCATGTATACATCTAGCATGTATTCTCACTAATACATCTATCATCAAATCATGTATACATCTAATATCAAAATCATGTATACATCTAGCATGTATTCTCACTAATACATCTATCATCAAATCATGTATATCAAAATCATGTATACATCTAGCATGTATTCTCACTAATACATCTATCATCAAAATCATGTATGCATCTAACATCAAAAGCATGTATACATCTAGCATGTATTCTCACTAATACATCTATCATCAAAAATCATGTATAAGTAAAACTAAATGAAAATAAAATAGTCCTAAATCTAACTATTTCTAAGTGACTAGGTGAAGTCTCATTATTGATGAGACTTGCTTGTCATCAGGAATCATGCTACTCCCCCTTTCTAGGAGAGTCCTTTTGAACTACACCAAGCTTGTCTCGAAAGTATTCAAATTTCACACGAGACAGTGGTTTGGTAAGGATATCAGCAATTTGATCTTCAGTGCTCACGTACTCAAGCTTGATAGCTCCTTTCTGCACCATATCTCGAATATAGAAGTATCAGATCTCTATGTGTTTTGACTTATCATGGAACACAGGATTTTCTGTCATCTTGATGCAGCTTTGATTATCACACATAATCATAGTGGGATCCATTTCTAAGTCAAACACTCCAGATAACAGTTTCCGAAGCCATACAGCTTCACAGCTGGCAGAGCAAGCAGCTATGTATTCTGCCTCAGCAGAGCTGAGGGCCACACTGGATTGTTTCTTGCTGAACCAAGAGATCATGGCAGATCCAAGGCTATAACATCCACCTGAAGTACTTTTTCTATCTGAGACACTACCTGCCCAATCAGAGTCTGAGTAACCATGCAACTTGAGTTCATGACTTCCATCATAGAGTAGACCAAAATCTAATGTACCTTTTAAGTACCTCATTACATGCTTTGCAGCTATTAGATGAACCTTTCTGGGTTCTACTAGATACTGACTTAGGGTATTTATAGCAAAGCATATATCTGGCCTAGTATTTGTTAAGTACATTAGTGACCCAATGATCTGTCTATATAAAGTTAGGTCCACTAATTCTGATGAGTCATTAACCAAAATCTTTAAGTTGGAGTCCATGGGAGTGGCCATGGGTTTACACTCCAACATATCAAATCTTTTCAGAATTTCCACAGTATACTTACCTTGATTCAGAAAGATTCCTCTTGGTTCTTGCCACACTTCTAATCCTAAGAAGTAGTGCATCAATCCGAGATCTTTCATCTCGAATTCTGAAGAAAGCTTCTTCTTGCTTTCAATGATTTGTTTCTCATTTCCAGTTAGAAATAGATCATCTACATATAATAAAAGTATAACTGGTTCATCATCCATCACCTTGAGATAAAGGTTTGGGTCAGCTTTACTTTTGGTAAAGCCCATGCTAGTTAAGAAATTGTCAATCCTTCCGTACCAAGCTCTGGGAGCTTGTTTCAACCCATATAATGCCTTTTTCAGTTTGCATACATGAGTCCTTCCGTCATTTACCTCAAACCCTTGTGGTTGCTCTATGTATACTTCTTCTTCAATTACACCATTCAGAAAAGCTGTCTTAACATCCATTTGATGTAGTTTCCACTTCATCATGGATGCAAGAGCCATGATAGTTCTAATTGAAGTATACCTAGCAACTGGTGCAAATGTTTCTTCATAGTCAATTCCCTCCTTCTGAGAGAAACCTCTGGCTACAAATCTTGCTTTGTATTTTTCAATACTTCCATCCGCAGCATGTTTTATTTTAAAGATCCATTTGGAAGAAACCACACTTTTGTCTTTTGGTTTGGGAACTATATCCCAAACATCATTTTTCATTATTGACTGATATTCTTCAGTCATTGCTTCTACCCATTCTTTCTTTTGAGCTGCTTCTTCATAGCTGGTAGGTAGTTGATCCACAAGATCACACATTAGGGCCATATAGTTGGATACTAGCTTTGGTTTCTTTCTTTCTCTAGTGGAGCCTTCAGGAGCACCATATCTTTCTGCTCCTTGAATAATATCTCTAGCCCATGCTGGTCTTCTTTTCCTAGACAATTCTGCAACAGGAGGTTCTTGTGGTTCCAGCATGTCATGATCCTCTGGTATGTCCTCTTCAGGAATGTGAGCATTCTCTGAGATTCTGGGAGATGTATCTTCTTCATAAACTTCTTCAAGTTGACACTTCCTAGATTTCTTGAGGGCTGCTTCCTCATCGAAGGTAACATCTCTACTTATTTCTATATGATGGAAACCTGGTATGTAGATTCTGAAGGCTTTGGAAGTTTCACAATAACCAACAAACATTCCCTTCTTACCTGAGGGATCCAATTTGGATCTCTTTTCTTTTGGAATGTGGATGTACACAGGACACCCAAATATTTTGAGATGACTTACCTCAGGCTTCTTTCCTGTAAAGACTTCTTCTGGAGTTTTGAAGTCAAGAGCACTATGAGATAGTCTATTTTGAACATATACTGCTGTCTTGGCTGCTTCAGCCCATAGATACATGGGAAGGTCTTGATCATGTATCATAGTCTTTACAGCTTCCATGATGGTTCTATTTTTCCTCTCAGCTACCCCATTTTGTTGGGGATTGTAAGGAGTGGTTAGTTCCCTTTTGATTCCAGCTTCTTTACAGAACTCTTCAAATTCCTTTGAAGTATATTCTCCACCATTATTTGTTCTGA
The DNA here is from genome assembly GCA_027924585.1 of Larix kaempferi. NCBI lineage: Eukaryota > Viridiplantae > Streptophyta > Pinopsida > Pinales > Pinaceae > Larix > Larix kaempferi. Next base: position 7,581,805 of record BSBM01000155.1, on the reverse strand, counting down.
GAATCTTGATTTTCTTGTCTGAGAGGTTTTCTATTAGAGCCTTGAACTCTTTGAATTTTCCAAAGACTTCATTCTTACCCTTTAGGAAGTATATCCAAGTTTTTCTTGAATAGTCATCAATGAAAGAGAGATAGTATTCAAACCCACTTAGAGATGTGGTAGGCATAGGTCCACATACATCTGAGTGTATTAGCTCTAGAGAACCCTTAGTCTTTGTTTCACTTTTCGGAAAGGGATTCTTGATATTCTTCCCTTTCTTGCATCCTTTACATGAGCCATCATGATCAACCTTCAAGTTTGGCAAACCTATAACCATCTTACTCACATATGGTAAAGCTTTATAGTTAATGTGAGCTAGTGTTCTATGCCATAGCTCACTGGGACTAGAAACTTCATGAGCAAGGGCAGATTCTGGATGACCCTTGAGTTTATAAAGTCCTCCTTCTTCTTCACCAATGACAATTGCATCTTTGATTGAATTTCCTTTGGTCCACATGAGTACTTGACCATCTATGAAGGCTACTCTAAAGCCTTTCTTGTCTAGTGCTGAGATAGAAAGTAGATTCTTCTTTAAACCTGGGACATATAAAATTTCTTTCATCTTCAAAGGTGTTCCTGAATCAAGCTTGTAGCTTGCTTCACCAATTCCCTTGATGGGATATTGATAATCATCTCCTAGAGATACCTTCTGGGGTGAAGACTTCTCTTCAATCTTGGAGAGAGTTTCCTTATGACCTGTCATGTGCTTTGAAGCACCACTGTCAATGAGCCAAGTGCCTTCACCAGGGGACACAGATCCAGAGAGAGCAGAAAATAGTACATATTCTTCTGGTTCTTCTTTCTTTACTTTAGATCTTTTCTTTTGAGGCCTTTCCTCCACTTCTTCTTCTTCTTCTTCTTCTTCTTCACTGTCATCTTCTGCCATATGAGCATGATGTCTTTTGTGAACAAACCTTTTCTTCTTCTTCTCTAGTAGGGTACAGTCTCTGGCATAGTGTCCTAGCTTGAGACAATTGAAGCATTGGACTGTGGAGATGTCTCCCCCTTTCTTTTTGAATCTATGAGAGGGTTGAGGCCTTTTGTGGTTCACTTTCTTGAAGTAGCCTCTCTTTCCTCTTTTGGTGTGGGTGGCCAAAGCTTGGTCATCCTCTTTGAGAAGTGCTTCTCTGTTGGCAACCCTAGCCTCCTCTTGAACATAATCTTCCCATACTACATCAAACTTCATACTTTCTTTTCTGGCACACATAGTTTGAATGAATGACTCCCAAGGTCTAGTGAGACCATTTAGAGCTGTCATCACAAGTTCATCTTCATCAAGAGTATCACCAATGGCATCTAGTTGTTCTTTGATTAGAGAGACTCTTGAGAAGTAGTCTTGAATGGATTCTCCTTTGTGTATCTTGGTACTTTTCAACTGAGTCCTTAGATTCATCTTTTTGTTGATGTTCTTTCCTTCATACATTCTTCCTAGGGCATCATACATTTCCTTTGGAGTCTTCTTGGAAGACACTTGGGGAATCAAGTGATCTTTAATGGAATCAGCTATGATTCTCTTTTCCCTAATTAGGTCCTTCCTGTGTTTTTCTTTGGCTTCATCTTCTTCTGGTTCTGCAACTTCCTCCTTGATATAATGAGCAAGATCATTCTCCTCAAGAATGAGACCAATTTTGTATTTCCATGCCCGGAAATTCTCTATGCCTTCTAGCTTGTCTTCAAGCTTAGTATTTGGAGCCATCTTCTCTTGGGGGAGTCCAAGAGACAGAGTAGACTTACCTGGGAAGTTACTTTTCACTTTTATGGAATCTGGAACAGAATTTTATCGCACTTTTGGTAGAATTAGGGTTTGACTTTCCCGGAGTTCTATCCAACCAAAAAGTTCGATCTATAGCTCAAAAGAATGCTCTTGAGAAGAGCTATCCAGCCATGTAATCAGAAATCAAAAATTACAACTTTTTTCTGAAACCAAAATCTGACGTATCGCACTTTTGGTAGAATTAGGGTTTGAATTTCCTGAAGTTCTACCCAACCAAAAAGTTCGATCTATGGCTCAAAAGAAAGGTATTGATGAGAGCTATCCAGCCATGCAACCAAAAATCAATAATACCAACTTTGGGATGAAAACCCTAACTTCACCAAAGAGAGAGAAAGAGGTATTCTTACCTTGTGAAAGATGTCCTATTCAGTCTAGCTCTGATACCATGTTAAGTTTAAACCAAATAGACAAACAAGATCTCTGAAAGAAACACAATCACAAGATAGACACACAATATACCCTGGGAAACCCTCATGGGGTAGAAAACCCAGCAAAGCTTTCCTCAATAAGATGATCAACCAAAATACAAGATGTGCTCCTTCTCCTTGACTCCTTAGCAGATCTCCTCAACTAGTGCACACTCTTCCACAAGTGAGTGAATGATTTAATGAGGAGTTCACCTCCTCTATTTATACTTGACTCCCAACTGACTAAAAGACTAAATGGGGCCGACCTCACCTGGAGAAGTCTAATAACCCCTAAAATATAACTGCAGGGCCGACCCACACATGGTGGGTCTAATAACCCTAGTTAATACAAACCCCTGGAGGAATAAACATCTCCAGATACATGATAGGGTTACCTCGGAGGAATGAAACATCTCCGGAATAATAAAGTACAAATATAATATTCTTTGAAGTTACAATATTCAACAATATAGTTGTCCATAGGATCAATTTTAGTTGAACAGATTGTTAGATGTTCCTTATTAAGCTGGGTGGCATGGCATTGAGAATATATAGTTTCCTATGAGATGTTTAAATACTTCTCAATCATCAATAATATAGTTCTATGCTTGGTAAAGTAGTATCCATTCAGACCCATTTTCTTTTCAAAGAAGATATAATTCACTTTCTTTTAGTGTTTGCAGGGAAATATGTAATTTATGACTCATATCTAGTAATATTTTATTCAGCATTGTTTTTAATGAAATGTTGAGTTAAATTATTATTGTCAATTGAAGTGTAATTTGTTTTAAAGCCCTTCATCCTATAAGGGTGGTATGAATATATACCATTCAACCTGAAATTAAGGTCATCCCTTCAAATTTGATCCTTGATACCTATTCCAAAATTTTTATATAACTTAAATCTATATGTTTATATTGAAATGGTACCATTAATATCCTTAATATTCGGTTATACAATCTTTAAAATAATTTTCAAAATCAAATATGCCATGTGTCACCATCTGAGCATTCCATGTGTCACCCTGGGAAACTAGATATCAACATTTCAACAACAAAATATATAGAAATTTTGCTTCAAAGAGTTTGTTGGCAAGTGGAAATTTTGTTAGAGAAAGAGAGGTCACTCTTTCCTCGCGTTGTTCTGTTTTGGGGTGTTGGAAGTAAATGTTGAGGAGAAAGAGCATCTGCTCCTTACTCTCAGGATTTTTTAAGGAGTGGAGAAAGTAGATATCGACACTCTAAACACAAATTTCATAGGAACATTTCTTCGAACAAATTGTTGGCAAGTGGAAATATTCTCAGAGAAAGAATGGCCACTATTTTTTCAAGTTGTTGTATTTTCGGGTTTTGAAAGAATACGGTGATGAGAAAGACCGTCTGTTCCTTTATCTAGACGTTCTTTTTTAGGGGTGGGGAAAATAGATATGATCACATTAAACATAAATTTCGTAGGAACTTTGCTTGAAATAGTTTGCTGGAAAGTGGAAATTTTCTCAGAGAAAGAGAGGCCGCTCTTTCCTCATGTTGTTCTATTTTGGGCCAATGAAAGTATATGCCGGGGAGAAAGAGTGTCTGCTCCTTCCTCTAGGATTTATTTTTAAGGGGTGAGGAAAGTAGATATTGGTACCTTAATCACAAATTTGATAGGTCCAAATTTCATTTAAACAATTTGCTGGCAAGTGGAAATTTTCTCAGAGCAAGAGGCAACCACTCTTTCCTCAAGATGTGTTATTTTGGGGTGTTGAAAGTAGATACTGAGGAGAAAGAGTGTATGCTCCTTCCTAAAGGGGTTCTATTTTGGGGTGGGGAATGTATATATCATCATTTTAACAACAAAATTCATAGTAATTTTGCTTCAAAGAGTGTGCTGGAAAGCGAAAATTTTCTCAAAGAAAGAGATGATGCTATTTCATCAAATTGTTCTATGTTGGGGTGTTGGACGTAGATGTTGAGGAGAAAGAGCGTCTTCTCCTTCCCTCATGGGTTATTTTTTAAAAGGGGTAAAAGTAGACATCGAAACTTTAAACACAATTTGCATAGGAACTTTGCTTCAATTAGTTTGACGGCAAGTTGAAATGTTTTCATAGAAAGAGCAGCCGCTCCTTCCTTAAGTTGCTCTATTTCGGGCAGTTGACAGCATATGCTGAGGAGAAATAGGATCTTCTCCATTCTCCAGGCGCTCGTTTTAAGGGATAGGGAAATCATATATCGGCACCTTAAGCACAAATTTTGTAGGATTTTTTCCTTTAACGGTTTGCTGACAAGTGGAAATTTCCTCAGAGAAAGAGAGGCCACTCTTTCCTCAAGTTGTTCTATTTTGGGGTGTTAGAAGTAGATGATGAGCAGAAAGAGCGTCAAATCCTTCATTCAGGGGTTATTTTTAAGCAGTGGGGAAAGCATACACTGCCACTTTCACCACAAATTTGTAAAATTAGTCACAACAGATCTATTGAACAAGAATATCAATCACAAAGATGTAAAAAAATGTGGAGTAAAAACTGTGCAAGAGAGATGCATCAGTTCTCTATAATCCAGAATATTAGAATTACAATACAATACTATCACAATGAGTGAGCAATTCGAATTATCCAAGGAGGTCATTCGCATATACTGCATGGCATAGCTTGGCTCCAACTAGGAGTCCTCATCATCAATCAGTGGTGGTCATCAATGCACAAGTCACTGTCAGACAGGTGTCAAACTGAGTCTAACTGAGTTTAATAAGTGTAACTGATGGTAAGTGGCACTAATGTAGGGATGGAGGTTCAGTGGAGGGAGCATGAGGAGTTAAATGCATTTAGAATAGGTAGTCAAGGTTCATTGGAGGTTAATCGGAGTGGTAACAAAGTAAGGAGTCAGTCTAGCCTCAAATCAAGGAAAGACTGCTGGATAACTAAAGTGAACTGGATTGGTAGGTGAGAAAAGGCACCCTTCTGCAGTGGAAGGTGAGAAGTGGGCGCCTCCCTGACTAGGAGAGATAAATCTAAGTGGAAAGTAGCTCCTGAGTGTTGGGAGACTAGGGACTAGGTGCTGGAGGCATCATACTAGTGACTGGGAAGCATGTGGGTGCATGCAATGCATGCAAAGTACATAACTGGATGATGAGATATCCTAACACCCCCACTCAAGCTATACTATGATGTAAAAAATAAAATGTAGGGCCCTGGTTATTGAGACCAAAGGTCACCCCAATACAATAATCCAAAAAATGCTGAAAATAAGCTAAGTGAGGAAAGAGGGAAAACCCAGTGGGAAGAAAGCCCCCCCTCAAGCTAAACATAAAAATGGATCTAATCTATCTCCACCATGATGGAACTCACCTCCAACAGTGAACGAAGGTAAGAGAACTTCTTCTCAGTGAAGCTCTTGGTGAACATGTCAACAATTTCCTCATCAGTAGGGCAATATTGCAGAATGATGGTGCGATCATGCACCAACTCTCGAATGTAGTGCATATGAATCTTAATGTATTTGGTCCTATGCTATTGAACTGGATCGGTGGAGATATTAATAACACCTTGATTCTCACAAAATAGGATAGTCAAAGTAGTGCTACAAAAATCAAACTCGGAAAGAATACCCTGCAACCAAACTGCTTGAATGAAGGCATTAACTGCCCCTCGATACTCAGCCTCTGCTGAAGAAAGTGCAATGGCTGCCTGCTTTTTGCTTGACCATAAAATAGATCCATGGACAATCATGAAAACATATCTAGAAGTGGAATTCCAATCTATGCTATCACCTTCCCAATTTGATTCAGTAAAACCAATGAAATCTAGCTCAGAATCTACAACATGATGTATGCCAAAGTGTCTCGTACCTTGCACATACTGCAAGATCTGATTGGCTTCCCGCTAATGAAGCTCATGGGGCTGCTGCATAAAACTTGATATAGTACTCATGGAATAATATATATCAGGCCTTGAGTGTGTCAAGTAGAGTAGTGAACCAATCAACTGTCGATACATAGTGCAATTTGCAAGCGGTGTGGAATTTCCCTGTTAAAGACTTATTCCTGAGAGGAATGGAAATGGAGCAGCCTTAGATTCTGCCATATTAAACTTTAATATCAGGTCTTTAGCATAATTTTTCTGAGATTATGTGATCCCATCGAATTTTTGAGCTATCTCCAAGCGCAAAAATTGCTTAAGCAAGCCCAAATTGCTCATATCAAAAGCTAGATTTAAAGCGGTTTTCAGCTTGTTAATTGTAAGGGGAGTGCTACGCGTAATGAGAAGATCATCAACATATTAAACAAAAATCAGAAAATTACCTTTAACTTGCTGTAGGTACACATTCGGATCATATTTGCATCTTTTGAAATTCTGAGCAAGAGGGAAGGAGTCCATCTTTGTGTACCAAGCTCTTGGGGCCTGTTTCAATCCATACAAGGATTTCTTCAACCTGCAAACTAATGATGGATCTGATATGTATCCTTCTGGATGCTTCATATATACTTCTTCATCAAGGTATCCATGTAGAAAATCACTCTTCACATCCATATGGTGCACTTCCCAGTTCTTGGATGCAGAAATGGCCAAAACTAAGCGGATGGAATCCACCTTTGCAACCGGTGCAAAAGTCTTAGTGTAGTCCACTCCTTGGACTTGGGAGAAACCTTTTTCCACCAACCTAACTTTGTATTTGTTGATAGAGCCATTATCAACAACCTTTGTGTGGTAGATCCACTTGCATTGAACTAATTTTCTTCCAGGTGGAAGAGAAACTAGCTCCCATGTATTGTTCTTTTGAAGAGAATTGTACTCTTCATCCATGGCGATTTGCCATCGTGGATATCGGTGGGCATGATAGTATGAATTGGGATCTGAACCAATCATAAAATAACATTTATCAGGTAATAATGGATCATAAAATTAAAGATCCATACCTGCTCTTTGAAATTATGCTCTTGTTCTCCTTGGATCAACAGGATTTCCAATGTTTGGAGCAGCAGATTGTAGAGTGTTTTGGGCCCACTTTGGTAACTGAGGAGGATCATTATAGTATGATTCTGAACCTAATATGTCATGGCCATTAAATTCTGATAAAATATTAGAGATATAAGATCCAATTCTTTCTTCATATTCTCTCGAATCTTCATCTTGTGGAGGCTGCGGATCGATAGTGTTTTCCTCAACTAGTTTCAGATCTGGCAGCAGTTCTTCAAACTTCACACTTCACTCTATGAAAATATTTTTGGATATGATATTCATGAGTTTATATGCTTTTTATTCTTCCCCATATCCTATCAAGATACATTCAATACTTTGTGGATCCAAAGCCTTTCTTTTATCAGGAGGAATTCTAGCCCATACAATGGAGCCAAAAACCCTTAAATTGGACACATCCAGTTTGCGACCAAAGAATGCTTCAAAAGGAGTTTTACCTTTCACAGATCAATGTGGAACTCAGTTTTGAATCTATGTAGCAACATTAATGGATTCATACCAAATATTTGTAGCCAAACCTTTTGACTCAAGCATGTAGGTAGCCATCTCTTTCAGTGACCGATTCTTCCTTTCTGCTACACTGTTCTACTGGGGTGTGTAGGGAACTGTATGTTGGATATGAATTCTGCTTTCAGCACAAAGTTGCAGCAACTCAGTCTTGATATATTCTCTGCCATTATCATATCTAATAGCTTTTATCTTTCTCTTAGTGGTGGTCTCAACAGATGCCTTAAAATCCTTGAATTTTCCAAGCACTTCTGACTTGTTTTTAAGAAAAAATACCCAAGTAAAGTTGGAGAAGTCATCGATGAATGTCAAAACATACCTTGAACCATTCATAGACATATTTGGCAGCGGACCACTAATATCATAATGTATGAGGCCCAAAATAGTAGAAGCTCTGCTAGCTTTGTCATGGTCGAACTTCTGCTCACGATGCTTCCCAACAATGCAACCGAGGAAAATTCCCTTTGAGGAACGGAGTTGCGGAAGACCATCAACCATGGATTTATGTTGTAACAGCAACAAATATTTGTAATTAAGGTGTCCAAACCTTTCATGCCAAAGCCTACTAACCTCATTTCCATGATTGAGGAGAGCAGTGGGCTTTTCAAGTGGCACAACGTGAGAAAACTCATAGTATTTTGCAGTGTGGTTTGCCTTTCCGACTGCAATAAGTCTTCCACTTTTGATATAAGAAATTTCAACTTTGTTAGGGCTGAATGTAAATTGCTTCGGTTCACTAATGTTTGTCATTTGATACATAGACAATAGATTTGAAGCCAAGGAAGGCACATAGAGAACATTCTAAAAACTTCTATGCTATAAATGGATGGTACCTTTACCCTTTGATGAAATTTTTGAGTCATCTCCCAAATGGATGGGGATGGAGCTGTTTGGATCAAATGAAGAGAAGGAGTCAATATTTTCAGCCATATGATTCAAGGCACTATAATCTATCAGTAGAGTGGTGGGTTTCGAAATAGTTTTCATGAGTGCTTGACCTCTTTCATGATCATCATTTCTATCCTTCTTCCGTGCACCGTCGAGAAGACATATGTTGTTCTTTTCCAAAAGGAGGGCCATTTGATCTATTGTTTTCTTCATGCATGAACTTCCAGAATGAAAGCCACGGTTTCAATATGAACACTTAGATTTTTCTTTACACTCTTTCCCCTTTTGCTTATTCCTTGAACTGGATGGTGCATCTGATTGCTTGCCTTTCTCTCTTTGCTTGTTTGGTTCGAATTTGGGCTTCTCTTTCTTTTGCTTCCCTTTGCCATTCGAATTCTTGGATCCTTGAACAAATAGGGTTGAATATTTGGAGCTTATGAACCCCATTTGAATCAACTTGTCATGCTCTTTGGTAATGGATTCAATGAAGGAATCTTCCAATTCAGGGTAGTTAGCTGACTGAAATTGAAAGTAGAGACAAATACCGAGAAATATTTACCAAGATTTGAAAGAATGGTGAGGATCAATTGCTTATACTCTTTCACAACACCACTTTTCTTCAATTGCAATGCCAAGTGCTTGAATCTTGTGAAAAACTCATTGATAGTCTCGAAATTCTCAGGACTAAGAGCAATCAATTCATTTTCCAATTGAAAGGCTCTAAGCTCATCCTGCTTGCCAAAAAGTTTGTCAAGTTGCTCCCATACTGCTTTTGGAGATTTCAATCCATTGATATGGAAATGAAGATCCTTGGAGATGGAGAGGCAAAGAAGACCATAATCTTCATCAAGCTTATTGAAGTATTTTGATTTTTCAATGAGAGTGTTTGGCTCCAATTCAAGGCCCATGGTGACTCTATAGAACCCTTTTGAGCGCAATATTATCTCCATGTCATCTTTTCAATCAAAATAATTGAAAGGAGTTGGCATAGGCTTTGAAGAAGTGGAATCCATCATTGAAAATGAGTGCAATTGATGAAGGAGAACCTACAAATCACAAGGTAGTGAATGCACTTGATGGAGAAGATTATCCTACAAATGACAATCAAGACAAGAATAGTAAGGTCGAACAATCCACCCTTTTAGAGTTGCATCACACCTAGGATTGGAGATCAAGAAAGCTTGAATGGATCCAATGTATCAAATCCAGGAATTATGTGGAAAACTCAAGCTTCTGGAGTGGATTGGAGTGTATTTTCTGCTTTGCATGCACATGAGCGAATGCACATGAGATTTTTCATGCCAAAACTTCAGTAATTTTGAGCAAATTAACTCAAATATTCATGTAGAACACCTGTAGGAGAGATCTTGTCCCTGCAATGGCTCTGATACCATGTAAAATTAGTCACAGCAGATCTATTGAACAAGAATATCAATCACAAAGATGTAAAACAATTTGGAGTAAAAATTGTGCAAGAGAGATGCATCAGTGCTCTATAATCCAGAATAGTAGAATTATAATACAATACTGTCACAATGAGTAAGCAATTCGAACTAGCCAAGGAGGTCATTCAAATATACTGCATGGCATAGCTTGCCTCTAACTAGGAGTCCTCATCATCAATTAGTGGTGGCCATCAATGCACAAGTCACTATCAGACAGGTGTCGAACTGATTCTAAGGGAGTCTAACTGACTGCAATAAGTGTAACTGATGGTAAATGGCACTAATGTAGGGATGGAAGCTCAATGGAGAGCGCATGAGGAGTTAATTGCACTCAGAATAGGTAGTCAAGGCTCATCGGAGGTCAATCGGAGTGGTAACAACAGTAAGGAGTCAGTCTAGCCTCAAATCAAGGAAAGACTAGTGGCTAACTGAAGTGAAATGGACTGGTAGGTGAGAAAAGGCACCCTTCTGTAGTGGAAGGTGAGAAGTGGGCACCTCCCTGACTAAGATGGCTAAATCTGAGTGGAAAGTAGCTCCTGAGTGCTGGGAGACTAGGGAATAGGTGCTGGAGGCATCATATTGGTGAGTGGGCAGCATGCAGGTGCATGTAATGCATGCAGAGTGCATGCATGCAAAGTACATAACTGAATGATGAGATATCTTAACAAAATTTCATAGGAACCTTGCTTCAAAAGTTTTACTGGAAAGTGGAAATTTTCTCAGAGAAAGAGTGGTCGCTCCTTCCTCAAGTTGCTCTATTTTGTTGTGTTGAAAGTGGATGCAGAGGAGAAAGAGAAGTCACTTCTTCTTCAAGGGGTTCTTTTTTAGGGGTGCAGAAATTAGATATCGACACTTTAACAACAAATCTCATTGGAAATTTGCTTCATCCATTTTATTGGAAAGTATAAATTTTCTCAGAGAAAGAACAATCGCTCTTTCCTCAAGTTGTTCTATTTAGTGTGGCAAAAGTAGATTCTAAGGAGAAGGAGTTAGCACTTTATCCCCAAGCAAGTCGATTATGGAATTTTGGTAATTTTGAAGAACATATATGATTTATGTAAATATGTAAATCATTTAAAGAGCGTCAACCCCTACGAGGAGCACGAGGACAGGACATAATAGAAAATGAACAGTTGATCTTTATATGTATGGACCGTTTAAGAAAAGATTCCTATCTGAGAAAGAGCGGCCGATGCTTTCTCAAGGGTTTCCATTTTGGGGTTGGTGAAAGTAGATGGTTAGAAGAAAGAGTCGCTGCGTTTTTACCAAGTGGGTCCATTTTGGAGTTTGGAGAATTCAGCAGATCGTATATGATTTTGGTGAAGATTTCAAGAATTTTCTCAGCAAAAGAGCGACCGCTCCTTTCCTGAGTGGTTTAATTTTGGAGGGGATGAATCTAGTAGATGATATATGATTTCAATGAAATCGTCAATTGTTCAAAGCTCATGCACTCCATTCATACATATGCGTGTTAGATGGCTAACGACACTCATCCTTTATTGATACCACCTAATAAAATTCATAATTCAAATACGTAAAGAAAATTCATGTAAAATATTTAAATCCTACTAATAATATATTATCTCGATAAATATTTCCAACCTCCATGGTCTAAGGGAACCTTTTCAGAAAGAAGAACCACTCCTTCCTCAAAGAATTAGTCACTCATTCATCCATCATCACTTTGAGCGCCTTCCAATGAAAACAATAGATTATCTTTTGAGCATTCAGTGGCACCTCCTTATCTCATGGATTTATTCTAATCAACAATTACATTGTATTTAATTAGGAAGTATCGTCCACTCATTCTAAAATTGATTCTTTCTCGAAAAACAATAACATGATAAATCCACATGAGATTGTTGTTACTAGAACTCTGAACATTTTCTTCATAGTGAGGAATGTTTTCTCACTTATCGTCTTACGGAGAATGATATCATACAATAATTCTATTAACCTGTAGAGAATTGACTTATTTGATAATATATATTAGTGCAAAAAATTATTCTTTGTTTAAAATAAATATTATTTTTAAAGTGCTCCTGTTATTTTGTATTTCAGAAATCACTTTTGAAATGGATTTTGGTTCTCAACAATGTGTTGACCTCCTTTCAAATGGACTGAGAGCTGTTGAAGGAATCTCTTTTCCAGAAAGAAAAATACTACATAATATTAGCATTCATGATGGATGTATCATTATAATTGTTACCAAGATTTTAAATGCACGTATTCAATTTCCCTATCCATCAGAAGGTGCAGATACATTGTCAGAGGCAGTTGGTGGTTATATTGAGTGGCCTGCATCTAAGATCGTTAACCACATTGGATCTGCTCTTCAAGAGAATGAGGTGAATGATATACCATATTATACTTCGACGAGTGTAGAACATATCATAACAACTGAGAATAAATCTTCTTTTATTATGAGAAAAGTTAAGTTGTTACATAAATGTTCAGAATGCAAGGATTGCATTTCCATCGGTTTTGTAAAAAATGTAAGTGGGACTAATTTTTTTGGGGAAATGTTTTTTGGTGACTTCGCCTTTGGTATTCTAGTGGATGAAGTGGTGTTTTCTTGTATGGCATGCTATCCAGGGTTAAGCAGTGGAGTTTTTGTTGTATGTCCGATTAAAATAATCATAGATTTTAATACAGACGCATTACTTTCTATTGAAAGCAATTTCAACAATAATCAATCTGAAACTATTTTGAAAGTATTAAGCCAAAATCACAATACCAAGTTTGTGGGAGATAAAGTTAATTTGATACATAAATGTTCTTTAAAGCCACATTATGTTGCTCGGGGAATAGATTCAAGTGTTTTTGAAGGAGACATTGTACAATTCAAACCACTAGATGTTGGTGAGTTTGGTATTTTAGTTCATAAAGTCTTCTGCAATTGTGAGGATTGTGGTATATTTGAAGGCTCTCTTGTAATATGGCCTGCAAACAATTTGGTTAGACTCAATGATGTTCCTTTGGACGTTATAGTAAAAAATAACACAGACAAAGACATGGTCAACATTTGGAATATTTTTTAAGAATGTTCTTTACAAATGGTCCTTCCAAGTACTCCCCATTGTGAATATACAAATGTTAAAGGTAATGGAACAAGGCCATACAATTTCGTAAAGCGGCAAGGTGGAACTAAATTTTTTAAAAGAAATTAAGGATCAATACCCTATAGGCTTGGAATTTATTAGGGTGCATTCCTTTCAAAAATTGTCCCTAAACATTGTTGCTCAAATATTTACATATCAAAAATTTTACTTCAATCGATAGTTGAATGTGTGAATAATTTTCATATTATGAATGGAAATTCAAGAAGACAGTATGTTATAAATTCTATGGGATCAAATGCTCCTATGGGAAAAGAAGGAGATGACATAATAAGAAGCATGTTTACAATGAGATTAGACACAATAGACGTCTGTCAAAAATGCATGGTATAAATGCCATGGGATAAAAATGAGCATTTTCTACAATTATAAAAGCATGTTCTTGAATGCTGATGTGAGAGTTGTGCATCGTAGCAATGGATTGGAAAAATATAGGGAAAACACTGTTGCACTGGTAGATACTATTAATAAAATTGTAGAAGAGAATTCAGACAAATATCCACATCTTACATGATTAATCAGTGAAGATGAAACAAAGAAAACCTTGAAATTATTGCCATCTAATATGTCCCATGTTTTTCTGCGAAAAATGGCAAATGAAGAAATCGTAAGTATTGATTTTCCTACAATATCACAATCCTCCTTTAGCAAGGTGATGAGAGAGGATTTTTGAGATGTTAAAATTTCTAAAGAAAACTCCTTTGCAAGGTGTAATGAGTGCATTACAATACATGAAAGGCTTAAGGGGACCACTGATAAAGATGAGGTGGAAAGGTTGCAAAGACATCCGGAAGCTCATAATAAATATATCGCAAGTTGTCGCCAAGTATATTATCCTCACATATTAGCTTCACAAAAAATCCAAATACTTTTTTGAGTATTGTTCATGAAAAAATGGATAAGTCAATGAATTCCATTCCAATGATGGGTAAGAAGGAAAAAGCTTTTAGTAATCTTATGAATATTCCCATATCATTGACTACAATGTTGACTCATGGGCACAAGATTGGGGGTTTTGGCCATTTCAGCCTCTTATTTTTAGCGACGGGATCGAATTTCACTATGACATCCCCGACTAAATGGTTGAAGAGTATTGGAGAACTAGTGGTTGATAAATATTGTGATTTTCTCTACAAAAGAGGAACATCTAGGAACAAATTGCATGATGCTCTATCACAATTAGAGTCATATGAAAAGTGTGTGATATGCATTCAATATGTAATCCGACATGATATATTGTGTGTTGATGGTACTGATCAATGCATACCAAATAGAAAAATATCACCCATATTGTTGTTGCAAATGGATAATTGTTCAGGCGATAACAAAAGTCGCTTTGTATTTGCATTTTTATCTTTTTTAATAGCAAGGGGAGTGTTCGAGATTGTTGAAGTTGGATTCCTCCTAGTTGGACACACCCATGAAGACATAGATGGAACTTATGGAAGGTTATTAGTAAAGCTAATTCGCAAGGATATATTTTCACTCTCGGAAATTATGGATACGTATAGGACATGTGAAGATAAAAATTTCTACGTCCCTTATCTAATTGATGAACTTTATGATTTCAAGAGTTTTGTGAAACCCCACCTTTTGGATGGAAATGCCAAGATCATTGGTATAAAAAAATGTTAGTTTTTTAAATTTCATCTCATAGATAACATTCCATTCATGCAATAGATGGCATCACTTCGGGATGAATCTTGGTCGTCTCATATTCATCTATGGTGGTCATTTGCAGATGGTAACGCAGACTCACCGATGGGGCAGCCTAGGTTATTAAATCTGTAATAAAAAAGACCTTCAGACATTGACAAAATAAAAAAAGGAATAGAAACATATATTTCATTCTAGAATCAAGAGATTGAGAAGCAAGGCAAACAATTTTGGCATCCCAAGTTAAATTATTGGGAGGCTGTATATAAAGCTTTGGTTAGTCACTTCGAGAGTGTTGTTCAATCAGCAACTAACTTTTGGCCATCGAAAAGCCATGATATTCATAGTAGTGAACATACATGATATGAACATGAAATTATGGATGCCTATTTGAAGGAAAATATTCCAACTTTGCAGGATTGCTATGTTGGACCAGTATGCAACAAGCCTAGAGATGAATTCATTCCAAGAATGGATGTTTTAAAGGGCCAAATGGTCATTGTGTAATCACCAAATCCATATTGTGCAATATGGTTGGGTAGGGAGATTAGTAATATTTATCACAATTTAGATGCTAGTACTCTTGGATCTTACAAAGTAGAGGTTAAATTTGTGGAAGCCAACATGAGCATCGAAGGATTGGAAGGTCTTGTACAAAACTACTTAAATAGAAAGAAACAATGGGTTGTTGGTGCAAAATAAAATATGATGATCGATGTAAATATCATCATATGGGCATGGTCACCAAGGCTAGGATGGATAGGAGAAAAAAATAGAATAAAAGAGAAGGGCCTTGCAGCAGTTAAGGCACAACAATAATAGATGGGGCATAGTGTTGAGAGTGGGATGGATGTTCTGATGGATATCATCTGATGGGATCTTATCCCAACAAATTTATATTTTGTTACAATCCTTCTATCCAATCTATCAACCTGGCTAGGAGAGCAATTGTCGAGCGTTTGGAACATCCACAAGCCTCTAGGCATTTGAGTAAAATTACTACTGTGATGCAGAATACACCGTTTACTAGTTACTAATGTGTAAGTAAGTTGTGCCTATACAGATTACGCAGAGAATTCCTGCCTCATTTGGAAACTACTAAAATTATCTATGTAAAAAGCTAGATATTCTTGATATTGTATCAAAAAGGAAACAAGAACTGATAAACATACTATTCAAACAAGGACTGAATATATAGACATTGCACTTTTCACCTTAAAAGATTGCACATTTACAAATGAAAATTGCACTTTTCAAATCAAATTTTGCATTTTTATTTGAAATTCACACTTTTTGAATTGAAATTCATAGTTTCATAATAAAAAACTGCAATTTTAGGGTTCAGAAGTAGTCAAAAAACACATTATTCGAATAGCAAAACACGCTTTTCAAATCCAATATTGCCACTTTCAGAACCGAATTTTTCACTTTAGAAGGTTGATACTTACACTTTCAAAGTCTAAATTCACACTTTTTTAGTCCAAAATTTTCCTAATAAGTCCAAATTTAATGAAATAGGCATTGTCACGCCGGTTTTGTTGAAGGTACCCTCACTGAATAGGCCAACCAACTTGTTGATAAGTTGATCCTTTAACTTGGAACTTTGGGAATTCCACCATGTGCGTATGGTGGTCCCAAAGAGTTCTAGGGTTAGGTCATTCACGAGTCCATAAAATGTATCATTTTCTTCTAAACGATATTATCATTAGTTTAAAATAATTGTTGATTATACATAAATTTCAATTAGATTATACATAATAAATAAAAGAATTCTTAATTACTTTTAATATTTTCTAATTTCATGGGGATGACGTCATCATCTACCAAAAATGTAAGTGGTAGTGCTCTTGTGCTAGTGACACGGGAATATCTAGGAAATCTTGTGTAGCTAGGGTTTTCACCCTAGCTTGTGCAAATGAGCACCTGCTAAGGATAATGAAATCCTTAGCAACAGTACGAAATAACAATAAAAAACTAACATAAATGAAAACAAATAGTAAAACTAAACAACCTAAAATCTAAGCATGTGCATGGTACATATAAGAAACTAAATCTGACATGAGAGCAAATAAACGAGAAACATCCATATAAGAACACAGTAAAGAATGGTTTTCACTCTTCTTTATAATAGTAAATAGGGGTTTACATGGACTTGTTACCTCAAAGGTGAGGTTGGTGGAGAGTTTGTAGTTGTATGAGGGAGGATGCTCCAATGCTCCAAAGTCTCCTCTTCTCCAAATGCTATAATGGTGGCCAAATGATTAACTAGGAATGGTAAGCTCAAGCAAGGGAGGTGAGCTAGGATTCTTGGGTGAAATCCAACAACATAAGGATATGATGAATAGTGGATGAGAAATGGGGAGCCTCCATCACCTATTTAAATATATTTTGGGTGGTGGAGTGATAACCCATGGTTTTAGGAAAATCATGGTTTTAGGTCAATGGTTTAGGGTTTTCCCCTCCTTTTCTCCCTTTTTGAATTTATTTATTTTTTGGGAATATTTGACCCCTTTTGAGGGTTTTTGGTATTTTTTGGAGGATTTGGATTAATTTGAGGAGAAAATCATTGGTTTTTTTCCTTTTGGGTAATTAATTGGGGATTTTTGAAGGTTTTGGAGGCCAGGATGGTAGGAAAAGTGGTCAACATAGTCATGTGACTAGGGGGGGATGAGCTAGCGAGATTTTTTTGGGTTTTAACAGATTGACCCATGATGTGTGAGGGAAGGATCTCATCGTATGGCCAATAAATATCATAGTTTCTATCATTTTCTAGGGGTCTGATCATTGTGATGGAGAAGATCGAAAACTGGTTGGAGACTGGAGCATGGACTCCCTACGGGCTGCAAAAACTGAAACTGAACATACATGGCCTCAACAATGAATGAGGAATGATCTTAATATATATAGACGAGGCAGGCATACCCATGATTGCATCAAGATATACAAAACATAATGAGGCCCTAAGGGGACCTGAACAATACATAGAGAACTATTGTGTACATCATGATGGTCTAGAGGGGACACATATCTGGGACATACTCATGGTCTGACCACGATTGATATGAAGAACTGATACACTGGAACAATAGAAGTCATACTGAATGTGGTACCATAACAACTGATGCTCTGTTGGAACTAAAGGTGTCCAACCACTAGGTTGACTCAATGACTAAGGGTGAGAATCTCAAAGGTACACTAGACTGCATCTGAACTGGGTACTCAAGGGAGCATATAATTGGGGTGCTTATGAATATTGTCACCAATGCAACCCGAATATCCACTAGAACATACGGCTAGGGGTTCCAAATTGACTCACCAAACTGCTAGAGTCATGGGACATCCGGGGTCTTCGATCACTAACTAGAGGGATCAATACCCTACACGAATATGGGCAATGCGAACATGGTGTTGAAGTCGAGCACGTGAGAAACAACCAATGGGAGAAGCACTAAGGACTCCTATCAAAACAGTCCATAGGCACTCACCACTAATGGTGATGAGTCCAAGGTGTACGGAAATTTGGGTCTATCCTCTGGAATAGATGGGTTGGTGTCGACAGAGGGAGACCTTGTCATGTCACCTACCCAAATTTTGAGAATATTATTCTAATTGGATAATACTTTATGTTAAATTTTAATTACAAAGTTTTGTAATTATGACCAAGTTTGGTCAACGATGAATGTAATTACTGATTATTATTATTTAATAAAGTAAAGTAGGAGACAAACATCCAAGGGAACTGTTAAATGAGTATTCACTGATCCACTAGGAGGAGTGGAAGCTGTTAGAAGGTATGGGAAAGATGGTAGCATTTGCACTTCACCACTAGCTGTTGGTTATGGGACAAATACCCCTAAAAATGTGGCATTATCCTCAAAGTCGGTGGGAGTGAGTAGGCAACTCATTAATGACCAGTTAACCACCAAAAGGCCTACGGAGCCTAGATAAGGCAATTTGAATTGGGAAGGCAGCCCCCTTACAATATTTTCTGCAGAAATATTCCTCAAGTGCATCGGGTGATCACTGAGAGATTCGAATAGGAAGGCTATGTGAGAGTGCAACTGTAGGTCTGCTAATTACACTAAGAAGGCATACCAGAGGTGCTGGTGCAGATCTCTTTGACTACTGAGTGTTGATGATTGAACAATCTACATTCTATTGCAAGTTGATGTACTAAGGCTTCTACAGAATCTTCCTCCTGGTGGTTCAGTGAACAGGCTCAGGGGTCCTAAGGAAAGTAACTTTCCTGTCTTCAGGAATTGGTTGGGTGGAATAGGTTCCTTGGGATGTTTGTTTCTCCTACAGTTAACCAGGTTTTACTGTTCCTACTTTTGTTTACAGTTAAATGTTTCTACACTATATAATTATTAAACTTAGTCATGCAAAAGAAATTATTTTATGTTTTGATCTAAGTATGATTCTGAATGAAAAAGCTTTGTGAAATATTTGATTTGATAACCATCTCTATATTTTTCCCCATGTTGTTCTCTACATAGTACTCTAGTATAGAGAAGCAAATTAAGAAAGATAAGTGATAGGCAGAATGCCATTGATTGGAATAATTATTGCAGTAGTGATTCTTGTTAGGATTCTGTTCTATAATTAGACATAGTAAATATTACAGTATAGCATCAACAACAGTATAGCATTCATTTAATTAACACATGAAAGAAAAACACAGTATGTTTCTGCATAGTTCTATATATTTCTCGTAACTCTATTTATTTCAGATAGTAAGCAAATGCACATCAATATTATACATTTCATTATTCTTTAAAGGAATTGTATTTTCAAGAATTATAGCAACTATAAGAATTAATCTCGGTATAGATATCTCACAGTAATACATATTTTATTTCTTCACTAACAATCACTTTTCATTTCAATTATTGAATATCTACACAGTTGTATCAAACCCTAAGATACTATAGACCCTAGTTTTGTTTATACAATTTATAATTTTTCTTCTCAATCCTTTCATGAAACAAAATAAAACACTGTAGTATAGCCAAACCAAAAACACTTGACAGCCAAAACTATTCTCATCATATTTTCCAAACCCTAACTAACATTCGAGACTACTGCAAATAGTATTCACCACTTAGCAGAAAGCACGATTATGTACTAATGACTATTGACAGCTTACAACCCTAGTGAGAACCCTTATACAATATGAAACCATTTGTTGCAATACAAAAAAATTTGTGCAAGTCAGATAGTAATCGGAAGCTACAAGTAGGGTTTCTTTCGTAAAACAAACTACAACGTGGAGGCATAACCTTTTCGAAAACGTATAACAGTCAACTATTTCATCAATTTTCCAAACATGATTATCATCAATGAGAATGAAGTACAGGCATACAATTTTATATGGTTATGCAAACTATAACTCTCGGGCCAAGACAACCATTGTTGCTTGGCATCACCGTAACCATTATTTACACAGTGTTCTCAACTTCTATTAAAAAACATAACTTTCCATTGCAAAGAGACGAGCCATTGTTTACAAGTGTAAGAGAACCCTCAGTTCTTGATTTCCATTCAAAATTTATATCAGAGTCACATTACAGACCTGTCAAGGTTCCATATTATACAGAGCATAACTTGTATCAACCGAAAACATTAAACAAGACCGTGGAGCAACAATGTACACAAGGTTATACCCTTATCAAACAACATTTAAAAATACGATTTCGAAATTCTTAGCAAACAACACAACCAGGCATCAAAGAGACGAATAGCCATTTAAACCAGTGAAGGTTATCCACTCTATAGTATTCATCAAACTAAGACCCTAGAACTCAACACTTGACCATCACCAAAAAACAAAGTTGAATAGTTCCAACTCTCGGCATACGATAGTCACCATCAAAACCATGCAAAAGGGCACCTACAAGGTTTTCGAGAACCACCGGAGCTTACCACAAAGCAATAGCATTTTTCCATTCTAAAATCCTTTGCACAGGAACCATCCTTTGAAGTGGTACTTGAAAAGTTTACATCCGGAGAGGTTAAAAACCAGAAGATACAAGAATACAAACAAGCAACACAGTATTATTCATTATCATGAACATTTACCTGTTAATTGAAGTTTGAAAAAATGGCACAACACACCAGCAAAAGAATGACGAGGCCTGGTGGCAATAATAGTAACCACGAATTCAAAACTCAGAAGACAATTTTCACATGGACAATCCGAACCCAAAATTCAAATCACTCTCAACAATTGACAGAAGAACCACACACATCTAGTATAATTATATCATGGCTCTATTGCACAAATGCATAAGCCTGAAACCTGTAAACTTCATCACTTAGGTCCCGAGTTCAATACCAAGGAAGGAGTCCTCATCTCTGAGAACCATCAACCCTACATTGCAGCATTCTGTCGGCACTGCTAACCTACCACTAAGTGTAATAATGAAGACAGGAAAACCAAATGTCTTGACTTACCAATGCATGTTTAGGGTTTCATCCACCACCCTAGATCTTACAAAGATCAACGGTGGATAGTTGTCATTCCAGGCATGTCGATTTTTGAACTGAGATTGCAATCAATATTGCATTAATTCTTTCATCTACCTTTTGCTAAGTAAGCAGATCGAGAGCTAGTGCATGGCACAACTGAGCTCGTAGTAATGCTTATTTCAAGCAAAGTCCACGTGATTACCTTACAACTTGGATTCCACATCATTTAATTGTGGAACACGTTAATGCTAGGCCTATTAATGCAGCTTGGGAAGCAAGCCAAGTTAATAACTATCAACATTGAAATGATTGCAATGTTATAACCGTGGATCAAATTTTATAACAATCTCTATAGTCTTATGTTATGCATCGTAATATTGTATTATATGCTAGGTATGGAGTGAATGTATAGTGACCTTATAATGTTAACAATTCATTTGCTAAGGCTCGGGTATAGATTTATATAGAATAAAGCTAGCCATATATATATGTTTTTAATCTTTGATAATGGATACCATATGTGTGGTTAGGTTTCTAACTATGCAAAAGTAGCATTAGATGCTATATACATTATAGATTTCAAACAATAGCTATAACTTTCCAATTTATAATAATAATGTGAGCCTATAGGTATAGTCAAGTAATACACATTTAATATGCTAGCCATGTATTGCCAAGTTTAGTTGTTAAATATGATACCTAAGGCATAGTTTAAATGATGACGTTATACATTATAATGTAGAGTTCTTAACACTAGTCACTAGACCGTTCATATACATTAATTGTGTAATGATAATCAAATAATGAATTTAGGATCTAGAATAGCCTAAGTTCTGTAGAATTAAGACGTAATGATAATTCTGGAGTATAAATACTATCTTCTATAAGCCTTCTAATAGCTACATCCATAGATATTGTTAATACTGTTTTTATAATAATGACAATAGTCGCATTATATTAATTGCAACATTATATTAAATACTTGGACAACATGAAATCATAACTTTGAAGAGTTTTGAAAGTCAGCATACAAACTAGTTTAGAACCAAGCATCCATACCTGCAGTAACTTGTTTCACAAAGAAGTACTTAACATTCTAAATTTACATTGACAATGAATTGAAAGACACTTGTACTCGTAACACACTTTGTCATAGAATTTCTTACCTGGTGTCTGCACATAGAAACAGGATTCAAATGCCTTAGCTAAACATAGCTAAGTAAACTCCAAGGTACCTCGTAGGACCCCTTCATCAACATACAAGCAAACTGTCAGCACATCGTCAAGAACATCATAATAGTACAAACTATGTACAACATGTAACCATATTAAGAACTTAAGCAAATTAGTAAATTGTATTCTTATGCATAATCATAAAAATATCTTTCGTTAAGAAGATTAACATCCGCTTCAATATAAAATGGCAAATACAATTATATCATATTTATTGGAGAAGTATGATGTGTCATTGTTACTAATTATCTTCGTTAAGAAATCAAATTAATTTATATGTTATGCATTAACGACTTTGATAATTATTGCTATTATAAAATAAAATAAAAATTTGGTATTTTTTGGGATGTTACACGTGGTATCAGAGCTCATGTTCGAACTCTAGGCCTGAAAAAGGTCCAAGAACATGCAGCAGAAAATATATTTACAGTAGAAATCTTACTAATTCAAAAATTTAAATTATTTGTGTTACACAGAAATTATTTTAAAGTTACAAGTATGGAAGGATCAGCTGAACGTTTAGAAGGAAAATTATGACCCAATACTCATAGCACAGGGAAACATTTCGAAGGAGAATAATTCCATGGCGAATTAAATGACAATTCATTAGGATTGTTACAAGCATTTCAAGAATTAAAAGCAAAAATCAGATCTGTAAAACAAGACAATGAGAGGATTCTGAAAGCACAAGAAGAACTTAATCAAGTATTGTTCGAACAATGCCCAACTAATGAACAAAATAGAGAAATTGAGAATATCTCCAAGATTGAGGATTTACCTCATCCAGATAGAAGTCAAAAGATAAAAACTAATCATGCAAACAACATTTCAACATCATCAGAAGCTACCCATGAAAAATGGAAAAAGAAAAGAAATTATTCAAGTGACAGCAGCGAAGGGATTACAAAGCCAAAAGAAAAAGTCACAAATAGTATGAGCAAATTTCTGGGGAGTTCTAGAAAATCAAACCCCCAACCTTCAATGGTGAAACTGAAAAATGAGAGATAGTAGAAGCTTGGCTGTCCGGTATGAAAAAGTATTTCCAAATATATGATTATTCTGAATCATTAAAGGCAAATATGGCAACCTACAATTTGATTGGGAAGGTATATATTTGGTGGAAGGACATCAAAAGAGTGAAGGGCATTAAGGACAAGGATGTAAACCGAAGTACTTTCAAACGATACTTCAAAAAGAAATTCTTATCGAAACAATACTATGAAGAAAAATCAAAGGAGTTCTATGACTTAAAGTTGGGAAGTATGAACATGAAGGAGATGAACAGTAAATTTCTGAATTTACTGAGATATGAGCCATACCTCGTGGAAGAAAAACCAAAGATCCAAATATACTTGAGCTGTCTACCTTTCAACATCAAGGACAAGATCGAGTATGACAATCCAAATACCTTAGAAGAGGCCATGAGGAAAGCAACTTTCTGTTATGACACCAATCGGAAAAGAAAAGGAATATCAAACTGGAAAAGTCATAAACCCAACAATTTTGAGATGAAAAAGAAAAATTTGAGGTTTAGTGGGAATTCTGGTTTCCAAAAGAAAAAATTTCAGAATCGAAATTTTCAAGGAAACAATCCCAAAAACAGTCAGCAATAGAATTTTACAGCTCCTAGAAACACTCCCAATGCTACTAGGACTAGTGATCAAAAGGAACCTATCAAATGTTTTGAGTGTCAAGGTCCTCATTATGCATCAGAATGCCCCAAGAGGAAGCAGACAACTAACAACATTCATTCCATTCAAACTGAACCTACTGTTGGAGACTTGGCAAGAGAGATGCCCAAAATCAATGTAGCACTCGAAAAAAGACAAGCAGATCATCAAATCTCTATGGTAGAGATTGAAGGTATGCTACAAAATCATCCTATTACTATTTTGATTGATCCAGGTGCTAGCTTAAGTTATATATCACCAGATATTAAAGAAAGTTTTAAATTGAAAACAGAAAAGTTCAGTAAATCTTGGTTAGTTAGACTAGCAACAAGAACAAAGAGGAAAGTATAGGATTTTATTGAAAGTTGTGCTTTATCCATGAATCAGTTAAAGACACAAACCAAGTTGAATGTATTACCTTTAGGATCCTATGATATTATAATCAAAATGGACTGGTTAGAAGCCCATCATGTCATTCTGAACTGTCATGAGAAGAGTTTTACGTGTTTAAGTGATGAAGGAAAAACTGTAGAAGTAAAAGGTATTCCAAGAAAGACATCCCTTAGACAGATTTCAAGCATGCAAGTAAAGAGGGCAGTTAGAAAAGGGTGTCAATTGTTTGCAGTAAATGTAGTAAATGATGAGTTTATTTGTAAAGAGGACAAACTGAAACTAGAAGACATACCTGTCCTTAAGGATTTCAAAGATTTTTTCATGAGGAGATTCCAGAATTACCTCCTAAAAGACATCTAGACTTTACCATTGAGTTGATACCAGGAGCAGTACCAAATTCTAAAGCTCCATATAGGATGAATATATTGGAATTAAATGAGTTGAAATAACAGTTGAAGGAGCTGATTGATAAAAACTATATAAGATCCAACGTGTCTCCTTGGGAAGCACCTATTATATTTGTTAAGAAGAAAGATGGAACCCTAAGATTGTGCATAGATTATCTCTAGCTGAATAAGATGACAATCAAGAATCGATATCCATTGCCCTGCATAGATGATCTATTTGATCAGCTGCGTGGAGCAACGATATTTTCAAAGATTGATCTAAGGTCATGATATGATCAAGTGCAGGTGAAGGATGAGGATATTTTCAAAACAGCGTTTAGAACTCGATATGGACATTATGAGTTCGTAGTCATGCCATTTGGCTTGACTAATGCCCCGGCTATATTTATGTGTTTGATGAAAAATATTCTGCACAAATACTTAGATAAGTTTGCTATTGTGTTCATAGACGACATTTTAGTGTACTTTAAAAGAAAATAAGAGCATGATGAATATCTAAGGATTATCTTACAAGTTCTGAGAGATCATCAACTATACACTAAGTTTAGTAATTGTGACTTTCACAAGGACAAAATTCAGTATTTATGACACATAATTTCTAAGAAAGGAATCTCGGTTGACCCCGATAAGATAAAAGCAATTAATGATTGGGAAATTCCTAAGGATGTGTCAGATGTAAGATCATTTATGGGTATTACTGGATATTATAGAAAATTTAGAGAGGTTTTTCAAAGATTGCAAACTCCATAACCTCCTTACAGAAGAAATGGAAGAAATTTGTGTGGGATCAGAAATGTTCAGATAGTTTTAAGAAGTTAAAGGAGTTACTAACTACAACGCCTATTCCGAGGATAACAGATCCTAATAAGGATTTTATAGTTTGCACAGATGCATGTAATGACGGACTCGGTGGACTCCTAACACAAGAAGGGCATGATGTGGCATACGAATCTAGAAAGCCGAAAATACATGAGAAGAACTACTCTACATATGATTTAGAGTTATTAGCAGTAATTCATGCTTCAAAAATGTGGCATCACCACCTTATTGGCATAAAATTTACCTTGTTGACAGATAACATGGGTCTGAAATATTTATTAGATCAGACAAATCTGAATGCTAGACAAGCTAGATAGTTAACTTTTCTAAGTGAATATGATTTCAAAATTCAGCGTATTAAAGGGAAAGAGAACAAGGTTGCCGATGCATTAAGTTGTAAAGCAAAACTGAATTTTATTTCCGCCATCAGTACTTACTCAATAGATTTAGAAAATCGGATCCTTGAAAAGAGTGAAATGGATGAAGAATACATAAAATTACAAGAAAAGACAACAAATAACAGTTCTGAAAATTCTATGGAAGATTACAGTTTAAAAGAAAATGGATTGTTATTATACAAAAGCAGATTGTATGTACCCAACATACCAAAAGTAAAAATTCTGATTTTAAATGAGATGCACAAAAGCCATTACTCTGGTCATCCGGGTTATCAGAAAACCATCACTCTGCTATAGAAAGAGTATTATTGGCCCAGAATGAAAGATGAAGTAGCAGAGTACATAGCTAAGTGTTTGGACTGTCAAAAAGTGAAGGTTGAACATCAACATCCAGTTGGACTGTTGCAGCCATTTCCTATACCTAGCTGGAAATGGGAAGTAATAAGCATAGACTTTATTACCTGACTACCAAAAAATCAGAAACAAAATGACTCTATTACGGTGGTAGTGGATAAACTCAGTAAGGCAGCAAACTTTATACCTGTGAAGACTACTCATAAGGCTCTAGACATTGCATAAATATTTATGAAACATATTTTTTGACTACATGGTATACCGAAAGTGATAATTTCATATCGTGACTCTAAGTTTACTGGAAACTTTTGGAGGTCTTTTTTTAAAGGGTTGAATACAACCTTAAACTTCAGTAGAGCATTTCTTCCACAAACGGATGGACAGACAGAAAGAGTGAATCAGGTATTGGAATACTTGTTAAGAATGTATGTTAAGGATCAGCCTGGTAAGTGGGAAGATTACTTGCATTTAGCAGAATTTGCATATAATAACAATGATCATGCATCAACCAGACTTCGCCCTTTTGAAATTCTTTATGGTAGGAAATGTGATACACCTATTTCTTGGAATTACCCAGTAAATAGAGTTGTTTTAGGACGTGAATTGTTGCAGGAGTTAGAACTAGTCGTGAAACAGGTACAAAGAAATCTAAAAGCTGCCCAAGATAGGAAAAAGAGTCAAGCAGATCTTAAAAGGACTCATAAAGACTTCCAGGTTGGTGAACATGTTTTCCTCAAGGTAAGACCAAAAAAGAGTTCATTGAAATTGGGAAGCTGTGCCAAGTTGGCACCTAGGTATTGTGGTCCTTTCGAAATATTGTCCAGGGTTGGACCAGTGGCATACCAACTGGCTTTGCCACCAAATTTAAAGATACATAATGTTTTTCATATATCATTCTTAAAGAAGTATGTACATGATGCTACTCATGTTGTAAATTGGAATGATGTACATGTGGGAAAAGACGACGATTTTCAGGTGGAACCAAACTGTATCCTCGAAAGGAGGGAAACTCTACTTCGGAATCGCACCATTGGGAAGGTAAAGGTGCAATGGAAGCACCTTAGACCATAAGAGGAAACCTGGGAGTTGGAGAGTAGGATGCAGGCAGCATACCCAACTCTGTTTCAAGAACACTCAGAGAGTGATTAACCAACATCGAGGACGATGTTGAGGCTTAAGGGGGGGTGTATGTCACCTACCAAAATTTTGAGAATATTATTCTAATTGCAAAATACTTTATGTTAAATTTTAATTACAAAGTTTTATAATTATGGCCAAGTTTGGTCAAGGATGAATGTAATTACTGATTATTATTATTTAATAAATTAAAGTAGGAGACAAACACCCAGGGGAACTGTTAAATGAGTGTTCACTGATCCACTAGGAGGAATGGAAGCTATTAGAAGGTATGGGACAGATGGCAGCATTTGCACTTCACCACTAGTTGTTGGTTATGGGACAACCACCCCTAAAAATGTGGCATTATCCCCCAGGTGGGTGGGAGTGAGCAGGCAGCTCATTAATGACCAGTTAACCACTAAAAGGCCTAGGAAACCTACATAAGGCAATTCGAATTGGGAAGGAAGCCCCTTACAATATTTTCTACAGAAATATTCCTCAAGTGCATCAGGTGATCACTGAGAGATTCGAATAGGAAGACTATGTGAGAGTGCAACTATAAGTCTACTAATTACACTAAGAAGGAATACCAGAGGTGCTAGTGCAGGTCTCTTTGATTGTTGATTCTTGATGATTGAACAAACTACATTCTATTGCAAGTTGATGTACTAAGGCTTCTACAGAATCTTCCTCATGGTGGTTCAGTGAACAGGCTCGGGGGTCCTAAGGAAAGTAACTTGGATGTCTTCAGGAATTGGTTGGGTGGAATATGATCCTTGGGCTGTTTGTTTCTCCTACTGTTAACTAGGTTTTATTGTTCCTACTTTTGTTTACAGTTAAATGTTTCTGCATTATAGAATTATCAAACTCAGTCATGCAAAAGAAATTATTTTATGTTCTGATCTAAGTATGATTCAGAATGAAAAAGCTTTGTGAAATATTTGATTTGATAACCATCTTTATATTTTTCCCCATATTTTTCTCTGCATCATACTCTAGTATAGAGAAGCAAATTAAGAAAGATAAGTGATAGGCAGAATGCCATTGATTGGAATAATGGTCACCGTAGTGATTCTTGTTAAGATTATGTTCTATAATTAAACACTGTAAACATTACAGTATAGCATCAACAATAGTATAGCATTCATTTAATCAACACATGAAAGAAAAACACAGTATGTTTCTGCATAGTTCTATATATTTCTCTTAACTCTATTTATTTAAGATAGTAAGCAAATGCACATCAATATTATACATTTCATGATTCTTTAAAGTAATTGTATTTTCAAGAATTATAGCAGCTGTAAAAATTAATCTCTGTATAGATTTCTTACAATCATACATATTTTATTTCTTCACTAACAATCGCTTTTGATTTCAATTATTGAATATCTGCACAGTTGTATCAAACCCTAAGATACTACAGACCCTAGTTCTGTTTACACCGTTCATAATTTTTCTTCTCAATTCTTTCATGAAACAAAATCAAACACTGTAGTTTAGCCAAACCAAAAACACTTGACAGCTGAAACTATTCTCATCATATTTTCCAGACACTAACTAACATTCGAGACTACTACAGACAGTATTCGCCACTTAGCAGAAAGCATGATTCTTTACTAAAGACTACTGATAGCTTATAACCCTACTGAGAACCCTTATACAATATCGAAACCATTTTTTGCAATACAAAAAACTTAGTGCAAGCCATATAGTAATTGGAATCTACAAGTAGGGTTTCTTTCGTAAAACAAAATAGAACATGGAAGCATAACCTTTTCGAAAACGTATAACACTCAACTATTTCATCAATTTTCTAAACATGATTATCATCAATGAGAATGAAATACAGGCATACAATTTTATACAGTTATGTAAACTATAACTCTTGGCCCAAGACAACCATTGTTGCTTGGCATCACCGTAACCATTATTTACACACTGTTCTCAACTTTTATTCAAAAACATAACTTTCCATTGCAAAGAGACGAGACATTGTTTACAAGTGCAAGAGAACCCTCGGTTCTTGATTTCCATTCAAAATTTATATCAAAATCACATTACGGACCTGTCAAGGTTCCATATTATACAGAGCTTAACTCGTATCAACTGAA
Organism: Larix kaempferi; assembly: GCA_027924585.1. Taxonomy (NCBI): domain Eukaryota; kingdom Viridiplantae; phylum Streptophyta; class Pinopsida; order Pinales; family Pinaceae; genus Larix; species Larix kaempferi. The sequence goes on along the minus strand of BSBM01000155.1, from coordinate 7,552,044 downwards.
AACATTAAACAAGACCGTGGAGCAACAATGTACATAGGGTTATACCCTTATCAAACAACATTTAAAAATACGATTTTGAAATTCTTAGCAAACACCACAACCAGGCATCAAAGAGCTGAATAGCCATTTAAACCAGTGAAGGTTATCCACTGTATAGTATTAATCAAACCAAGACCCTAGAACTCAACACTCGACCATCACTGAAAAACAAAGTCGAATAGTTTCAACTCTTGGCATACCATAATCACCATCAAAACTATGAAAAAGGGCACCTACGAGGTTTTCGAGAACCACCGAAGCTTACCAGGAAGCAGTAGTAGTTTTCCATTCTCAAACCCTTTGCACAGGAACCATCCTTCGAGGTGGTACCTGCAAAGTTTACATCCAGAGAGATTAAAAACTAGAAGATACAAGAATACAAACAAGCAACACAGTATTATTCATTATTGTGAACATTTACCTGTTAATCGAAGTTCAGAACAATGGCACACCACACTAGCAAAAGAATGACGAGGCCTAGTGGCAATAACAGTAACCATGAATTCAAAACTCAGAAGACAATTTTCACATGGAGAATCCGAACCCCAAATTCAAAGCACTCTCAACAATTGACAGAAGAACCACACACATCTAGCAGAATTATATCGTGGCTCTATTGCAAAAATGCATAAGCGTAAAACCTGTAAAATTCATCACTCAGGTCCCAGGTTCAAGACCAAGGAAGGAGTCCTCATCTCTAAGAACCATCAACCCTACATTGCAGCATTCTGTCGGCCTTGCTAACCTCCCACTAAGCGTAACAATGAAGACAGGAAAACCAAATGTCTTGAATTACCAATGCATGTTTAGGGTTTGATCCACCACCCTAGATCTTACAGAGATCAATGGTGGATAGCTGCCATTCCAGGCACGTCGATTTTTGAACCGAGATTGCAATCAATATTGCATTGATTGTTTCATCTACCTTTTGCCAAGTAAGCATATCGAGATCCAATGCATGGCACAACTCTGCTCGTAGTAATGCTCATTTCAAACACAGCCCATGTGATTACCTTACAACTAGGATTCCACATCATTTAACCATGGAACAAGTTAATGCTAGGCCTGTCAACGTAGCTTGGGAAGCATGCCAAGTTAATACTTGTCAACATCGAAATGATTGCAATGTTATAACCGTGGATCGAATTTTATAACAATCTCTATAGTCTTATGTCATGCATCGTAATATTGTATTATATGCTAGGTATGGAGTGAATGTATAGTCACCTTATAATGTTAACAATTCATTTCTAAGGCTCGGGTATATATTTATATAGAATAAATCTAGCCATATATATATGTTGTTAATCTTTGATAATGGATACGATATATGTGGTTAGGTTTCTAACTATGCCAAAGTAGCATTAGATGCTATATACATTATAGATTTCATACAATAGCTATAACTTTCCAATTTATAATAATAATGTGAGCCTATAGGTATAGTCAAGTAATACACATTTAATATGCTAGCCATGTATTGCAAAGTTTAATTGTTAAATATGATACCTAAGGCATAGTTTAAATGATGACATTATACATTATAATGTAGAGTTATTAACACTAGTCACTAGACTGTTCATATACATTAATCGTGTAATGATAATCAAATAATGAATTTAGGACATAGAATAGCCTAAGTTATGTAGAATTAAGCTGTAATGATAATTTCAGAGTATAAATACTATCTTCTACAAGCCTTCTAATAGCTACACCAATAGATATTGTTATAACTGTTTTTATAATAATGAAAATAGTCGCATTATATTAATTGCAGCATTATATTAAATACTTGGACAACGTGAAATCATAACTTTGAAGAGTTTTGAAAGTCAGCATACAAACTAGTTTAGAACCAAGTATCCATACCTCCAGTAACTTGTTTCGCAAGGAAGTACTTAACATTCTAAATTTACATTGACGATGAATTGAAAGACACTTGTACTCTTAACACATGTTGTCATAGAATTTCTTACCTATGGTCTGCACATAGAAATAGAATTCAAATGCCTTCGCTAAACGTATCTAAGTAAACTCCAGGGTACCTAGTAGGACCCCTTCGTCAACATACAAACAAATTGTCACCACATCGTCAAGAACACCATAATAGTACAAACTATGTACAGCATGTAACCATATTTAGAACTTAAGCAAATAAGTAAATTGTATTCTTATGCATAATCATAAAAGATCTTTCGTTAAGGAGATTGACATCCCCTTAAATATAAAATGGAAAATACAATTATATCATATTTATTGGAGAAGTATGACGTGTCATCGTTACTAATTATCTTAGTGAAGAAATCAAATTAATTTATATGTTCTGCATTAACGACTTTGATAATTATTGTTATTATAATTTTTTTTTTAAATTTTGGTATTTTTTGGGATGTTACATGTCACTACCAAGGCAGTGGTGTTTCCTTGATAGGAGTGTGAGATGTAAAAACAAGAGGTGTAGTACTAAATGTGGGATTGACATACTGTGGGAGGAACAAGGGTCATAGAGTGGGGGGACTCAAACTTCCTTTGTTTAGAGTATGTGGCAAGGCCGACCTAGAAGCATACGAAACTGACTTCAGGGAAGGGGATCATACCTTGAGGATCTAGTGATAATGAATGCAATGGGAGGGGAGACTCAGGGGGAAAAACTTATAAGTGACATCAGGAAACTCTTAGGGTAACACATCGCAGAATACTGTGAACAAAGGTGACCATGTTGAGGGTGATGCCATAATGGTGGGACTAGAAATGATCTGGCGTGGCACCGAGAGACACAGTTTGGGACTTCTTCATGGTTTAAAGAGATTGAAGAATAAATAGAAGTGTGCTCAAGAAGGTACTTTCGTGTGGATTTGTACGAGCCCAGGACATTTCATGTTCGTGGCGCTTTCAATTTTAGAGATTCTGAAAGCAATAAGAAGACTCTCAGGGGGTTCTTTTTCGTGTGTTAGTCTCCAAGGCCCGAAAAAACATAAAAGTGTGGAATGGAGAACTCTTCTAGCTGGTGTGATTCGGGTATTCCTTTTTCATAATTAGTCTACCAGGTCCGGAAAAGGGTTAAACTTATACCAAATAGATGCCCTTTCATGTACTTTAATGAGCATGAAAAGAAGCAAGATTGCTCGACGATCTTTTCATTGTTTAAGAAGTCATAAAATAGCTTAACGTAAACTCCCTAAGTGCCTTTTTCATAAAGAATTTGCTCGATCTAAAAAAGGGATAAAATTATATCGAACAAGTATAGCCAAGCAAGGAGGAAGTGTTCAATTCAGGGACAATTATGAGAACCAAGAACGAAGGTGAGGGGGGAACACGGGTCTCCTTGCGGGTTGATGAATGGTGGAAAAATAACACAATGACTATAGTATGGATGGAGTGGGAAGCTCGTGGACATGTTGTGATGCAAAAGATAGCAAGAAGATTGTGTGGCATGCAAATTGAGGCACCTGGGGGCATGGAAAAAATGCCTGAAATTTTTTACAGTGAAAATGAGAAATGGTCCCAACCATCATCAAGGTCTCGGTGAACTGAATCTGGTGGTATCAATGGTTCGAAAAATGGACATCTTATGATCGTGGAATGGCCAAAACAAGAATTGGTCAAATGTGAATAAATAGTAAATGGACCCATGTGACATGTGTCATTGTTACAGTTGAGTTTGATATGACATTGGAGGGGCCCAGAGGTGAAAATTCAGATTTTGCGTGATCTGACTGGTTGAATCGCATTCTGGGAGTTGCAAGTAAGACTCATAGTCCTTAGCCATGTGTTTTATGTCTTTTTGGGGGGAATTGGGCCTCAGGGGAGGCGTGAAAATCTCCTCTTGGATTTGTGGCACCAAAGCATGGATTTTGAGGGGAAATGCATGCTCTGGAGTGTGACTCTGGGTGAGGTAACCCTGCTTGTCAAGCGCGGCTGAGGGGCTCCTCAGTCATGCTTGTCGAGTGCGGTCGTGCACCCCACAGTCGCGCTCTGGAGCATGCTTGGTGCCCCCACATTGGTGCTCACCGAGCGCAGCTATGGCCTGCATAATCGCACTCTGAAGCGCAACTTGTTACCGGACAATCCACTCGACCGGAGGCGAGCCGGATCTCCCTAGCTCAATGCGAGTCTAGAGCAAATAGAACAGACTACAAACACATTTCCTAGATCCACTTAAGGATCACGTACTAGCTGTATTACCTCTTTGATTTCACTATCCTTTCTCCTGAATTTTACTCCACGTCCCACGGTCATCAGATCCAAGCTGCAAGACATGTTAAGACACAAAAAAGAGAAATGAATAAAGAGCATCTATACAATAAGAGATCTATGTAAACAGTTAAGTAGGTAAACAACACAACATCATCGCACATCAAGAACGATATTGGTGGAAAGAATTTGTATTAATGCAAATAGATGAGTACATGATAGAGATATAGAACTACAACCAATGACTTAACCTAGCAGCCCTTCTCTGCACAAGCCAATTGCCAAGCCCTTCCAAGGAAGCATGAATTCTCCAAGAGGTGCGTGAGGGTGTCTAAGAGAGATTTCACCAGCATGTAGATACCATAGTCTTCCTCCCTTTGGTATGGGAGAGCCTTGTATATATAGGACTAAGTGGATGATATTATGGATAGGATAGGTTGAGAGATGGTATGAGAGAGATAGGGGATCTTCTCATTGAGTTAGGGGTCGAGTACCAGTTCTCCAAGAGATCAGGGATAAGCCCCCAAATGGGAAAGCTTCGAGAAAGATCTCGAAATGGCTATTTTTTCCCATTAATAGACCTCGTTGCACCTTGCTATGGAGCAACCTGTGACATCGCATGTTGCTAGTGTGCAACCTGCGACGACCTTTGAAAAGGTTGTACAAACTGAGTACAACCTGTGACATCGCATGGTCCAGATGACTTCAGGGATGTATACACAATGGTCAAGATGACGACATTATCACAATGGTCATGATGAAAACACTTGGTCATAATGATGGTACTTGCAACGGTCATGATGATGACACTAGGTTATGAAGATGACACTTGCAACACTTGCGACACTTGTGACACTTGCACAAGGGTGAGACATTTTGGTGTAACAGAATGTCCCCCAAAGCATGAAGCTTTTAAGCATGTACAGGTGAAGTTCTTTGATAGAAATAATGGCAAAATACTTGTCGGATGAAGATGCTTCTACAGTACAACTGACTCTGAACTGACAATCTCATATGTAGTACAACATGGCTACCGACCAATACATTGCAGATCCATGGGAGTATTGACCAACTGAACACAATCATGGCTACTAGACACAAGCGCAGATCCATGACGAGATGATAACATAGCCACGACCAATACAACAGTGGATCCACGTAACATGACTCAATACAAATTCCATCACAACCTGGGTAAAAACATGACTCCCTAGGTTCTTCAAGCTGAACCCGCAATGATACGAATATATCCATGTGATTACAAATGTCTTGACGTCGAACATGGTAGAAACCACTTGATTACCAGTCATTGATGTAAACCGTTAACAAGTGCGAGGGAGATCACCATTAATGTCAATGATTCCCATGGTATTACAATACATATCATCGAGCGTGAATAAATGAGTTGACGTTGAACGCAAGATGAAATCTTTCAATCAAGAGTCAATGATGTAAACTCATGATGAAAGCGAGGTAACCTGCCATTGAGGCATGCAGGGCCAAGGTGCTTGACTGGTTTCTAGATTCAATCCTTGGATGATGAGTTGAAGTCGACAAGGATGAATCCATCGAAGGAGGGCCATAATGAATCCCCCATCAATCGACACGAAACATGACAGAAGATGTGTAGAGTGGATTGGATGGTACAATAACATGTGAGACTGACTCAAAGTAACAATGACATGATGACGTGTGTACTGACTGAAAATGATGAGTGATGAATGTGTTCTTGAACATGGGCATGGCATGACTTGGCAGTATTGACATGATAATGATGTAAACTTTTAATGAAACTGATAGTGGAAGCTTTCTCCGAATGACTCAGAGGAGTAACAAGACTCAGAAAGTAAGTGGGGACTCATAGACAAACAAATGACCCAATTAACAGTATGCAAATGCAAATGAGTGCCATGTTCAAGAACGACTATATACTGCCACTAAGGTATGTAATACAAACACTTTCCTTTTTCCCCATCATGAATGATGAGTGCCTCACTTGTTTTTTAATGAGCTTGATGAGGGTAACCAAATGCTCAGTATAGCTCATCTCATAAATGAGTCCAATCCCAAATGTTTTACAAACCTAGGAAAGGAGGGGTTCGTCCCATAATGGACCCTTCAATGTTTAAAATTTAATGAGTCCAGAGAAGGAAAACTCAGCGTCATTTCATGTTTAGAGAGAGTTGATGTATATGTAACTTCTGAATGTATTTCATATATATATATTTATTGTACCCTTATAAGAGATGTGTTATTCCGCTATAAGGAAGTGTCGTCATGTGTATTGACAAGTGTTGCAAGTGTGTGTACTTGGCGACAGGTTATTAGACCACCATGTGTGAGGTTGGCCCTGAAATATATATTATATTGTGGATGTACCTAGCTAGACAAGTTGGCCCCATAGTGTAACTGGGCAAACATGTTAGTATAAATAGAGATCGGGATATCTCTATTTTGATCACTCGGAAACTCACACTTCTCTCACTCAGAAAGTGGTGGACTAGTGAGGAGGAGGATCATCTGCTATTAGGAGACTATCTCAGTGTCTTTTGGTTGTACTTTGGTTGAGCCATTGCTCTCTCTATCTCTGAGGAAGTTGTGGGGTTTTTCACCTTAGGGTTTTCCCCACGGAAACTTTGTGTCTCTTGTCTCCCATGCTTTTGATTCTTGTGATGCTTGTCATGCTTATTGTGATTGTTATGCATTGATATACTTTACATGTTATTCTCTTAGTAAAGATCCTAGAGTATTGTGAATTAATGCTCAAAATTTAACATGGTATCAGAGCTAACCTAAGAAGAAGACATTTTGCAGTGACGGAAACTTGAGTTTCTTGTTTTTTGGGTTTCTCTCCACAGATTTTGGAAAAGTAGTATAGTATATTGACTCTACTCATCAAGGAGAATCTATCTTTCCAATCAGAATTCAATTCTGAGCATTTTCAGATTTGGCCCTAAAAATTAGGGTTTCCACAAAAATAGGAATTTCTGAAATCTGAAGACATAGCTGGAAGCTCCTTGCACAAATCGAATTTTAGAGCTTTGGATTGAGATTTTTGGCTAGGTAGATCTCTGAGAAACTCAAACCCTAATTCAGGGCCCTCCCTAGTGAACCCGGGAGGACAAAAAGTCAAATATGAAGGGTAACGCTTTGCTGATCTCAAATTCTAAATACACCAGGCTGATCAGCTCATCAAGGTGCATCTTTCTATCCTTTCAGAAAGTTGAAATTCACATTTTGAATTTTTAGGGTTTTTTCGACAAACCCTAATCCAGGACCAGATCCAGTTTTCAGCATTTCAAGTGGTAAGAACTAAATCTTTTCTATTTCCATTTGAAGTACTCTTTAAGATGTCTCACCACAACAAGCTTGAGTATAAGCTTGAAGGGGCTGATAACTTTCGAGCTTGGAAGTATAGGATTGGGTTAATCCTGGAAGAGAATGAGTTGGACTCATACATAAAAGAAGACATCCCTATCCCAGAGGATGAAGAGGCTAAAGTATTGCATAAGAAGAACTTGGTCAAGGCAAAGAGAATCATTGTTGATTCTATCAAAGACAATCTCATACCCCATGTGTCTTCTCTAAAGACACCCAAAGAGATGTTTGACTCTTTGACCAAGCTATTTGAAGGGAAGAACATAAATTGGAAGATGACCCTGCGGAACCAATTGAAAGGAGTAAAGTTTCAGAATGGAGAACCCATTCAATCTTATTTTCAAGGGTCTCCCATTCAAGGATCAACTAGAAGCAGTGGATGAAATGGTGGAGAATGGTGAAGTTGTCATGACCACTCTGAGTGTCCTACCTAGGTCATGGGACTCCTTCATTCAAGGAATATGTGCAAGAAAGAAGTTGATTTCCTTCAGCAGACTATGGGAAGAATGCTCACAAGAATAAGCAAGGCTTGTGGCATGAGAAGAAAAGATGGGGAATGAAGATCAAGCTCTCACAGCTCACACCAAGAAAGGGAAGTCCAAGAGAGAGCCATCTCACTCCAAGAAATCTTCACATCACTTCAAAGAAAGAAGAATATGCTTCACCTATAATGAAAAAGGACATATTGCCATAAATTGTCCTAAGAACAAGAAGGACAACAACAACTTCAACAAGAAGAAGAAGGGCAACAAAAGAAGGTTTCATGCTCATGCTGTAGAGGATGATGAACCACCCAAGAAGAAGGCTAGGGCAAAAAGTGATGATAGTAATGATGACTCATCCAGTGAAGAAGAGTATGTTCTAATCTCTGCTCTCACAGGTACTATCTCCCATGGTTGTAATGATTGGTTAATTGACAGTGGGGATTCCAAACACATGACTGGGTTTAAGGAATCTTTTGTGAATCTATCTGAACATGAATCACCCCATAAAGTGAAACTTGGGGATGATTATCAATACCCAATCAAAGGAAGTGGTGAAGCCTCCTACAACCTAGATTCTGGAAAATCTTTGAAGATGAAAGAAGTCCTTTATGTACCTGGGCTCAAGAAGAACTTACTCTCCCTCTCTGCATTGGATGCAAAAGGTACGAGGGTTGCATTTGTGGATGGCCAAGTCATAATGTGGCAAAAGGGAAAGACCATAGATGATGTAGTAGTGATTGGAGAGCAAGAGGGAGGTTTGTATAAATTGAAGGGACAACCTGAACATGCCATGGTGCATGAATCAATGGAGCTAAGTGAACTTTGGCATAGAAGACTTGCTCATATGCACTATAGGGCACTTCCAATTGCAAGCAAGGTTGTAGATGGTCTTCCTGAAATCAAGACCAAACATGAAGGTGTTTGCAAAGGATGTGGAAAAGGTAAGAACATTAAGAAAGCTTTCCCAAGCAGTGAAAGTAAGGAAAAAGACATCCTAGAAATCATCCACTCATATGTATGTGGTCCTATGTCATCCAGTTCTCTAACTGGGTATTTTTACTATGTCTCATTTATTGATGACTTCTCCAAGAAGACTTGGGAATACTTCTTGAAGAACAAAGATGAGTTCAAGGAATTTAAAACCTTGATGGAGAATCAAACTGATAAGAAGATCAAAACATTCATATTCGACAATGGTGGAGAATTCACCTCAGGTGACTTCAAGAAGCTTTGCAGTGATTCAAGGATTAAGAGGGAGTTGAATGCTCCTTACAATCCACAACCGAATGGAGTTGCAGAAAGGAAGAACAGAGCAATCATGGAAGCAGCAAGAGCAATGCTACATGACCAGGATCTACCTATGCATCTATGGGTAGAAGTAGCTAGAACAACTGTATATGTGTAGAATAGAACACCCCACAAGATATTGGACAACAAGACACCAGAAGAGGTCTTTTCTGGTAAGAAGCTTGAAGTCAACCATCTTGGAATATTTGGTTGTCCAGTATACACTCATGTCCCAAAGGAAAAGACAACTAAACTAGATCCTTCCAGAAAGAAGGGTATCTTTGTGGGTTACAGTGAAAGCTCAAAGGATTACAGAATATACTTTCCAGGGTTCAAGAATATTGATGTCAGCAGGGATGTAACATTTGATGAAAACTCAGCATTCATCAAATCAAGGAAGGCACCTATCGAAATTTATGAAGAACCTAAGGAAACTAGATTTCAAGACACTACCATGACTGAAGCAATTCCAGAAGTTGTTCGTGAGTTTGAAGATCTGCAAGAACCTGTAGATCCACCCCGTGATGATAACTCTCACAAGAGGAAACCTGCAGGGGCTATAGAGCTCATTCAAGATGCAGAAAGATTTGGCATTCTAGAAGAAGAACACAGAGCAAAGAAGAGAACCAGATCACATACCAGCTATGTTGCTTTACTTTGTGACATTATGAACAAAGAACCTTCCAGTTATGAAGAAGCAGCGGAAAAGAAAGAATGGAAGGATGCCATGGTTGAGGAATACCAATCAATAATGAAGAATGATGTTTGGGATGTTGTCCCAAGACCTAAAAAGAAGTCTGTTGTGACTTCCAAATGGATCTTCAAAATCAAGCATGCTACAAATGGCAATGTAGAGAAATACAAGGCAAGATTCGTAGCTCGTGGCTTCTCTCAGAAAGAGGGAGTAGATTATGAAGAAACTTTTGCACCTGTAGCTAGGTATACTTCCATCAGAACAGTACTTGCCCTAGATGCAGCAATGAAATGGAAAATACACCAGATGGATGTCAAGACTGCTTTCTTGAATGGTGTAGTTGAAGAGGAAGTATATGTGGAGTAGCCACTCGGTTTTGAAATACATGACAGGGAATCATATGTGTGTAGATTGAAGAAAGCCTTGTATGGCTTGAAGCAAGCTCCTAGAACTTGGTATGGTAGGATGGACAGTTTCCTATGTAGTTTGGGCTTTACCAAGAGTAAAGCGGATTCCAACCTTTACTACAAGGTTGAGGAAGAAAATCTTGTGATTCTACTTCTGTACGTGGATGACTTATTTGTAACAAGAGATGACATATTGATTGCATATACTAAGAGGAAGCTTGCTACTAAGTTCGATATGAAAGATTTGGGAATGATGCATTATTTCCTAGGTATGGAGGTGTGGCCGAGTGCAGGTGGGATCTTCCTTAGTAAAGGGAAGTACACAGTAGATATCCTGAAGAAATTCAGGATGATGGATTGCAAGGCCATGGACACACCTATGGCATCGAAACTAAAGCTTCTATGTGATGCTTCATCTGAGCCGGTTGATGTCTCTATGTATCGTCAGATGATTGAGTCCTTGATGTACCTAACAAACACGAGACCAAATATTTGCTTTGATGTGAACACATTGAGTCAGTTCCTGACAGATCCGAGGATTGTTCACCTGGTTGTTGTAAAGCATGTTCTGAGGTACCTGAAGGGTACAATGGACTATGGGCTCAAGTATGAAGCAAATCAAAAGTTTAACCTGCAGGGTTATGTTGATTCAGATTGGACTGGCAGTACTGTGGATAGGAATAGCACATCTGGGTGCTGCTTCAGTATGGGATCAGGTGTGATCTCTTGGTTTAGCAGGAAGCAGTCCTGCGTAGCACTGAGTACAGCTGAGACAGAGTATGTTGCAACCTGTTCAGCTAGTTGTGAGGCAGTATGGATACAGAAGCTACTGTCTGAGTTATTTGATCTCCCATTGGATGCTATTGGTATCTTTTGTGATAGCCAGAGTTGTGTGAAGCTGTCTGAGAAACCAGTGTTTCATGACAGGTCGAAACACATAGAGATCAAATATCACTATATCAGGGATATGGTGTAGAGAGGAGCTGTGAAGCTCCTGTATGTTGCGATAGACGAGCAGATTGCAAATGTGCTGACAAAGCCACTAGCTAGGGTGAAGTTCGAGTACTTCAAGGAGAGGATTGATGTTCTTTAGATCGAGGACACTTCGAGGAAGAAGTGATGGACACATTTGCTGAATCCATTCCAAGCATGTTGGAAGGAGGATCCTTCACATGGCTATGGATGTAAGCGCTGGATGATGAGCATCAAGATGATGTTCTAGTTTCTGCTTTGTATGATCAGTTGGAGCATTTATATGTATATGTATGTACGCATCATGTTGGATGCTAGATATGATCAGTTGGATCATGTATATGTATGTATGCATCATGTTGGTTGTTGGATATGATCAGTTGGATCATTTATATGTATGTACGCATCATGTTGGATGCTTGGACCATGTATCTGTATATGTATCAGGTGGATACATTGTACGGTCAGGTAGATCATGTATGTTGATATGTATCAGGTATGATCAGGTAGATCATGTATGTTGATGGATACATTGTGTGGATCATGTATCTATGTATCAGGTGGATACACTGTGTATGATGATATGTATCATGTAGATACTTGGTGTGCATCAGGTGGATGCATTGTATGATCAGGGTGATCGTGGATGACGAGCTTCTCCAGATGACATGCAGCAGGATGTTGCAGTAATGATGATCAGGATGATCATGTGTACATCAGGATGATGTATGGTGAGTATCAGAGGATACTTTGTGGCCGTGGATCAGGTTGTGTAGATGAGCATGTCTGGGAGATCCTATAGGTCAGAGTTGCGTACCCATAACAGCCTGGGATGCTCTTTCGAGACATTGCTCTGGGAGGACATGTAATTTGTGCCCTGGGAGATCTTCAGGTCGGAGTTGTGTACCCGTAACATCCTGAGATGCTCTTGCGAGGTTTTGTCCTATGGCATGTAATTTTCTCCTAGGAGATCTGGACAGGATGAAAAAGGCCTCAGATGCTTCAGCCAGGTTTTTCCATGACCACATGTAATATGCTCCTGGGAGATCTGGACAGGATGAAAAAGGCCTTAGATGCTTCAGCCAGGTTTTGTGGTGGACCACATGTAATTTGCTCCTCGGAGATCTAGACAGGATGAAAAAGGCCTGAGCTGCTTCAGCCAGGTTTTGTGGTGAGATCACATGTAATGTGCTCCTGGGAGATCCGACAAGTAGAGCTATGTGCTCGTAACAGCCTAGGATGCTTCAGCTAGATTTTCTGATGGGTCACATGTAATGTGCTCCTGGGAGATCTGACAGGTAGAGCTGTGTGCTCGTAATAGCCTGGGATGCTACAGCCAAGTTTTGTGATGCACGTAATAAGTCCTTAGGAGTCCACAGTATGGCTAGTGATGATGAAGACCTCTGTAGAACTTCCTATGACGAGTAGAGTCAGAGATTGGTTGAGATAGTAGCAGCAGTGACGATGATGATGTTGATGCATCGATGACGATGATCCCAAGAAGAACACTTGTCTAACAGAATTGTTTCGAGAAATACCTTCCTAGTTAAGAGGGAGTGTTGATGTATATGTAACTTTGGAATGTATTTCATCTATGTATTTCATATATATATTTATTGTACCCTTATAAGAGATGTGTTATTCCTATAGAAGGAAGTGTCGCATGTGTGTGTACTTGGCGATGGGTTATTAGACCACCATGTGTGGGGTCAACCCTGAAATATATATTATATTGTGGATGTACCTATCTAGACAAGTCGGCCCCATAGTGTAACTGGGCAAACAAGTTAGTATAAATAGAGATTGGGAGATCTCTATTTTGATCACTCAAAAACTCACACTTCTCTCACTCAGAAAGTGGCGCACTAGTGAGGAGGAAGATCATCTGCTACTAGGAGACTATCTCAGTGTATTTTGGTTGTACTTTGGTTGAGCCATTGCTCTCTCTATCTCTGAGGAAGTTGTGGGGTTTTTCACCTTAGGATTTTCCCCGCGAAAACTCTGTGTCTCTTGTCTCTCATGCTTTTGATTCTTGTGATGCTTGTCATGCTTATTGTGATTGTTATGCATTGATATACTGTATATGTTATTCTCTCAGTAAAGATCCAAAAGTATTGTGAATTAATGCTCAAAATTTAACAAAGAGTCTGAAAAGAACTAAAGGAGACTCCAACGGTCCTTTTTCGTAAAGTTAGCCTCATCGCCTGAAAAAAGGTAAAAAAATGGGGGAGAGGACTCTTCCAGCCATTGTTGGTTGGAGTATTGCTTTTTCGTAAATAGTGCTTCCTGGTCCGAAAAAGGGGTAAACTATCACCAGAAAGACGATCATTCAAATGCTTTTACAAGTGTGAAAGCATCAAGTTCGCTTGGCAATCTTTTCCTATTTAGGGAGTTTGAAAAGAGCTTAAAAGGACTCCATGAACAACTTTGTCATGGTTGATAAACGAGTACAACAAAGGAAAAAGTAAACTCGACACAGTTCCTTTTCCGTAAATAGTTTAGTGAGGCCGGATAAAGTGATAAACCTATACTCATTAGACACACATTTTTAACTCAAATTTTTAACGAGCACGAGAATGGTATCAAAAGCACTCGAAATCTTTTTCATGTTTGAACTAGAGCATGAAAAAGTAAAAACTAGGCTCGAACCACTTTTCATGTTTTAACTAGAGCACAAAAAAAGTGAAAAAGTAAGCTCAAATGCTATCTTACTATTTTTAATGAGCTTGAAGATAGGTTGGAAGAATGCTCATGATGTCTGTTTCATTTTTTAATGAGCTTGTAACAGAAAATGAACTATGCTCAGGATAATTTTCATGGTTTAATGAGCTTGAAACCTAAAAAAAGAAAGTATGCTCGAAAATGTTCCCAATGGTGGATTTCTTCCCGTCATGAAATCCAAAGGTTGGTGCATGCCCGCAGCATGATTGGTAGAAGTAAGTGACTTAGCTCCAACGTGGTGTGGAGATGCGATCAAATTGACTTTAACGTAACTTCTAGAGGTTGAAGACATGCCCCCAAGCTTCATTTCATTCACCTAAGGCATAGGTGGGTGAAAAGAAGGTTCATGTACTAAGTCTACGAGGAGACTCGACTCAAAGGGAAAGAATATGTTTCATTTTTTAATGAGCTTGACACAGGAATAGAACTCTGCTCAAAAAACTTGTTTCATTTTTTAAAGAGCTTGACACAGAAAGAGAACTATGCTTATAGGTTAAGGCCCAGTGATGGGTTCCTTCCCAACATGATGCCTAGAGGTTGGAAAATGCCCCTAGCATGATTGCTAGCGGTTTAACATGGTGGTGTTCCCTCAACATGATTGTTGATGGTACGCCATGTGGCATGCCCCCCCAAGCTTCATTTCGTCAAAAAAATTGCTTGCTAACCCAAATACCAACCTGGCTACTAATATGAAAATTTTCACCCCAAGGGGGGGAAAACGAGAATCATATGAAATGAAGCTTCAAATTCTAACTCTAGCGAGAGACTCGAACTGATGGGAGGGAGATCTATTTCATTTTTACACAAGCTTGAACTGGACAATAACTATGCTTGAGTAGGCCCATCTTATTTTTTAACGATCTTTAAATGGAATAAAACTATGCTCGAGGGGGCCCATCTTATTTTTTAATGAGCTTGAAATGGAATAAAATTATGCTCGAGTGGATGGTTTCATCTTTATGCAAGCTTGAAACCAAAGGTAAACTATGCTTAGAGGGGTCTATCTCATTTTTTAACGAGCTTGAAATAGAATAAAACTATGCTCCAAGTGGATTGGTTTCATTTTTATGCAAGCTTGAAACCAAAGGTAAACTATGCTAGGATGGTTGGTTTCATTTTTTAACGAGCTTGAAACATAACATAAACCGTGCTCGTAGGAACCTATTTCATTTTTTAACGAGTTTGATATAGAATGGGAACTATGCTCATGTGAAATGGTTTCATTTTTATGCAAGCTTGAAATCAAAGAGAAACTTTGCTTGAAGGTTAGTTTCATTTTTTAACGAGCTTGAAACAGAACATAAACTATGCTCGTACCCCCCATCCTTAGGGGGAAGAAACCACTAAAACATGTGGAACATTCAGGAAAGTCTGATGACTAGGAGTCATATGATGAGTGGGTGTCACGTAGGAAAGTTGATCAATGGTCACAATATTCCCATGATGAGGAAAATACATCACTCGAAAGAGTGTGGATATGACGGCTTTCATAGCATAGACATAATCACGTCCAAGGAGTAGATTGAATCTAAAGGACCTTGGACAACCATGACATCAACATAAACAATTTTACCTCTCAACGTGATAGGTAATTGTCGGAGAATCCCTAAAGCTCTGGTAGGCCTTCTATTAAAATCCAAAATCTGGTCAGTTACTGGCACAAGCTGAGAAGAACATATAGCTTGCCATGAAATTGAGGATAAAATACTAACAGAAGCTCTGTCATCAACTATCGTACGAAAGATTTCTTTATCGGAAACTCCTACAAATATTTGAAAAGGAATACTTGAAGGAAGATGAGATTCTGTTAGACCATTCCAATCAAAGGAAATAACCTCAATACTTGGAGGGGGTCCTGTAGAAATGGATAGGGTTTTTCCTTGCCTAGGACATTCTAAACTGACTAGGAAAACATCAGCGGTTTCCAATTCACTCTCACTTGGAAGATAAGAATGAGACGAAGATTGTGTCATGGTGACTGCTTCAGTCTGTACTTTCTCCAATGAAAGAGTGGCATTGAGTGGAGATGACAACGACTCAATCACTTCACTCTTCGAAGGAAGAGTGGGATTAATTACAGATGAAACTAAATTGACCACTTGGTCAACTAGTGGGGGGTTAAGGGACAACTTACTATTGCTTGTTGGAAGCACCTGTTGAGAACTAGTAATATCTTCCAACCACCGTGAAGCTTCATCCATGCTTGGAGAAGGGTAAGTACGATGCATTCCCTTGTATATCCAGCAAGGGTCTGTAGCTATACCCTTCTGACCCTTCACCAATGGGTCACTGGTGGAGGGATTGTCATCAACATGATGGTCAGAGGTTGACGATACAAGTGGTTTCGGGTTTTTAGAACACACTTCTGACACACAGGGAAGATCGGGACAATTCTTGAGAAGGTGATCACCCTTGCAAAGTTTGCAAGGGAACTTGGGATTGTGAGGCGTTCTCATAGAATGAGTGCCATCAGAGGTAGATGGTTGATGCTTGGTCTCTTTCTTATCTTTCTTCTTCTTAATCTTCCCTTTCTTCTTCTTCACACCCGCCTTCTTACTAACATCATAGTTTTCAGTAGGAGAAGAGGAAGAGATGGAAGCCGATTCAACTTTTGATGGAAAAAGAGAAGGGTCATCATGAGATTGATGCTCATGTGGTGAAGGAACTAGGTCCGACACGACTGGTGCACTTGGCGTAACCAAATTGGAGAATAACCATACTGGTAATCCTATCGTCAATCCAGGAAAAATCAAAGTAGCCATAAAGGGAGGACCAATAGTTCCATAAGGGGGAATAACAAATGGCATACCCTGGAAGGGGGCCTCTTGGTTGGTAGTCCTAGAAGAATCTTCCATATCTAAACTTCCTAAGAGTCTCTAAAGTACCACACAAGTCAAGCACTACTCAAGTCTAAAAGCAACAAGCAAACTATGTCAATAGGAGTGGATTCAAAGTCTGGAACCTCACGGGATTATCAAGGCATAGGAAACTGCGATATATTGCAGGGTCCAACAATATGAAGCGACAAGGAGGATTGGGACCATACCCTTGCCTGCATACCCGATTACCCAGATAGTACGTGCATGCTAATCTCCCCAAGTGTTGTTCTCGATGTATTGCTTTTCCAAGACCTCCAAATGGTTAACTCGATTGGTTTTAGGAATCCTAATGGTGTCTCCCGATATACGCAAGGTACGTGGGAGCTCAAATCCATAGTGGTGCTATCTAATGCAAAGCCATTGCCATGAGACCTTCCGATATATGTGTCGAGTACTTGATACACCCTTCTATATATGCCAAGTACAGATTATGGTACTTGGTGTGTACGTGAAGGAGTTTGATATACCAATGTACGTGGAAGACTACAATACCCCCGGACTATAATGCTGGCAAATAACGACAGCTGCCATGCTTAGCGACGCCGGAACACATCTCTAACTTACACACAAGTTTCTAAATGATTTTAACCTAAGCTAGCATTAATTTTATCTTGTACGGTTAGGTGGATGCATGAGGTGAGTACATAAATGTAAACATAATGCAATCCTCAACTACATGATAATGCACATTTTCCTTTGCTTTTCAATGAAAACTACTTAAGGTAGGGAGAAATTTTTCTTTCTTTCAAACCAAAAGTACTTAAGTAGTAGCGAAAAGAAGAATTCCTTCCTAGAGTGCAATAATTCTAACTTTATGCAATAATCAGCTAAAAAGCACAAAGAAAATGAAAGATGCATCTAATCTTAACAATGCATAAGACAAGATAATGAAGCACTTTCAATTTTCAAATGCATGTACCAAAAATGGAATTTGAGAACTAAACGCTTTTCATATCTATATACAGAAAGTGAGAAGATATCTACAGTACTCTAATCTTTCAGAAATTCCCAAAGAAAAATGGCAAGCACCCAAACAACTAAAAGGCATTCAAGAGAGGCTCAAAATCTACCAAATGCAATAATTATAACTCATTTACTATCTTTTTACACTTGAAAAAGACACATCTAAGCTATGGAAAGAAGGATTCCACAAACGTTTCCAATCAAATGCAAGTCAAAGATAAGCATTTAACAATCTTATCTAACTCAGATGCACACAAAACTGAAACAAGCTTTCTTCTTCTTATGATGATAAGACTAAGAATATCAAATTATCAAAATAAAGTAAGAAGAATATTTACATTTTCCAATTTCGTGAATATAGCAAAAGAGTGACAAAATCAATCTTTACTTTGAACTAAAGTGGAGACAAAGAATCAATCTTCCCAAAAAATGATTGAATAGCTCAGCATGTATGGGAAACAAGATGCATAACCCAAGAAAGAGAGGCTCAAAAAGACATGTATATCCACACTCTTCAAGTCTTTAAAACAAGTCAATCACACCAAACCAAAAAATGATCTCAAAACCTTGAGATGGGTCAAAATGACTGAAGAATGCACGATTCATGGGGCCAAACATGAATCCAAATCTCAAAAGACCCAAAAACCAATACAAACAAGCCAAATAACATGTGCAAAAAGAGGTTTGGGATCAGATCTAGTGCAAAGATCAGATCAGGTTAGGATAGGAGGGATAACAAGGTCAAGTGGATGAAGATGGGGGAACCAAAGTATCCACCACTACCAAGCTGAAACTTGTTAGAATGGGACCCATTACAAATCCACACAAAATACCAAACACTGGGGTCTCTAGCTGAATCTCGCAGCACAGAGGGAGTTCATACATCAAAACAAGGCTCAGACTGTCAAACAAGAGGATGGATGCCCTGTATGCTAAGTCTCGACATATTGGCGCACTCTGGCTTTGCAGACAGTGCGATGTCGCAGGTTACCTGCATGAGATCTGCGACGATGTAGCAGTTTACTAATGAACAGGATGCGACAAGCAAGTAATAGTCAAAGAACAAAGACCTAGAAAAACACAGTGTCGCTCTATTTTCACTGCCCAGGTGCGATAGGAAAGTTCTATATTAAAAAATGAATCAGATCTCCTGATAATGAACCACCAACAGGTTTGAAACTGAGTTGTATAAACTCAAAGGAAGAAGATCAGGATCTTCAACGTGAAGATTGGACAATGGAATCGATCCTAAGAAGGAAAATGGCAAAAGCAAAGACAAGGCTTATGTCAAGCAATCAACTGAAAATGACTCATATTAACGATCACTAAACAAGAATACTCCCCAGTGGAGTTTCCAGATTTGTTACTGGACAATCCACTTGACCGAAGGCGAGCCGGATCTCCCTAGCTCAATGCGAGTCTAGAACAAATAGAACAGACTACAAACACATTTTCTAGATCTACTTAAGGATCAAGTACTAGATGTCTTACCTCTTTGATTTCACTATCCTTTCTCCTAAATGTTGCTCCATGTCCCATGGTCGCCAAATCCAAGCTGCAAGACCTGTTAAGACACAGAAAAGAGAAACAAATAAAGAACATCTATACAATAAGAGATCTATGTAAACAGTTAATTAGGTAAACAGCACAACATCATCACACATCAATAACGATATTGGTGGAAAGCATTTGTATTACTACAAATAGAGGAGTACATGATAGAGATATAGAACTACAACCAATGACTTAACATAGCAGCCCTTCTCCGCACAAGCCAATTTCCAAGCCCTTCCAAGGAAGCATGAATTCTCCAAGAGGTGAGTGAGGGTGTCAAAGAGAGATTTCACCAACATGTAGATACCATAGTCTTCTTCCCTTTGGTATGGGAGTGAGCCTCGTATATATAGGACTAAGTGGATGAGATTATGGATAGGATAGGTTGAGAGATGGTAGGAGAGAGATAGGGGATCTTCCCAATGAGTTAGGGGTTGAGTACCAGCTCTCCAAGAGATCAGGGATAAGCCCCCAAATGGGAGAGCTTCGAGAAAGATCTTGAAATGGCTATTTTTTCCCATTAACAAACCTCATCGCACCTTGCTATGGAGCAACCTACGACGTCACATGTTGCTAGTGTGCAACATGCGACGACCTCTCAAAAGGTTGTACAAACTGAGTACAAATCCTCTCAAATGAATACTTGGTCTAGATGACTTCAAGGATGTATACACAATGGTCAAGATGACGACATTATCACAACGGTCATGATGACAACACTTGGTCATAATGACGGTACTTGCAATGGTCATGATGACGACACTAGGTCATGACGACGACACTTGCAACACTTGTGACACTTGCACAAGGGTGACGACATTTTGGTGTAACGCAACTTTCTAAGGGGAAATTGCGCTTCAGAGAGTGACTGTGGGCAGCAAAATCGTGCTCTGAAGCACTGCTTTCCGGGAGGAAAGCGCGCTTCAGAGCACAACTGTGTGCCTGATAGGTGCGCTCTAGGAGCATGCTTTTCTAGGAGAAAAGCATGCTCCAAAGCATGCCTATGGGGCCATATTATGTATTGGGAAGCATGTCATTGTGCCTAAGTGTCGATGCATCGATACGAAGGGGATCGATGGGGGATTTATATGGTTCTGATGGGTGTTTGTTAGTTTGATTGGCAAGATACCTAGGGTTGCATGGATAGAGCGAGAGGTGTCAGATATGGTATTGGACAAGATCCGAGATGACGAGGATGTACAAGAGGCCTTATCAAACTTTAGACTACGGAAGTTATCGTAGGTACCTTTGATGCGTTCAACTGCATTGTTGCTGAACAAGTTGATCGACATTTGGGATTCATATATTGAGGCATTCATGATTCAAGGTTAGCGGTTGGAGATCCCCTTACCGATGTTTATTTTTTGACTGGACACCCGCAACCGCCACAGTGATATTGGGCACGGAGAGGCCATGTCAAGGGAGTGTTCCCAGCTAGTCGAGGGCAAGGGTGTCAGAAAAGTAGCTCGGCTACGTTGGATGCTCTGCGAGCTGGTATTGATTGGATTCTGGAGGGAGTGGTGGACGAGGGCTGGAAACATTTGGATCAGGCATTAATCGACATATGCTGTGATGCTCCATGGGAGTGGAGATGGATTATGCGATGCATTGTGATGGCCGCAGAGATGGTGAGAGCTATGGCCCAAGGGGATGTCCCTTATATTAAATATGATGATGAGGATGTCGAGATGGCTTTTGACCAGCTCAAAAAGGAGCACAGAAAGGAGGAGTCAGCGGCATAGGTAGAGGAGTCAGAGGAAGAGGAGGGCGACGATGATGATGACTATCGGGGTGATGACTCTGACTAGGCAATTGATGGAATTGCCCCCACTGTGATGAGCATGTGGTATTTTTGTATATACAGCTTGTATTATATAGTGAGGATGTTGTTGGGGCTCCTTGATGTGTTTATATGTATTTTGGTGCCATGGGCACTGATGATATTTTCATGATATATATATACTGGCACATGGGTGCCTTTTTGTGATGGTGGTTTCTCTTTATTCACGTGGATGCACTTGTGGTGATGGTTTTAGTATATGCACATGGATGCACTTGTGATGATGGTTTCTTTTTGTTGTTTTTATGATTTTTAAATTCCTATATGATGTTTATGTACATGTGGATGGTATGGTGATGCATGTTTATGGTTTACGCCCTACACATTGTGGTTTATGTGTCAGTCTAGAATATTGTTAGCCATTTGGTTTGCTACACTGTTTTGACTTCTTGGGACATGAGTGAATGTAATGGATTCAAACTATCTGATCATTTGTTTAGTGCGCAAGAACTTTCTAAAGAGGCAAGGATCCTGTACCTAGTAAAAGTTGTTGAGTTGGGCAACAAGAAACTGGGGATCAAGGAACACACGAAGGTAACGTATGCCCATCTGGAGGGCAGTGGTCAAAATACCGACCATAGCATTGTACTTAGCCTAGTTATTAGTAGCAGTGCCTATGCACAGTTAGTCGGGGTGGATCAACTCGTGTGAGGGGGAATATAGTACCCAAGCTGTGGAGGAGAGGTTTGGAGACCAACGACTTGCACCGTCGATGAAAACGGCATATTGTGGTGGAACAGGATCCATCTGTGGTCATGCAGGGGAAAAAACATGTGAGGTCTTAGATGTAAACAATAAAAAACAAAAAGGAATAAAACTGTACAACAAGGACTAGTGGGTCCAAAAGTGTTAAGGGTAAAAGAATTTGAGGTACAACCCATTGTGAGGGTTGCGCAAGGGGTTTCCTTCAGATTCGGTGAGGATGTATCCCTAATGTCCTAAGAAGGTGTGGACGATGTATGGACCTTGCCACATGGACTCAAACTTTCATTTCCAATTCTTATCACGTGCTTGGTCGTAGAATATAATAGTACAAAATGAGAAATTAATGACTAAAATTTGACTATAAACGACTATTTTTGAGTCGGTGACTAATAGTATCTGATTTCCACTATCTTATCTTTAGTCATATTTCACTAGTCATTAATTGGTTGAATTATTAGTCATTGATTTAGTCATTGATATTCACTGATTAAGTCATTGATTTAGTCATTAATACTCATTGATTTAGTCATTAACAGTTAATGATTTAGACATTGATTTAGTCATTGACTGTCACAATTAATGACCAAATATACGACTAAATAAACTACTAGATGATAACATATTAATGACTAAGCTAAATACGACTAAATGTTAGTCGCGCTATAAGATACTGGAAATTAGCTACTAATAGTCGTATATATGCGAATTTAGTCGTTTTCTTAGTCACTAATTTATGATAGGGTACGGAGGAATCGAACCACCAATCTCCTGCCTATAATTAGGCAAGTGCTCTACCATTGAGATACCACCCTTTAAGAAGTTGTTATTGCTTGACAATGATGATATTCAATCAAATTTTGCATTATTCAAGCATACAAAATAATGATTACCAAGTTACTATAGATCCATAATGGATTACCTTGTACTAGTCCTTCAAGTTCTTCAACTGTTTTTATTAAGTGCAAGAACTTGAAGGACTAGTACAAGGTAATCCATTATCGATCTATAGTAACTTGGTAATCATTATTTTGTATGCTTGAATGATGCAAAATGAAAAAATTCCAGAAATTTACAGGAATGACAAGCATGCATCCATTGTTAAATTATCTACCGAGTCATCTAGAGTCATGCCAAGATATATGAATTTGACTAAAAATTCATAAGTAACTTGAAGATAATGGTGGATGATGCCATGGAAAGGATAATTTCAGTTTATATAGAAGCAAAGGATGAGCAAATGGTGTCCCAAACTCATTTTCCTCCAATGTGGGCCAAGCCACCTCCCTTGCTACAGAAATGAGATCTTAATCACAATGAAATCTAATAACAAATAGGTCCATGATATCAAACTACTGCTCGTATCTGCAAGATCCAGTCATGGTTGGCAATCTGTCAAATTTAACAAGACAACGTGGCATGCTTCTTTAAAATTTAGCATCTTACTATATTCTTCTACAAATAGGCCCAATGACCAAATGTGTTGCAAAGGGCAAGTCAAGCAAATCAAGAAGGTTGATCATGACATTGAAAATCAAAATAACATAAATTTTTTATGTCCACAACAATCATCCATATTATGAGTCCATTACAACTTGGGTCATGATGAATTCAAAGTCAATCGAATTGGCTAGGCTAAATTTAACTAGTTATAGAGCCTTGCTGATAATACACAACTAGGTGAAACACTTACATAATACCTAGCTATTATAAGCATAAATATTTTGGTGAGAAAATATTGATAAGTTTAATGGTTACTTGTAGAGGGAAGATTTCTTGTAATGCTCTACAAATTCTATCCCTAGACCATGTTCAACAATAGTAGAGCTAACTTCTAACATCCATGTGGTTGGGTTGTATTTGTCTTTGATCTTCGGTGCCCCTAGAATAGCCTAGCCTAACATGCATCTGTGTTCTTGCTAATTCAATAGGAGAATAAGTAATACATTCCAATGTAAGTGCAATTGATCCTGCTACTAATGGAGCATATGGAGTAAATTGGGGTGCATTCTTACTTGAAAAGCTCTCAAGACAATCTCAAAAAATGTCATAGCAAGGTAAATATATTCCTACCTGATTGAAAAAAAAGTGTATAATCATTTAAAAAAAATATCAATAACATTTATAAATAATGTATCTAGAAATACAAAAATAAATGTATAATCATTTAAAAAAATACTGATAATATTCCTAAAGAAATATATCTAGAGATGGAATAGCAAATCAAAATCTGTTCAAGCAACTATTTCAAAACTATCAAATAAGAAATGGCCATAAATAAGAAAATGCAATGTAACACTAATAAAAAAGAATAGCCAGACATATGTTTGTACTATAAAATAGAATTACGTATAACCAAAAATATGGAATCCATATGCAAGTTGGCACATGTGTAAAAATTCTTTCAAATAAATTTGCTTCTTCATTTCAATATAGTCTCCCAAATCTCAGAAATGAATATTTTTTTTGTCGATCAGCAATTTCTAGCACAACCAATAGCCATCATCCAAAATATAGAAACAACCCACTATTTCATGCCGTACACCATCTAGGCTCCTCTGGCTAAGAATTATAACTAACAAATTCCTTTTTATCAAAACATTATTCAAACAAAAGTCCTGAAAGCTCCACCATAATCTACAGTACGGAATGGTTTGATATTCCACAAAAGTGAAAACCCAGTCAATGTTTGAGACTTTGAGACTACTAAAGTATTTTTTCTAGAAGAATACTTACACTAGGCATGACCAATGTTAAACCTGCATTGGTACCTCTCCATAGGCGAGAGAATCCTTCCTATAAATGCCAATGGAACACAATTAGAATTCTATGTAGAAGTGTATACATTCTGAAGTCACATAGAAGATGCAATGTCAGTTGCAATGACAAATGAAACATTTCAAATCGGTGATGAACTAAAATACACTTGTCAAATAATCGAGTAAAATACATCTAGAGTTCCCTTATATTCAAAACAACTAGGAGGACAAAGTGGAGTCATCCCAAAAGAACCTCCCTGGGGACAGATTGGAGGACACTCGACTCCAACAAACACCTATAGAAACAATTTGGAAAAGGAATGGATATTGAAAATTAAATCTCAATAATAACATGGAAGTAAAAAAAATAGAAAAATTACAGCATACAACATTGTGAGTTCTAGGCTAAGTTAACAGGTTACAAACTTGAACAAAAATAATGAATTTAATGATTTTGATAGAATACTAATAAATATTTGTTAAGTTCACCAAACTGCTTGGATCAAGAGATATAGATTTAAACTTAGGTTAATGATAGTAAAATTCCCAAACATTAAATGGTAAATCCATTAGCATTTATTGTTTTTACTTTTTTCACTGTTGCAACTGAAGCAAGGCTCCACGACCTTCTACAGGTAGACTTGTAGCTTAGAGTTGGTGATGTCAGTCACAGCAGGTAGTGCAAAGGCTTTGGACATGTAAAAAATCAACAAGAGACTATGATAAGATCTTTCTAGTTTTTATTCCATGGTGACTAAACTGTGAAGCTATGCAAGTTCTGAAGTGAGTCATTTTATATATTTTATGTTCTAGTAATTCAGAAACACAGACATGAGAAAGTAAATACAGATTAAGAAATGAATACTTATTATAAAATTCAACTTGACACCAAACATGAAAGTCATCTCACACTCACCATTTTTTCATTTTTCACTTTGGAAACTGTTGTAAGTCTCTATTTCCATGTGCAAGTCAAGTTGAAGCTCAAAACTGGTCATGCTGGACTCATGATGCAGGTTAGACTCTAAATGAGGTAAAGCAAGGTTTTTTTAGAATGAATAAGAGAGTCATAAAGAATGTTTTACATTGTGGTAGTTATGAGGATATGTTTTGTTTTTCAGTTGAGGTAACTCAACGGTATAGAGGAAGCCTTTTCCATGATGTTTTTCTATACTGTTTCCATACCAAGGAATGTGGAAATGAAAATAAGCATTATCGTACATACCAACTTCTATGACAAACCAATAACGTATTGCTGGAGTTACTAAGGTGTGCTTGTGGTGGTTAGTAGTTTTTACTATCCGAGATCCATGTAAACCAATTGATGTAAACAAATACACTCTGTAAATCCTTCTAGTAAAGCCATTGATCTTAATCGTGATCTCTTCGCCATGTATCCATCAACAATCCTATCCCATTAGAGGTGACAAATTCCATCATAAAAGATACAACACAGTACATTAATAAGATTGAAAAGGTATTCACAATTTGGTCACAATATTAAGCTCCTTTATTTATAAGTAATATTTGATGTCACTCACGTGCCATCTTGGTAGATGAATAGTGATAAGTATGCACTCAGTTAATTCATTCTACAAAATTTCAATCGGTATGAACATGGGAATACTAAGTGCATGTGAATATAAAATAGTAATTCAAACCTGCTTCCGAATGGACTTTGAAGCATGACTGGCATTACCATAATCCCCTGATCTTATCTTGTACTTCTGCAGCATTGAAACCTCAAACTGGCAATCCACTCTAATCAAATCATCTTCAAGAGATTGTGTATCCTTGATTGTCCATACCAAAAATTGATATATACTTAGATGACAATGGTATTTTTCTTTCAAAGTTGTACTTTGTAAAACTAGTGGATTAGGACTTTTTGACCTAAGTGCTGAATTGAGCTGAAATAGGAAGAAATCTTCTCAAAGATAAGATATTAATATCCAATGAATGACCACACAAATAGGTCAATGGGACTAAAATAACATACAATCTGTGTACATTACAAGTGGATGTGCTAAAGCAGCTCTGATATCTAAGTTATCATCAAGAAGAAAATATTTAAATCTAAGAATCAAGCAATAAAAAGCTATAAACAACCAAGAAACTAAACCAAGATTTAAAGGGAGTATGGGTTCCATTTTTATAATATAAATCATTCTGATTCCTACCATAACTAGCATTAATCAACCTACTTTATATAGCATTTTTAATGAAAATTTTAATTAGAGAAAAATATCAACTACGTCATGTCATACCTGTAGAGAAAAGGATGTTGGTTTCAAAAGTTGCACAACATCAGGTTGATCATTAAGTTTTGTAAGTTGTCTAGTGACCCAGTCAAACAAGTCTTTACGACCATATGTGCCAAGCTTGACATCTTCCAATGATGAATTTATATATGGGACCTGCCACACAAAATGTCATTATATATTAATATTAACATGGATATACTCATGTAAGGAAGACAACCTATTACTTTAAACAGCATACCATCTTATCAAGTTGTAGTGTAGAAACCCATGAGTCCAATGCCTTAATCCCACTTTCCCTCATATGCTTTTTGTTATCAGTAAGCAATTTTAGAATATCATAAATTATACCCTGGACATAACCACAAGAAATAATTATAAATGCCCAAAATATATTTGACATGAAAAGAAGATTCCCATCATCATCTGAGCTATAATAAACCAAATAGAAATGAGAAAACGAATACCTTGCTGCTTTTCTCCACTACAGGACCCATTGCGGTTGCAGTATTTCCAATAGCAGTTAATGTACTCATCACCAAGTTTTTGTTCGATTCAAACAAACAAGCTCTCAGAGCTTTGAACAATTCTCCTATTCAAAAAACAAAATACCACAAGCAAGACAATAAAATATATTAAAATTTTAGATATGCATGACCTATATAGCGCACATAGTTTCTAAGAACTGAATAATTTAATATTGCAAATAAATATATGTGGCCAAAATACTTAAATAAAAATGGAAATAAAAACCATAGAATTACCAGTTCTAGAAGGCTGAATCTGGTTATTTGCTTCAAGTATTTTGTTAGCTCCCTCAATTGATTCCAAACGAATATGCAATTACCACAAAACAATTAACTATTCTTTTTGGCATTAATTTGGTGTAGAATTTGCAATAGAACAAGATGTCCCAATGCCTTCATATTTGTATGGACACAAGGTAGTTATATACCTTCCAATCAGGACTGCTTAATTTTTTAATTAATATTGGTGAGATATTTCCACTTATGTCTTCTTGTGGTAATCCATCAACACTAGATACACAAGGTACTAAAAAAGAATCCAGTTCTTTGATGGTCTTCTTTGGAGCAGCAGTTGATCCCTAGTTAAAAGATATATTATAAGCCACACTCTGATAGTTGTACTTGCAGTCTGCTTATGCCTTATACAACCAAATATTACAATAAACATGGTAGATGAAGATGTTGCTTATAACATCTAGTTTATTACCCAATACTTTCCTCACCTCATAAGGATATTTTTCAAATTCAACATCAATTGCACTCAGGATTGCAGGCTTGACATCACCAAAATATGCCTTAATATATGCAAAATGATAATAGCTTATCAGTATAGAGTCAAAAGCAAGCCTTCCTATGTTGATATTTAAATGGATGATCATTGGAATTTACAAGATGGCATGATTTAAGACATCAATCTTTTGTAGTCATCCAAAGATAAGAGCATTTTGGAAAAGAAGAATGAGCAAAAGCATAAACAATATTTACAACAAGAATAGCACTGCTTAGAATGGAGGCAAGAGTTTCAGAGATCAATCTCCTACCACACCAGATGAAGGTTCTTGGTGTATATTCATATTTCTTGCTGTAAATTAACACCCAACCTCATTGGATGTAGACAAAGGCATGTGATCATAGCTCTTGATGGCATCTCTCTAGCTAATGGCTATGTGGCATGAAATGGAGTAGATAATGGTTTGCGGTTATTGCCAATCAATGCCTACATTCAATAATTTATTACTACAACGTTCCAATCCAAATCCTTTTGTTAACATGCTCGGTCATTATCTTCATTACCATTAAGATATTCCATAAAATGCCTGAAGGGATTATTCAAGACGACAATTATCCATGCAAAAAAATATAGGGTGGAAATAAGGAAGTGAAAATGCATCTTAGAGTAAAAGAATCCCCTGAAATTGCACTTGAGCTAATTGGATTTGTTTGCAAAGAACTTCAATAGCAAAAGAGTATAGATATGGTTGGTATGAAAGATGTTGTGGAAGTAAATTCCTGAAATCCAAGTGGCACAAGCAAGCAGAAGATTAAAAAAAATTATTAGACTTTATAAATCATCGTATTACAAAGAACGATGAAGCCAATCATCAAATGGATAGCTTCTAGAATCCAAACCATGGGAATGATAAGATGAATGAATTTAATGACAACACTGGGAAATGCAGTTTAAGGACTGTGAGGAGATACCAAGTTTCAGTTATGTATCAAGCAGCCATGAAACATAAATTTTGGCCATATGTTCATAGAAAAGGGAAAGTTGTTTGGGAAATTGATAGTGTACCAGTGAAAAGGAGAGATTGCGAGATCTCCATGACAATATTATTAAGCCTGATGAATCTCATAATGGGTCTAGGAGTGGGGAAAATAAACCAAAAAAACATATTTCTAGATGCAAATGAGTAGGGAGAAGTTCAATTAAGAACAAATAGATGAGACATGCCCAATTCTTCTTTCAACATCATTAGTTTTGGGAGCAGACTGAGGAATGGCAGCATCATGGGTCAAATATGAAATCAAAGGAGATTTGGGAACATAATGAAGGACCTTCTTTGTCTCTCCTTCTCATCTCAAGGATACCAAAACAATACAGAAATTTTTTAAAGTTGCTTCACACTGAATGGTTAATTGAGAACCCAATGACTGTAATGGTGGAGGACATCGCCAGCAGCCTTGCAGGGATGAGAAGAATATTAAGGTATCAACTCAAGCCAATCAGGAGAAGGATGAGGAAATCCGGAGCTAATGCACCAGAGAAAAAAGACCCACTGATCCTTTAACAACTGCAATTTCTAGAGACTTTATTGTTGAAAAAGGAATTGAGATTGGATATCTTCTATATATATGAGAGTGATGTGCCCAAAGGGAATCTGAAGTGAGGAAAAGGGATTTTACCAATTTATCTGCCATGAATTCAAGCCACCTGTCATTATCAAATAATCTGCTATGGAGAAAAGGCACTGACAACTGACAACTTTTCCAACTCTTTGTCACTTGTTATTTCATATCTAATATTTATGTTGAAAACCATAGTTTAAATATGTGCATGTGAAGATGAATCCCCCAAGAAGGCTACTTCTGTTGTGTGCTCACTTGATGTCCCAACTAGGTCAGGCATCAGAATCGGCATAATCAGGTTTACAAGTGAATATTTTAAGAATCACCTCTTAATGCAAATTCAAAAATTTCACCTCAACCTTTAGGTTCCCTAAATCTATTTCCTGTGCACTTTTAGCCTTTGGAATGAACCTAAAATATGAATTACAGTAATATATGTTTTGCTGCTTTCCAACCAAATACACAAGGCATCCCAAAAAAATAAACACCAAACGGTTGTGCTTCAAGGGAACTATTTTTCCAGCCGTTAGCAGCACAAATTCCAACATATAACAGATAGGAAAATTACTTAATTACAGAAAATTTATTACAACCATAAATCTGTCCACTAATCTTTTAAAAGTTTGTCAAATAACTTAATAAAATCAGATAACTATTCCTGATAAATCTGCATACAAACAACCCTATAAAATGCTCATTCTCCATGACATTATAAGTTGAAAATCTGATCTGCAAGTATAGAGTTTGGGGCCTGTGCAACAAATTATGCTTCACATATACATAATATGAAATTACAAGTACATGCCAATGGCTTATCCCAAGTGGGTACAAGATAGTCCTTCAAGTATATCATGGGATGGGGCTATCCAATGCACTCCAAACCCTAGCTAGGGAAACCACAACAAGCTAGCATCACACTAACTGTCAAACCCTAGCAACTAAATCCTCCTAGCTAGGAATCACTCCCAACCAATGTTGGTCTCTCCACCAAAGATCCACAACAACACCTACACTTGCATCACAAGCGTGCAAGAGAACCCAATATAGTCTTTCACTATACTCTACACATCTAGCATTCCAAGTAGTCCTAGGATTTCCAGTATCACAAAAGCCTAGTCTTCTTATCTTACAAAAACTAAAAAAACAAGTGCCCATTTTGATTCTCTAGGGTTTCTCCCAAACACTAGCTCTTTTTGTCTTCTTAGGACAAACCCTAGCCTCAACATCTTCCTTGCATCAATACAAGAACTCAGACGCACACTAGGAAAACGTGCAAAGTACAAGATACAATTTTGCTCCTTCTCGCATCTATTAGACAAGCATGTGATCAATAATGAAAGATACATTTTTTCTCCTTCTCACATCTATTAGACAAGTATGTGATCAATAACGAATGAAAAGACCCTCTCCTCCCTTTAAATATATGAAATGTCAAGAAAGCTAACAATAATAATTTAATAAAATGGACAAGTTCCACAAGCAAAAAATGTAACTGATCACTATATAGATCCACATATGAATCACTTCAACTCTAATTTGACACATATTAAGCTCTAAGGTAAGCATGTCCATCAAGCAACAGTCCCGAGGTAAGCGCTTCACAAGAAAATTCTAATTCTTCTCCCTTAAAGGTCTCCAATGTTCCAACACTAGCTCCTAAGCCATGTGCTCCCTTTGGGTGCAGAACATCTCCATGAACACTCCTTAACCTAAGCATCCTCAGTCAAGCACAAGCCTCCATGTAAGCAACCAAATGATCCCATGATACCTAGGGATCGATGTACTCCTCCTAAATTCCCAATGCTCCTCCCAAGAAAGCAACCAAGCCCTTCATATGCACGTTATGAAGACAACCACCAAACCACATGAGTCTCCAACCTTCTAAGGATGTGCACCACATAAACATCAAGTCAAGGTATAGCAATCGATGAGGAAGCTATCTCCAATGTGTATGTCCACTAAGGTACAACAAAGGGTGGGCAACACACCATGCACTCCACATCCCATGAAGCTCCCCCAAGCATGGTGTAAACACTTTTGAAGTAACTCCAAAAGCTAACATTACATTGGGTACAATTTGCAAAATGCTAGGAAGAGCCCAAAATGGTTTCCTAGTGAGTTTTTCCATAGATAGAAATATACATATGAATATGTTTGGGACAAGGGGTTATCTCAACTGATAGTCACCAATGTTGTTGGGCATTTGGCTAGTTTCATGCCAATGGGTGTCCAATTTGAATCCCACCAGGTGAGGAGCATTAGTCTACAACTCTATGCTGACAAGTTTACTAGGTATGTCATCCATGAATCCCGTGGCTTTCACCAAGGTTTTTTTTAGAATATCGATATATATCTATATCTATATCTATATCTATATATATATATATATATGAAGATGCATAGTTTTGAATCTTTATGGATTGAGGGCATTGTAAGCAATATAGTTTTATATAAGGAAACCAACCAAGGAGACCCTTTTAGAAGTGAATCTCAATGCCTTAGGACTGAACCTGCTCAACATAATAGATTAGAAAATCATATTCAATGATCTATATATATCTTATCAAATGTCTGCTTTCTCAAAATAATAGAACAAAGAAATCCATAGCAAAAGACCAATACAGCAAAACTCTAAATTTTTTTCAAAACACAAATTTCTATTCTTGATTTTGTAATAACCCTTGCCAATACTACCCTAGACTTTTAACTCAATTGTTGTTAGGACAGACTTGTTTATACCACTACTCGTCCTTTAAATTACTTCAACTTTGTTTTCTGTTTCCAACTGATAATGGCCAGGCTTACTGTAAGGGTTATTTAAATCCAGATTTTTCCAAACACTTCACTTTCCATCTACTGTAGCATACTGTTGGAGTCTAGAGGCTTGAAGATATATTGTATAGAATATTTTGGTTTTGATATTTCGTTAAAGACTTCCTCTTCCCACTAACTTCTTCACAACTTAGTTCAAATATGATTCTTGCACTCTCCTTTAAAGCTTCCAATTCTGTTTTCAAGGCATAGTAACTTGAGTAGCACAACATCAACATTAGAGACACATGAAATTATACAACCATCTTTCTTTTATGCTTTACTCCTTACGTTATAGGAATAAGAACCATTACAAGGGCAACATCCCTTTCATTATTAGTCATCTTGCCTCAGAAAGGGACATCTAAGAGAGGGAATCAAAATAGAACTTGATATGGGCACAACCTACATGAAAGGGACCACAGACAAACACATTCTTTGACCTCATCATCCTTCAAGACTATCCTAACTCAACAAAGATATGGCATCAATTGTGCTCAATTAAGATCCCTTCATTAGGTTCAGTCAATCAAATTCCTAATGACCAAAAGGTCAGAATGAAACAAATGGTGAAATTTCCCAATCTTAGAACCTCGAGTGAAGACGGTTGGGGAAATAATAGCATATATGACCAAGCTCCATTTTTTAGTAGGAAGATGATCACCATTCCATCAGTAATTAATTGTTTCATGGATCTTATTCTATAATTGCACATCATTATACTATATTTGCAGGTATGGTCAATGCTACAAATTCAGCAGGTAAAGAATCTCCACCAAAATCAATTTGTCTAGACAAGGCTATTGCTCTAGGAATGGGAAGAGAATTTGGGATGATTTCACAATATGGTATAGACACATTTCCCAATGTCCAGACTACTACTCAATTACTAGTCTTTAAATGGCATACTAATGTTCAGGGTTCTTGTTAAAGTGCTATCATGTTTTCACTCCAACCTGTTTTCCATGTCCACATGTTTGAATATTGTTTTTCATCTGTCATATTGTAATTTTTCAAGGCCAATAGCTACATTTCCAACCTCAATGCAAAGCGATGGGTATTGCTTGAGCTCCTAATCATATTGGAACCAAGGTTATGCTAATGAAAAAAATATGGAGGAAAGAATATTGCTTTGTTATCTTACATTTCAAAATGAAGAATATAAAGAGAGATAAATACTCTAAAGTATACATAATTTTGATAAAGAATACTCTCCCAAATAGTATCCTTATGAAAAACCACAATCTAGCTTCAATGCAAGAAATGACATACCAATGTCTCATTCACTGATTTATGAGCAAGATCGTTCAGTACATAATGTACCTACAATCACACATTAAAGTTACTCTCTTATGATAATTAAATTTCTCATCATCCCACTCTTTCTTGACAAGAAAAAAATTAAGAGAGAGAGAGATAGTCTATTCAGAGATGATTGTATTGGAGAAAACTCACTATGGCTTGGGAATTCCACAACAGACAGATGACTACTAGAAATCTACTCAATTCTCAAAGCAATGCTATTATAAATGACAATGTTAAGATAATGGAGAAATGCAACCAACCTCGATTCAACATTTGATGTAGATCCCCGTTGGAGCTTTCAATCCACGCACTTGTAATATGCAAATTAGTCTTGACAGCCAATATCCAACAAGTACATATAATATATAAATGGCATTAACATTATCAATAACAATGGTCCATAATATCACAAGCAAATAAAACCCAATGTATAATAAATGACATTCACACCATGAATGGACGAGAATATGAGTATTTCTATTAATGAACAAGAAGAAGTACAAAGCTATACGACCTCTTGCCAGCAACCAATTTGAACCAAGATCTAGATTAGTCCACTTGTGCATCCTCCATGAATGGAAAACTCAAACTAGAAGGAGTTTGGAAGGTGAACATAAATGGTTCACAACTACAAGGATCAATGAGTGCAGACTCAAGATAGGGAAAAAATCCACTAGAGTTCCTTTACTATTCTCTTCTTCCCCTCGTCCGTAATCCATATGTGCTCAATATATAGTCCTCTCAAAGGTAGGTGAAAGGACACATCGAGGCATTACTTGGGCAGATGGAGAGCCAAAGGTCACCCAATGACTGCTTTTTGGGAGTAAAAAGTGATAAAATAGTGTTTTTTACAATTTTACATGCTACCCACGGGCTATAAGGATGCAAGTTGCGGGTACGTCTGCTATAGTGATGCAAAAGGTGAGTAGGAATAAAAATAGGGCAAACTGAATCACTGAAGGATAAAAATGGATCCGAGTCACTGAAATGGATCCTATAGGCCAAAGAATGCTGATGTTCACAGGGTGGAAGATTTTTGTGTAACAGATGCCCCCTAATGTGTGAGATCAGAAACTGAAATGTGCTACGATGGCTGAAATACATTATAAAACTCAGAAGTGGAGTGATGGAGACACAAGTGGAAATAATGGCTCACTCGTCATAATACAATAGTATCTCCGAATACATGTCGGTATAGTACAAGAATCTGATACAATGGCCATGAATTGGAAGTACATAATGGATACATGTCATAAGTGATCATAGCCATGATCCCTCTATAGTAAGATATGGTCTTTTGTTGAAAAGAAGACAATTGGTGTAAACTGGAGGTACAAACTGCTGAAATCTGAGAGGTGATGTCTCATATGTAAAGTCAAAGTCATATGTAGCATATTGAATGCCACAATCACTTGGGGTCTTCTACACAAGTCTTCAACGGTGCAAGTCCCATCAAGTGAATAAAAGGAGTTGGGGTCGAACCTCATGAGACATCGTCTGATTACCATTCAATGATGTATACCGTTAACAAACGCGAGTTGACCCACCAATAATGAAAATGGACATCAAGGCATAGAGCACAATCATCAGAGTGTGAATAAATGGGTTGAAGTCGAACACTAGGATGAATCCATCAATCAGGGGACATTGATGTATTCCCAAAACTGTCGATGGCGAGAGAACCTGCCACTAATGACTGCAAGCCTCAAGGTACTCAACCGAACTCTAAGCCTCAAGTACCAGAATAAATGAGTTGAAGTCGACGGAATGAGACTCATTGGAAGGAGGGCATTAAGGCATCCCCCATCAACCAGCACGAGGTACCAACAATGCTGAAAGATTTGGAAGATCTCAGGTGAAATGGACTGACTCAATAGGGATAGCCGACATGCAATATTCAAGAGAACTGAGGAGTGGCCGACACTGGTTTCAAGACTTCCTTTGAACAAGAGCATGAGTAGATGGATAAACTCAGGTAGCATAGACTTGACATAAACTATGCAATGCAGGAGGCATTACAGAGGGCTCCATAATGAATCGAAGCTTAACCAATCAGTGGAGAAAACTGAGAGACAAGTACAGCTCCTAAGGCCCAACTATAGTCCCGACTCATAATGTATGGAGTGGAATGAATGCTCTGTTCAAAGGTGACACAACAGCTTCCAACAAGAAAAAGTGACCATAATCCCATCCGGCTTTTTGGAATATTTGATTCTTTTGGTCTTTTTCATATTTGGGAAAAGCTTGAAAAAGAATAAAATTGCTTATAGTACAATAAGTGAGGGAACAAGTGTCAAATAGCTAGCATACTAGTCCCAAGTAGTGGAACATACCTATGCTCAATGCAAGGAAGTGCATGCAGGATGTGGACACTCGGGGGTGTGTTCCCTCAGGGTCAAAGGGTCATCAAATTGTGAAGGGCAATTATATAAGCTCTGCAAGGCTCGAGAGGGAAAAGTGCTCAGGCACCAGGCTATCAATTGAGTAAGCGGGAGCCAGCACAATGCTCAAGCGGCAAGCAGGATGATGCAATGCAATCACAACATGATATAACTGAGGGGAGTCTTTTTTCGTAAAGTTAGTCTCCTCACCCGAAAAAGTGTAAAACAATGAGAGAAGAACTCTTCTAGTCATGTATGACTAGAGTATACCTTTTTCGTAATTAATCCACAAAGGTCTAGAAAAGGGGTAAAATTATACCTAAGTGGATGTCACTTCAAATCCTTTAACGAATCTGAAATAACAAGTATACTCGGCAATCTTGTTTGATTTTGAAAAAGTCTAACAAGGGCTTTAAAAGACTTTATAAAAATCTTTTCTGTAAAGGTTTAACAAGCCCAAAAAAGTAAACTCGTGACCTCATTACTGTTTTTAACGAGCTCAAAGGAGATATGGAAGAATGCTCATAATGAGAGCAGATGAGTGTCAAGGACACGCGAGACTAGTTCCAAGCACATGGGACAAAGTTATGCATAATGCAAGGAACATGAGCAAGATAAGGACACTCAAGGGGTGTCTACAAATTCGGATGGCACAAGGTTCAAATCCATCAGAACAATGGGGAGGACTGAACCTATATGCAAGGTTTTGAATATGCCTGCCATGACCGAAGCAAATGTTGAAAAGGACCAGTAACCAAGTATAAGTCCAGCTAAGAATCCTGTCTCCAAGAAACATAAGTACCAAGATCATCTCTAAAACATATGTAAAGAAAAATCTGATACAATTCAGTGCGGTAGAATCATATTCAATTTCACTATTGTTAACCTCAGACATAACATAGGTAGAGCTAACCACTGAAGGTGCCATAGTACCAATACCTGAGGGATCAAAATGATCATCTTCAAAATGAAGAGCAAAGCTGAAGGATGTGAAGGAATCTGCAAGAGAAAATTCATCATCACGAGAGTTGGAAATTCTAGTAGTAGAATCGAACTCATCAAAATCACCGATTCGGGGATCTATAGGAGAGTCTACAGACTCACCACTAGGGAGATCATACTTTAATTTCAAACCAAGGCTAGACAAAACTATGCCTAGATCAAAATCCAAATGCATGGAAGGTTATATTCGAGGCTCATCTTGTTCAATAAGATCAAGGGTGGAAAGGAAATAAAATTGATGATGAGAATCCTCCCAAGGCTTGTCATAACCATTCATGGCCTCATTAAATGCTCCATCTAAAGGTAGAATACCATCGATGAAATCATGAGAACAAGACGAGTTGGCTTCCCAAACTAGAAGCGTAACAGGATCTTCTTCAACTGACTGGGAAGAAGAGAGATCCAGATCTGCAGTGGTTTATTGGATATGATCATAAGTGAGCTTTGCTACAGATAAGGGCATAGACATCCCGACGTGCGTAATGTCTCCAGACATAGAATCCGCGGATGGTAAAATCCATGGATCATCACAATAGGAAGTCCGAAATGGCATACTATTTGAAGGAGGAGACGCATTGTCGGAAATGGTTCCAATAAAATTCACAAGTGTGGAATGGTTAAAAGTTTCCATTAATGAGGGGTACATCCCAACACCTATGTTCCCAGTTGCCAGCTGAGAATCAGAAACTTGTGGGACTACAGATCTCGTTGATGCTGTGGAAGGAGTGCCAACATAATCGAGTTGATCGATCGTCACAATCTTGCCTTCATGGGGAAATCAAATAACTTGAAACACAGTAGATGCGACAGCCTTCATAGCATACACCCAGTTCCAACCCAGTAAAAGGTTGTAGTCGATGGGCGCATCAACCACTTCGACTTCAATAGGCACGGACTTACCTCCCAAGGAGACAAAAAGGGAAGGGATAATTCCATGTGGCATAAAAGACCTACCGTCAAATGCAGTGAGTGTAGTTCTAGATGCGAGTAGAGGAGGAGAGCCAAGAGCTTTCCAACAAGTCAATGACATTACTGATGCGGAAGCACCTTCATCAACCATAGTACATTTGACGAAGCTTTTAAGGAAAACCACCTGGATTTCAAAAGCCACGTGGTAAGGTAAGCGAGGCTGGACATCAGTAGTGTCGAACTTGATAAGACTAGGACTTCCCCCATCCTAAACTCCTAATGCACTCAAAAGGGCATGCTTCTGAGAAGGACAGGCTTGCAAAACCTCAAGATCTGACATAGCACATGGAGTTTGGCCCAAATCTTCTATGATGGAGTAGTTCTGGGCAGCTCGAGCATTAGGATTATGCGTGGAGCACTTAAGAACACCTTTCGGTATCCGCGGCATAATGAAAGGCTTCTCGATATGCAAGGGATTATCAGGAGGAGGGGGAGGCTCATTCCCGAAATTCGATTGTGGTGCACCATAATCGCATTGACGAGTAGCAACACAAACCTCTGACTGAACCATATTCACACATCCATAACCACTAGTATTGGAAGAAGTTGTTTCATTAGTACCATAACTAGTGGTGGGAGAATGCGAAGCCATGTTTTGATGATGAGGAAGGGGATCCTTAAACATAGCTAGGCTCTGTGCCAAATGCTTCGATGCTTCTTCAATTCAAGGACATAAGTGAGTAAGATGATCTTCCCCACAAAGCTTGCAAGGGAATTTCACCTTATGCCTAGGTTTACTATCCTCGCCAGCATTACCGCCTTCTCGACGAGGGTTGGCATTCTCTTTACGAGGAGTATTACGATTGCTATTATTATTACTTCCATTGTTTCCACCCCTACCATTATTTCGCCCCTTTTTCTTACCACCAGGTTGCTGGGTACCTGACTGTTTCATTGATTGCACATTGTGTACATCAGACGACAGAGTGGAAGTGGACAAGGTGTGAACCTCTTCGGGAGCAAATTGGTTTAGCGACAAATTTTGCATTTGATTAGCT
Source organism: Larix kaempferi (assembly GCA_027924585.1). NCBI lineage: Eukaryota > Viridiplantae > Streptophyta > Pinopsida > Pinales > Pinaceae > Larix > Larix kaempferi. The sequence continues at coordinate 7,512,567 of BSBM01000155.1, read as the reverse complement.
ACCAAGTCTATAGAGTGAGTGCATGCAGACCCCACGATGCCATCAACATGTGGTCTAGGAACTGATGTGGGCTCATGTCTTGTTCTCAGTGCATCAGGAATAATGTCATACAAAATGCCAGACTGAGAATAAAGTAGATCTAACTGCTGGACTTTCAAGATAGCTTGTTCCTCAGTCACAATGTCAAAGATCGAAACATCCTTAGCAATGTATGGGAGTAAAGACTTAAGAAACCATTCCAACAAGAACTCTGGAGGAATGTTGGCTTTCACTAATCTCTTTTGCCGACGCCACTTTTGAACGTGGTCAGAAATATGTGTGGCCTTATTCTGACGGAAGGTGGACAACAACTTAGTACTAGTATCATAACAAACCGATAACTGGAAATGGTCTAAGAAAACCAAAGCAATCTTGTTGAATCCCCTATAGGTGTTCCCAGGAAACTCCACATACCACTTCGTGGCTTCCCTTGTGAGGATGCGTTGAAATAGTAGTAATCGAATGGAATCATGATTCAAAGAGTTGGAGGAGCACCAAAGGTGAAATGTCGTGACATGATCTCTTGGGTCCTCACCACTTCCCCTTCAAACTTTGGAATGTCCGAAGGGAGCTTGGTAGGGATAGGGGGCCAAGTAGGGTCGTGACACACCGGATCATTCGTGAGCTTCGAAAGATCCAAGAGATTCAATCCTGCAAGGAATGGGAGCTACGACTGGAAAGATTGATTATAAGCTCCCATAAAAGGTTGGTTAAACGGAACTATGGTATAAGATGGACCAAAATCTTGACCATGAGGATTAAACTGCTGATAATGAGGACCTAACGGCCCGTAAGCTTTCCCATGGCAATAAGATGGATAACCTCCCCCTGCCTGACCCATTTGAGAGTAAGTAGGTATATGCACGTTTTGAGCACCATATTGGGGTGGTGGGTGATATTGGTGGCCAGCACCGACTATGTTGTAGTAAGGGTTGCCACCATGAGTATGGGGCATGTATGTACTATTCATAGTGGGAACCGTGTTGTATTGACCGTAATGGTATGGTATGTTTCCACCCCCAACATTAGGATTAGCTTGAGTAGTCGTGTGGTGACTAGAAGCATAAGAAGCATTCCTAGCTCCAATATGGGCGTGACTAGTAGCAGGGTTAGTGGTGTGATGTCCATGTGGATAGGAAATATTCCCACCCCCTATATTAGCATTACTAGTGGCGTCAATGGATGCAAAAGTATGCGGTATGTGTCCATCCCCATGGTTGGGAGGAACGGTATCATGTGCAAAAGTAGTCCTGGGTTGACGAGTAGCGACATGTGTATTAGGTGATGGATGGCGAGTCGTGTTCCGAACAACATTCCGACTAGGTTGGGTATTCCTAGGAGGTGGTTGTGTTCCAACATTAGCATGGTTAGGATTTTGACCAATCCCCATACTATGTGAGTGGGTGGACAACGTAGTGCCCCCAGCGAGGGTAGTGCCCCCAGTGGGTATAGTATGGCTGACACTTTGACTAGTGCCAACATGAGTACCAACCATAGTGGAAGGTTCAACAATGGTGTGACTAGGCATACCAAAAGAGAGTGCAGTGGGGTTGACCATAGGGCCAATATCATCATGAGTCTCAGGTCTCTTGTATCTATAATTGTGTGGAAATGACAGAACGAAAGGCTCGTCCTGTTCTCCTTCCTCAAGTAAGTCGGGCATCCCATGAAGATAATTATCAGGATTCGAAGGATCAAATGGATCCCGGTCAAGTGGATTGGGCCAAATAGAACCAGGTTGAGTCTCAGGTGGATCACCTCCCCAATCCTCATGAGGAGTATGGGGATCGGAGGTATGTTCAACTCTACCTGAAGGAGTAGAAGGGTCTTTCCCGATATCAAGATATGCAACCATGTAGTTCTCAACGTAAGTCATGTAAGAATCCAAAGACTCAGAGGGAGCCCTCCAGTATCCTCTAGAGATATGACGTGTAACCTTGAGTGGATTTAAACCAGCCAAACGATGGGACCAGCGGAGAGTAGGGATCCACGCCATGTTCTCTCTGAAGGGAGACACAACGTCTCCTAAAGGCCAACTATCGATCAAAAACAGTAAATCAAAAGCACACAGCTAGAGAAACTACAGCCAAGAGCATTCAAACAGAGTGGCTAAATGAGCTCCCGACACTAGAGCCGGTATGTCTCACCTAGGATAGGCTTGAGACTCCCAAACTATAGTCGGAGGTAATAGAATCAGTTATAGAGACACCCAGGCTTCACTGTGTTGACAAGGTCAAGTTCACTCCACGAACACAATTGTGCTATCCAATCCCTATCTGACTCAGGACACAAACAACATAACCACTGCAAGTACCCTGTGCAGTACCTAGGTAAGGAAACTATGTTCACCGCAATATAACCAATGCTCAGGGGGACAGTAGCAGGTGGGACCTGTCGTATGGGCAGGGTAGCTAAGCCCGAAGCACAAGAGGATGAACCTTTGGTACCCCCAAATACGAACAAATCTTGGATATATCTCCCACGTTCAGCCGGTATCAAAGGGATATCTCCTCAACCAACCTCCCGTGACTGCGTGCTTAACTCTGGATTGAGTAGAGATTCCTAAGAACACCGATCTATACCATGGATTCCTTCACTCCCTGGTCAGACACCTAATGTTTCATTCAATAGTCTTGGATTGTTAACTCACAATGATCTATTCCAAGATTCTAAACCTATGCTAGTTGGTGTACCCTATAAACAAAATTAGTCTAATCAATTTTATGATTAAGCATTAATTTTAGTGGCTGTGATTACTCAAGGGATATGTTCATGAAACTAGTGATGTGTAGGCTCAATAGTATGCAACATCGTCCAATCCTAGACTCATCTATCCAATAAAACAATGTCACTAATATGCAAAATCAACCAACAATTCAGAAATAAATATGCAATCCTTTATCTTTTCAATGCACAAGCAGAACCTAAAATGAAAGCAACAAGCACTCAATGCAAAATGTAGTACATGGAAATAAAATAATTTTTGTATTTTCTCTTATAAACAGAAAGGAAAATGCAAAAAACTAAATGAATATTTTTGTATTTTTTCAATATAAATGAAATGAAAAAATGCAAGCAAAATCCTACTATTCAGTCATTGAAGTGCCGAGAAGATCACTAAGACAACCCAACAGATCCTAAACAGCAAGACTCAGCCAAAGGAATGAGCTCAAAAGGAAGAAACCAAGAGGTTAAAACCAAAGATTGGTAAAAAACCAAGAAGGCTCAACCGAGAGAAATGAAGAGATCTGGTCACTACCAAGGCATGAAATAGTCAAGAAAGAGGCCAACAAAGACTTAGGAATCAACCAAACTCACCCAGCAACAACCAATAGCCATAAACCAACAAAATCCGGAGTTACATGCTACTGTCGAAGGAATACCTGTCGGTACCAATGAGCAGTAGAGTAAACAGAGGCGGGTAGACGCGGGTAGAACTAATCTAGCCCGTGAGTGAGGAAAGGAAAATGGGCAATCAAAGAGTCCAGAGGCTTAGAAAAAGCAATTTTTCTATAGTGTATCTTAATGGCCAATCAATGACACAGAGCTTCGATAAACAACAACTCTAACTATGGACTAATGCTCAAAAAATTTCCCAAACATGGATGTTTTCCCTAGCGGAGTCGCCATTTCCGTATTGGAGAAAACTCACTATGGCTTGGGAATACCACAACAAACAGATGACTACTAGAAATCTACTCAATTCTCAAAGCAATGCTATTATAAATGACAATGTTAAGATAATGGAGAAATGTAACCAACCTCGATCCAACATTTAATGTAGATCCTCGTTGGAGCTTTCAATCCACGCACTTGTAATCTGCAAATTAGTATTGACAGCCAATATCCAACAAGTACATATAATATATAAATGGCATTAACATTATCAATAACAATAGTCCATAATATCGCAAGAAAATGTAACCCAATGTATAATAAATGACATTCACACCATGAATGGACGAGAATATGAGTATTTATATTAATGAACAAGAAGAAGTACAAAGCGATACAACCTCTTGCCGGAAACCAATCTGAACCAAGATCTATATCAATCCACTTATGCCTCCACCACTTCAATCCTCCATGAATGGCAAACTCAAACTAGAAGGAGTTCGGAAGGTGAACATAAATAGTTCACAACTACAAGTATCAATGAGTGCAGACTCAAGATAGGGAAAAAATACACTAGAGTTCCTTTACTATTCTCTTCTTCCCCCCGTCCATAAGCCATATGTGCTCAATATATAGTCCTCTCAAAGGTAGGTGAAAGGACACATCGAGGCATTACTTGGGTAGATGGAGAGCTAAAGGTCATCCAATGACCACTTTTTGGGAGTAAAAAGTGATAAAATAGTGGTTTTTACCATTTTACATGCTTCCCGTGGGCTATAAGGATGCAACTCGCGGGTACGCCTGCTATAGTGATGCAAAACGCGGGTAAGAATAAAAATAGGGAAAACTGGTATCACTGAAGGATAAAAATGGATCTGAGTCACTGAAATGGATCCTACAGGCCAAAGAATGCTGATGCTCACAGGGTGGAAGATTTCTGTGTAACAACGATATTTGTCTCACAAACCTCCAAACAAGCTCATGAAATGACAATAGAAGAAAATAGTTGAGTTGAATTTATATTTCTATTTTTTTTATTATTATAGGATATGCATTGAATTTTTTGTCCCATGACTAGAGCATGCCATATAAATAAACCCAACAAAATATTTCACAATAATTGTCTTGATAAATGCATACTATTGAATTTGTGTGATTTCTATCCATAGCATACCAGTTAAGGCATGGCTTCATTCAGCTAGTCTTACCATTGACCTATTCGCCATATGTCATATAGAAGAATCATGTTTCTTGCCATTAACTTCACAGACCTCCCAAATCTATATTTTGGCCCTTTTTAGAGGATGGGTGAAATTAAGGACACTTGGATGATCATATATAATGGAAGAATCCTTATAGGCATCCTAATTAAAATAAGATGTAGGGCCATATTTAGGGAAGATTGTGTAATCCTACAAGAGAAGATTAAGGCCATATGAAAAGAAGATTGTAGGTTTGCTAAAGGTTAAAGTTGTGAAAGTAACAAACCCAACTATCTTCGAAGTGCATTCCAGTGATCCTCCCTACATTATTATGGTGACTCCCATGCAAATGTATCTACATATGTTTTATATTTGACATTCAACAGGCATTGGGTTCTTTTGGCATCACAAACCAAGGAATGTTAAAACCATTCAACTCCCATTGATGTGCATTGCTAATACCCTACAACTATATGCTATTTGAATGGATCATCACATGGATTCAAATATTTGGTGTACAAAATGAATGGAGACAAGACACCTCGCTTGCAATTTTAGCATCCTTCGAACCTTGCACTTTGCTAGCTACAAGTTGTAGATTCAATTTGACCTACCCAATCCAATTGCACCATAACACATACACCCAAGGAATTTTGCATGTTGGGCATTTGATCCATTCTCTACATCCAACAATATATATTACCCTATGTTTTGTATTGGATATGGAGGTCTCAATTTCATGTGTTGGGTTGAACTTTCACAAGCATGAACAGAGTTGTAGTTAATGAGGTTTGGTTCACTAAATGATCCAAACAATACTAGTGTATGTGAAGTAATTAACCTGGAAAGAGAGCATTACGATCATAACTAAATTGACTCACAGAACCACAATGATGTCTTAGATTTCATCCTCTTAATAGATTGATTTCAGTAGGATACCAACGTGAAAGAGGTTTTGCACGGTGTTGGGTTTCTTATTGGATTGATTATGATTTGGATTGGAGATGGTTGTTGAGTTAAGGATTTACCAAAAATAGAGGCTTTGCAACCATTAAGAAGACAAAGATGGCTTACTTTTGTGTTTGGTTTAACAAATTTTGAATTGGACGATAAGAACAATGTCTTATGAAGGAATATGGAAGTGTATTATGCATTGGAATTGGATTATGGAAGCTTATGGAGTTGGAACAATGTCTTATGAAGGATTATGACAGGATATTATGTATTGGAAGATAAGAATAATGTCTTTTGAATTGGAATTTATCATCTCAAGAATGATTGGATTATGGAAGCGTATTATGGTGTTTTGAAGGGCATACTAGCAATCCATAACGCACACCTGAGGCATTTTGCAAGTTGGGCATTTGATCCATTATGTACAACCACCCATATATATATTAACCTAATGTTTTTTCTTGGATGTGGAGGTCTTAATTTCATGTGCTGATTTTTTCACACCATATTTCATAGAAGGCATGTGGGAATTATCCATAAACAAAAAAGAACCTTTCATAAATGTTGGACAAGAGGAAAGGAACACAAGAATTGCTTTATTCTTGTGAGAGTACAAAATTGTGCATCTTTGTGACCAGTAATATACATAGCTGCATAAATTCCTATAGCTATCAATCACCACTAGACCTTTTTCTATGCATGATTAGAAAAAAATGGAATCATTGCAATCAGAATAGAGAAGTTATATTCATGCAAATAAATCAATGACAACAAGGTTTGTGTCACCATTAGTAAAAACATCTTCAACTTCATGCATGAATATGCTTGATGAATTGCCCTGTATTATAGAAATATTAAGTCATAAGAAGCTTAAAGAATCAACATGACAGATTAATCATTTTATGATAGATAAATAGAAGCTTATTTAGAAAACCAAATTCTACTATCTAGTGAAAAATTAAGATGTATCTTTGCATGGAGAATAGCTAGGTGCTCTACAGCCCACTATGGGGAGATCTTATAATGTTATGTAAACTTATGTGTAAAAATTTGATGATAAAAAAATTATGCCTCAAGGAATTGGATCCCTCTGGGTGCTTGATAGATCCTGGTTTAAGATGGATCTATACCGATACTTCCTCAATCAAAGATAACTCTTGTAATTTGTATGTCACCCATGTTGTATTTTATTAGGTAGGCACCATGAACTCTCAACCAGTATTCACATTCATGCAGTACACAGTCCTCATTATTGTCTACAGACATTACACTACCACCACCTGTAAAGCCTAAGATTTGAGCTATGAAAGCAATTGGCACTATTGGATAATATGGACAATATATGCACTGGACCTGTAGGACCAAGATTGGGGATGAGTTGGAAGGTGTTCTTAGGGAGTTGTTGTGGCCCAATCTTGACTAAGTATTGACCTAGAGTAGATTTAAGTAGAAGATAAATCCGTAGAAGCCATGAAACCACTTAATCCTGAGTACATGGTCACCTAAGTACATGAAGGTTAAGGAGTCATCTTATACATCCTTTGCGACTAGTTACCCTGACCCTCTGTGCATGTCTTTAAAGATGCATACACTTTTGTAATCTTTTTTAAGAGTGGGTTACATCTAACAAATTCCCTAGAATATTCTAGAATCTTCCATAGTTATTGTTCTAGTCATCTATATATATGATGATTGCAATGCTATAATAAGGACTCAAAAAATTCAATTTAATTGTTTATATAGAAAGGGAGGTAGTTGGGAATTCTCAGTTAGAACCTATGCCATTATTATCTATGTTACATTGTATGAATGATTGTTGCAAGCTTGCAATAGAGAATCTCTTCTACAATATTAGCTTCATTATTGACAAATGTTTTCCATACAACAATCATGTAAACCTCGTATCTCTGTCTCTCCAACTCTTCTTTTAAGGATATATTGTCATCTTCTATCTGCTTTATGGTATCTATGTAATGCATCTTGAGAATATAAATTTTTTCCTATAGGTCTAAAATTATCTGCTCATGTTGGAGTAAGGAGAATTATGTACCCATGTTCTTTGTTTCCCTTCTTGATTTTGAATTGTTCTCCGTTTAAGGGCCTCCACCCATTATTATCCTAATTGGGCCATGAGATATTCTGTACCAATTTCAACTCTTCCCATATGGGTGGCCTCTTGAGTTTCTTCAAAATTAATTCCAGGGTTATAAGGATAAGCCTCTTCTATAATGTATGTAGTAGGACAACGAAAAAGAGTTGTTATTTTTGTTTCCACATGACATATTTTTCTATCATTTTTTCACTTCCTTAATTCTTCTTAGCTTCTTATGAAATTTCTATGTGAAGGGCATGGGTTTGGGTGATCCCATCTCTATTAGAGTAGCATTGATTTTACTGCCCACATATTCAATACATATAGTAAATTATTTTCTTGTTTGGACTCTACCTCTGTCTTTTTGGGATTCCTCCTATTTTTCTTGTGGATGATACCTTCTCTATCCATTATTGTCTTATTCTTCTTAGACTCCCTAATGGGGTCTACTTCTAGATTATGAATAGATTCAACATGTAAATAAATGAACTCTTCATTATTTACTATTAAGGATCTATCCTATGGAATATGACATGGTTGTCAGGACAACACATTACATGAAATTAATTTCATTAGATCATGGTGGGATAGAGATCAAATTTTTCCTTCTTGGACTTTCTCACTTATCTCTCTAAGAGATTGAACCAAAAGGTATAGGAAACTCAAATACTCTTACGGATTTTGATGCGAATAGTATCTTAGTTGATATAACATCCTAGAATGTTTGGATATAGATCAAGTTGTGTATCCCTTCACTAGTTATGTATTTGATATGGTGGATAGCCACATGATCCCAAGGTGTTGGAAAACTAGCTCTCTTAAACCCTTGTTTAGATTCTTCCATGGATTCATAAGCTGGGAGGAAGTCTAGTTTGGAATTAAGGATTTGTATCCAGCTCGCCTCTTTATCCTAGGGAAAGTCAACGGAGAGCCATGTCACTGTTACTAAGGTTGGTTCATGAACCTTTATATCTAAGCACCTTATTGTAGGTAGATACTCTTGGTTTTGTAGCTTTATTTATGCTTATAATATTTTTAGGAAAGATCCATAGTGATGTCATCATCAAATCAATCTTGTATATAAAAATATTGAATCTAATAGCCTTTGCATTTACATTAACCACTTCAATATTGATATAAAGGGTAGAATTGTCATTGGGTTCTCTCTTATTATATCCTTTCACCATTTTTATTTATGATGGAAATGTCCCTATAACCATGTGGTTACAAACCTTTTCTTTCTCAAGTATACTGAAAAATGAAATTATCCTATAGCTATTAGGTATTAAGACAAAAAAGTAAATAGCTAGTGCAATTTTTCAATCAATAGTTGGATTTTTTAATAATGACTTGTATCCTTTCAGGGGGTTCATATAAATACTAAACCTCATAAAATATATGGATATATTTGACATGTTATCAACTTCAAATAGAGTTGATGATTGTTCAACCTGCACAATTCACGGTTGTCTTTCAATTCTTAGTGGATCGTACAGAAGAAAATGAATATAAATCATGAAATTTGTTTTAAAACTATTAAAAATTTCAAAGAAATTCTTTCAAGATTCATTAATAGAATAAGTCAATAATGTAAGAATCCATAAAAACTAAAAAATATCCATCCTCACATTCATACTCACTCATAGTTTGCATTGAAAAAAAGGAGACCTACTTATGAAACATCATAAGGGAGGGGACTCATGAATCACCTCATCCCTCTCACAAACGGAAGACAACCCATATTCATCATCGTCAAGTGTCCCTAGTTGTCCAGTATCATCTTCATCTTCTAAACCTCCAATTTAAACCTATGGAGTAACATCCTTTCCAAAAAATGAAGATGAGATGAGCCTTTAGTTGAGATGTTAGTTGCTATTACAGCAACTAAGATATCATGTTAGTTACTGTAGGAGCCAAAAATATGGGAATCAAAGAAGTAACGATCATGTATGGCATTCTTGAAATAATCAATAACCCATGAACACAGTTGAAAACAACATATTGTGCTCCTAGATGCTCCCATAATACATTAAAGTACACATAAAAAAATACCCAGTACATTTTATTTTATTTTTGTGTATGAAAAAAGGGAAATACATAACAAACACAAAATGATGGAAGAGACTATAGACTAGTCAAACAGAAGCAATCAATGCATACCTATAGGGTCTCCATTTCCCTAATATGTCTCCATTTATGGATACTAAAGAGGATCCCCATATACCTTACCTATATTGGTAAGCAATAAGTGGGCTCCAATACGTTTTTCCAGACCCTGCTTGTTCAATGTTCCCATCACATTTGTCTTGTACAAAACAATATTAAGTAAAACTTGAAAAACTAGATGAAGTGAATGAGAACAACAAATTTAGGAACCCTCCCACAAAAAATTCATCCCTATATTCACTTCCAAGAATTGAATTGAGTTGAATTATTATTAATGTCCATAAATAACCAAAGGTGCAGACAGCAAGATGGAAAAAATATCCCATAATAAAGTATCATGCAAGAGTACCTAACACGAATCCAAAGAAGCTAATAGCTAAAAAAACTAGGTGATAACTCGACTCCAAAGACACTAATATCCTCGAAAGTAGGTCATTTTTGTTGAATATCTAGAGGCAAGAACGATAATATGTAGTTACACAACTCCCATTATTAATGTGAATCATTGTAAGTTGGTCACCCTAGGTCATTAAGGAAAAACATTGAGCATATCCTGCCAAGATCATTGGAAACTGTTATGCGTGCAATAGATGATTAAAGGCATGTTCAAGGTTTGAACCTGCAATCAATAATGTGTCTGGAGGTGATAAATTCACCAAAGCATATCTCAAGACCACTAGCTAGGAAATTGGTGGAAACCTACCTTCTAAATTAAAAGCTCATCCTATACATTAAGCTCAAATCCATATCAATTCAAATATATAGCATGCATAGGTTGATCTACTTACAAGGGAATGGTAATACAAAATAATAAGCAATTTATGACATCGATGTAAAATGACCTATCAGATTTGATACCAAAAAAATAAACATAATGAGGTGTCAAGCACAGACATAAAAATTAAAGCCAATCAAAACAATAATAGATGCCAACAGACATGAAACTCATGTTGTATGGGCATACCACAGCAAGAATGGATACATGGTGGATGGATTAATAGTCCCTTGATGTGGATGGATCTTGGCGGTGATTCATGATTGATTTCTTGTGCATTTTACTGAGATTTCCTTACTGACCACGATGAAAAACAAGAAACCCAAAACAAAATTCTATACAAGAAATCATAGAGATGTGAGAAGCATGTGAGAAGTCTTAGAGAAGCTTGTTTTTCTCCTTATGTCTCACTTTGCCATATTGGGCTGTAGAATGAAGATCATAGAGTCTATCAACATATCCACCAAGAAAAATAGCAAACTCTGCTCTTTCAGTAGGTAGTGCATGGATCTTGGCAGTGATTTGGGATTCTCATATTTGGGGGGATAAGGATCTGAAACTGCTGGGATCTGGACTTCTTCATCCTCGCAATGATTCAAGGTTGATTGCTTATTCATTTTGTTTATATTTCCCTACTGATCATGATGAAAAACAAGAAACCCAAAACAAAATTCTATACAAGAAACCATAGAGATGTTAGAAGCAAGTGAGAAGTCTTAGAGATGCCTATTTTTCTCCTTATGTCTCGCTTTGCGATATTTTGTTGCAAAATGAAGATCATAGAGGTTATCAACATACCCACCAAGACAACTAACAAACTCTGCTCTTTCAGCAGGTAGTGCATGGATCTTGGCAGTGATTTGGGTTTCTTGGATTTGGGGGGATAAGGATCTACAGCTGCTAAGATTTGGACTTCTTCGTCCTAGTGGTGATTTATTTTTGACTGCTTGTGCATTTTGTTGATATTTCCCTAGTAACCATGATGAAAAACAAAAAACCCAAAACAAAATTCTATACAAGAAATCATAGATATGTGAGAAGCAGGTGAGAAGTATTACTAACCATCGTCCCAATGGGGCCTTTTGTTGGTGGAATTGACTATCAAACACAAAAATGGGAAACCCACTTTATATGAAAAGATTTTGTCTTGATTGAAGTTGACAATCTTTTGTGGTACCTCGTCACAGCTTCCTTGGATTCCATTTTTGCTCTAGTTTTATTGGTAGGTGATCTTCCTTTCTGTTGTTTTTTCACAACCAAGGCTTGCCTCTCTTGAATTCACTAGATTTACATCCCCCTTTCCTTGATTCTCCTTTTCTGGATGTCTATTCATGTTTACTGGTTGAATCCGATGCTTCCCAATACTGCTAGTGGAGGATTGAAAGATGCTTTCCCATTTTGCACTTTCATATGGATTCCCCTGCTTTGTTTCCCATGTTTTGCAATAGACAACGAGTTAAGGATTCGAAGCCCTGTGACACCAAATGTGAGGTATTCAGTACTAAAAATGAAGAAGTTTATGGTATCTCCCAAACCTCTCGCAAATGCAACCTTTTCTGTCAGGTTTTGTTCAAAATGAAAAGTCATGGAAATCATGTGGAACTGTGTATGGAAATTATTCAGGTAAGAGATGCATCCATCCTTAAACCCATGTAAAACCATTCCACACGTCTGCAAATTCTCTCCATTTCTATAACCCAGTATGTAAAAGGAATTTATGAAAAATAACATATTTGTAAATCAGTATGTAAAAGGAATTTATGAAAAAGAACATATTCGGGTGATTGGAAAAGAAATGATCCATAGTTAAAATTAAGAACATATTTGCGCTATTGTAAAAATTTATCCATACTAAAAACATTCGCTGGTGTGAAGTTAATTTTTTTTAAATTGATTTTCTTATATATATATATATATATATATATATATATATATATATGACAAATTATATTGATTTTAAATTTTTATTATGTATTTTCTTAACTATTTTTTTATTGGATTGGATATAACATTTGAATGAAGGTTTAAGAATTAAACTTAAAAAAATTCATTAGATGATAAAGATATAAGTAGTGGTTAAATATTATAGCAATTGTTTTTGGGTTATTGAAATCTAGTATATAAAAAATCAAAATACTTGAAATATCGTTAAAGGAAGACATTCAAAAAGAATTTATATTCATAAATTATAGCTATTGAGTAAAAGTAGGGGTTCAATTTTTAGTTTGGGAAGGATATTGCTCGAATGGGGTTAATTTATTCCTTTGGAATGTAATTATCAGTTTTAGGTTGAATTTACGATTAGATAAGTAAATTATTGATAAAAGTTGATGTTCAAGAAGTTTATTTTAAAAGATATACAGTTATATATTTTTATAATTATTTTATAATTACATGTAAATGAATCCCAACAAAAAAATGGGATGTTAATATACACACCTAATAAGGATCTTAAGAAAATATAACTAAATGAAAAGGGAAAAGACAATGGATACAAAACAAACCCATAAACATACCATAATGTCTAAAAAGTAAAAAGAATGCCACACACACACACATATATAATGTATTTGACATTATCGAAGATATATAGTTTAGGTAGGAATTTATATTATCAAAATGTTGGATACATTTCGCAATATAGAGCATGGTTTGATGAAAAATCTCTCAAACAATTATCTTTTATCAATGGGGACAATGGGTAAAGGGATGGGTAAAAAGAATGAATTTTTTATTTATTTTTTATGAAATGAAGAAGGGAAGGGGTAGGACTTAGGATAGAGGGTTTAAGGGAAAAATAGATTTTACTTCGTCATATTTGAAAAGCCATGGAAATGGGAATGAAAGGATTTTATTGACAAAAGAGAAGGGAGGATTTTTTTATTTATTTAAAAAAAGGTCATTGGTTTTTTTTCTGCAAAGAGGTAGTTAGGGAAAATGTTTGACATTCTAAACATAGCCATGATGAGAATATTGGACATCGGTAAAACCAATGAATTAACAAAGGATGTAAACTTGGTGAATTTCACTAATAAAACGTAAAAGACTCTTGTTGTCGAAACTTCAACCAACTACCGAAAGGGTCAAATGGTGACCATTTTTGTCAAACGAGATACAAGGGTGATGAGCTTAACACAATTGTATAAAAAAAATACATTGCAATGCAATGGGAAATGGAAAATTTCTAAAACTCGACCTAGCCTCACTAGATGTCATCAAAGAAGAAATGTTGCGTAATGACACAAGGGGTCTCTCATGAATCCATCTGCATGTGTATTAAAATTTACTAATTTTTAACACTATAGATGGATTCAAAGACCCCTTTCTAGGGGGTCTCCGAATCCATCTGCAGTGTAAAATTTAGTAAATCATAACAATTCATTATCAAAATTGTAATTTTCCATTGTTGAGTGACACAATTAATGTCACCCGAGTATTTAAATCCATATATCTACAATTTTAAATTCATTGTCAAAATTGTAATTTCCATTGTCGGGGTGGAAAAACTAAAAATGACTAACATTAACTAGTCATATTTGTATTTTTGTGACTAAATTAATCATTTAACTTAGTCATTTTTATTTTAGTCACTTGTTATCTAGTCGTATATTTTATCTCATGACTAAATTAGTCATTTTTATTTGGCTCACTTAAAATTTCTTAATTTTGGTCATTTCTCCCTTGAAAAAACTATGGTGACTAACTTTTTTAGTCTCCTAGTCACTTATCTCTCGTTTTGTACTAGTGATAGGACAAGGTCCCCTTCTCGGAAATTGCGGGGGTGGATGTGCTTGTCGTAACTGGATTTTGAATGGTTTTTGTACCATGAATGGTTTGCAAGGTCGTGTGACAGTCTTCATTGGATTGCTCCAAGAGGATTAAGCGTTTTTCAAGCGGTGATGTGTCCGGGAGGAGTTCGACGACAATGTGTAGGGTGAGAATCTGACATTTGATGGGAAGGATAGATGCGACACCATGAACTAAGTGAAAAGGGGTAAAACTCATGGTGGTCTTGGTAGACGTGCAACAAGAACAATGTGCAGGAAATAGCATATGATTCCAATTGGACTTGTGGCGGTGTACAGTGCATTGAAGGATGGTCTTTAGGATTTTGTTAATAGCCTCTACTTGGTCATTCCCTTGAGGGTAACAAGCAAAGGCGTATTGATGTTTAAACTTCAGGAAGGTCGAAAACTCCTTCCAAATGGAGTCTTCAAAGTCTTTTCTGTGGTCGAAGACGAGTTGTTTCGGGACCCCGAACCGGGTGATGACATGGTTGAATAAGAAGCGAGCTGTGGTGTCAGCATTGCAGTTGAATGTGGGCATGGCCTCGACCCATTTAGTGAAATAATCTATGGCTACAATGATGTGTTTGTGGCCATTCACTGATGTGGGGTTACACTCCATAAAATCAATGGCCCACTTATAGAACGGGCCAACGGTGATAACTGGATGGAGGGGGGTAGGTGGGTTCCTTGCCTTGGGGGTGAAGAGTTGGCAGTTGTGACAATGTTTAATTGCGGTGATGCAATTGGTGAAAAGGGTGGGCCAAAGGTATCCGACGTGGATAAACTTTTGGGCGGTGGCCATCCCCAAGAAACGACTGCCGCAGGCTCCACTATGATAGTCATTAAGAACTTGATCAGCCTTGTCTCAAGTGAGGCAGTGACGTAGAATGGTTTCAATACCACGACGGTATAATACATCACCAAGTAGGAGATACGATAGGCGTGATGGCGTATGCATCGGTGACCATCGCGGTCAAGGTTGGGTCAAAATTTTTATGTATGTAGGTACACCAAGATGTTACCGTACCAGGGGTCATCCGATGAAATGATAAACAAATGGTCGTCGGGGAGGCTGGTATTGATGGATGGTGAAGTAGACAATGATGGTAATTCCGACAAGAGTTTTTCTAAGGCGAGGGATTTGGTACTCTTAGGTTTCATGAATGTGAGGTCGTACTCTTGGAGTATAATGACCCATTTAGCCATGCGACCCTGAACAAGGCGGTGACTCAAGAGGTAGACCATATGGTTGGAATCGGCCATGACTGTTGTTCGGCTTAATTGAATTTAGTGGTGAACCTTTTGAACCGATAAAACAAAGGTGAGGGCCAACTTCTCCTCATAGGGGTAATGCAGTTGTGGACCAGATAAGGTCTGACTCATGTAGTAGATTACGTGTTCCTTTTGCATGCTATATTGTTGAACGCAAACCCATGAGATGGAATAGTCGAATGTTGAAACATAAAGGATAAAATCCTTGGAGACATCCAGAGATGAAATCAATGGGGCATTGGTCAAGGTTCTTTTAAGGGCTTCAAAATCCACTTGGGCAGTTATGGGTAGCATGGCCCAAATCATCACATAAAGAGCAGTTAGGGGGTGTGCGGAGTGGTGGTTGAGTTACCACGACTCTCCTTGTTGGTCGGGCTATATAGGTTTGCGGGCCTCTGCCCCTAGTGTTTTTGGGCGGTGCAGGGGAAAGGTTCATTGTAGGTGTGGCTTCCCCACCGGGGGGTGGGTGGTTAGGGGTGTTCACCACGCCGGGGGGTGGGAGGTTAGAGGTGTTGATTGGTTGGACTGGTTGGAGGACGACCTGTGGTGTCGGGGGAGGAGTGGGAGCAGGTAGGTACTACACAAGTAGTCCCAGTGTTAACCCAGGGAGTTTCAACGTTGCCATGACTAAGGAAATCACTACTCCTGAAGGTGGGAATAGGAACTAGATAGTGTGGGTGGGTGTTGCTCCAATATCAGTAGGTATCGTTGGATGTTCTGGAAACAAGGGTGGCTATGGGTTGGGAAATGTTTGGTTAGATGAAATTGTGCATAGATCAGATATATATACTATCAGCAAGGTGGGGATGAACCTAAAGGTGGATGTCATGGCAGCTTTTGAGTAAATCCCAGGTCCAACAGTGGACACTAAAGTAGTGGGTGCACCCAGGATAGGTTGTTCAACCATGGGGAGAACAGTTTCTGGTGCAGCAGGGGCGTTTGGGTCATAGTATGTGAGCTGGTCAATTTTAACCACCCGTCCCTCATGGGGGGACATCATAATGCGAAATACTAATGAGGAAACAGCTTTCATAGCATACATATAATTGCGTCTGAGTAGGAGGTTGTAGTCAAGTTGGGAATTGATGACCTCAATGTCTATGAGAATGGTTTTCCTGGCTAACTAGACTGGAACATTGCCCAAGAGGCCTTGAGGTTGGGCAGAGCGAACATCATACACTCATAGGGAGGTCGTGGATGGTTGTAATTTAGGTGATCCTAGCTTCTACCACACAAATGTAGACATGATGCATGTGGAGGCACCTTCATCGATGATGCATCGATGGATAACAAGATTTTGTAGTGACATCGAAACTGGAAATGCTAATGTGGAAGGCATGCGTGGTTTGGATTGGTCCAAGTTAAATGCCATCATTCATGGTTAGAAGGGTCTGTTTCCCCAATAGAGGATAACAATGTCTTGTGTTGTGCAGGACAATTTTTTAAGACCTTGAGAGCTGACATAGAAACAAGTGATTGAGCTAGGTCATCCACGATATTGTAATTAGGAGCTGTGCATGCACTGGGATTGTTGTTGAGGCGATGTAGTGGGAAGCGTGGAGCTTTAGGGGGCCCATCACACATTGCCGGGGATGTGGGTAATGACTGATCGGTGGGAAGAGCGTTAGTAACCTTATCAATGGGAATGGCTTCAGAAGTGGAACCATACTGATTTTGGCGGGTTTGGAGGTTGACGTCAATCGATGACATCATGAGGAGGTGATGGGTGCCTGAATCCATGGCTTGACTAGTATGTGTAGCGTATAAGATCTGTTGTTGTGGTGCCACAGTTCCTTGACAGGGAACCAACAGTTGGGTGGTCACTACTCCTTGCATGGGCAAGGGATTTTGTAGCACCATGGGAGGTGGTGAGGGGTTGGGTTGTGCGAGTGGAGCATCCTATCCTTGGCGTTGGGTGTCATCCATCCAAATTTGACTAGCGCACTCGAAATGAGGACAAGTGTGCGTATAGTGGCCATAGACCCCACATATAGAACACGGGTGGTTTGTTAGTAGGTTGGGGTTCTTCCCTTGATGGGGTGGTCTATCAGAGTTTTGATTGGCTGGGGCAGCGTTGTTATTATTTGGCGGGTTGGGTTGTTGACCACCTTGGTCCTTGGGTTAATTGTTCCCGTAGTTATGTCCTCTCCCCTTGTTTTGCTGGTTTCGTTGAGCAAGCTGATTTTGTTGTTGGTTTTGTTGGGCATAAAGTTTCCCTTGGGGGTTAGGAGGATTTTTTGGTTGAGCAGGTGTTGGGGCTGCCTGCTGAGGGTAGTAAGTTGGAGGGGCTTGGGATTGAACAACTGCTGGTGCTGCCTATGGTGGATAGTACACCGAAGGAGCTTGTTTTTGGGTAGATGCTTCCTACGTGGGATAATAAGTAGGAGGAGATTGGGGTTGAGCATGTGTGGGTGTATCTTGTTGATGATAATAAGCGGTAGGTTCCGCCGAAGGGTTATGAGTTGGAGATGCATAGCCATAACATTGTGGTGGGCATGAAGGTCCATAAACATGAGAGGGTCGGGTCATGGGAGCATATGATGTTGTTTCTCCTGAGTGGGTCATGGCATGTGAAAGATCGGGGCCTCTAGTATGGGGCATAGAAGTATATGGTTGATTGTGGGATGCAACATGTTCGATGATGGCATCAGCAGCATGGGATGACCCCGATGTGTCGTTCTGGTAGGCGTCACTGCGAGGAGCATCGGGAAAAATGGAATATAAATAAATGGACTAGGCATCGATAAGATCGAACTATTGGGATTTAAGGATAGCCTCTTCCTCAAATTGTGGTCGTTCA
This sequence comes from Larix kaempferi, assembly GCA_027924585.1. NCBI lineage: Eukaryota > Viridiplantae > Streptophyta > Pinopsida > Pinales > Pinaceae > Larix > Larix kaempferi. The sequence continues at coordinate 7,493,864 of BSBM01000155.1, read as the reverse complement.
GATTCCACATCCTTAGCGATGAATAGTATAAGAGATTTCAGGAACCAATCTAAAAAGATACAGTTGTCCAATTTAATCTTACACAAACTGCATTATTTGTGCCATTAATGGATATGGTCCATGATATGGGTGGTCGAGTTTTATCTGCAAGATAGGAGGATCTCAACACCAGCATCATAATGAACTGGTAATTAAAAGAACTGCAGAAAAGTTGAAGTAAGGGACGTGAATCTGAAATGGGTCCCATGTATTTGGTCAATGTACCACTTGGCTGTAGCACCAGTGAAGGTTCATTGTAATAACCGTAAGCGAATAGAGTCATCCACAATGGGGTTAGAGGAACACCAAAGGTGGAAGGACATGATGTGGTTTTGGGGGTCCTCCCCTCCCTTCCCCTCGAATTTGGGTATGTCCAATGGGAGTTTGGTGGGCATAGGAGGCCATGTGGGGTCATGTCGTATGGGGTCGTTGGTCAATCTGGCGAGGTCAGGGAGGTTGAGACTAGCCATGAATGGCAAACTAGAAGAAGGATGTGATGTGAACATAGGGGCATATGTGCTAGTGGTAGCTGTGGTGGTGGGGCCAGTTCCCCCAATGTGTGGGGAAACATTGTGAGTCATGATGGGGACCATGGGTCCCCTAGTCATAGGTGGAGACATCATGTAGGAGGGGGCTGTACCCCTGAGTGTGACATGGGTCATCAACGGGACTGTAGTTGGAGCGAATCCACTCACCGTAGGGATGGTCGTAATGGCAGGAATGTTGGGATTAGGTCCTAAAGATGGTATGCCAGGGATAGTAGAAGACATGGTAGATGGGTTAGTGGTGTATCCACCACCAACCATCCCACCAAAAAATGGGTCGAAAGTTGCGCCAGCCATGGGGATGGACGGAGCTGTGTATATGTGGTTCTTTGATTCAGAATCAGATGTGAAGTAAGGGGCATCAAGATCTAGTGATGGGGCTCTACGTGTGTGGCGAGTGGTGCCAAATGAGCCATGCTGCGGAGACTGGACCCATAGGCACCAATATTGTCTCAGAGACTCAATGGTGACAATGCAAATAAAACGAGTGGGTTGTGGTGAGTGAAAAGGTTAAAAATCCTTATGCAACCGTGTGTGCAAAAGGAGAGCGTGAAAAAATGTGGCACTCAAGCCAAAAACAAGCTCAAAACGCTTACTACAATAGCTGTGCTATAGCAACCGGAGCGACAAGAAAAGTGGTTAGAATACCAACAAGAAAAGGATCCTAAAAAAGAAAAAATGGTATACTTGCTAATCCAAGGATAGGTATGGGAGCATGCAAACTCCTAACTAAAAGATCTGGAAGCTCATGTAAATCATATCCTCTGCAGGGTGATGAAATCCATAGTCAGACGATATGAAATTGAGAACTGAGTAGGTGGGGGATATCCCTATACCAAGAGGGATCCCGAGTAAAAGATCACTAGGAGAATGGAAACTAGGTAGCTACCCCTTTCATGGAACATCCATAAAAATCAATCATTGTGTCAGTCCTTTGGTTGGTACACCCCAAAAATGGAAGTGCAACGAGGATAGCGAGTAGGTGTCCTTTGGAACTAGGTGGAGAGCGGCATTCCACGTAGTCCTCCGGAACCAGTCTCATGACTTACCCTCCTAAGGGAGAGGCCTTTTTGGACAAATCAGTTGTTAACCGTGGAAACAAATAGTAGGGGATTTTGGTACCCTAACAGACAACTTCTATGTCTCAAGTGTAAATGACGAAGGGTGTTGTTTGGATGCTTATCCCTAGCATCCTACCTAGCTACAAGATTCTTTTGTGTTCCCCAAATGGGGTTAAGTGTTGGTTGAGTTAGGTAAATTTTAAGACTCGTTTGAGTTAATCTTACTGCATCTGTGCACGGGTGATGTTGGAAACTAACTGAAAATGTAAATGCTGAATTTTAAATGTGGAAATTTAAATGCTGAAATTTTAATCTACTATGACAAACTTTGTTTAACTTACTGAAATGTAAAGGATTAAAATTAAAAAAATTTCAATATGGAAAAGCAAGGAATTGATAGAAAAATGTAGCTAGTAGCAGAGGGTGTAGGCTGGACAGGTGGCTATTTGCAGGGTAGCAGGAAAAAGGTAGAAAAATTTAAAACTGAGCGCAGTTGTCAGGATGGACTGAGCGGTGCAGGGCTTGGGTATCAGAATGATAGACGCAGCCCGGGAAGCAACTGTTAGAGGAAAATCCATGGCATGGGACTTGGCTGTCAGGCTAACAGCCATGGTATGCAGCTCGGTTTTCAGGCTGACGACCATGGTGTAGGGCTCAGCTATCGGGTTGATGGTCGTTGCATGGGATCAGTGCTAGGGAAGGGGCCATGGGAGGTGGCGGGGACTCTGTGGTGGGGAATGCTAGGTGGGAGCAGAGAGCCGTGGGGAGGGTCGCGGGGAGGGAGCAAGGGTTTGTGGCTAGGGCAGATGGCAGAGCATTAAGTTTGTGGCCGTAGAGGGTGGCGGGGACTTTGTGGCAAGGGCCGCAGGGTGGGGACTGAGAACTACGGCTCTAGCCGCAGGGAGTGAGCTAAGAACTATGGTGGGGATGGATGGTGAAGTGCTAGGGCTGGATGGATGCCATGATAGAGGCCGCGGGGAGGTTAATGGGACTTGCAGCGGGGACCGCTAGGAGGAAGCCGATGACTATGGTTGGGGATGGCGACGTGGGATGGATGTTGCAATCACGATGGACAAAGGAGTTGCTGCGGTGGTTAACGGTGGACAGGCGGTTGGGGCCGCGTGTTGGAAACTGAAGGCTACGGCTAGTGGCACCGGGAGGGGTGATGGAAAGGATGGCCGTAGGGGGTGGGATGAAAGTTGTGACCGAGACTACAAATTTGGATGAGGGACCTGTAGTCAGAGCCGCAGTTATAGAAGGGAAACCTGCTGATAGGGCCACGGTTGTCGATGGGGAAGTTGCGGCATGAGTCGTAGCTGCTAGAGGGGAAGCTACGGTGTGAGACATGGCTGCGAGCAGGGAAGCTGTAGCCTGGGCCATGGATGCAAGGGAGAAACCTGCACTTCGTAGCGCTAGAAAGAAAAGGCCTCGAAAGACGCTAGCCGAAACAAAAAATGGGTTTTCAAGGGCAAAACAGTGCTATAACTAATCAAAGAAAACTAAGTAAAGACTAAAAAACCAAAGGTTCAACCATGGGAGTCTCCAAACTATAGCTAGGGTTTTTCACCCTAGCTTGTGCAAATGAGCACCTACTAAGGATAATGGAATCCTTAGCAGTAGTACGAAAGAACAGTAAAAAACTAATGTAAATGACAACAAATAGTAAAACTAAACAACCTAAAAACTAAGCATGTGCATGGTACATATAAGAAACTAAATCTAACATGAAAGCAAATAAACAAGAAACGTCCATATAAGAACACAGTAAAAAATGGTTTTCACTCTTCTTTATAACAATAAACAGGGGTTTACATGGACTTGTTACCTCAAAGGTGAGGTTGGTGGAGAGTTTGCAGCCGTATGAGGGAGGATGCTCCAATGCTAAAAAGCATCCTCTTCCCCAAATGCTATAATGGTGGCCAAATGACTCACTAGGAATGGTAAGCTCAAGCAAGGGAGGTGAGCTAGGATTCTTGGGTGAAATTCGGCAGCATAAGGATAGGATGAAAAGTGTATGAGAAATGGGGGGCCTCCATCACCTATTTAAAGATATTTTGGGTGGTGGGAGTGCTAACGCATGGTTTTAGGCAAATAGTGGTTTTAGGTCAATGGTTTAGGATTTTCCCCTCATTTTCACCTATTTTGAATTTATTTCCAATTTTGTTCCCTTTTATTTATTTTTTGGGAATATTTGACCCCTTTTGAGGGTTTTTGGAGGATTTGGATTAATTTGAGGAGAAAAACATGGTTTTTTGCCTTTTGGGTAATTATTTGAGGATTTTTGAAGGTTTTGGAGGCCAGGATGGTAGGAAAAGTGGTCAACAGAGTCATGTGACTAGGGGGGATGAGCTAGTGAAAAAATTTCGGTGTTAACATCTTGCTTCAAATTCTGTTATGTGATCATGATCTTCATCCACAGCATCATGTGCACATCTTGACATGTGTTGTTCAAACTAGGGTGTACTACTGACAGCGACCCTATGGGGTGTACTGGTTTGAGTGAATCATGTGTCACTTGCTGGCATGTTAATGGCACTGGTATCGACACTGACCCTTATAGTCACACCATGAGGACACTGCTGCAAAAAATCCTATAAAATAAAGAGTTTTTTATAAAGGATGGTATAATTAAAATCATAAATAAATAAATGAGATAGCTAAATATGATGCTTAACCCATAGTGTTTGATTTCACACTGCACAATATTAATTCTATCACTTATATTTTGTGTCCACAAATGTATAATAATTAAAGAAGTGAATTCCAAGTTTAATTTTATGACAAGATTCTTTATTGTTCACATTGGATCGGTGGACAAAAAAATGGCTTCATCATTAATCCCTTCCTGAAGAGCATCTGTGGACTGCTCTAAGGCGCGTGCTTTCCCTTTGTCACCCTATTGATCAACATGAAAGCTTACATACTTATACATAAAAATGTTACTAAGAATAATTTACAAAATATATTACGAGGAAAGCAACAAGCATTAAAAGAGAATTATATTCAAGGAGTATTCTCATAAAGAATTTTAAATAGTAAGAAAAACAAACTTTACTTCATAGATGATTTAGCATACAAAAACATTCTATCCATAATGAATAGAGGGTTATATTTGAGATTTATTTCAGCATTACAATTAAAGAAAAATGGTCAACTTTTAAATTATTAATCCAATTGAAGGAAACACAACATACATAGGCTTCGTGGGAAGGCCTTGGGGGCCAATATATTTACATACAATTATATTGATGTTTACCAGCTGTGAGGTCGGTTCCCTTCAACCCTGATCAACACACCACAATATAAGAACCATGAATTATTCAAATGTTTTTTAATTGATAAGATGCATTACAACATATTACAGTAAATCATAATAATAAAATATAAGATTCATTGCTTACAGTTTGGTTGAAATAATATACTTACCACCCCCATAATAGCAACGTCTGTATCTATTCAATTCAAATTGTATTCAATTAACAACTCTTTCCCTGCAACTATTGATTTTATTGCACATACAAAGACATTGTTTCCTTCATGCCACTCAAATACGAAGTTAGGTTGCATATTTGTTGTTGTAGGTCATGTACTGTTTATAAATCTTGTAGTATTCCTCATTTCTTTTGGCCTTCCATCAATATAGATTCGTTCTCCTTTATTATGATCCATGTATTTTAGGTGTATGTAATTTACAACTACACCATACCTTTGCATACTTTTTGTATATTTGAATAGCTGTATCCAATCTGTGTGGTTGTAACACAATCCAACATACTCCATCAATTCAATTAATATGTTGTCATAGATCTTTATACCATCCATGGAAAACAACCCAAAACCATGTAATGACGATGTAGCAATGTGGTATATCCTCTTGTCAACACAAAAATAAATGTTTATTTGAGGAATATCATTGGGTACCCATTGTTTCACTTGTTCCACAAGCGTTCCATGCAATAACTGAAAGTTTATCATCACCATATAAGGAAGGTTCACACTGGATGATGTGATCCTTTGGTCCTCCTGACTGCTCCTAAGGATAGGAGAGGAGGGAATCACACATCATCATCTTGGTTAACTGAAACATAATCATGTTTTACTACAAATCAATCACTAAGAGAAGAGAGATAGTATAGTATATCAAAAAGTGCAATTTGTTGGGGATTGTAATAGACCATAATGAATAATATATCCATGTTAGGATTGGTGATATCTCCACATGAGTAATTCTTGTGTTCATGGTATTCTATTACTCATATGTTCTACTATAGTTCTCTTCTTACTACATAGTAGTTAGAAAAACACATTTCAAATAGAATAGTACATGATTTGTCCATCTACTAGGAATTGACATGCCAAAAAAACGTTTTTTAGGGCCTGAAAATGGCCCCAGAAGTTCAGGACACAAAAAACTACCAAGATGGAAAATTTTATTTTTAACTAGTGTGCTAGGTGGGTGGCCATCGATGTCCACCTGATCAATACTTGTGGATAAGGATGCAAGGATTTGGAATTTGGTGAATAAAATGTTGCTATAGGATGCATGTATCCAATTTGTTGTCTCTTTTACTTAGTCAATAATATAGATCTACCTCCTCCCCCCCCCGCAAAAAAATGTGTTTTTTCATTGGTTAAGATATCATGTATGAATGTTATATTTGGTTGGAATTACTTCACTTAGAATTTTTTTAATTTTGATTAAATGCATTGTCAAGCTATATTGTTAATTGTATTTGAAGAATATTGAGGAAGGTGTGTAGGTTTGTGAGAAGGAAATCATGGTATTGATTGGATTAGATGATTACACGCAAAGCTTTGGACAATACTATGGGAACAAGTTTTCTTCTATTACAATATTCTCATTTCTTGATATACATGAAAGTTTATGAAAATATAAATCAGAATCTACCCCTGAATCTACCAATGAACTTAACCCACTCACTAGGGGGTTGACTTAGCTGAAAGGTAGGAAAATAACTCATAATAGAATGGGAGACTCCACTAGGGTTTCGGGATTTCTTTGATATTTCCATTTCAAAAATTTATTAGCCTTTGCATGATACTAGGAAATTTGTAGATGCACCAAGATTGATAGGATTTTTTAATTTGGGTTGTTTGTTTATTATTTTTTCCAATTGTGTTCATTGTTCATGACTATTCCTATCAACATTGATGGTTGTTCATGCTTTCTATTAAGAAAAAGTGCATTTGTTCATGCTTTTATCTTATAAAATTTGTGATCACCCCTTCAGATTCTAAACAAATTAACTTGCAACCTAGAATTTCATCTGCATGTTTTTGCATGAATGTTGGAAAACTAAATACTTCAAATCCTAGTATGTACATCTATTTTCTTGCATTGTTTATCATATAAGAAAGAAGATTTTTTTTTGAAGTTATTGGAATGAATATTTTTTTGCGAATTATTGCATAATAAAAGTCTTAAAATCAAAAGAAATCTGTGCATGCTCCCTTTATTTCTTACTTTGATTGTTCATTTTTTATTGAGATTATGAATGTTCTCATTCTAAAGGGATCATGCATATCAAAAGGGTAGTGCATACCATTTGAATATGAAAATGAAATCACTTTCCTCTTTCTCAAGAAAAAGTTAAACTCTCCAAAATGTGTCTTACTTCATTGACAAATAAATGCATGTTGCATTTTAAAATTCTCTATATTTCGTAAAAAATTTAGTCTTGTAACACAACATAATAATTGCACTCCATACCCTCGATTAAATAACATACATTAAAAGCAACAAAAAACAAAATCAACTAGACTAGTTTTTATAGAAAGCACATATAATTTAGGTTGTAGGGCCTTGATATGGGTTGGAGAGTTAATTCTCCAAATCCATGAAAACTAAAACTACAAAATATTAAATAGTGATAAATCCACTAGTAAAAAATAACACTTGTTGAAAAAGAATGCCTAACGCAATCATCAAACACAAGGTCAATTTAGGCAAGCAGAGAGTACTCTCCCCCAAATTGTTTAGTGGGATTTATTCCTTCTCCATACCTAGACACATGAGTCACGAATGCCCCCCCCCCATTTTCCTTTTGTGAAGTGGTAACTATTGTGTCTTTTCCTAGCTTTTTACACAAGTGGCCGCAAGTTGGAAGTGCATGTGGTACATGAGACATATGTATAACATCCATCCCATATCCCTTGGAGGATACTTCTGTTGATGAGAGTACATGCACCTTGGTTGATTATTACGTAAGATTTATTGTAATTGTCTCTTGCACCTTCACTAGTTGGTATTGGCCCACCATCCTCCTAGGCTAACTTTTGGAAGGCCTGCTACCTAAATTTTCTTGGTGTTGCTTCTAGTCTTATTTCTAGGGGATTGCTTACTGGTGGTGTGTCTCTAGATTGGATTTAGGTTTTCTTTTATATTTTTAATGGAAACATTTATGTTGGAACATAATTCCCATATAGAACTTGGTTAATACTCCTTGAATGAGTTTCCAAGTGTTTAATGTAAGTTGTTATGTGGTTTGGATTCATAGTTCCTAGTCTAGGGGGTTTTTCCACATACTAGACTAGTGGTTTGTCATTATAGCTAATTTTCTCCACAAGTGCACCCCATTTCCTTATTCTGGGTAGTCAAAGGTGCCCAATTTAATGCATTTAATGAGGGAGGTTCCCATGTTCCATGTTTTATGGGATAAGGTTGGACCAAGGGTGCTAATGCACTAGAAATTGTCAAATTGCTCATTAATGGCCACTACCAAATCCCTAAACCACCTAATTCACCCTAATAATGATTCCATCCACATTAGTTGACTAGACTAACATCTGTTAAGATTATTCTAATTTGACTAGCAAGATCACTGAAAGAAAGATAATCACAAGATAGACAAAGATATTACCCTAGGAAACCCTCATGGGGTAGAAAACCCAGCAAAGCTTTCCTCAATAAGATGATCAACCAAAATACAAGATGTGCTCCAAGACTTGACCTCCTTCTTCTCTACCTCCTATGCAGACCTCTCAAAAACAAGTGCGCTACTTTATGAGTTGAGCAAGTGTGTCAAATTAGGAGCTCTCCTCCTCTACTTATACTGATTCCTGACTGACCAAAATCCCTAATGGGGCCGACCTCTCCTAGTGAATTCTAATAACCCCTAAATAATAAACTCAGGGATGACCCCCACATGGTGGGTCTAATAACCTTGGTTACCACAATTCATCGGAGGAATAAACATCTCCGGATACATAATAGAATCACCTCTGAGGGATGAAAACATCTCCGGAATAATAAAGTACAAATATAATATTCTTAGAAGTTACAATATTCAACACTCCCCCTTAACGAGAAGGATATTATAACAACATCTGCAGGAGCAAGGAGTCATCGACTACATCATACATGTTATATCTATAAATCATCGGAAGCTTTCTTCAATACATCATCATCAGTAACTCAACCAGTTACTGGAACATCAACATCATCGTCATCGTCATCGCATGATCATTAGCATCGTCATCACACAATCATCAGCATCATCATCACACGATCATCACATGATCATCAGCATCGTGATCACATGATCATCATCATAGTCATCACACGATCATCAGCATCGTCATCACACGATCATCAACATAGTCATCACACGATCATCAGCATCGTCATCACACGATCATCAACATCGTCATCACACGATCATCAACATCATCATCACACGATCATCAACATCGTCATCACACAATCATTAGCATCATCATCACACGATCATCAACATTGTCATCACACAATCATCGACATTGTCATCACATGATCATCTTATAGGATGATCAATCCTGATCTCTTCAGGACATAGGTCCATGGATGATACAATCCAAACCATTCATTTAAGACTATGTCTAAGGATGATTTAATCCCCACCACCGTACATTTAGGACTATGTCCAAGGATGATTTAATCCCCACCGTACATTTAGGACTATGTCCAAGGATGATTTAATCCCCACCGTACATTTAGGACTATGTCCAAGGATGATTTAATCCCCACTATACATTTAGGACTATGTCCAAGGATGGCTTAATCCCCACCGTACATTTAGGACTATGTCCAAGGATGACTAAATCCCCACCGTACATTTAGGACTATGTCCAAGGATGACTAAATACCCACCGTACATTTAGGACTATGTCCAAGGATGACTTAATCCCCACCGTACATTTAGGACTATGTCCAAGGAGGACTTAATCCCCATCGTACATTTAGGAAGGATGATTTAATCCCCACCGTACATTTAGTACTATGTTCAAGGGTGACTTAATCCCCACCGTACATTTAGGACTATGTTCAAGGATGACTTAATCCCCACCGTACATTTAGGACTATGTCCAAGGATGACTAAATCCCCACCGTACATTTAGGACTATGTACAAGGATGATTTAATCCCCACCGTACATTTAGGACTATATCCAAGGATGACTTAATCCCCATTGTACATTTAGGACTATGTCCAAGGATGACTTAATCCCCACATATCTATCAAGGAATTCATTTTCGAAGACCATACGTCTACGGATCAATTCAAGGGACCGAAGTCCGAGGACGATACAATCCCCATATGTATCCTCATCAATACATCAATAAAAACAAGTATCCTCATCAATACATGCATACATATGTATCGTCATCAATACATCAAAAAACAAGTATCCTCATCAATACATGTACACATATGTATCCTCATCAATACATCAATATAAGAACATATATCATCATCATTAAAGCATGTATTCTCATCAATACATATATCATCAAAGCATGTATCCTCATCAATACATATATCATCAAAACAAGTATCCTCATCAATACATCAATATATAAAAACAAGTAGTGTAAGTATTCTAAGTATAAGTGTCCTAAATCTAAGTAATCTAAGCATACATAAATATCTAGGTGTAGTAAACAGGTATCCTCATCATCGACCTGACTGTCGATGAGGGAAATCTCATCATCAGTGACTATATCACTCCCCCTTTTGAGGAGGGTCCTTTTGAACTACACCAAGCTTGTCTCGGAAATATTCAAATTTTACTCGAGACAGAGGTTTGGTCAATATATTAGCAATCTGTTCCTCAGTGCTCACATACTCGAGCTTAATAGCTCCTCTCTGCACCATATCTTGAATGTAGAAATATCGGATCTCTATGTGTTTTGACTTATCGTGGAAAACTTGATTTTCTGTCATCTTAATACAACTTTGACTGTCACACATGATCACAATAAGATCCATTTCTAAGTCAGACACTCCAGATAATAATTTTCAATGCCATACTACTTCACAACTAGCAGAGAAGGTAGCTATATATTATACTTTGGAAGTACTGAGAGCCACACTAGATTGTTTCTTGCTAAACCATGAGATCATTGCAGATCCAAGACCACAACATCCACTTGATGTACTCTTTCTGTCTGAAACACTTCCTGCCCAATCAGAATCTAAGTAACCATGTAATCTGAGTTCATAATTCCCAAGATAGTATAGACCAAAATCTAATGTACCCTTTAGATACCTCATTACATGCTTTGCAGCTATTAAGTGAACCTTTCTAGGTTCTACTAGATACTGACTCAAGGTATTTACAACAAAGCATATATCTGGTCTAGTATTTTTTAAATACATCAATGACCCAATGATTTGTCTATATAGAGTTACATCCACTAATTCTGATGAGTCATTAACTAATAACTTCAAGTTGGAATCCATGGGAATGGCCATGGATTTACACTCCAACATATCAAATCTTTTCAGAATCCCTATAGCATAATTACCTTGATTTAAAAAGATTCCTTTTGGTTCTTGCCATACTTCTAGACCTAATAAGTAATGCATTAATCGAAAATATTTCATCTCAAATTCTGAAGAAAGCTTCTTCTTACATTTGACAATTTGATTCTCATTTCCTGTTGGAAATAGATCATCTACATACAACAGTAATATAACAGGTTCATCATCCATGATCTTGAGGTAAATATTTGGATCAGCTTTACTCTTGGCAAAGCCCATTCTTGTTAAGAAACTGTCAATCCTTCTGTACCAAGCTCTGGGAGCTTGCTTTAATCCACACAAAGCCTTTTTCAGCTTGCATACATGTGTTCTTCCATATTTAACCTCAAATCCTTGAGGTTGTTCTATGTACATTTCTTCTTCAATTACACCATTCAGGAAGGCTATCTTAACATCCATTTGGTGTAATTTCCACTTCATCATAGATGCAAGCGCCATTATAGTTCTAATGGAAGTGTACCTAGCAACTGGCGCAAATGTTTCTTCATAGTCAATTCCCTCCTTTTGAGAGAATCCTATGGCTACAAATATTGCCTTATATTTTTCAATGCTACCATCTACAGCATGTTTTATTTTGAATATCCATTTGGAAGAAACCACACTTTTATCTTTTGGTTTGGGAACTATATCCCAAACATTATTTTTCATTATTGACTGATATTCTTCTCTCATTGCTTCTACCCACTCTTTCTTCTGAGCTACCTCTTCATAGCTAGTAGGTTGTTGATCCACAAGATCACACATCAAGGCCACATAGTTGGATACTAGCTTTGGTTTCTTTCTTTCTCTAGTGGAGCCTTCAGGAGCTCCATATTTTTCAGCTCCTTGAATAATGTCTCTAGCCCATGATGGCCTTCTTTTCTTAGATAAGTTTGTAATCGGGGGTTCTTGTGGTTCCAACATGTCATGATCCTCTGGTGTATCATCTTCAGGGATGGGCACAGCTTCTGTGATTCTAGGAGGTGTATATTCTTCATAGATTTCTTCAAGTTGGCACTTCCTAGATTTCTTGAGAGCTGTTTCTTCATCAAATGTTACACCTCTATTTATTTCCATATGATGAAAACCAGGTATGTAAATTCTGAAAGCTTTGGATGATTCACAATATCCAACAAATATTCCCTTCTTACCAGAGGGATGAAACTTGGTTCTCTTTTCTTTTGGAATGTGAATGTACATAGGACATCCAAATATTTTAAGATGACTGACCTCAGGCTTCTTTCCTATGAACACTTCTTCTGGAGTCTTGAATTCAAGAGCACTATGGGAAAGTCTATTTTGTACATAGACTGTTGTCCTAGCTACTTCAGCCCATAGATACATGGCTAGATCTTGGTCATGTATCATAGTCTTTACAGCTTCCATGATAGTTCTATTCTTTCTTTCATCAACCCCATTTTGTTAGGGATTGTAGGGAGTGGTTAGTTCCCTCTTGATTCCATCTTCCTTACAAAAATCTTCAAATTCCTTTGAAGTATATTCTCCATCATTATCTGTTATGAGAATCTTGATTTTCTTTTCTGAGAGATTTCTATTAGGGCCTTGAACTCTTTGAATCTTCCAAAGACTTCATTCTTACCTTTTAGAAAGTATATCCAAGTATTCCTTGAATAGTCATCAATGAAAGAGAGATAGTATTCAAACCCACTTAGGGATGTGGTGGGTATTGGTCGACATACATCTGAGTGTATTAACTCCAAAACGTTCTTAGTCTTTGTTTCACTCTTTGGAAAGGGTTCTTGACATTCTTCCCCTTTTCACATCTTTTGCATGAGCCATTATGGTCAATCTTTAAGTCTGGTTATCATATGACCACCTTGCTCACATAGGGTAGGGCCCTATAGTTAATGTGAGCAAGCATTTTATGCCATAGTTCACTGGGGCTAGTGGTTTCATGGACAAGGGCAGCTTCTGGGTGACTCTTGAGTTTGTAAAGACCTCCTTATTCTTCACCAATGACAATTGCATCCTCAATTGATTTTCCTTTGGGCCACATAAGTACTTGACCATCAATAAATGCAATTCTAAATCCTTTCTTATCTAGTGCTGAGATAGAAAGTAGGTTCTTCTTCAAACCTGGAAGATATAAAATTTCTTTCATCTTCAAGGGTGTTCCAGAATCAAGCTTGTAGCTTGCTTCACCAATTCCTTTGATGTGATATTGATAATCATCTCCTAGAGATACCTTTTGTGGAGAAGACTTTTCTTCAAGTCTTGAGAGAGTTTTCTTTTGACCTGTCATGTGCTTTGAAGCACCACTATCAATGAGCCATGTATCTTCTCCAGGAGACACAGATCCAGAGAGTGCAGAAAATAGAACATACTCTTCTGCATCTTCTTCTTCATTCCTTCTAGATCTTTTCCTAGGGAGAGGCCTTTCTTCTTCTTCTTATTCATTTCTTTTGGATCTTTTCCTATGAGGCCTTACTTCTTCTTCTTCTTCTTGTTCACTATCATCTTCTACAAGATGTGCTTGATGTCTTTTATAGTGAAGATTTTTCTTCTTGATTGAAGGACAAAATCTAGCAATGTGTCCTTCTTTATGACAGTTGAAACATTGGAAGGAAGAGAACTTTCCTTTTCCTTTCTTCTGAAATCTTTGTGGAGATTGAGAATCCTTATGCTTATCCTTCTTGAAGTAAGATTGATTCTTCCTTCTCTTAGTGTGTGTAGCCAAGGCTTGGTCATCCTCCTTGAGAAGGGCTTCTCTGTTGGCTACCCTATCTTCTTCTTGAACACAATCCTCCCATACTACATCAAACTTCATACTTTCTTTTCTAGCACACATGGTTTGTATGAATGACTCCCAACATCTAGTGAGACCATTTAGAGTAGTCATCACAAGTTCATCTTCATGAAGAGTATCACCAATGGCATCTAGTTGCTCCTTGATTTGGGAGACCCTTGAGAAGTAGTCTTGAATGGATTCTCCTTTGTGCATCTTGGTACTCTTCAACTGAGTTCTTAGATTCATCTTCCTATTGATGTTCTTTCCTTCATACATTCTTCCTAGGGCATCATACATATCCTTTGGAGTCTTCTTGGATGCCACTTGGGGAATCAAGTGGTCTTTAATAGAATTTGCAATGATTCTCTTTTTCCTAACCAAATCCTTTCTATGCTTCTCTTTGGCTTCATCTCCTTCAAGTTCTGCAACTTCATCCTTGATATATTGAGCAAGGCCATTCTCTTCAAGAATGAGACCAATTCTGTATTTCCATGCCCAGAAATTCTCTATACCTTCAAGCTTGTCTTCAAGCTTAGTGATTGGAGCCATCTTCTCTTGGGGGAGTCCAAGAGATAAATTATAGAGTATGAAACTTTACCTTTTCACTTTTTCGGATCTGCAATAGAAATTTGGGTTTATCGCACTTTCGGTAAAACTAGGGTTTGACTTTCCCAGATTTCTACCCAACCAAAAACCTTGATCCAAATCTTAAAAGATAGATCTTTAGAATGGCTATTCAACCATGCAACCAGAATCCAAAAATACTAACTTTTGTAGAAACCCTAATTTTGGGAGAGAGAGAAATATAATTTCACCTTGTGAAAGATGTTCTATTCAGGATAGATCTGATACCATGTTAAGATTATTCTAATTTGACTAGAAAGATCACTGAAAGAAACATAATCACAAGATAGACAAAGATATTACCCTGGGAAGCTCTCATGGGGTAGAAAACCCAGCAAATCTTTCCTCAATAAGATGATCAACCAAAATACAAGATGTGCTCCAAGACTTGACCTCCTTCTTCTCTACCTCCTATGCAGATCTCTCAAACACAAGTGTGCTACTTTCTGAGTTGAGACAGTGTGTCAAATGAGGAGCTCTCCTCCTCTACTTATACTGATTCCCGACTGACCAAAATCCCTAATGGGGCTGACCTCTCCTAGTGAAGTCTAATAACCCCTAAATAATAAACTCAAGGCCAACCCCCACATGGTGGGTCTAATAACCCTGGTTAGCACAATTCACTGGAGGAATAAACATCTATGGATACATAATAGAATCACCTCGGAGGGATGAAAACATCTATGGAATAATAAAGTACAAATATAATATTCTTAGAAGTTACAATATTCAACAACGTCCTCATGGTCCTCATTGTTGATGCATTTGTAACTTCGGAAGATATTCACTTGTATATTGTATGTATCACATTTGTACTTTATTGTATCCCCAACAGAGATGTATTATTCCTCCATTTGGAAGTGTCATCATTTGTACTTGCAAGTGTCGCAAGTTATAATGTAAGTGTCGTAACTTATATTTGCTGGGTTATTAGATCACCTTGGTGGGGTCGGCCCTGTATGAGTCATGTGGGTTAAAGGGTTATTAGACCACCTAAGTGGGGTTGGCTCAATCAGCATTATGTTAAGTGGTTAAGTTGGGGCCGACCTAGTTGAGTAAAGGTCAAGTGAAAGTAAAAGTATAAATAGAGAGTGTGACTCTCTCATTTGATACATTCTCTCATTCACACACTTTGCATTAGTGAGAGAGAGGAGGAGTGCACACAAGTGGAGGAGGAGCTACTACGGACATTTATCTTTTGGGGATTCATCTTGGTGATCTTTGTATTGTTGCTTATTCTATCTCTGAGGAAGTTGCAAGGTTTTTCACCTTCTTGGTTTTCCCCGGCAAAATGCTTTGTGTCTCTTGTCTCTTATGCTTGATATGCTGTGCATGTTGTTCTTTCAGTTAAGATCCTAGAATTAAATGGTGAAAATATAACATCGTATAAGAGCTATCCTGAATGAAGGCATGGTATGGCATTTATGACACTTGTTGCGCTTGCGACAAATTGGAAGCTAGGGCTTGGTATAGTAAAAACAAGTCATCGTGGAAATTTCTCTATAAATTCATTTTGGCGAAGGTTTAGGTTCTGAAACTAGTACAGGTCAAAGATAACATCCCCATGTACCTTGTGTCTGAAGCACATCATCTAATTCATTGTACTTTTTGTTTTATGATCCGTACAATTGAGGGTTTCTAGCTCTTCCAGATCTCAGTCATCAACATGTGACCTAGGAAAAAAAGGTCACAACTTGGGCTAGGAAGCTCCAAATGAAATTCTGTAAAACGTGATGGTAAGAGCATAGATTGTAGTTTCACAGGTACAGGTTTCAATGGCCGAATTTGAAACGGTGACACGTGGAACTCCGTACAAGTTCGCTATACTGTTTAATCCCATAAACAGGTCACGTTGCAACATTTGGAATATCGCTTTCTCAGAGAATCCATTTGAGGTCAAACCTATGGGGTTGGAAAGATGATAGGTCAGGCTACCATGGGCCAAATTTGAAAACCCTATGGATTCAAAATTTCAGAGATGCACCAAAAACAATAAGGCACATATTTCTGTGAAATAGAATTGGATTCTGAGCATTCTCATTTTTGGCTTGTCACTGCTGCGGGAAATTAGGGATTTTGATAGGAGTGTAGTTTTGGAGTGATATTAGCATAGGATTAATCTCCTCAGCAAAATCGAAATTTAGAGACCAAGTTCAATTTTTTGGTTGGGTAGAACCCTAGGCATTATCAAACCCTAATTCGGGATCTTGATCGGAAAGGTGGAAAATTAGGGTTTCTGCAAAAGTTGAAATTTTTGGAATATGTGACCACGGCTGGATGCTCCTCAGAAAAATTGAAGTTTAGAGCACAAGATTGACCCTTTTGGATAGGCAAAACCCCGAGCAATATCAAACCCTAGTTTTGGATTTTGACTAGAAGATCCAAAAATTTCAAAGGCAATTTTGAGGGGTCAATTTTTGGAGATTTCAAAATTGAAGTATACTTGCTTGATCAACTCAACAAGGTGCATCTTTTCATGCAATTAGAAGTTTGAAATTCAAAGTTTGAATTTTTAGGGTTTCTCTAACAAACCCTAATCCAGCTCTAGATCTAGTTTCAACAAATCAAAGTGGATTGGGTTAATCCTATAAGAGAATGAATTGGGCACCTGCATAAGTGAAGAAGTTCTAGTTCCAGAGGGAGATGAGGCTAAGGCCTTACATAAGAATGCTACAAGCAATCCCGACAGGTATGACTTGAAGAGATACAAGTATGTTTTGAAATCTATTCATGATTAAGTTTATGATATGTTTGTCTTCATATTATTGAGGTTAGTACAATCTTAATTAATTTTAGACTTGTCTTATCACCCTAGTAAAAGTATGAATGCATGTGAATACTGTTAGTTTTTCAGAATTTACTTCAATCTGATCTAGGATCCTAACTGAGAGAACAACATATACAACATATCTACAACATATCAATCATGGACACAATAATGCAAGCACACAAGAGACATAGAGTTTACTTGGGGAAAACCATAAAGCTGAAAAACCCCAATAACTTCCTCAGAGATAGATAGAGCTATGATACAACCCAATCATAAGAGATAGACATCTCCTAGTAGCAGCTTCTCCTCCTCCACAAGTGTGCCACTCTCCAAAGAGTGTGTGTGAGAATAGAATGATCAAATAGAGTTCCTCCCACACTCTATTTATACTTGACTTGACTTGCCTAGTAACCTTTACTAGGTCGACCTTAACTTAACCACATAACATATTGCTGACTGGGCCGACCCCCAATAGGGTGGTCTAATAACCCTTTGACCCACATGACTTATACAGGGCCGACCCCAACAAGGTGGTCTAATAACCCATCAAGTATAAGTTATGACACTTACAATATAGATGATGACACTTCCGTATAGAGGAATAATAACATCTCTATAGGAATAAAATATACATATATGTGAAATATATTCTGAAGTTACATATACATCAACACTCCCTCTTAACTAGGAAGGTATTTCTCGACATAGGTCTTCTAGCACAAGTCTTCTTCTCTAGATCATTGTCATCATCACTGTCGTTGCTATCTCAATCAATCTCTGAATCTACTCGTCATAGGAAGTTCTACAAAGCCAATCCTTTTTCATACTGGATGTAGGCCCACCACCTGCAAGTCTTCATCATCATTGGCCATACTGTGGAATCCTCAAGACTTATTACATGCATCACAAAACCTTGCAAGAGCATCCCAGGACTTATTATAGGCACACAGCCCAACCTATCAGATCTCCCAGAGAGCTATTACATGTGACCCCACCACAAAACCTCGAAAGAGAATCCCAAGACTGATTACGAGCACATAGCTCAACCTATCATATCTCCTAGGGCGCTATTATATGTGGTCACCACAAAACCTCGCAAGAGCATCCCAGGACTTATTATGGGAACACATCCCAACCTATCGGATCTCCCAGGGAAATATTACATGTGGTCATGGAAAAACCTTGAAAGAGCATCCTAGGACTTATTACGAGAACACATCCCAACCTATCGGATCTCCCAGGGCACTATTGTATGCCATAGGACAAAACCTCAAAAGAACGTTTGCCAGATCTCCCAGGGAGCTATTATATGCCAGTGGAAAAACCTAGCAAGAGAATCTGCAAACCTACCAAGGTGCTATTATATGTCCTCCCAAAGAAAAACCTCGAAAGCGCATTTTACAGATCTCCTAGGGAGCTATTATATGGCAGCGACAAAACCTAGCAAGAGAATCTACAAACCTCCCAGGGTGTTATTATATGCCTATCTGCACAACCTGTCCATGGCCACAGAGTATCAACCTGATACTCACCATACATCATCCTGATGTACACATGATCATCCTGATCATCATATCTGCATTGTCCTGATGCATGTCATCTGGAGAAACATCCTGAAGCTCATCATCCATGATCATCCTGATCATACAATGCATCCAGCTGATGCATACACAGTGTCTTCCTTATACATATCATCATACATGATCTACCTGATCATACAATGTATCCACCTGATACATATACAAATACATACACATGATCCAACTAATCATATGATGCATACATACATATAAATGATCCAACTGATCATATCTAGCATCCAACATGATGCATACATACATATAAATGATCCAACTGATCATATGTAGCATCCAACATGATGCGTACATACATATAAATGATCCAATTGATCATATCCAACATCCAACATGATGCGTACATACATATAAATGATCCAACTAATCATATCCAACATCCAACATGATGCATACATACATATAAATGATATAACTGATCATATCCAACATCCAACATGATGCATATATAGAGTAGTAACTGGACCATCATCCTCATGCTCATCATCTAGTGCTTACATCCATAGCCATGGAAGGATCCTCCTCTCACCATGCTTGGAATGGCTTCAGCACATGTGTCCATCACTTCTTCCTCGAAGTGTCATCAATCTGAAGAACACCAAGCCTCTCTCTGAAGTACTCAAACTTCACTCTGGCTAGTGGTTTCGTTAGTACATTTGCAATCTGTTGATCCATCGCAACATACAGGAGCTTCACTACTCCTCTCTGCACCATATCCCTGATATAGTGATATTTGATCTCAATTTGTTTTGACCTGTCATGGAACATCGGGTTCTGAGACAGCTTCACACAACTCTGGTTATCACAGAAGATACCAGTAGCCTCCAACGATAGAGCAAATAACTCAGACAGTAGCTTCCTCAGCCATACTACCTCACAACTAGTTGAACAAGCTACAACATACTCTGCTTCGGCTATACTCAGTGCTACGTAGGACTGCTTCCTGCTAAACCAAGAGATCGCACCTGATCCCATACTGAAGAAGCACCCAGAAGTGCTCTTCCTATCTGCAACACTGCTTGCCCAATCTAATCAACATAACCTTGCAGGTTAAAATTTTGAGTCACATCATACTTGAGACCGTAGTCAACCGTACGCTTCAGGTACCTCAGAATATGCTTTACAACAACTAGGTGAATACCTTTGGGATCTGTCAGGAACTGGCTCAATGTGTTCACCATAAAGAAAATATCTGGTCTCGTGTTCGTCAGGTACATGAAGGACCCAATCATCTGAGGATACATTGTGACATCAACTGGATCAAATGAAGCATCACACAAAAGATTCAGGTTCAACGCCATAGGTGTGGCCATGTCCTTGTAGTCCATCACCCCGAACCTCTTCAGGATCTCTACTGCATACTTCCCTTGTCCAAGGAAGATTCCATCTGCACTCCGCCACACCTCCATGCCTAGAAAGTAGTGCATCATCCACAAGTTCTTCATCTCGAACTTGGCAGCAAGCTTCTACTGCTTGTCGGCAATCTATCTATCTTCACCTGTAATAAACAGGTCATCCACATACAAAGGTAGTATCACTGGATTGCCTTCCTCAACCTTGTAGTAAAGGTTGGAATCCGCTTTACTCTTGGTAAAGCCCAAACTGGATAGAAAGCTGTCTATCCTACCATACCAAGTTATGCACATATATGACTTCCCGTCATGTGTCAAAACCAAGTGGCTGCTCCACATACACTTCCTCTTCGACTACACCATTCAAAAAAGCTATCTTGACATCCATCCAGTGTATCTTCCATTTCATCACTGCAGCCAGAGAAAGTACTAATCTGATGGAAGTGTGCCTGGCTATAGGTGTAGAAGTCTCTTCATACTTAATCCCTTCTTCTGGGAGAAGCCATGAGCTACAAACCTCGTTTTGTATTTCTCCATGCTACCATCTACAGCATGCTTGATCTTATAGATCCATTTGGAAGTCACAGCAGACTTCCCTGGAAGTCTTGGGAATGCATCCCAAACATCATTCTTCATGATCGACTGATCATGGCATTCTTCCATTACTTCATCCCAAATCCTGGGAACTTCAATATCTTCAATAGATATCTTTGTTGTTGGAACAAATGTTGTAGTCCTTCTCTTGTAGGTGAAGGTATATGATCTTTCCTACAAAACAAGTTAAATTGCATGATTAGAAATATCTCATAGTTTTCAGAACAAATTCTTACACATAAAGAAATATGTCATACAGTCATGCAATCATTTTAGCCAATGCTTCAATACAACATTCATCCATATCCTGTAACTTTCTAGATGCCTTGCAATCTCTACCAGAACATTGTTAAGAGTTTGCACTACTCCCAACATGTCAGCAAAGAGGTTTCATTCTAGATAAGTAGCAATGGAATGTTGTACAGTGCCATAGGCCACTTACCCATCACATGCATATTAGTAGTATACTGTTCATTAATGCAATTATTCTAATATGCATAATACACAACCTAAGTCTAAAAACATAAGCATATACATCATTGAACAACATTATTTAAACAAACAAATATGTAAGAAATGACAATTCAAATACTTATCTTTGTTTGGTTGTTGGGTGGAATCCCTCTGAATCTTTGCAACTCCATTCTGATGTGGATTGTGAGAAGTGGTCGACTCCCTCTCAATATCTGCATCGTTGCAAAAACTACTGGAGTGTGCTCCCTCTTGATCTTTGCTTCCTGGATTACTTGTCCTTGAACTTATATCCATCCTCGATCACTATGCATGCTTACAAGTATCATTATTGTGATATCCTCGAGATCTCATACACAATCATACATTTATTAGTATATTCTCAATACTATCAAAACATAATAATCTTAAGCATGTATAGTCATGATCATTTCAAATAGAAATAATAAGCATTAGTATTCAAGGACTGTTATGGTTAGTCACATCATAAATTAAAGTAAGAATACTTACGCTTGTGATAAATTACATGTGTATGAAATGATCATGACCATACATGTTTAATATTATTTAGAATCATAATGTTTTGATAGTATTGAGATTATACTAATGGATGTATGCTTATGTATGAGATCTTGAGGATGACACAATGATGACACTAGTGCATACTTAAGCATGCATAATGGTCCAGAATGGATATAAGTTCAAGGAAAAATAATCCAGGAAGCAAAGATCAAGAGGGAGCACACTCCAGTAGTTCCTGCAAGGAAGCAAATATTGAGAGGGAGTCCACCCACAACTAAACAAATATAAGTATTTGAATTGTCATATGATTACTTAAATAATGTTTTCCAGTCATGTACATACTTATGTTCCTAGATTTAGGATGTATATTATGCATATTAGAAAAGTTGCATTAATGAACAAGATACTACTAATATGCAAGTAATGGGAAAGTGGCCTATGGTACTCTACAACATTCCATTGCTACTTATCTAAAATGAAACTTCTTTGCTAACATGTTGGGAGTTGTGCACACTCTTAACAAATGTTCTGGTAGAGATGGAAGGCATCAAGAAAGTTACCGTGTGAATACAGGATATGGATAAATGTTGTATTGAAGCATTGGATAAATATAATTGCATGACTGTATGACATATATCTTTATGTGTAAGAATTTGTTCTGAAATCTATGAGATGTTTCTAATCATGCAATTGAACTTATCTTGTAGGAAATACCGTGTACCATCACCTACAAGAGAGACTTGTTTCGAAGAACAAGCAATGAAGACTCAACAACGACATTTGTTCCAGCAACGAAGTTCAAGAAAACTACCTATTGAAGATATTGAAGAATCTGAAGTTCCCAGGATCAGGGATGCAGTAATGAAAGGATGCCATGATCGAGGAATACCAATCGATCATGAAGAATGATGTTTGGGATGTGGTCCCAAGACCAGAAGGGAAGTTTGTTGTGACTTCAAAGTAGATCTACAAGATCAAGCATGCTACAGATAGTAGCATAGAGAAATACAAGGCAAGTGATGAAGTGGAAGATACACCAGATGGATGTCAATACAGCTTTCTTGAATGGTGTAGTCGAAGAGGAAGTGGAGCAACCACTCGGATTTGAGACACATGACAGGGAGTCACATGTGTGCAAACTGAAGAAATCCTTTTATGGCTTGAAGCAAGCACCCAAGACATGGTACTACAGGATAGACAACTTCCTGTCCAGTTTGGGCTTTACCAACAGTCAAACGGATTCCAACCTTTACTACAAGGTTGAGGAAGGCAATCCATTGATACTCCTACTGTATATGGATGACCTGTTTGTGATAGGTGAGGATAGGTTGATTGTCCATATGAAGAGGAAGCTTGCTGCTGAGTTCGAGATGAAGGATTTGCATATGATGCATTACTTTCTAGGTATGGAGGTGTGGCAGAGTGCAGATGGAATATTCCTTGGACAAAGGAAGTATGCAGTAGAGATCCTGAAGTGGTTCCGGATGATGGGCTGCAAGGCCATGGACACACCTATGGCATTGAACTTGAAGCTATTGAGTGATGCTTAACTAGAGTCGGTTGATACCATGATGTATCGTCAGATGATTGGGTCCTTGATGTGCCTGACGAACACGAGACCAGATATTTTCTTTGTTGTGAACATCTTGAGCCAGTTCCTGACAGATCCTATACATGTTCACCTGATTGCTGTAAATAATATTCTAAGGTACTTGAAGGGTACGATTGATTATGGGATCAAGTATGATGCAAATCAAAAGTTTAACCTGGGGGGTTATGTTGATTCAGATTGGTTAGGAAGTGCTATGGATAGGAAGAGCACCTTGGGGTGTTGCTTCAGTATGGGATCAGGTGTGATTTCTTGGTTTAGCAGGAAGCAATCCTGTGTAGCACTGAGTACATCTGAAGCAAAGTTTATCGCAGCTTGTTCGGCTAGTTGTGAGGCAGTATGGCTAAGGAAGCTACTGTCTAATTTATTTGATCTCTCGTTGGATGATACTTGTATCTATTGTGACAACTAGAGTTGTGTGAAGTTGTCACAGAACCCGATGTTCCATGAAAAGTTGAAGCATATCGAGATCAAATATCACTATATCAGGGATATGGTGAAGAGAGGAGGAGTGAAGCTCCTATATGTTGTGATAGATGAGTAGATTGCAGATGTGTTGACCAAACCAATACCTAGATTGAAGTTTGAGTACTTCAGAAATAGGCTTGGTGTACTTCAGATCAAGGTTCCTTCCAAGGGGAAGTGATGAGTCCAAAAGATGCAGATGCACATGGGATTTTCTGACATGGTTGTAAATGTGTTCTCCCATGGTCGTGATGTAATTGCTGAGCCATTCTCACATGGTGGTAGATGTGTTCTCCCATGGTGCAGATGTAAGGGCTGGAGCCATTCTCACATGGTGGAAGATGTGTTCTCGCATGGTGTATATGTAAGGGCTAAATCCATTTTTCACATGGTGGTAGATGTGTTCTCCCATGGTGAAAAAGTAAGGGCTAGAGTCGTCCCTGAAAGGTGGGAGATGTGTTATCCCATGTCGGTGGTGTAAGTGTTGTATGATGTGCATCTGGGTTGTGCTCCGTGGACGATGAGATGATCTGAAGAAGACGATCATGTGTGATGAGCATCAGGATGATACTCCAGATGATATGCATCAGGATGATGCTGTGACAATGATCAGGATGATAATGCGATGATGATATGCATCAGGACGATGCTGTGATGATGATCAGGATGATCATGCGAGGATGTGCATCAATATGATTTACTGTATGATGATGTACTGTAAGATGATGATCAGTATGATCATGAGCATTAGGAAGATGCTCTATACAAGGATGATCAGGTGGATCACGAGTATCAGGATGATACTCTGTGGCCATGGACAGGTTGTGCGATAAGCATATAATATTTCACTGGGAGATTTGCATATACTCTTGCGAGGTTTTGCCTATGGCATATAATAACTCCCTAGGAGATCTGGAAAATTCTCTTTCGAGGTTTTGCTTGGGAGGACATATAATCTTGACCTGGGAGATCTTGCTAGTCATGCTTAGGCACATAAAGGATCTTGGGATACTCTTTCGAGGTTTTGTCCCGTGGCATATAATGTTTCCCTGGGAGATCCGATAGGTTGAGCAATACACTCTTAATCAGTCCTAGGATTCTCTTTCAAGTTTTTTCCAGACCACATGTAATCAATCCTAGAGATATTGTCGGTCGTGCTTAGGCACATAAATGATCCTGGGATTCTCTTTAGAGTTCTTGTCGTTCATGTTATGCACATAAATGTTCCTGGGACACTCTTTTAAGGTTTTGTGGTGGTCACATGTAATAGCTCCCTGGGAGATCTTGTCGGTCGTACTTATGAACATAAAGGATCCTGGGATACTCTTTCGACATTTTTTTGATGCAGGTAATTAGTCCTAGGATCCACAGGATCTCCATCTCGCAGAGATGATGAAGACCTATAGGAGGCTAGGCCTACAACCAGCATGAAAAAGGGCTAGCTATGTAGAACTTCCTATGATGAGAATAATTGAGAGATAGCATCGGTGATCGAGATGACGAGTACAGTAGCAATGACGATGATGCTCTGTGATCTAGTGATGATGATCCGGCTCCAAAATTGAAGACTTGTGCGATATGTATTGATGACCTGTGTCAAGAGAATACCTTCCTAGTTAAGAGGGAGTGTTGATGTATTTATAACTTCGGAAGATATTCACTTGTATATTGTATGTATTACATTTATACTTTATTCTATCCCCAACGGAGATGTATTATTCCTCCGATTGGAAGTGTCGTCATTTGTACTTGCACGTGTCGCAAGTTATAATGTAAGTGTTGTAACTTATATTTGATGGGTTATTAGACCACCTTGTTGGGGTCGACCCTGTATGAGTCATGTGGGTTAAAGGGTTATTAAACCACCCTAGTGGGGTCGGCCCAATCAGCATTATGTTAAGTGTTTAAGTTGGGGCCAACCTAGTTGAGTAAAGGTCAAGTGAAAGTAAACATATAAATAGATAGTGTGACTCTCTCATTTGATACATTCTCCCATTCACTCACTTTGCATTAGTGAGAGAGAGGAGGAGTGTGCACAAGTCGAGGAGGAGGAGCTACTGTAGACATTTATCTTTTGGGGATTCATATTGTTGATATTTGTATTGGTGCTTATTCTATCTCTGAGGAAGTTGCGGGGTTTTTCACCTTCTTGGTTTTCCCCAGTGAAATGCTTTGTGTCTCTTGTCTCTTGTCTATTATGCTTGATATGCTGTACATGTTGTTCTTTCATTTAAGATCCTAGAATTAAATGATGAAAAACTAATTCTCATAGGTTCATTCAACCTCATTATGGCCCAATACATGAGTCACACTTGACACAATGTCATAGGTTCGGGGAATTACTCCACTAATCCTAGCATTTATGTGAGCTACTAAACTACCTCCTAAGGCTCACAAATTTATATATTGAGATGTATTATATATTGTACACAATATTACTAAATAATAGAACAGTGGAGGTTACTTCAATTGTGTTCTATCTCATGTATTTATGTTTCAATATTTCTTCTTATTTCTGCTAAACTCTGTAAATTCTTGGTGAGGACTACTTTGTTGCTAGATCCTGGCTTGTAAAATTATTGCATGGTATTGAGCCTATTTATAATTCTACCATTTGATTAAACCTAATTGTTAAAAGTGTTTCACCAATGACCATCTAACTTGTTGGTCTCGATAGTTAAGAGAATATCTTGCAAAGAGTGTAGAACCACCACTAACTCAAAGGTGGTTAAATAATCCCAACCCTACTAATAGTGAGTTAGAAGGACACACACACAAAAAATTGTTAATATCTATAATAGGAAAGTGTATATTCATTTAGGATCTTATCAAAACCCAATAGAATAATTTGTCCCATGAAAGGTTTAAAACATTAACAACTATCCTTTAGCTAACTTCAATACTCCCTTGACATTTCCTTATGATCCCATTTTAATTTAGCTATGGGTACCTCATCCAAAATATCTTTTTAATTTTATTAACAATTCACACATTGATACATCTAGCACAAGTCGTTCATCAAACCATGGGGAGGCTAATCCCACTATGCCATGTGGATCTATTGGAGGCACCAGTACTAATTTTATACCAACAACCACTAGAGTTAGTCCTTCTACTAATATTCCAGAAGTATCCAATGCTTCGTCATTTGGAATGCTATCTATCAGTGAACAAATGCCAAACACTCTAGTGCCTAGTTCTAGTTTTTCATTTGGATGAGGAAACACTTTTGGTTTTCATGTAGGAAGTGGGTTACCACCCACAACTGTTATACTTATAAGTGGCTCAGTAGTTCCAAATGTAAGTTTCCCTTTATGGTTGTATTTTTCCTTTGAACACTGCTACCTCACTTAATATCAATAATGTCCTACGTGGAAAAAATGCTACTAAAAGAAGTAACATAAAGGAGGGGAGTAATGTCCTAGGAGCCCATAATGTTCTCAGAGGCAATAATGTCCTAGGAGTCTACAATGTTACTGGAGACAATAATGTCCAAGGATTTAGTCAAGTAAATTTTTGGATCGAATTTTTATATTTATTTATATTTCTCACATTTAGTGACCATGTCATGTTAATATTCTACAATAAATTTTAAAAGAAAAAACAATATGCTACCATATGATCTATATAATGCCATGGATATTCCAATGAAAAATTCACCACACTATGTCTTAATAATATTCACCTTATTTATATAAGATTCCATTGAATTAGTTAAATAATTATGATCATTCATTGGGTTCCCCATTGTTTTAACCTCAAAATATACAATTTATATTTTTTACCCTAGTTACGAGAATTGAAGATAAGTTGAATTAAAACTTGCTTAACAAGGCCATAGCTCTGATTTTTCGATTTCAGAAAGCATCATGATTCCAAAAACTATACAGTGAATAGATTGGCATTCGCTTACACATCGAAGGTTGGTGATGTTTTTTTCAATCCTTGCACCAAATTACTTCCTTTAGTATATCAAAATTGTCATACAGTTTACGTTTAAGAGGAGAAAATTTAATTTTAAGTAATCGTTATTTCTAGGAGTATGGCCTTAGTTACGGTAATTCTAGACATAAATGTTGTCCCTTTCTAGGGAATCCCAACCCTCATGAGAAAGCAGCTCAGGGGAAAATCAATTACACATGAGAGAGACAAACGATCGAACAATGGTATGGGGTACTAGACAGGGTGGAGTAGCTCGAATTACTGGCAAGTTTTACTCCATCCTCGAGCCAGGCCGAGCCAAATAATCCGTCATTGAGAGCGACTACCGCACGCGAGGAATGTGATGGGTATATGGCCGGGAGAATGCGGAAAGGTATGGGGAAATGGGAGGGAGAGGGTATAGGTCTAGGTATGTTTTATATTTTTTTTTGCTTTGTTATATATATATTAATAATTATTTTAATTCTTAAATTTGTTTAACTTTTTTTGGTTTAGTGAATGTTAATATTTTATTTTATTTTTGTTTTGGTTTTTTAATACAATTGTAATTTAAGAATTCTGCAAACAATTGTAATTATTTATTGCCAATTATATAGGCGTGCTAATGGTAATAATAACACTCACTACTCTTTGATTAGTCAATAGTTAATTAGGCTTTGCAGGCATGCATGCTTCAATGATCATGGATGATGGTGATGGGTTATGTTCATCCTTAGACGTTATAGAATAGAACCAGCTAGACAAGCTAACCCAACAACGCCACTTTTTACTCTTTTGGGACTTAGTATTTTACCCAATGTTTATTTTTGTGTGCAACACCTAGCAATACCACATGGTTAATAGCATGGTCCTGTAGAAACATCCCATTTCAATGACAAAATTATCACAAGGAAAGGCCCAGAATAATTTCTATGATTGACGTGACAATACCCCTCAAACCACATATCCTTGAACACTGAGATGAACTTCATCAAGTATACGCGAACAAACATAGAAAATTCAATAATCCAAGTAACATATTTCAAATTATGATGCTTTTACTCACTTTAATGGCATACACATATTTTTCTTTGGTAAAATACATTATAGGTTTTATTGGTGTTATCAATTCTGTAATGATACCCTCCATGAGTGATAGTATTGATAGTAAGACCTACTTCCCCATCACCACTTATGGGTTCTAAGTTTATTAACTTTGTTGGTCACTTCCTTTCCCTATCCTCCCATTTCACAATTAATTCTAATAAGTATTGAGTGCAATGGGTACTCACCCTATACGATGGAAATTCCAAGGTCATTCAAGTAATGAGAAATCTTGGGTAAGGTAACATACCACATTATAATTGTGTCAATGTATAAATACATTTGTTTCACCAATTAAGGCCCAGAATAATTTCTATGATTGACGTGACAATACCCCTCAAACCACATATCCTCGAACACTGAGATGAACTTCATCAAGTATACACGAACAAACATATAAAATTCAATAATCCAAGTAACATATTTCAAATTATGATGCTTTTACTCACTTTAATGGCATACACATATTTTTCTTTGGCAAAATACATTATAGGTTTTATTGGTGTTATCAAGTCTATAATGATATCCTCCATGAGTGATAGTATTGATAGTAAGACCTACTTCCCCATCACCACTTATGGGTTCTAAGTTTATTAACTTTGTTGGTCACTTCCTTTCCCTATCCTCCCATTTCACAATTAATTCTAATAAGTATTGAGTGCAATGGGTACTCACCCTATATGATGGAAATTCCAAGGTCATTCAAGTAATGAGAAATCTTGGGTAAGGTAACATACCACATTATAATTGTGTCAATGTATAAATACATTTGTTTCACCAATTATACCTCCCCTATAAGCTCCTCCTGCTTCGTGACCTCCTTCGTGAGGTTCATGTGAATTCCATTTACCTTGAATACACATCGATCCAATCTTTATTCTAAGTCACATGCATATGTGTCTACATTTACCTTTGTTGTGAGTGGAGGTGCAACAAAATTTCCAATATATCATTTTGGATATCGAAGAATACTTTTTCAAGATCTAGGATAGTGCCTGGTAGGGTGTCCATATGTTGTATGATTTCACAAAATTCTCTAGGCTGAGAGGTTTGAAAATTTGGTAAGGTATGATAATATAATGTCCGCTTGAAGTGTGTATAATTATCCATTTGTGAAACTCCCATATAAGATATTCGTAGAAATGGTATTCTACCTCTATATATCTATGTTTGTTTCATGCTCACCCCCAACTAATTTCCTGATGATGATCTTGATTAATGTTGTCTTTGTGTCATAGGGCGATAAACTTGGAAAAGAAAACCCAGAAACACTTTGCAAAATCATAAACACTTTCAGTGACTTTAAGGGTGTACACATATTCCGCTCTACTAAACTATATGTACTAGGGGACATCTATGATCTATGTATTTAGATTGGGATTTGTGCTATGATCTAACATCCCTCTACATTGAAATTTGTGCATTGGGAAATGGAATATGATCTAACATTATTGTTAAGATGTGTTGATTTCAATGATATTACATTTTGTATGATCATTTAGTTAAATAGTTGTCATCCTGATCTGATTCAATTACCATAGTTATCCAAATAGATAGAATCACCATCGTTAGATGAGCAAAATGACATATATCATCTATTTTTCAAGTCATTGTTGTACTTTCCATACATAAGGACTTAGTCCTACATTTTTTTCTTTGTCTTTGCACTAGATCTCAAGAAAAGGAACAACCCCCTCCTCTAAAGCTAATTTTTATATCCTTAATCTAGAGGGTCAAACAAAGGCAATGCTATATCATTTTTAAGGAAATCCTTCTTTGGTTAGTGAAAATCCTTCTTAAATTTTTAGAAGATCCCCACCCTTCCTTGTGTATATAGAAGACAACTTTGGTGCCAAACTTAAAGCTTGATCTCACACCATTCAATAAAGAGGAAATGTTTTTTAGTACATGGCTTAATTTGCAAGTTCCACAATGTTTTTTCCTCATTGAACAAGATCTAGTGATTGATAGAGGTACTATAGTGATCGCTCTTACAATTTATAGTGGTTATCCATCCAACCACAAAAATTTTCTTCATCTTAAAATTTATTGCATAGCAAGATATACTCAAAGTTCTAGTTAATGAGCCTCTGTTCATGGAGAGCGCAAGTCTTTTTATGAAGTTTTGACACAGTGTATTTAATGCATATTATTTGAAAGTATTGGTGAATGTCCCGGATATGGGTTTTATTCCGTAGTCTACCATTAGAATACTGGGGTATGCATATTGTAATAAACATTGTCAACGATTTGGTTAGGCTCATTACCATGGCCTAAAACATGTTTAATTCTTGGATAAAAATTAACATTGTCCATGCTTTGGTTAGGCTCATTACCATAACTTACATAGGATAAAAATGCTTAATTATTGGATATAGATTTTTATGTTTTGTATTGTTCTTTGAGGTTCGAATCCTTATAGTGATGAACTATATGAAATTTGGTTGAAATGGCCCTATATTTAGGTATTGTTTAGATTGAGTTTATGCTCTTTTGAAGATAGTAGGTATATGATGAAAGTTATGTTTTTTTTTTCTTCGTAATACATTATGTTGTGAGAGTCTTATACACAAAGATCATGGAAATGATGTAATATCATATGAATAATGGACTTTTATTATATTTATAATAAAACTATGCATTTAAAAAAAAAAAGAGAATAATCAAATTCATAATAATAAGTAATTAAATTCTTGAATTTGTTATATGCAATATGTGATTGTAAAAGCATGATAACAAAAAAAATTATAAATCTTGTGATCTTTTTTAACATGCAAAACCATACCTGCTCCACAACTAGATTCTCTTTAAAATGGGTGTTGGAAGAGGAAGTAATATGCAAAAGGAAGTATTGTTGGAAAAGGAAGTAATTCAAAATAAGAATATTGAATTCTTGAAATATGTTAGTAATTTTTCTATAATAAATCAAAGTCATAATAAAAAGAATATTGAACTTTTAAAATGTATAAATAAAAAATATAAATAATCATATAGGCATTCAAATTCATAATAATAATAATATATTGAATTATTTATAAGCACAACAAAGAAGGATTTATTCATTAAAGCAGTTTTTTTGTCAACAAAATTGCATTGTTATTCATGTCTAGAATAAGGATTAATTTGAAATATTCCACTATAGTTCAGTTCAATAGTTTCAAATATTCCAATTAAGATCCATGAAATTCAATTGTAAACAACAAAACCACCCTAGTTCTCACACTATAGAAACAAGCAGGGGGGATGGTGCAAGCTAATGTTGGTCACTCATGATGCATTAGTTGCAATGGACTTCTGGAAAAACAAAAATATGAACGTTAAAAAGCAATATTAGAGCTACCTACACAATATTTTGGAATATGGTGTAAGCAGATAAAATGTAGACAATCGGATTACCTTCCGGAATATATAACTATTATTTATGGAAATTAAGTATAACTCCCAAAAACTAGGGTTATTCTAAGGTTAGTATGTTATTTTTTTAAGAAAATAGAATGAATATGTTTGTGTTGGGTCCTGGGTTTGGTATGCAAATGGTGGAAATTTGTGAAAAAAATTATATAGAGTTGTAGATAACAGGCCAGTTTAGTGCAGTGCTATTTTTTGAGATTTATTTATTTATGTTTATTTTATTTTATTTTTAAATTAAGGAAGTTAGCGAAGCCCTAAAATGACTCGGTCGAGCATTGGACCCCAACATCATGGTATTAACATAATCAATGAACGTTGTTGTTTTTTAGGATGTAGATATTTGTGTGTACTTGTGCGGGTTCTTTCCATTTTCAAAATATGTGAGCCTATCAAAAGGTTTAGCTGGAAGAAATAACCTAATTTTTGTGTAAGATTGGCATTAGTCTAATTAAAATTAAATAAAAAATAGAAAATAATTATAGATTTAATAAAATATTACATATTCGGAATCTGCACACAGATTTCTACAAATGTGTGCAATTTCATTAGCAATGGGCAAGTGTAGCATACGTGGAATCATGCTTGAAATAGAAGAAGTTAAATAATAAGATGTATTTTATTATAACACATTCCAATCCACTTGGTTTGGAAACCCGAACCTAAAACCAAAGCAGCCAAGTCATCCACAAAGTTGGTGGGAAAGGAATTTCCTGCCTAAATTTAGAAATTTAAACAGTGCGTATGTGTTGTTTTAAATACACGCATACACACTAAAAGCGCGTACGTGATAATAACGCATGCGCGCATTTGTTTACTAATCCAAAATGTAGTTTTGATGTCATATTCATCTATCTCAAACCCCCCCATGCCACCCCTCTCCCTAACTCTAATCCTCCTCCTCTCCTTTGTATGTTCTTGTCCCTCCCTAACCATTATCTCCTCTCTCCCTCTCTCTCCCTAACCCTCTTCCCCTCCATCCCATTTCAACCCCTCTCTCTCTCTCTTTCTCTCACTCTCACTCTCACTCTCTCCCCCTTTAATCCTCCTCTATATTCCTCTCGACCTAAACTTCCTCTTCTTCTCCCTCTCCCTCCTCTTTACCTAAACTTCCTCTCATTCTCGCTCTCCCTCCTATCACCATATCCCTAACCATAACCATCGTCCTCTCTCTCTCACTCCTTCCATCTCTTCTTAATCACCCTCCTTCCCCTCCCACCTCTCTCACTATCTCCGTAACCATGCTCCCCTCCCCCCTAACCCTCATCCTCTCACTCTCTCTCTATATACGTTATCTCTCTATCTCTCTACTTAACCATCCTCCCCTGTTTATTCCCGATATATCCCTCTCGCTCTCTCTCATTAATATTCCTCTCTCTCTCTCTCTCACTACAAGGAAAATACCTTTTACTAGAGATTTCCCCCAAATTGTCGTTTTATACTTCCCCCAAACCAATGCTCAAGGATTTACTAAGAAGCGTAGGGAGGAGGAGGATGACTTGGAGTTCAAGAAACCCTAGGGGATTATCGATAGAGAAGACAAATATAGAAAAAGGAGGCTTAATAGAGCTAATTTAATTGACATAAATGACACCTTCTCCATGGGTGACAAGACCCTCGATGTTGTTATCTAGACTTATGTTGATATCATGCAGCAAATCAGGCCCTCAAGAGGGAAAATGAAGAAACCTAAAGGCTAGTTGTGAAGAAGCACCAGGAAGAGGATGAACATAAGGTGAAGGATAAATATGGGGTCACTCAGGCCTCAATGGTGCAGCTTGCATAGAAGCGAAGGAATCGATGGGACCAAGCCCAATATTAGGACAATTTTGCGAAGAAGGAAGAGGCTTCATTGGACTAGGATTCCCCTGATGCCTGCACTCATTGGATTAGAAGGTGGGATGGTACACCTAATGTATGAAGGATGAACAGTGATGTGACTTTGGCCATTGATTGGCATAACATATTAGCAGGTGGGATGCTACACCTACAGCAGGAAGGATTAATAGTGATACGACTCCTAAGTATCTACTAAGTGAACAATGGCTCAAATAGAAGATTGAACAATTCCTTTGTAAGAATGTAAACCTAAAACGCTGGAAGCTAAACGTTCTTGCTTTCTGTTTACATTCTTCTATCCATGTGAAATATGTAAATGTTGTATGTGAGGAGGGATAGGAGTAAGCATCCATAGAAGGGAGTAAAGGAGCAACAGTGTAAAGATGATAAGTAGAGCCATAACAGTGACGTTTGGTTCTCAATTATGCCAATGTATAGGTGGGATTCAAGTAGTAGTGCATGGCCCTATTGATGTAATTTGGAGTGGCATGAGTAATGAATAAAAAATTTCATACATTTCCTTATTCCCGTTATTTGCATAATGTTTGTATTTATTGTGCATATCTATGCTTGTATAGATTGAATTGGTTTTTGGTTCAATGGTAGTTTTTTTGTCCATCTCTGTAGTAGCTTATTTGCTACGTTATCCCCCCTCTCTCTCTCCTTAACTCTCTCTCTCTCTCTCTCTCTCTCTCTCTCTCTCTCTCTCACACACACACACACACACACACACACACAGAACATGTCACCCTACCTTGCCCATAATGTTCAAGCATCTTGTACCTCAACTGACCATGGAGAGGGTGAGTGAATCCATTGTATGCCTTTTAGTAAGGATATAAATTTTGGTCAGAATCTCTCTCTCTCTCTCTCTCTCTCTCTCTCTCTCTCTCTCTCTCTCCTTAACCTACCCCCACTTCTCTCTCTAACCCTCCTCTGCCATCTCACTCTTTATCATCATTTGGTAAAACTTCTCTCTCTGTATTGCACAAAAACCTACTCATGACACCCATATCCCATTCAAAGGCATACAAAGAACTCGTACAAGGGGATCATTTGTTGGTTTGAGGACTTGTTGAAGACTCTTACACATTAGAAGAGTCAACAATATCATGATGTATTTCATTACTCAGCCATGTTTGAGGCCCTATGGCCCATCTTTGGTGTGAAAAACACCTGCATCCAAATTTGATGCTAAAGAATTCTTAGAGAGTGTTTGTGTTGTAGTTTACACGAATTGCTCATGGTGATTGAGCCTGAGAAGTGGTCTTTATGGACTAAGGCCTAAATGATCTCACTCTGTCCCCCCCATTTATCTCTCTCCTTAACCCTCCTCTCTCTCTCTCTCTCTCATCTCTCTCTCTCTCTCTCTCTCTCTCAAACAGACAGAACACGTAACCATAACTCACCCATAATGATCGAGGAACTTGTACCTCAACCAACCATAGAGAGGGTGAGGGAATCCATTATATGCCTTTCAGTAAGTATAGAAATTTTGGTCAGTCTCTCTCTCTCTCTCTCTCTCTATGACACATGCACACATAGAGTCTCTCTCTCTCTCTCTCCCCTTAAACTTCCTCCCCCTCTTGCTCCAACCCTCTTCACCCATCTCACTCTATTATAATACTAACTAGCAATATAGAAACAGTGTTAGTAGGTCGTTAGGATTAAAATAATGGTTTAATATTGACGTTTAGTATTACAGATGACTTGGGAGAAGAGGTGAGGTATATAAGAGGTAGGAAGAGGGTAGATCAGTTGTATTTTAGGTCTATTGTAAACATGAAATAGCTGCAAAATACCCTTAGCAATGTCATTAGGGTTATAGGGAAGGAGTTAGGGAAACATTAGGGTATGCTAAC
Organism: Larix kaempferi; assembly: GCA_027924585.1. NCBI lineage: Eukaryota > Viridiplantae > Streptophyta > Pinopsida > Pinales > Pinaceae > Larix > Larix kaempferi. Next base: position 7,457,533 of record BSBM01000155.1, on the reverse strand, counting down.
GATGTAGAGAGTTTGGCGAGGTAAGTGAGGTAGGAAATGGATCTAGAATATGAGGTAAACTAGGGTTGTAGACTTGGAATTTGTGTGAGAAAGGAAGGCAAGATGCAAGAATAGGGATAGAGAGATTTAATTACTAAACACAAATTACTCATAAATGGATCTAATTATTCAAAGTAAAGAAGTTACCTATGTGTATGGCGCTGCAATCACATATGTTGCTTCCATGGCTCTATCTAGGTCAAATGAACTAGTGTCCTCCCCCCTGGACGATGGAGATTTGGCCCTGAATAGTTGTACATTAAAACAAATAAATTCAACAACATGTAATTCAAAGTTAAATATATCAAAAAATACAATATCAAAAAACATTAAATAAATACTTGAACATTAAATAAAACAATAGCTAACCTGTTCCATGTAGCTCTTTACGGCATGCTGCTGTGTAGGACCATGGAAATAATTCCAATAATGAGAACAATGATGTGTCGTTGTTCCCATCGATCTAGATGGCCCCTCCTGGGTTCCATCTGTACTTGGTCTATCTCAACCACCACCTATTGGGCCTGGCACAAGTAACCCAATTTTGTGTAAGACTGTTTTGGGAGCTACAAGGAGACAACATAGCGCAACATCGGCAGAGTAAAAATGGATAGCACTGCAAAGTTACGGCGCTGCGAAGATCCAACACCATGAAGAGGCAACTTCGTGAAGAGCTAGCAAGGAAGAAGTTTTGGATGGAAAATGGTGTAAATTCTGGTGAGACTGATCGATGGTCTATTTTGGTTAAGATACTCTATGATTCCCAATATGCGGGTAAGGAGTGGCGCGAAAGGAAAGTGAATGGTCACATGGGAAAAGGCAGCACTATGTGAACCGACCACACAAAGATGTTAGAGAAGGAACGGTGGGGTGAAAGAGACCCATCGGCATGCATTCGACAGAAGGGCTGAAAGCGACGTGACCACGCGCAGAAGGATGGCCACGATGACAACAAGTTGCTATCAGAGCCTAACAGGCCTAGTTAGCAGGGTAACTGCACCACTTTTGGGGAAACTTAGTCTTTTTGAGCCCATCATGAATGTAAATATGTGACCTAAGGGCACGGTCTATAAAAGGGCACATTTTGTAAGGGAAAGGGTTAGATTTAAGTTGATGTATATTGAATATTGATCTCTATTGAGAGACAAATTGTAAAAGGATCTGCAGCTGTGTGCGCAGTGACCTACTGAGAGAGAAGAGAGTCTGCAACTATGTGCGCATACTGGAACTGTTGAACCCTTCCAATTGATAATATAATCAAGAGTTCATGTGGACCTAGCTCCCATCCTGGGGGTGAACCATGTTAAATACTTGTGTTATGTGATTGAATGTGTTTGCATCTATATATTTTCTTATGATGAATGGTCAAGTTCATGTCTATGAGATCATGTGTTCTTGATTTTATATGTATTCACCATAACGATAAATGATGGGAATAATATGTTAAGTACTAAATGAATATGTGAATGAATGTTGAATGCACAAGTATTTCTAAGTTAGATGAATGTGTAAGTTGAGTGTTGGGTAAACACTTAGTCAACGAAGTCTGTATAGTGTGATTCCCTAAAGCATAGCACTAGAAGTGCGTAGTTACTTCATAGTCTGTCTGACTGTCTAAGTTGCAAGGTTTACACTTAGATGCATGTGAATGTATAAGTTTACACTAAATAAAGTATATTGAAGCTGTGAACCAGCAAAGAGGAAGCACAGTCCTCTGTGGTGCTTTCCTGTTGATTAAGCGACCATCCCGCATCGCTCAATCCTTAGATGTACGATAGCTTAAATCATTACACATGAAGTAGGATAAATTCACACTGTCCACCACTTCATTGAGTGCACATCACCCATTTGTGGAAACCTGATTCCGCAACCTCCCCATAACTTCGCCTCAGGTGAGACCTCAGTCTATTCGTAGACTGTTGCCGAAAGGGCTGGTGAAAAGGGGTTTTGTTGGTTCCCTGAACCACGTAGAACCTAGGTCTATCTAGTAAGATTAAAGAACACATCTAGAGCCAACAAATGGTTCCATTGCAACGCTAAGAATCGATGATGCGCATGGAAAAAATGGTTCTGTTTCTGTGTTAAAGAACTGGTGATACGCGACGTTGCAGACGGAAGTGTAATGAACAAATGGTTCAGTTGTGCTTGAACTACTAATGAGCATTGAATATTGGAATCCTGAGAAAATAGAAATATAGAACTGGGTAGACAAGATAGAAATAGGTTTTTCCAGAAAGGAGAATAGACATCCACGTCTATTTGACGTATAATGGTTAAACAAGTACTTGTCGGTGGACATACCTGAAATTTTCTTTGCAACCTTTGGAAATGAGTTACATGAATGGTTATCAAGACTTACAGAGTGAAAGGACTGTTTCCAAGAAGGAGCACCTACCAAGTGGAACCCAGAGCTTATCCAGAGGCTTAAAGAAGTAGATAGTCCACTCTCGCGAGCAGTCAACTTTTGGGTTGACAGTATTCTAGAAGGATTCATGACAAAGTTCGTTGTGGACACCCTAAAGTCCTACAATGTATCCGAGGCCAAATTTTTCAAAGGTTTCAGAGGTAAGTATCTCAACAATCTAAGTTTATATATCAAAATGATTTTAGCTAAGAAAGGAGTTTTAAGAATGCAGTAAGATTCATAGTTGTTTTGAGTCTGTAATGGTAGATAACACTTACAGTGACTCTGACGAAGATACACACAACTTAAGAAGTGGAAAAAGATATAAATATACCACCGAGAAGAATTCTAGAGAACCTGAAATCTGCGTAGAAACTGAGTTCCCAGTTGAGACTGATAGCCAGACAACACCTCCCTCAACTACCTATCATCCCATTACACCTCAAAATCCTCCAATTGTGAATACTGCACCTCCTATCATTCAGAATCCGTCAGTTCATAATCCTCCAGTTGTGAATATTCCTAATCCTCCGACCGTCAATACTAATAACACCACAAGACTGAGTAATCAGAACATTCCACGCAGTACCATCCCTAACACCACTTAGACTACTAACGATATTAAACTGTCGATATTTAAAGGAACGGGTCTAGAAGATCCCAAACAACATTGGTTTCTATGTGAAGCCGTGTGGAGTGTAAAACATGTCCAGGATGATGCTGTTAAGCATGCGCAGCTCATCACTACATTTAGGGACAGAGCATTAACTTAGTTCATGAAATATTCTATTGGATAGAATAGAACCCTACCAGATATAAAGGTTTCTCTCTTAAGAGAGTTTAAGAAACCGAAATCCGAATCACAATGTATAACAAAGCTAAAGGAAATCAAATAGAAAACAACTGAGTCAGTATGGGATACTGACTAGAAGTTTAAAGCACTATTAGACCATGTCAGTTTCGACATTGCACCACAACAACACCAAGAATGGTTCATAGCTGCACTGTTGCCACATATCATATTGTTGTTGATGCAACAGAAGGTTGCGTCACAGATAGAAGCATTAGAGATCGTGAGGAATCTAGAAGCTTCATCGATAGGAGAAACAAATCAAGGAATGATCCAGATCCAAAACCAGTTAGTAACCCTGACATTACAACTCCAAGATATTAAGAAAAGAAAGGAAGTTAGAGAAGAAATCCGGTGTACAAACTGTAGAGCAGAGGGACATTCCAAAGAACATTGTTGAATCTTCAAAGAATACATTGATAGTGGTGCACCAAATCCACTAAATCATTAGCAACAAGGACCATGGTGTGAAATCTGTCGATGTACAGGACATCGACTAGATGATTGTTATTTGATCCAGAAATATGTGAGAACACCAAAGAACTTATATTGCAGTTTCTGTAAGTCAATTGGACATGATGATTCCAACTGTAGAGCATATGACCTAATGATAGAAAGGAAACATGATGTTTACAAAGTTCAAGAGGAAACACTGCAGCATAATGATAGTGCGCAGTATGATCAAGGTGCATATAGAGGTCATGGTGAATTCCATGGAAGAGGAAGAAACACCAGAAAAGGACAAGGACAAGGAAGAGGAAGAGGTCAGATGATCTATTATAACTGCGCTCAGCCTGGCCATCTTTCTAGAAACTGTACAAATGCTACTACTACATGTAGATACTGCAAATATTTTGACCATGTTATTGAAGCATGCCCAGTGCTACAAGAAAAAAATGGAAGAAAGAAGACAAGAAGCACCAAACCCAAATGTTCAAATGATTGCAGTAGAGAAAAGAGATCCAAACATCAATGTTGTGATGCAATGTGGAACTATGACAGGGAAAGATAAAGAACCAGAAGCTTCAACTTCTGGAGAGCACCATACTAACCAGATACATATTGATGGGATTTGGATAAGAAAAGTAATGAGTAAAACACCTGCTTTCGATCTAGAAATAAAAAAATAAGTCTTTCAAGAGGCAAGGGAAACTTTCAAAGACCCAACACCTGTGACACCAAGAATCCCATTGAGAATTGAAACAGTGCATATGGAAGACATGCCAGGAGCGTACGATCAAATGAGTACCATAGAAGAAATAGGCACTTATGTTGCGCAGTTCCTACAGAGATATATGAAGCTGCTAAAGAGAGAAGATGCCTTAGTAGAGATGCAAAATCTAGTAAAACACTATGAACAACGAAGTTGCACAGATCCTGTTCGGAGCGCAGTTCACCACATAAAAAGCCATAAGAGAACAGGCCGAGAAATGAGGCTAAGTGCACAAATTGGAGATTATGAGATGGATGAGATCATCCTTGATATGGGATCTGAAGTAAATGTATTGACCAAGCAAACATGGATACAGATGGGGAAACCAAAGTTTTCATGGTCACCTATACAGTTAAGGCTAGCAAATCAGCAGAAGCTTATACCCTTTGGAAGGCTAACCAATGTTCCTGTTGACATTGATGGAGTCCAAAGTGATGTAGACTTCAAGGTTATCGAAATTGTAGATTACAGTCAACCTTATCTTGTACTATTGGGGATAGATTTGGCCATGGATAACCTCACGATCATCGACTTGAAGAAAAAATAGATGATATTTGAAGGGACAGATATCAGGGTCATCGCGCCCTTGGACCCTTTACAAGGACCGAGATACACTGAGCCGATCAAAGAAGAATGTAGAGCTCATGATTTAGATCGCATTTATAAGATGATAGCAAACCACGTCGACTACCTCATTCCTACAATTGATGGAATGCTTAGTTCGCACTGCGATAGTTCTTGCATATCAAATTCCGATGTGGGACTGGAGAATTGGCAAGGCCGATTACATGAAGTATCTACAAAAATATGTGCACAGATGACAAGATCACTACGTTGGATTGGAATAGAGGTAAGTCCAATTCCTACTTATGATAGTTCAACTAACGTTTATACATTTTTGCAAGAATATACTGTATCAATTTCAGCTGAGCATCACATACTAGCATTGGATATAGCACTGCGCACTACACCTGCTAGATGGTGGGATGTGCATAAGTAGAATCTGACCACATGGGATCAGTGCAGACATATGATACAAATCAGATTCATAGAAAAAGTTGCGCTGACCATGGAAAAGTACAGTGGACAAACAGATCTGAGGGATCACATAGAAACTTGTTCACAAGCATGCATAAAAAGGCCATAGAAAGAATGGGTTCATCTGTTTGTGCACACACTAGAGAAGCTTCCAAAGAATTGGTACATAGACGCTGAACTTCATAGAGGAACCTGATATTGGTTTATTTTAACTTCGAATTTCCAGAGAACTTTCTGTTTTGAAGATAAATGTATCAGCATAAATGAAAATCTGCAGGTCATCAAAGAAATGATATTCCGAACAGAATGCCCAAGTACAAACGAGGCATTAGAGGTAATCAAAGACAAGTTAATTCAAGATGTAAAGGTACCTGTGAACCTACATCCAGAATGGGGCAGAACAATAGAACATGCCCTTGAATGTTATAACCTCGCCGAAGATAAAGAAGGTCTAGAGGAAAGTGATGAGGAGGATCCACGCAATGTCAATATTCCAGAGTTAGAAGGAACGCAAGATTTAGAGGGACCTCCACTAAAAATTTCAGACATGAGTGGCCCTATAAAGACAAGAAAGGTTAATATTGGCACAAGCAAAGAGCCAAATTTCGCATCCATTGGAGACTAATGGGATGATGAAACGGTCATGCAGATGGTAGACCTTCTACATGAATATCAATATTTATTTCCAACGAAGTTCGCCGAAATGAAAGGATTTTTGGGCGACTTGGGAGTGATGAAAATACCTCTCAATCCAAGCATGAAGCCTATCAGATAGAGGCCTTATAGACTGAATCTTAGATATAAAGAAAGAGTCAAGGAAGAACTAGACAAGATGCTTGATGCAGGGATCATTGAGCCAGTCGAATAATCAGAGTGGATAAGTCGTATGGTTATCCAGGATAAGAAGACAAAAGGAGAAATAAGAATCTACATAGAGATGAGGAATTTGAATGAGGCTTCTCTACATGACCCACTTCCTACTCCATTTATGGATGAAGTATTAGATAACGTGGGAGGAAATGAGGCCTATTCTTTCACTAATGGATTTTCTGGTTACCATTAGATTAGAATTGATGAGGCAGATAAGCATAAGACCACATTTTCTACTGAAATGGGCTCATATCAGTATATAGTTATGCCATTTGGGTTGAAGAATATACCTGCCATCTTTTCCAGAGTAGTAGTTGCAACATTCAAAGACTTTATTCATAAGTTTTTAGAAGTCCATTTTGATGATTGGATTGTCTTTGGTTTGCTGAAGAACCATTATGAGAACCTAAGAATGATGTTAGCTAAGTGCAGGCAACATCAAATCTCCTTGAATTTGAAGAAATGTATTTTCTATGTACCTTATGGTATACTACTGGGACACATTGTGTGCAAGCAAGGTTTGATGGTTGATCCTGTGAAGATCGCAGTGATTGTGAATTTACCTGCACAGAACTCAGTTAAGTAGCTTCGCACAACACTAGGAAATACCGTATATTGCAGAAAATTCATCAAGGGTTATGTGCAGATAACCGCGCCAATGGAGAAACTTCTAAAGAAAGAAGCACAGTTCATCTAGAATGCAGACTATGAGAAGGGCCTGTTGAGGCCTCAGATGTGTAGGGTATGCAAAGTGCTGGAATGGGTTCCAAAGCTCTCAACGGAGGGGGAAAACCCAGACTGAAAGGATTCAAAAGGTCCTACTCAAGGACAGTTCTATCCCCATCCTGTTTGGTATAGTAATATCCCACAGATATTTGGCCTCTGCTGGCACTCTATGAGTAGATGAGTTTTGATCCAAAGATTAGTTTTCTAATGAAGAAAACAAAGTGTAAAAGTCTGAAATCACAAATCTACTTAGAAGAATCTAAACTAGGTTAGATCTATTCTAAGAAGGTGTCTTTGAGATAAGTGTAGGTTAGCTTGATATGTAAATAGATAAGAGCATTCATCAGCTTAGATAGAAATGTGAGAAAAGATCAATGACTTAATTGTTCAATCTGCAATTAATAAATTAAAATTAACTAATGGAAAATTAAGGGTTGTTGTGCATTCAAGATTTAACCTGTAACTAATAGGTTAATTGAAAAATTAACACCAATTACGATTTACTGAGAATAACCATTTGCATAAATCGATAAAATTTTGAATTGAACAAACTCTTTTAAAAATTCATGAACACATAGATCATAAGCAATGATAAACCAGAACTACAGATCACAATGCTTAATGAATCGCAAAGGATTAAAACAACATTAGATAAGTAATTTGGAGGAAAATCTCATTCATCAAATAAACTTGACTAAATAGACAAAAGTAGATATGAAAATAACTTTACTGTATTTAATGACAGTCTGTAAGAAATTACAAGCTTGTATCAAAACTTAGCATCTCCAGCCTCTCCTGTAGATTTTGTCTCCAAATTCCATCATCCCTCTATACGATATATCATCTCTTTTAAATAAGAGTTACAAAATAATAATACAAGGAGTAAATTCCCACAAATCAGGATTACAAGATCAAAATAAACTAATGGCCTAGAAAAACTTGCCATTTGTCCCAAATCTCTAACAACTCATCGAAATCCGGATAGTTAGTTGACTCTAGCCCTAGCTGGGAATTACATTGGAATGTTCCATATTATTCTTATCTAACTTATTTCAAATACGAATGAAAATGTGGATTTTTCCTTCGATGCTTATTGGTTTCCTAATCAGTTGTTCCACATCATCAATGTTGACCTGCTCAAGATGCTGAATTTTATCCCTGGCTTCTTCAAACTCGTGTTCGACTTGATCAACCTTCAACTTAGGCGGGAAAGAATCTTCAATGATCTCCATAGCATCAAATTGTATAATCTCCATGATGTTATCTGCTGCATACCATCGCCTACTGCATATAGCCTGTGCTTTCTTCAGAATATCTTCAACTTACTCGTTCAACTCTTGCCAAGTGTTAAATGCAACTTTGATTTTCTTAAATTAAAAACTGTTAAGAATGGGGAAGCCTTCTGGTGTGTCCTTGATATATCTTTGCCACTCACCATTATTTTGACTTGCTTGAGAAGCCTGCAGCCTTTTGCCTTTCTGCTCTTCAAGGGTGCCATACATCTTACCAAAAATTATATGAATCTCCTTGATCTTATCCATGGTGCAAAATAACTTCTCCATCAACTTGTGATGTTATTCATTGACCTGGAGGGCCAAATACTTAAATTCCTGGGACGAAAACTTAAAAAAAGTAGAGGAGGCTGCACTTGCAGTTGCATCCTCACATTGCTTTTGCAATGAGGCTATCTTTTGAGTATTAGCAGAATTGTCAACTTATACATCACGAAGTTCATCTCGTAGAGAGGTATTGCTTCGCTCCAAATCTCCCAACCTCTCTTCCCATTTTCTCCTAATATCAACAACATAATTTTCATGTTCCTCTTTGGTCTTTACTAGCTCCTCTTCAAGCCTTTCCAATTCCTCCTTCTTCTGATCAATGTCCTTATTCAATATCTGGACTAAATCAAGGTTTGCACCAGCAAATGCTCCTAAGGCTGTGGATGTCTCAATTTCTCGTATCTGAGGGACATTGGTTTGTTGAGCCCATACTATTTGATTCGGAACAGATACCTCTAATCCACCTTGATCCCTACTCCTCTTCTTACGCCTTCTTACCACTGCCTTATTTTCCTTACTGTAGAAATAATGTCGAAGAGGGACTACCACATCATCTTCATATTCAGTTATTATTTCAGAAGTAATTGAGATTGCATTTTCTTTTAAAATCAATAAAGGCATTTCAGTGACCATGGGATTGGGTATAGGCATGGTAACTTGGGGAATAGTCAGAGGGGTAGAGAGAGTTTGAGGAACTGATGGGACAGGAGTTGGAGAAGGGATTGAAGTGAAGGCTTTAGAAAGTGGAACCTGGTCATCCTTAGCAGTTGATGACAAGGAAAGAATTGAGGGTGGCTCTTCTACAGTGGGTAATGATAAAGTAGGTGTTGGTAATTGCAAGGGGACATTTGAAGATAGGAATTCTGTAATAATAAATGGGGGAATTGAAAAAGGGACCGAGTTATTTAAAAATGGGGTGGCTCTGGAAGTCAAAGTATGGAAGAGTTGTGATACAGAAAATGGTGGGATAACCCCTGGGGACAAAGCAGAAAGATCATGAATATATGACAACAAAAATGACAAAGTTGTGATGTCTAGGGCAGTAGTAACCTCCAGTACCTGTTGATCTGAAAACGAATGATCCATCTCACTAGCATCTAGAAAATCTATAACTGCTTGTGAATCTTCAATTACCTATTCAATCACTTCTTGAGTTTCTCCTTCAGTCACTTCTTCAGTCACTGATACTGGAGGATTGGGTCCATCATCAACATCACTATCAATGAGATCAACAGTAAGAACCTGTGATGAAGGGATCTAAATTTTCTATCTTTTAGCTCGGTTGACCTCAACTATTATAAAATCATCAATTACCTGTATAGCTGCAGCAGTCACTTGAACATCCATAGCAAGCTTAGGAGGTTCAACTATTTGAGTACTCAATGCTGAATTTAGCTTTGCTAACTCCTGCTAGAAATGGCGAGAGGTCTGCAGCAAAGCTTTAACCTACTCAGTTGTTTTCACCTGAGGAGGATTCTCCATGGGACCTTTACCTTTATCTCCATCTATATAAGTAAGCATTAGAGGGGCATTAGCCTGCTGGATCTGCTTTTATTCTTTATCTCTTCTCACTTGCTCAATTAGATTCATCTCCATCGTTCTTTTCCTGTAGACTTTAGTTTTAATTTCTTTCTGGTATGCCATAATTTGATGCTATTCTTCTATGCTCTTGGACCTAGCCAGGACCTCATAAAATGTGTTCACTACTTGGTAGATAGAATCATCTGGGAGTTCCTCATGGACATAATCTATCTTCATATAATATTGTTTAAAATGTGCATCAAGGAATTTCTTAGGATCATGTTTCCTTTTGTGAGCTTTACCCAACTTCAAAGGAGCCATCTGATCACCAAGCACTGTAGCCCAAGTTGAGGTGGGGATGACTAATGGCCCAAGATTTAAAGAGAATTTAGGCCAACCCCTCTTTTTGGGACCAGTGAGCTTCTTGTAGACAACATCAGTGAGAGTTGATAGGAAACTTCTTGAATGACCAACCTGTCAGGCATTATTCTAGGCAGAAGGTGAACAATGTCACTTCCTCGGACTTTGATATATGAAAAGGACTCGTAAACATACCAATAATCAATTTTATTGATGAAATCCCTGGCATCAGCTGAAAAAGCAGGTGCCTCTTGTTTGAATATTGTGAAGTAAATGGTGCCCATGAAATGGTCACAAATGTCATAAAGTAATGGAGCACAGTTGCTTTCCGACAATGCTGAGTGATGAATGTGAATTGTTGGATATGAAGGAGTCCAATTCCATCCCAAATTAGGATATTGGAACTCAGATCAGAAGACATCAATGATAAAGGATGACAAGTAGAAGTGTGGCTTTCTCAAGGCAGGTGCCTATTGATAATCCTGGATGGTTGTTTTGAGTTCCGAAGATAGAATAGATGCCCAAGGGAAAGATTCACTGGTTGTTAACACATGATGAGCTATTGGAGCCCATTCAAGTTTAAAGACTGAATAGTTGGGAATGCCAAAGAGCCTGCAAAGCATTGCTTCCAGTAAAGAGTAAGGCTCCCTAAACCAAATAATCGGGTAGAGGTTATCAGCCTTTGGCACAAAACTGCTAGGTTTAATCATGCATGATTTCATCATCTCCTCGAAATTATACCTAGTTTTGGAGGATGTTATGAATTCAAGGCTAAGGGTTTGTGCAGTCGACTTAAGAGAAAAAGCCCTAATAAAGACTTCAGGACGAAAGTTTGTCAATTGCGACCTGGTAGTGTCATTGAATGATTGGTCTTTAGGGCTAGCGTTTTCTACAATCCATTTAACGGGGTTTGTGTAAGGTAGGATAGTGGGCCGAGTAGCAATGGCATGGATTTGAGAAGCCCTAATCTTCTCATACGCAGGTCGGTCATCCTTGATGTCAGAAAGATCATTTGGCCCAATCCATTTGGTAGGTTTTAGTGACCCTCTCATTGGTGTCTGAGAAGATACCAAAATTGGGGTCTTTGGTCAGTGAATCCCTGTGAAGTGTCTTAGACCGAGTATTCCGAGACATTTTGGCAAAGCTTGGAAATTCTGATAAATAAATAAAACAAAAAACAAAACCAAACCATAAACAAGAAAACCATAATTGAAAATATGAAATTAACAAACAACCAACCTGAAAATAACTGCAAAATCGTGAGGATGACCTAAGTAAGAAATCGACAGTAAAATCCATGTAGCAGGGTGAATTTCCGATAGTAAAAATGATAAAGAAAAATAGGAAAATCGTATATTTATCATTTTTCGATCGGATCAAATCTGAACTGTAGGTTTAAAAGAAACGAATGGATGAGATTAGCCCCTGCGGGATGCGGGATCGGGTTCATAAGTTTTATTTTCAAACTTTAGTCAAAATTCCCACAATCCACAATTTGCGGGTTTACAAATTGCAAAACAATGAAAAAACGTGTTTCCAAAATCCACAACCTGAAATTTTCGGTTTCGGGATTCAGAAATTAAAACAACGTATAAAATTGAAATAGCATTTTTCCATCATGTAATCTGCAATTTGCAAGTTGCAGGTTCGGAAACACACAAAGCAATTTATTGACCTAACGACTTTCCGTAATCCGAAATCTAGAATTTTGGGTTTCGGAATTTAAATTTCTGAAAATATTAACACAGCCTTTCCGCAATCCAAAATTGTGGGATTGCAGGATTTCGGGTTTCGGGATTGCGGAAGAAAAATTACGTTTTTAGAAAAATTAAATGCTTTCTACAAACTAAGAAAACAACCAAAAAAATCAGAAATTTTCAAAGCAAAAAATGATAACTGTACAAACCATAAGGAAAGGTATGAGATCATACAAACAAAGATTTAAGAATCTCCTTTTTTACAAGGAACTTACCTAAGTTCCTTTGTATTTACAAGAATTTGGGGCTCCCATGATCAAATGAAGCATGGGATCTATTGTACCTACAACAAATGGTGACTGGATGGGAAGAACCAGTTATCTTTGCAAACAAAACTTTAGTCAAAGAAAGTATGCCAACCCTCTGATTTCAGCCTGAATTTTTTTAGAAAATGTTTATAAAAGGACAATCAATAAGCAGGATTAACATAAGATTGCCATACTCCCATCCATGATCAATCTAAAGATAATGCAAATCTGATAAGGAGATCTAAGAAACAACTGGAACTCCTTTGCCATTATGTAATCATAGGAAGACAACTTTAAATGAACCTGGAGGTAAGCTTCATAATACTCTGGATATCCAAATCATAAATCACCTTGACTTATTAAATGCTTTATTTACATATAGATACATTATTACCAATCCATTCATTTTCTTATTCCTCTTTTTTTTTTCTTAAACAAACATAAAATATATACGTAAGACCTTGTTGTAACATCCCAACAATCACAAAAATTTAAAATTTTTCAGAGTACCATTAATTGCTATAATTACCGTGCGAAAATATAATAAATGTTTGTTTGTTTAACGAGGCATCTCAATGTAGTATACATGTTACACTAATTATGTTTGCGTAATGTATTACAAGATATGCGTAATGTTTTTATAGCCAAAATATACTATTGTTGGATGTTGTTACCTCAATTCATGCATCCTAGATCATTTATGCTTTCTTATCTAGCTGGCGATACCTTATAGACTTGACGTTGAATTCATTATATGTGCTAACTGTTTATCTTTCTTGTTGATGATGAAGGGGTCCTATGGGCACCCCGAGGCTTACTTAGCTATTTTAGCTAAAGCATTTGAACTTCTATCGCAGATCGTAGGTAAGAGAAATACTATTTCGAAAGGCATAATGAGGTCCTATTTAACTTTAGTTAGCCTTCAATGTTTATAAAAAGGAATTATAGTAACTTGGAGTAATTCCAGGTGAGATTTATCCTAGTTTGATCTTCAGTTATACTCAAGTTGTAACTTTTAATTGAATCTTAGAATTTGCAATTGTTATTAATAAATATGTCTTGTATTTAAATATCGTGGAAGGTAATAGCACTTTGTCTTTATGACTACATATCTAAATCCTACTCCTAGGAAGTATACCATGTATTTGATTTCATATTAAAAGCGGCATAACAAATGCTTAGATTCTAGCAATATAATACTAAATCTATCTTTTAATCTTATGCACTATATACCTAACCTACACAATAATGTTATTATAGTGACTTGACAATAGTCTATAGTTGTAAACTATACACTATATGCACTTCTTCTATTAATTTATACCATGGATGTTTAACTATTAGAGTATTGTAACATTAGCTTATACTATGGTTTCGATATGTGCCTTATGGTCTTTATACCATATACAAGGGTTTGATTGAAAAAGGTGTTATACTTTATATGCAAGGGTTGGAAACAAGCAACGTTAGTTCGATTTACAATGGTGTAAACATGTTATATTTTTGGTGGTAAGTCTCGCCATAATGTATGACTAAACCTTAACCTAGGATATGGTGCAATGGCAAGTCATACATAATACTTGGATATATACTAGTAGTTTGACCTTTGGTTGAACATAACTATGTTATTTTATTGTTATAAGTCTCCCATGTCGATGGTCGAGATCTTAACCTTGGACATTATGAAATGGTGTAATGCCTGTATAAAATATATGATAGTGGTTTGACTTTAGACATTGGGTGACCTTACTATATTAATATTGAGATGTTTTTACCATAGTGGAGGCTGATCCATAACCTTGTTGCATGGTTATGCTGGCAAGTGCTATGTACTTTTGGAAGCTATGGTTATTAAAGTGCACTAAAGGCATAATCAGTGGAATGTCTATTGGAATCCCCATGGCAGGTCTTCACGTGGTCTTCTTGGTCACGGTGCCAACCCTAATTGTTTTTGGCTTACCTCAATGAAGGCATAACCTTATGCATTCATTTTTGCTGGGAGTGGAGTTTGGAGAGGCCGACAGGCTTGCGGGTATTTAAGGTTTGCAGAAAAATGTAAAGGAGGCACCTCCCCAGGTTTTGATACCCCGTCCTGCAACTTGTATGATTTTCACAGTAAGCTCTTTGAGCTGTATCCTTCCTTCGCTGAGTTTTCTAGGGTATAATGGGTTATGGTTCTAGTCGAAAGACAAGAGTGATGGTTTTCAGACACAAAGTTTACTGAATAAGTAAGTCACGGTTTTTCCTTTCTTGTTATTCATGAATATTTTAGCTGTCTCTATTTTCTTTGGAGCTTCATAGCCTAGCTTTTAACCACGCTCAATGTTGTATGGCAGGTACTTCTCGGTTGGTGGTTAAATGTTACAATGCAAAGTGTTGGAATCTTACAAAGCCTAGTAAGCCTCAGTGGTTTCCTGTAGGTTTCAACTTGGCAACTGTCAGTCCTTATCTGGTTTTAGCCGAAACATCAGTCTTGTGGTCTGGCTAGGAATAATGCCGTCTTTGTAATGTTTGCAAGGTATATGGAAAGTGTAGGGAGGATTGAATCCTCAACATTTTTTTTTCGTTGATTCTACAACGTTTTACTGTGTATTAATTTGTTGAAAGTGTAAAAAATGTGTGAAAGGGTTTCAATCCTCAGCAATTTGATGAATGAAAAAGGTTAAGGCATTTGGAACTTAATGTTGTATATTAGAGCCGCGCCTGAGAGTAATGATCCTAGCAGCCTGCATTATTTGAATCAATGTTTGTTATACAATGTTTAAGGGAAACAACCCATTCCTGAATGTTTACAAAATGTTGAGTTATGTTCAAAGGCCAAGAGCCGAATGGGTAAATGCATAGTTTTGAAGATTCAAACCCTGAACTTGTTTTCGAAAAAGGATAACTTTGAAACATTTGTAAAGTCGATCTTAATGCCGAGACCTAGTCTCGTATGTCTATTTTTGTTTGGTCGAAAGGTGAATGTCAACTTAGATCTATTTGAAATTTATTCAACTGCTTTGTTGTTGATGTCGAAAGTGATCCTACATTTAGGTTCGGCTTTGAACAAGGTATGACTATGTTATTTCAATTTTAGATCAAGGGCGAGGAGCCTTAAATAAAACCCTGTCATAGTGAGTTTGATGTTTAGGAAAGGTTTAAGGGTTTCGACCGTGAGACTAGTTATGAACCCTTATCAACACTAAAAGATATTTTGATTCTCTTTAACTGTATAAATGATAAGGGTTTCAAATGCAACCTGTAAGGTTTCATGTAAACAAACTCTATCTTGAAATTTCTATTTTTGATTTGATAAAAGAAGAAAAGTTAACTTAGTGTTATTTGAAAATAACTAGGGTTTAGGACATTCGTCCGAAATAAAAGATGTTCTGCGTTTATAAAATAAATGATGGATTGAATGATATATTAGTTCTTCATACTAGATATGTTTGGTTTTCGTTTTCCTTTACAATTGTCTTAAATCATAAATGTTGATGAAATCTACAGTAATTGTTTCAATATTGTTAGTATATAAAGTACATAATGCTAATATATCTTAATAGGAGATTCGAATGAAAAGAAAAATAGTTAAGAGGCTATTTATATTATTGGTCTTCTACAAGGAAATACTTAACCTATACTGAACCTTAGGTTTATGCAGAAATATGGAAATGTTTATGCTTTATTTACTCCTGTTGCCGCAAAAGTAAAAAATATCACTATGTCTGAATAATATGGATATTGCTACGTTTTTCTATGACTGAAACATAAGATATTTTAATTGCAATTTGTAAATAGATAATGAAATACAGGAAAACATAACAGAGTTTGTCTACTCAATCATTCTATCTATTGCATAGCATTTATCTATTTTTAAACACCCTTCCATGTACTAGAGTACGACACAAGGACAGTGCGTGGAAAAATACAGGGAAGTAATTTATTCTATCAATTCATATAAATCCTTCAACTATTTACAGGATCATATTTAGTTCAGAAAATCAAACATTTACTTCTGCATGATGATAACTATCAATATTCAGCTAATAAATCCTAAATCAACAGTTATAGAAAATAAATTGTAACCACTTAGGAAATGAAATAACAGTAGAACCTACAAATGTAGATAGGGTGGACAAACACCCAAAGAGGCTTGCTCCTCCCAACCTTCTCCAGAAGAAGCAGCCAATATCACTTGATCCTTTGGACCCTCAAGCCTGTTTACTGAACCACTAGGTAGAAGACTCTGTCTAGAAGCAAGGCACTCAGGTTGTACTTCCAGTAATCAATGGAGACTTGCAATACACCTCTAAATAAACCTCTGCACTCAGCAGAAGTGAAACAGACTTACACTACAACTCAAAACATAGCTTCCCCTCATTGAATCTCTTGTGTGCATACAGCAGAACCACAAGGTAAATTTTCTCGTTAGAAAAAGTGTGAGCCTCTACTCAAATTTGATGGCTTATAAAGATGCCTAGGTCTTTTAGTGGTCAGTTTCCAAATAAATGAGCCTCAAGCTCCAGTCCCATCTTTCATGGAACTTTGACCACAATTCAAGGGAGTTGTCCCATAACAACAGCTAGTTACTGAGTTCCTTATGCTGCCACTTGTCCATTGCCTTCTACCTTAGATTCCATTCCACCTAGTGGGTCAGTAAACACTCTTTCAATAGTCTCTTTGGGTGAGTGTCGCCAATTTTATTTTATTAAATAATAATATTGTGCAAATTACAATCATCATTGGCCACTTAGCCAAATATAAAACTTTACAATAAAAGTTAAGATAATGTTTTTCTCAAACATAAAATGTTTCAAGTAATGGGTATGTTACAAACACCCCCACTTAAACTCAACATCGTCCTCGATGTTGCTTATTCTTCATCAGAGCTTCCCTGGAACATAATTGGATATGCTGCCCACATATTACTTTCCAATTCCCAGGTAGCTTCATCAGGGCTAAGGTGCTTCCATTGCACCTTTACCTACCCTATGGTACAATTCCGGAGCATAATTTCTCTCATGTCGAGAATACAGTCTGATTCCACCTGAAAATATCCTTCAGGATCCACCTGTATGTCATTCCAATTCAGCAACTGACTCATAAGTAAAACACAACTTTTTACAAACTCTATAACTTTTCTTTTAGTGCCTATTGTTAACTAAACTAACCATGATTTATGAAATATTTCTATCTCTAACTTGCAACTTTTCACTAATTCAGGTGATATGTAACTCAAACTTGCACCTGGATCTATTAAAATGGAAATAGATTTGTTTTGTATCATACCTTAAATCTCAACCATAGAATTTTGATGGTCTGCTTGTTGATTTTCCAGCACTGCATTAATCCTGGGCATTTCTCTTGCTACATCATCAACTATTGGCTCTGCTTGCATGGTGTGAATGTTGTTGACTATCTTTCTTCTAAGTAGGCAGTTTGCTCTAGTATGTGGTCCATTACAGTCAAAACACTTCAAAGGTGGCCTTTTGCGGGAGGAGTCGGATAACCCACAGTATCCATACTTGAAAATCGACGTTTCGAATTCAAAATAGGATCCATCATCAGGACATATTGCCGAGTTTTTAAATGAAGAGCTAAAGATCTGATGTCCTGATGATGGATCCTGTTTTGGATTCGAAACGTCGATTTTCAACTATGGATACTGTGGGTTATCCGACTCCTCCCGCAATCAACCACCACAGAAGTCTTGCTACAGAGGTGGCCTTTTATCAACATTTCTAGTATTATTGTTATTAGGCACATTCCTTGCAGCTGAAAAATTATGTGGTGCATTACCTCTGTAAATATTATTATTCTGAAAACTTATGTTATTGAAATTTTTATTATTTCCAGAATTTTAAAATTAAAATTTTTCTTCTTATTCTCATAATTACTTGATTGATTATTCCTCCAACTTGATACACCTTCTCTTCTCTTATTCTATTCAAAAAAGAAAGTAGCCTTCCTCATGGCTTCTTCAAGAGTTGAAGGATTATCGTATTCAATTCTGTCCTTTATGTTGAAGGGCAAGAAGCTTAGAAACCTTTGTATCTTAGGTTTTTCTTCAGCTAGGTAAGCTACATACCTTAACAAGATAAGAAATTTGCTACATGGCTCCTTCATTGTCATAGAACCCATCTTTAAATCATAAAATTCCTTTGAATTATCTTCATAATACTATTCAGATATAAACTTTTTCTTGAACATTTTCTTAAATATACTCCATTTTGTATTATTGGCTTTAAGGCTTTTAACTCTTTTGATATCTTGCCAGCAAATGTCTTCCCTTCCAGTCAAATTGTATATGGCCATCTTAGATTTTAATTGAGATGAGTAATTATAAATCTGAAAATGCTTTTTCATCCTGAATAGCCATGCTTCAGCTGCCTCTCCCTTTTCATTTTTGCCATTAAAAGTTGGAGGTTTTATCTTTTTAAACTCTCCTAAAATTTGTTCATAATTTTTACGTCTTTTCTTAGGACCACAGTCACTGTCACTGCTATCCTGATCAAAATTATATTTTTCTGTGATAAGTTTTATCATCAGATTCAGAAGAAGAAGAAGAGTTACTTTCAGTTTTATAGTACTTCATTTTCTTATCTCCGTGTTTGTAGGACATTGTTCCAGATTTAGATTTTACTTCTGTTCTCCTATCTTTTTCATCTTGATGGTACTTGTCCAGTAAAATCTGGTTTAATTCTTCTTGTGCTCTTAAAATTCATTTGTTTTCTTCCTTAACATTTCTTATTTCAGTTTTTAAGTCCTTAACAGTGCGCAATAATTCAGATGATTGATCATTCACTTCTACATAGACTTCTTTATTAATATTTTCATGTTCGTTATTATTATGTTCATTATGAGGAGATATGTCCTCTGCTGATCCCTCCGTTATGTCTATACCTGCAAATTAAATGTCAAGATGTTCTGTACAGAAACAAATTTAAATAAAAGTTAGTAACTAAATTTTCTGGTTGCATTTTTTGTTTTACGCACATGAGCCTATTTCAAGCCTAGAGTTTGAACTCGTGCTCTGATACCACATGTAACATGCCAAAATCACAAAAATTTAAAATTTTTCAAAGTAGCATTAATTGCTAGAATTACCGTGCAGAAATATAATAAATGTTTGTTTGTTTAACTAGGCGTCTCAATGTAGTATACATGTTACGTTGATTATGTTTGTATAATGTATTACAAGATATGCGTAATGTTTTTATAGCCAAAATATACTATTGTTGGATGTTGTTACCTCAATTCATGCATCCTAGATTAGTTATGCTTTCTTATCTAGCTGTCGATACTTTATAGACTTGATGATGAATTCATTATATGCCCTAACTATTTATCTTTCTTGTTGATGATGAAGGGGTCCTGTGGGCACCTTGAGGCTTACTTAGCTATTTTAGCTAAAGCATTTGAACTTCTGTCGTGGATCGCAGGTAAGAGAGATAATGTTTCAAAAGGCATAACGAGGTCCTATTTAACGTCAGTTAGCCTTCAATGTTTATAAAAATTAATTATAGTAACTTGAAGTAATTCTGGGTGAGATCTATCCTAGTTTGATCTTCAGTTATACTCAAGTTGTAACTTTTAATTGAATACCAGAATTTGTAATTGTTATTAATACATCTATCTTGTATTTAAATATCATGGAAGGTAATAGCACTTTGTCTTTATAACTAGGTATCTAAATCCTACTCCTAGGAAGTATACCATGTGTTTGATTTCATATTAAAAGAAGCATAACCAATGCTTAGATTCTAGCAATATAATACTAAATCTATCTTTTAATCTTATGCACTATATACCTAACCTACGTAATAATGTTATTATAGTGACTTGACAATAGTCTATAGTTGTAAACTATACACTATATGCACTTCTTCTATTAATTTATACCATGGATGTTTAACTATTAGAGTATTGTAACATTAGCTTACACTATGGTTTCGATACAAGGGTTTGATTGAAAAAGGTGTTATACGCTATATGCAAGGGTTGGAAACAAGCAACGTTAGTTTGATTTACAATGGTGTAAACATGTTATATTTTTGGTGGTAAGTCTCGCCATAATGGATGACCGAAAATTAACCTAGGATATGGTGCAATGGAAAGTCATACGTAATACTTGGATATATACTAGTAGGTTGACCTTTGGTTAAATAAAACTATGTTATTTTATGGTTATAAGTCTCCCATGTTGATGGTCGAGATCTTAACCTTGGACATTATGAAATAGCGTAACGCTTGGATAAAATATATGATAGTGGTTTGACTTTGGACATTGGGTGACCTTACTATATTAATATTGAAACGTTTTTACCATAGTGGAGGCCAATCCATAACCTTGTTGCATGGTTATGCTGGCAGGTGCTACGTACTTGTGGTAGCTATGGTTATTAAAGTGCACTAAAGGCATAATCGATGGAATGTCTATTGGAATCCCCGTGGTAGGTCTTCACGTGGCCTTCTTGGTCACGGTTCCAACCCTAACTGCTTTTGGATTACCTCAACAAAGGCATAACCCTATGCATTCATTTTTGCTGGCAGTGGAGTTTGGAGAGGTCGACAGGCCTGCGGGTCTTTAGGGTTTGCAGAAAAATGTAAAGGAGGAACCTCTCCAGGGTTTGATACCTCGTCCTACAACTTGTATGATTTTCACAGTGAGCTCTCTAAGCTGTATCCTTCCTTCGCTGAGTTTGCTAGGATGTAATGGGTACTGGTTCTCTTCAGAAGGAAAGAGTGATGGTTTTCATATGCAAAGTTTACTGAATAAGTAAGTCACAATTTTCCCTTTCCTGTTATTCATGAATATTTCAGTTGTGTGTATTTTATTTCGAGCTTCATGG
Organism: Larix kaempferi; assembly: GCA_027924585.1. NCBI lineage: Eukaryota > Viridiplantae > Streptophyta > Pinopsida > Pinales > Pinaceae > Larix > Larix kaempferi. Next base: position 7,436,114 of record BSBM01000155.1, on the reverse strand, counting down.
CCTATCTTTTAACTGTGCTCAATGTTGTATGGCAGGTACTTCTCTGTTGATGGTTAAATGTTACAAAGCAAAGTGTTGGAAGCTTACGAAGCCTTGTAAGCCTCGGTGGTTTCCTGTAGGTTTCAACATGGCAACTGTCGGTCCTTGTCTGGTTTAAGCCGAAACATTAGTCTTGTTGTGTGGCTGGGAATAATGTCGTCGTTGTAATGTTTGTAAGCTATATGGAAAGTGTAGGGAGGATTGAATCCTCGATCTACTTTTTTTCGTTGATTCTACGACATTTTACTATGTATTAATTTGTTGAAAGTGTAAGAACTGTGTGAAAGGGTTTCAATCCTTGGCAATTTCATGAATGAAAAAGGTTAAGGTATTTGGAACTTAATGCTATCTATGAGAGCCGCGCTTGAGAGTAATGCTCCTAGAAGCTTGTGTTATTTGAATCAATGTTTGTTATACAATGTTTAAGGGCAAGCCCATTCCTGAATGTTTATAAAATGTTGAGTTATGTTCAAAGGCCGAGAGTAGAATGGCTAAATGCCTAGTTTTGAAGATTCAAACCCTGAACTTGTTTTTGAAAAATGATAACTTTGAAACGTTTGTAAAGTCAATCTTAATGCTGAGACCTAGTCTCATATGTCTATTTTTGTTTGGTCGAAAGGTGAATGTCAACTTAGATTTATTTGAAATTTATTCAACTGCTTTGTTGTTGATGTCGAAAGTGTTCCTGCGTTTAGGTTAGGCTTTGAATAGGGTATGACTGTTTTATTTCTATTTTAGATCAAGGGCGATGAGCCTTAAATAAAACCCTGTCATAGTGAGTTTGATGATTAGGAAAGGTTTAAGGATTTCGGCCGTGAGAATGGTTATGAATCCTACTCAACACTAAAATATATTTTTATTCTCTTTAACTGTGTAAATGATAAGGGTTTCGAATGCAACCTGTAAGGTTTCGTGTAAACGAACTCTGTCTTGAAATTTCTATTTTTGATTTGATAAAAGAAGAAAAGTTAACTTAGTGTTATTTGAAAATAACTAGGGTTTAGTACATTCATCCAAAATAAAAGTTGTTCCACATTTATAAAATAAATTATGGATTGAATGATATATTAGTTCTACATACTATATACACTAGTACAAAATGAGAAATTAATGACTAAAAAAATGACTAAAATTCGACTATAAATGACTATTTTTGAGTCGGTGACTAATAGTATCCAATTTCCACTATCTTATCTCTAGTCATATTTCACTAGTCATTAATTGGTTGAATTATTAGTCATTGATTTAGTCATTAATAGTCACTGATTAAGTCATTGATACTCATTGATTTATTCACTGATTTAGTCATTGATTTAGTCATTGATTTAGTCATTGATTTAGTCATTGACAGTCAATGATTTAGACATGGATTTAGTCATTGATTGTCATAATTAATGACCAAATACACGACTAAATAAACTACTAGATGATAACATATTAATTACTAAGCTAAATATGACTAAATGTTAGTCGCTCTATAAGATACTGAAAATTAGCTACTAATAGTCATATATATGCAAATTTAGTCGTTTTCTTAGTCACTAATTTATGATAGGGGATGGAGGAATCGAACCACCAATCTCCTGCCTATAATTGGGTAGGTGCTCTACCATTGAGCTAGCACCCTTTAAGAAGTTGTTATTGCTTGACAATGATGATATTCAAACAAGTTTTGCATTATTCAAGCATACAAAATAATGATTATCAAGTTACTATAGATCCATAATGGATTACCTTGTACTAGTCCTTCAAGTTCTTCAACTACTTTTATTAAGTGCAAGAACTTGAACGACTAGTACAAGGTAATCCATTATCGATCTATAGTAACTTGGTAATCATTATTTTGTATGTTTGAATGATGCAAAATGAAAAAATTACAGAAATGTATAGGAATGACAAGCATGCATCCATTGTTAAACTATCTACCGAGTCATCTAGAGTCATGCCAAGATATATAAATTTGACTAAAAAATCATAAGTAACTTGAAGATAATGGTGGATGATGCCATGGAAAGGAGAATTTCAGTTTATATAGAATCAAAGGATGAGCAAATGGTCTCCCAAACTCATTTTCCTCCAATGTGGGCCAAGCCACCTCCCTTGCTACAGAAATTAGATCTTGATCACAATGAAATCTAATAACAAATAGGTCCATGATATCAAACTACTGCTTGTATCTGGAAGATCCAGTCATGGTTGGTAATCTGTCAAATTTTACAAGACAACATGGCATGCTTCTTTAAAATTTAGCATCTTATTATATTCTTCTACAAATAGGCCCAATGACCAAATGTGTTGCAAAGGGAAAGTCAAGCAAATCAAGAAGGTTGATCATGACATTGAAAATCAAAATAACAGAAATTTTTTTATGTCTGCAACAATCATCCATATTCTGAGTCCATTACAACTTGGGTCATGATGAATTCAGAGTCAATCGAATTGGCTAGGCTAAATTTAACCAGTTATAGAGCCTTGTTGATAATACACAACCAGGTGAAACACTTACATAATAGCTAGCTATTATAAGCATAAGGATTTTGGTGAGAGAATATTGATAAGTTTAATGCTTTCTTGTAGAGGGAAGATTTCTTGTAATGCTCTGCAAATTCTATCCCCAAACCATGTTCAGCAACAGTAGAGCTAATTTCTAACATCCATGTGGTTGGGTTGTATTTGTCTTTGATCTTCGGTGCCTTTGGAATAGAATAAGCTAACCTGCATCTGTGTTCTTGCTAATTCAATTCGAGAATAAGTAATACATGCCAATGACCATGCAATTGATCCTGCTACTATTGGAGCATATGGAGTAAATTGGGGTGCATTCTTACTGGAAAATATCTCAAGACAATCTCGAAAAATGTCATAGCAAGGTAAATATATTCCTACCTAATTGAAAAAAAAGTGTATAATCATTTTTAAAAAAGATCAATAACATTTATAAATAAGTATCTAGAAATACAAAAATAAATGTATAATCATTTCAAAAAATACCAATAATATTCCTAAAGAAATATATCTAGAGATGGAATAGCAAATCAAAATATGTTCAAGCAACTATTTCAAAACTATCAAATAAGGGCCATAAATAAGAAAATGCAATGTAACACTAATAAAAAAGAATAGCCAGACATATGTTTGTACTATAAAATAGAATTACGTATAACCAGAAATATGGAATCCATATGCAAGTCGGCCCATGTGTAAAAAATCTTTCAAATAAATATGCTTCTTCATTTCAATATAGTCTCCAAAATCTCAAAACTGAATATTTTTTTTGTCGATCAACAATTTCTAGCACAACCAATAGCCATCATCCAAAATATAGAAACAACCCACTATTTCATGTTGTACACCATCTAGGCTCCTCTGTCTAATAATTATAACTAACAAATTCCATTTTATCAAAACATTATTCACACAGAAGTCCTAAAAGTTCCACCATAATCTACAGTACGGAATGGTTTTCTATTCCACAAAAGTGAAAACCCAATCAATATTTGAGACTCTGAGACTACTAAAGTATGTTTTCCAGAAGAGTACTTACACTAGGCATGACCAATGTTAAACTTGCATTGGTACCTCTCCATAGGCGAGAGAATCCTTCCTATAAATGCCAATGGAACACAATTAGAATTCTATGTAGAAGCGTATACATTCTGAAGTCACACAGAAGATGCAATGTCAGTCTGCAATAACAAACGAAACATTTCAAATCAATGATGAACTAAAACACACCTATCGAATAATCGAGTAAAACACATCTAGAGTTTCCTTATATTCAAAACAATTGGGAGGAGAAAGTGGAGTCATCCCGAAAGAACCTCCCCGGGGACAGATTGGAGGACACTCCACTCCAGCAAACACTTGTAGAAACAATTTGGAAAAGGAATGGATATTGAAAATTAAATCTCAATAATAACTTGGAAGTAAAAAAAATCAAAAAATTACAGCATACAACATTGTAAGTTCCAGGCTAAGTTAACAAGTTACAAACTTGAACAAAAAATATGAATTTAATGATTTTGATAGAAGACTAATAAATATTTGTTAAGTTCACCAAACTGATTGGATCAAGAGTTATAGATTTAAACTTAGGTTAATGATAATAAAATTCCCCAACATTAAATGGTAAATCCAACAGCATTTATTGTTTTCACTTTTTTCACTGTTGCAACTAAAGCAAGGCTCCACGACCTTCTACAGGTAGACTTGCAGCTTGGAGCTGGTGATGTTAGTCACAGCAGGTAGTGCAAAGGCTTTAGACATGGAAAAAATCAACAAGAGACTATGATAAGATCTTTGTAGTTTTTCTTCCATGGTGACTAAACTGTGAAGCTATTCAAGTTCTGAAGTGAGTCATTTTGTATATTTTATGTTCTGGTAATTCAAAAATGCAGACATAAGAAAGTAAATACAGATTAAAAAATGAATACTTATTATAAAATTTAACTTGACACCAAACATGAAAGTCATCTCACACTCACCATTTTTTCATTTTTCACTGTGGAAACTATTGTAAGTCTCTATTTCCATGTGCAAGTCAAGTTGAAGCTCAAAACTGGTCATGCTAGACTCATGATGCAGGTTAGACTCTAAATGAGGTAAATCAATGTTTTTTTATAATGAAGAAGAGAGTCATAAAGAATGTTTTACATTGTGGTAGTTATGAGGATATGTTTTGTTTTTCAGTTGAGGTAACTCAGTGGTATAGAGGAAGACTTTTTCATGATGTTTTTTCTGTATTGTTGCCATACCAAGGAATGTGGGAATGAAAATAAGCATTATTGTACATACCAACTTCTATGCCAAACCAATAACGTATTGTTGGAGTTACTAAGGTGTGCTTGTGGTGGTTAGTGGTTTTTACAATCCCAGATCCATGTAAACCAATTGATGTAAATGAACACACTCTACAAATCCTTCTAGTAAATCCATTGATCTCAATCATGATCTCTTCGCCATGTATCCATCAACAATACTGTCCCATTAGAGGTGACAAATTCCATCATAAAATATACAACACAGTACAAGATAAAGATTGAAAAGGTATGCACAATTTGGTCATAATATTAAGCTCCTTTATTTATAAGTAATATTTGATGTCAGTCATGTGCCATCCTAGAAGATGAATAGTGATAAGTATACACTCAGTTAATGCATTCTACAAAATTTCAATCAGTATGAACATGGGAATACTGAGTGCATGTGAATATAAAACAGTAATTCAAACCTGCTTCTGAATGGACTTTGAATCATGACTGGCATTACCATAATCCCATGATGTTATCTTGCACTTCTGCAACATTGAAACTTCAAGCTGGCAAGCCACTCTAATCAAATCCTCTTCAAAAGACTATGCATCCTTGACTGTCCATAACAAAAATTGATATATACTTAGATGACAATGGTATTTTTCTTTCAAAGTTGCACTTTGTAGAACTAGTGGATTAGGACTTTTTGACCTAAGTGCTTAATTCAACTAAAATAGGAAGAAATATTCTCAAAGATAAGATATTAATATCCAATGAATGACCACACAAATAGGTCAATGGGACTAATATAACATACAATCTGTGTACAGTAGAAGTGGATGTGCTAAAGCAGCTCTGATATCTAAGTTGTCATTAAGAAGAAAATATTTAAATCTAAGAATCAAGCCATAAAAAGCTATAAACAATCAAGAAACTAGACCAAGATTTAAACGGATTATGGGTTCCATTTTTATAATATAAATCATTCTGATTCATACCATGACTACCATGGATCGGCCTACTTTATATAGCATTTTTAATTAAAATTTTCATTAGAGAAAAATATCAACTACGTCATGTCATACCTGTAGAGAAAAGGATGTTGATTTCAAAAGTTGTACAACATCAGGTTGATCGTTAAGTTTTTTGTAAGTTGTCTAGTGACCTAGTCAAACTAGTCTTTACGACCATATGTGCCAATATTGACATCTCCCAACGATGAATTTATATATGGGACCTGCCACGCAAAATGTCAGTATATATTAATATTAACATGGATATACTCATGTAAGGAAGATAGCCTATTACTTTAAATAGCAAACCATCTTATCAAGTTGCAGTATAGCAACCCATGAGTCCAATGCCTTAATCCCACTTTTCCTCATATGATTTTTGTTATCAGTAAGGAATTTTACAATATCATAAATTATACCCTGAACATAACCACAAGAAAGAATTAGAAATTCCCAATATATATTGGACATGAAAAGAAGCTTCCCATCATCATCTGAGCTATAATAAACCAAATAGAAATTAGAAAACAAATACCTTGCTGCTTTTCTCCACTACGGGACCCATTGTGGTTGCAATATTTCCAATAGCAGTTAATGTACTCATCACCATGTTTTTGTTCGACTCAAACAAACAAGCTCTCAAAGCTCCAAACAATTCTCCTGTTCAGAAAACAAAATACCACAAGCAGGACAATAAAATATATTAAAATTTTAGATATGCATGACCTCTATAGCGCACACAGTTTCTAAGAACTAAATAATTTAATATTGCAAATAAATATATGTGGCCAAAATAATTAAATAAAAATGAAATTCAAAATGGAAATAAAAACCATAGAATTACCAGTTCTAGAAGGCTGAATACGGTTATTTGCTTCAAGTATTTTGTTAGCTCCCTCAATTGATTCCAAATGAATCTGCAATTACCCCAAAACAATTAACTATTCTTTTTGGCATTAATTTGGTGTAGAATTTGCAATAGAACAAGATGTCCCAATGCCTTCATATTTGTATGGACATAAGGTAGTTATATACCTTCCAATCAGGACTGCTTAAGTTTTTAATTAACATTGGCGAGATATTTCCACTTATGTCTTCATGTGGTAAGCCATCAACACCATATCCACAAGGTACTAAAGAAGAATCCAGTTCTTTGATGGTCTTCTTTGGAGCAATAGTTGATCGCTAGTTAAAAGATATATTATAAGCCACACCCTGATAGTTGTACTTGCAGTCTGCTTAAGCCTTATACAACCAGATATTACAATAAACATGGTAGATGAAGATGTTGCTTATAACATATTATTTATTACCCAATACTTTCCTCACCTGATAAGGATATTTTTCACATTCAACATCAACTGCACCTAGGATTGCAGGCTTGCAATCACCAAAATATGCCTTAATATATGCAAAATGATAATAGCTTATCAGTATAGAGTCAAAAGCAAGGCTTCCTATGCTGATATTTAAATGGATGATCATTGGGATTTACAAGATGGCATGATTTAAAACATCAATCTTTTGTAGGCATCCAAAGATAAGAGCATTTTGGAAAAGAAGAATGAGCAAAAGCGCAAACAATATTTACAACAAGAATAACACTGCTTAGAATGGATGCAAGAGTTTCAAAGAGTAACCTCCTACAACACCAAATGAAGGTTCTTGGTGTATATTCAGATATCTTTCTATAAATTAACACCCAACCTCATGGGATGTAGACAAAGGCATGTGATCACAGCTCTTCATGGCATCTCTCTAGCTAATGGCTATGTGGCATGCAATGGAGTAGATAATGGTTTGCGATTATTGCCAATCAATGCCTACATTCAATAATTTATTACTACAATGTTCCAATCCAAATCCTTTTGTTAACATGCTCGGTCATTATCTTCATTACCATTAAGATATTCCATAAAATGCCTAAAGGGATTATTCAAGACGACAATTATCCATGCAAAAAATATAGGGTGGCAATAAGGAAGTGAAAATGCATCTTAGAGTAAAAGAATACCTTGAAATTGCACTTGAGCTAATTGGATTTGTTTGCAAACAACTTCAATAGAAAAAGAGTATAGATATGGTCGGTATGAAAGATGTTGTGGAAGTAAAATCCTGAAATCCAAGTGGCACAAGCAAGCAGAAGATTAAAAAAAAATTGTTAGACTTTATAAATCATCTTATTACAAAGAACGATGAAGCCAATCATCAAATGGATAACTTCCTGAACCCAAACCATGGGAGTTATAAGATGAATGAATTTAATGAATTTAATGAAAACACTGAGATTAGCAGTTTAAGGACTGTGAGGAGATACCCAGTTTTAGTTATGTGTCAAGCAACCATGAAACATAAATTTTGGCCATCTATTCGTAGAAAAGGGCAAGTTGTTTGGGAAATTGACAATGTACCAGTGATAAGGAGAGATTGCAAGATCTCCATGACAATATGATTAAGCCTGTTGAATCTCATAATGGGTCTGGGAGTGGGGAAAATAAATAAATAAAAAATATTTCTAGATGCAAATGAGTAGGGAGAAGTTCAATTAAGAAAAAATAGATGAGACATGCTCAATTCCGCTTTCAACATCATTAGCTTTGGGAGCAGACTTAGGATTGGTAGCATCATGGGTCAAATATGAAATCAAAGGAGATTTGGAAATGGAATTAAGGACCTTCTTTGTCTCTCCTTCTCATCTCAAGGATACCAGAACCATAAAGAAATTATTTAAAGTTGCTTCACACTGAATGGTTAATTGAGAACCCAATGACTAGAATGGTGGAGGACATCGCCAGTAGCCTTGTAGGGATGAGAATAATATTAAGGTATCAACTCAAGCCAATCAAGAGAAGGACGAGGAAATCCGGAGCCAATGCACCAAAAAAAAAGGACCCACTAATCCGTTAACAACTGCAATTGCTAGAGACTTTACTGTTGAAAAAGGAACTGATATTGGATATCTTGTATATATATGAGAGTGATGTGCCCAAAGGGAATCTAAAGTGAGGAAAAGGGATTTTCCCAATTTATCTTCCATGAATTCAAGCCACCTGTCATTATCAAATAATCTGCTATGGAGAAAAGGCACTGACAGCTGACAGCTTCTCCAACTCTTTGTCACTTGTTATTTCATATCTAATATTTATGTTGAAAACCAGAGTCTAAATATGTGCATGTGAAGATGAATCCCCCAAGCAGGTTGCCTCTGTTGTGTGCTCACTTGATGTCCCAACTAGGTCAGGCATCAGAATCAGCACAATCATGTTTACAAGTGAATATTTTGAGAATCACCTCTTAATGAAAATTCAAAAATTTCACCTCAACCTTTAGGTTCCCTGAATCTATTTCTTGTGCACTTTTATCCTTCAGAATGAACCTAAAATATGAATTACAGTAATATATGTTTTGCTTCTTTCCAACCAAATACACAAGGCATCCCAAAAAAGTAAACACCAAACAGTTGTACTTCAAGGGAACTATGTTTCCAGCCCTTAGCGACACAAATTCCAACATATAACAGATAGCAAAATTACTTATTACAAAAGATTTATTACAGCCATAAATTTGTCCACTAGTCTTTTAAAATTTTGTCAAATAACTTAATAGAATCATATAACTGTTCCTGATAAATCTGCATACAAACAGCCCTATAGACTGCTCATTCACCATGACATTATAAGCTGAAAATATGATCTACAAGTATAGAGTTTGGGGGCTGTGCAACAAAGCATGCTTCACATATACATATTATGAAATTACAAGCACATGCCAATGGCTTATCCCAAGCGAGTACAAGATATTCCTTCAAGCATATCATGGGATGGGGCTATCCAATGCACTCCAAACCCTAGCTAGGGAAACCACAACAAGCTAGCATCACACTAACTGTCAAACCCTAGCAAATAACTCCTCCTAGCTAGGAATCACTCCCAACCAATATTGGTCGCTCCACCGAATATCTAAAACAACACCTACACTTGCATCACAAGTGTACAAGAGAACACAATATAGTCTTTCACTATGTTCTACACATCTAGCATTCCAAGTAGTCCTAGGATTTCTAGTATCAAAAAAACCTAGTCTTCTTATCTCACAAGAACTAAAAGAACAAGTGCCCATTTTGATTCTCTAGGGTTTCTCCCAAACACTAGCTCTTTTTGTCTTCTCGGGACAAACCCTAGCCTAAACATCTTGCTTGCATCAACACAAGAACTCAGACACACACTAGGAAAACGTGCAAAGTACAAGATACAATTTTGCTCCTTCTCACATCTATTAGACAACCATGTGATCAATAATGAAAGATACAATTTTTCTCTTTCTCACATCTATTAGACAAGTATGTGATCAATAATGAATAAAAAGACCCTCTCCTCCCTTTAAATATATGAAAGGTCAAGAAAGCTAACAATAATAATTTAATAAAATGGACAAGTTCCACAAGCAAAAAATGTAACTAATCACTAGATAGATCCACATATGAATCACTTCAACTCTAACTTGACACATATCAAGCTCTAAGGTAAGCATGTCCATCAAGCAACAGTCCTAAGGTAAGTGCTTCACAAGAAAATTCCAATTCTTCTCCCCTAAAGGTCTCCAATGTTCCAACACTAGCTCCTAAGCCATGTGCTCCCTTTGGGTGCAAAACATCTCCATGAACTCTCCTTAACCTAAGCATCCTCAGTCAAGAACAAGCCTCCATGTAAGCAACCAAATGGTCCCATACTACCTAGGGCTCGACGTACTCCTCCTAAATTCCCAATGCTCCTCCCAAGCAAGCAACCAAGCCCTTCATATGCACGTTATGAAGACAATCACCAAACCACATGAGTCTCCAACCTTCCAATGATGTGCACCACATAAACATCAAGTCAAGGTATAGCAATCCATGAGGAAGCTATCTCCAATGTGTATGTCCACTAAGGTACAACCAAGGGTGGGCAACACACCATGCACTCCACATCCCATGAAGCTCCCCCAAGCATGGTGTAAACACTTTTGAAGTAATTCCAAAAGCTAACATTACATTGGGTACAATTTACAAAATGCTAGGAAGAGCCCAAAATGGTTTCCCAGTGAGTTTTTCCATAGATAGAAATATACATATGAAGATGTTTGGGACAAAGGGTTATCTCAACTAATAGTCACCAATGTTGTTGGGAATTTGGCTAGTTTCGTGCCGATGGGTGTCCAATTTGAATCCCACCAGGTGAGGAGCATTAGTCTACAACTCTATGCTGACAAGTTTACTAGGTATGTCATCCATGAATCCCGTGGCTTTCCCCAAGGTTTTTTATAGAATATATATATATGTGTGTATGTGTGTGTGTGTGTGTGAAGATGCATAGTTTTGAATCTTGATGGAGTGAGGGCATTGTAAGCAATATAGTTTTATAGAAGGAAACCAACCAAGGAGACCCTTTTAGAAGTGAATCCCAATGCCTAAGGACTAAACCCACTCAACATAATAGATTACAAAATCATATTCAATGATCTATATCTTATAAAATCTCTGCTTTCTCAAAATAATAGAACAAAGAAAAACATAGCAAGAGACCAATACAGCAAAACTCTGAATTTTTTTCAAAACACAAATTTCTATTCTTGATTTTGTAATAACCCTTGCCAATACTACCCTAGACTTTAACCTCAATTGTTGTTAGGGAAGACTTGTGTATACCACTAATCCTCCTTTAAAATACTTCTACTTTGTTTTATCTTGCCAACTGATAATGGTCAGGCTTACTGTAAGGGTTATTTAAATCCCGATTTTGTCAAACACTTCACCTTCCATCTACTGTAGCATACTGTTGGAATATAGAGGCTTGAAGATATATTGTATGGAATATTTTGGTTTTGATATTTCATTAAACACTTCCTCTACCCACTAACTTCTTCACAACTTATTTCAAATATGATTCTTGCACTCTCCTTTAAAGCTTCCAATTGTGTTTTCAAGGCATAGTAACTTGAGTAGCACAACATCAACATTAGAGACACATGAAATTATACAACCATCTTTCTTTTATGCTTTCCTCCTTACAGTATAGGAATAAGAACCATTACAAGGGAAAAATCCCTTTCATTATTAGTCATCTTGCCTCATAAAGGGACATCTAAGAGAGGGAATCAAAATAAAACTTGATATGGGCACAACCTACATGAAAGGGACCACAGAGAAACACATTCTTTGACCTCATCATCCTTCAAGACTAGCCTAACTCAACAAAGATATGGCATCAATTGTGCTCAGTTAAGATCCCTTCATTAGGTTCAGTCAATCAAATTCATAGTGACCAAAAGGTCAGAATGAAACAAATGGTGAAATTTCCCCATCTTAGAACCTCAAGTGAAGACGGTTGGGGAAATAATAGCATATATGTCCAAGCTCTATTTTTTAGTAGGAAGGTGATCTCCATTCCATGAGTAATTAGTTGTTTTCATGGATCTTATGCTATAATTGCACATCATTATACTATATTTCCAGTTATGGTCAATACTACAAATTCAGCAGGTAAGGAATCTCCACCAAAATCAATTTGTCTAGATAAGGCTATGGTTCTGGGAATAGGAAGAGCGTTTGGGATGATTTCACAATATGGTATAGACACATTTCCCAATGTCCAGACTACTACTCAATTACCAGTCTCTAAATGGCATACTTGTTGGTCACCCTATATGTCAGTTAATTAAAGCTGACACACAGAATGGTCAATATAAATTGTCAAACCTAGGAAGGTCTTTTATTTCAAAGGTAATAAGCACAGTCTATGCATAAACAGATTGAGCAGTTGATTGCTGAATGTAAATGATGATCCTACCTATGTGTCCAGCCACCTCCTTCCTTAAGAACACTAATCTAATTCACACATCTAAGAATCCAAATGAAACAACTTCCCTATAGAAATAAATCCAACAAGTTAATGATCTAATGATGAAATGAAACTAGATTACTTTTGCAAGAAGTTAAATCCTATAATTATTAAACTACAACATTCAATCTTTACCAAAATGATCTATCCAGTGGCTACTGTAATTCTACCATTAATTATCTAATCTATGAATGCAATTGAAGATACAACAGCAACTAGAATTAAGACATAAGCTTGAACTCTAATTGATAATTACTGGAAATCCTAGAAAGAAGATAATTGGAATGGAGCTTGGATGTCATAGTTGATTAAAACACACATGCGAATTAAGTAAATTGTCCTACACAGTCGACTGTCACACCACTCTGCTACAGCTATTCAAGATGCAGTGATAAACTGCCAGAAATGAGAGCTAATATCTGTTACAGCCACCAACAATAATTGCAATCATTCCACACCACACAATAGAAGTAAAACTGACTACTCTTCCTACCTAAATCAGCTATCTCTGTGAGAAGGCGGGCCCTGGCCTTCCAACAGAGACGCCGAGAGTCACAGCTAATTAAAACACAGAAGTGAAGAACTCTGCTCTCATATTATTAATGGAAGATCATGAGTCTCAATGCTCTGTTAGAGCTTACACAAGTAATTATTGTCCAACCCCAGGCTATGAGAGAATTTTGGAATTTATACAAAAGAAAGACAGTTTCAGATCCACAGAAATCGCGCAGCAATGAAGATCTATGATCTTCATGTTGCGGAGTTACAGCTAACTGATACAGCATGTTGAACAGTGCTGTTAATTCTGGAAGATGTTGCTGTCCCAATAGCAATTGGATCAACAGAATCAATAGCTGGGATGCCACCTGTCTGTCGCAGCTAAGCTCTTCTTCAATGCGATCTGTTACAGTGGAAATCTGTTACAGCTTGCGTGGAGGATGCGCTGTCCCTTGGAGTATGAGGAGCTGACGCTTGAAGAGTCACAGCTGGCACTGCTAGGCTGATACACCTGCGCTTTAGACTTTGGCTAAATGAACTCACACAAATTAGTATAAACCAAGGACTAAGATCCATAATCTTTAACAATCTTAGGCATAAAAACAAATAAAGTAATAACAAATTATACCTGTCAATGTTATATATTGATCTGGAAAGACATGGATATAGCTCATGAAAATAGGATGGAATTAGGGCAAAAAGTTGTAATAAAGGTAGCAAAAAGGGGCATTTCCTGAACCCAACATCTCCCCCCAACTATCCAGTTGCATGTCCTCATGCAACAACCTCCCTTAGTCTGAATCTGAATCTAAGTGGAATCTATGGAGATTTGGGATATTATAAGCAAATTCTAGTGCCTCCCCTCGAGGGACAAACCCATATCAGTATACCCAATGCTCCCACCAACTCTCTTCTTCTTCTAATGTTAGAGCATAGTTGGCTCTATAAGAATTGTTTATAGGCAACCAAATGAGGGGGAATTTAAATATCAAACCAATCCACCAAGGTCCACACCTTTGCATGCACTGCACATATCTAGGAATCCTTGTCAAGGCCTGCCTAAGATTTTCGAAGCCATATGGATCCATTTCCTTCAAAGATGAGGATGAGTACAACCATCTATATTCACTGCCTTCCAAGGCATCCTGCTGCATATTAAGAATCATTGGGACACATGTAGTAAGGATTTTATCTCGTAGTCTCCCAAAATGTTGAGCAATTGAAGGAACCCTGAGGGATTTAGCATGACTTGCCATGAATGCTGGTGGATTCTAAGGTTCCCCCCCAATCTAGAGAGTAGAATTCTCCTCATTCCTGAGGATGGTTTGGAAGGAATCCTTCCATTTTACATGGTTGATGACAAAGGAGGCAAATGCCCTCAGCTAAACATCCCCAAGAAAAGGTAAAGGATTAGATGGAAAAGTAATATAACAAGCCCTGTCATGCAAATATAACTCACATAACAAATGTTGATCCTCAAAGTCACTTTTCAGAAAAGTCTCCAGAAATTGATCAACTGTTGCCAACTCAAATGATCTTCCATCCTTGAGAGCCTTCAATTTAAATAAGGTTGTCTGCTCATAGAGAAAGATGGGGTAAGAGGGGGATGGAGCTCTGCAACTCAACAATTCTATAGAAAGATTATACATTTTGTTTTTGTCCTGCTGCAGTGACTCAAGCTTCTTCAAACCTTCCAGTTTTTCTTAGAGTTTCTCCCACCGGAGTTTCTGGAAGAATAGCTCCTCAGCCCATTTTTCTCATAGTCCCTTAATGACATTCCTATGCTCCTGGAGAGGGATCGTACCTTCTCTGAACTGTTCAATCCACTTGAGCCATTTATCCAGTTCAAGGTTTAACCAGAGAACTTTCTTCACCAGTCGTTGAATCTTTCTGTCTTCTACCTCCTTTTCATCATCAGAATCTAGATGAATGACTTCCTTGTCTTTCCTCAGCACTATGAAAGCTTCATCTTCTAACGAGATTGAAATGGTCTGTGCATGTGGTGCAGTATCAGCCATGGGGTCTAAGGATGCTGGTTCTTTTGTAACAACATTCTTCATATCCATATCCATCTCATCTTCCTCGGTTAGTGTTACAGTCTCAGTCAGTATTCTTAAGGTTGTCAGTTCTTGTGTAACAGTACCCAAATCTTTCATTTCAATCTCAACCATCTTAGTTTGTGTTGCCACTGTAGCAAATGATTTTGGAAACACTCGTTCTTGTGTAACAGTGTTTCCCTCCTAATTCTCCACATCAAATGTTGTTATCTGAGTTGCAGATTTAAACATTCTCGAGGGTACTGGTTCTTGTGTAACAACCCCCTTCTCCTCAATTTCTTTAAACCGCTCAGATTGTCTCTGGTTTATATCAGATTTTTCTAACTGATAAGACTGGGCCTGAAGGAGCTCAGTATCCCCTGATGGCTGGGACTATACCATTTCATCCCCTAAATTCAAATCAGGGATTTCTTCCATTCTTGGCTCATTCTCCTCTATCAATTCGATCCCTGGCATTCCTTCTTCCACCTCCTTTATCTGTATATGACTCTGTGATGCAAGTCCCAACACAACAACTCTGTCTCCTATTGAAGAAAATATATCTTCACATTCTGGGCAAACAGTCTCCCCATACTTCTTATTTTCAAATGCAAAAGATGGGTTTTCCAACAAATTTGCAGCATTTGCTAATGTATCCAAATTTTTCTTAGCTTGTCTTCCAGCTTCTCCCTTCCACTTTTCCAACTCCTTTCATGATATCTACACTTCCTCCTTTAATAATTCATTTTCAAACAAGAGATTTTTTATTTGGGGTTCTTCCCTAGAGGGTGCCTCTGTAGCAGTAGACAATTTGGGGTTCAAAATAGGAATCTCTATATCTACTCCTACTGTATGTACTTCTTCTAACGCAGGTGACTCCCTATTCCCTTTAGCTGCTCCTGTCATTTTTGATAGGGGTGCTCCACTATTACCCCCAATTGCATCCACTGTATCATCTTCTTCTGATGTCCCTGTTAATTCTGCTGCCACTGTCATAGCTGCTTACGCTACTGCTGCTGACCGAGTTCTTCTTTTCCTCATCAATTCCACTGGGTATTCCTCACCACTTGCTGCTACTGATGCTTTGACAGTCCGACTCTTCTTCCTCTTTGCTGCCATGGGTGTGTGACCCCTGTTTCTTGATTCTATTCTTCGTTTCTTTGACACAGGGGTGTTCACCTTGGTTTCTTCTTCTTCAATAATGGTGCCCCTTATTTATGAAGAGGACTCAACTTCAAAGACTTCCATAGTCCCTTCTGCTACTGTTCCTAGTCGATATCCTTCGTTCTGAATTCCCACATCTGCAATTGTAGCTTCAACTGTCGCAGCTTCAACAGTTGCTCCAGTTTCAGCTTCTTTCAATTGAGTATTTGCCTCTGCAATTATAGATTCCAATTTTTCTACCTCCTGCTCCATGGTTTCCATCACACTTTCTCCAATTATAGGGTTTTCTGCTACTCCAACCTCCCCTTTATCTACTTCCCCTTCGTCATTGGCCTGGCTTTCTACTACTCCAGCCTCCCCCCCAACTGGATTTGAGGAACTCTGGTCCTCACTATCTTCACCAGCACCCCCCACTTCTAATACAGGTTGTCTGATTAGCGCATCTCTAGCCAAAAATTGCTCCCAGGTTAAATTACGAAGTGCAATGGCTCTTAGGACCAGTAACTTAATTAAACCATGATTAGTAAGGGAGGAAATTGGGTTCTGGGAAGTTCTTGCATATCCAGCCATGGTTTGTAGGGATTTAAGCAGGTAGAATGGTATATTAACTAAATTACCGTGGCGTAAATGAGACAATAAGGGAAGTTCAGAGAAGGAAACAACTTGGTACCTACCTCCACAAGAAATATATCTTTTCACAAAGATTGCCACTTGATTCCATGGTGGTGTAAAGGATGCCAGTTCTAACCCACGGAGCTTTGGAATGACCTGTTCTCCCACTGACAGAAACTCCCTCACTGCATTTGCATTATGTACCTTCCATCCAAATAGCCTCTTCCCAACCATGGGTAAACCAGTAACTTCAGCTATGATTTCCTTTGTAGCATCCACGCGCAGTCCTCTCACCTCATAGTGAGTATCATTCAGGTTGAGGGAAAATTGCAATGCGGTTTCTGTGTGAAATCCATTCAACCGTTCAAAATATGCCATCCAACCTGCTGCTATAAAGATATTGAGAACCTCTGCATTGGCACACACAGCGTCTGTATTCACTGGTTCGTATCTGATTGGATTTCCCATTTTAACCTCTCCTCAAGGTTCAGACTTCAACAATTTCTGGTTTAGAAGTGGAGAGTTGCAGCTTATGAACATGCAAAGGGTCATTGGGGTTCAAAAAATCAGGTTTCAGGCTAGTCTATGATAGTATGAACGTTCTATGGAAGTGACAATGTTGGTAGATAGGAGTAACAGGTGCAAAATCAAGTAAGGTGACGGAAAAAGAATAATCACAATTATGACCTTTAGCTTAATCTTTAAAGTGTGATTCCAATGGGTTCATTAATCGAGGGTTATGACAGGACATAATCATTATTGCCATATTAATTCTCTGCAAAATCATGTAAAAGATAGGACCTGTACCTTCGTTTATGAGTTTGAGCCATGAATTAATCATTGAGGCCGACCGTCGTCCTGGGGGGTGTAAATGCACATGTGCCGAAGTACGTGGCCCTTGCCACCCAGGCTGACAGCTACTCAAGGCATTCAAAATTTCCTTCATGGTGGATCTAATCCGAATTTTAGGGGGCATATGGTCTAAATTCGGATGTATAAGCCATAAAAGCATTAAATGAAGAGGCCACCCTCTCATATCCATGGTATTTGGTAGCACATGGTTTTGGCCCATGTTATGGCCTCAAGACACATTTTAATAATGCTATATAAAGGCCTAGCAAGCCTTCTCATGAGAACAAATTACTCATTTGGTTTCTCTCCTATTTTCTATTGTTCATTGTGAGATTCATTAGATCTGAGTGACTTATTGGTAATTAGTTTAAGAGGTGGGGCTCCTCTTTGAGCCTCACCTCCCATTCACTTCATATGTTTTTGTTCATGCTTATTCTCATGCAAGATTAGTGTTTTTCATGTGAATTTTATGACAGATTTGCATGCTTAATCTCCTCTTCTCTCGGCATTCAAGCCTTCCAGTTCTCAGCTCCCAAGATCCGGATCAGTGGTATCAGAGTGGGTATTCTCTCCATTGGGACAATATTTTGAAGGATTATGCAGGTTCAACGGAGGTTCCACAACCTCTACAACAACCCATGCTTCTCTACAAACCCTTGGCATCTCTATACTCAACACTCTCACATTCAAAAAACTTTGAATAGGTTCCATGGACTGCACAGAAGGTTTCAGAGGCTCTACCATAACTCATCGGAAAGGTATTTCTGTCAGCTCAAATGGCTATTTCACAGAATTTCATTTTGTTTCCCGGTTTGTGAGATATGCTTGTTTGAAGTAGCATATGTTTGTGCATAATGCGGCTGGACGTACAACAACTTTAAACAAGTACTACTGACTCTATAGAATGTATCAAAGGCTCTACCATAGCTCATTAGAAATCTCTTTCCGTCTGCTAAAATGGGTATTTCACGGAATTTCATTTCGTTTCCTGGTTTGTGAGATATGCTTGTTTGAAGTAACACATGTTTGTACACAATGCGGCCAGACGTACAAACACTTTAAACAAGTGCTACAAACTCCAAATAACGTTTCAGAGGCTCTACCATAGCTCATTGGAAAGCTCTTTCTGTCAGTTAAAATGGGTATTTCACGGTTTTTTATTTGGCTTTCTAGTTTGATAAATATCATTGACTGAAGCAACATATGTCTGCAAAATAGTGTGCGTGCGTCTCTTGAGCTTCAACAAACATTTTCTCACTATCTCGGCCACCCCAGACCAAATATGTTATATGGATGGAAAGGTCTCTTCGAGACCTCAAATGTGTCTTCAACAGAATTCAATTTCACTACATGCATCAGAAGCTATGAATGAATTTGCAGCAAGACATCAACTGCACCAAAGATCATAAATTTTCAATTTTTTAAATCTTAAAGTAATCATGGTTATGGGTTAACCACACAAAACCCATGGTTATGGGTCAACCACAAAAAACCGATAGTTATGTATTGTAATCACGGTTATGGGTCAACCACACAAAACCCATGTTTATGGGTTAACCACACAAAACCCACAGTTATGTATTGTAATCACGGTTATGGGTCAACCACACAAAACCCATGTTTATGGGTTAATCACGGTTATGGGTTAACCACACAAAACCCTTCTCTTCAATGGAAACAAGCTTGTCATTGCCACCGTGGTTATGGGTCAACCACATAAAACCCACGGTTATGGGTCAACCACACAAAACCCATGGTTTTGAGTCAACCACACAAAACTCTTCTCTTCATTGGAATCAAGCTTGCTATTGCCATCATGGTTATGGGTCAACCTTGCAAAACCCATGGTTATGGGTCAAGCACGCAAAACCCTTTTCTTCATTGGTAACTAGCACATTGTAATCATGGGTCTCTTCTTAGCATGAAATGATGGGGACCATCATTTTCTAAGGGGGGAGGAATGATCCGAATTTTAGGGGGCATATGGTCTAAATTCGGATGTATAAGCCATAAAAGCATTAAATGAAGAGGCCACCCTTTCATATACATGGTATTTGGTAGCACATGGTTTTGGCCCATGGTATGGCCTCAAGACACATTGTAATAATGCTATATAAAGGCCTAGCAAGCCTTCTCATGAGAACAAATTACTCATTTGGTTTCTCTCCTATTTTCTATTGTTCATTGTGAGATTAATTAGATCTGAGTGACTTATTGATAATTAGTTTAAGAGGGTGGGATCCTCTTTGAGCCTCACCTCCCATTCACTTCATATGTTTTTGTTCATGCTTATTCTCATGCAAGATTAGTGTTTTTCATGTGAATTTTATGACAGATTTGCATGCTTAATCTCCTCCTCTCTCGGCATTCAAGCCTTCCGGTTCTCAGCTCCCAAGATCCGGATCAGGATCATGATTGGACCATGTGGAGAAAGCGCCAAAAATGATGCCTAGTCACATCGTTATTGGCATCATTAATCAGAGAGCAGACAAATTGGCGGAGTATCAACTGCGAAATCTAGCAAAATAAATGAAAAATGGTGGAGTCGCAGCTGTACGGAAGGAGCGATAATGAAGTGGAAGGAATGAAGCCGTAGTGCTAGATTTAGCAGAACGGACAAAGGTCATGGAGTCTCAACTGTTATATTTAGGGGAATGAACAAAAGTAGCGGAGTCTCAGCTGCTAGGAAGGAGTAAAAATGAGACGAAAATGGCAAAGTAGTAGCTGCCAACTTAGAAAGATAAGCAGAAGTAGAGGAGTCACAGCTGCGGGATTTGGCGGAATGAGCAAAAGTGTCGGAGTCTCAGCTGCGACATTTGGAAGAATGGGCAAATGTGGAGGAGTTGCAGCTGCAAAAAGTGAAGCAAAGTAAAAATGGAAGGACGGGCAAATGTGGTAGAGTCGCAGCTGCGAATTTGACAGAATAGGCAAATGTGGCGGAGTCGCAGCTACGTCCAACTGTAGTATAAGCAAATTTTATCTGTGAAATACCATGAAATATCCATCTTCTTCAAAGAGCTTTATTAGATCAAGAACAAATATGGGGTGTCTGCAGTCGTCTGGCCGAGTCACGGCTGTTGCTCCTCCAATAAGTTCCTGCACACAGTTCTTTCAAACAAAACCGATCAAGTGCAAGAAAAATTAAAAAATAGATAAAATACAAAATGAAAGAAAAACCAATTATTTATGTACAAAAATATGTGTGGAAACTGCAACTTTTAGGAATTCAAAGGGTTTAAAAATCCTTGTTCTGACGTTAACTGATACTCTGGATCAGCTGCAACTTGTGAAATAAAAGCCTCCCTTGAGATTGGCCTGTGATATAGTCGCAGTCGATGACCATTTGCGAATAATGTTACTTTGTTCTCATCAATGGTGATCAATCAAACTGTTCTATTATCAAATACCTGATCTATCTAATAGGATCCCAACCAATGGGTGCGCAATTTGCCTTTAAAATCCCTCTTAAACCGTGAATCATACAACAAGGCCCAGTCTCCTTCCTAGAAGACTCTTTTCTTTATAAATCTATCATGCCATCTAGAGCGTTGTTATTGGATTAAAGCTGTATGATGCACTGCAGCTGTGCGCTTCTCATCCAATTCACTGAGCTGATTCAGTCAATTCCTCTGAGCCTCCGATAAATCCAGATTTGCTTCAACAGCTTTTTTCAAAGTTCTGATTTCAAATTCAATTTGGAAAACAACGTTCTTGCCATATACTAGCTCATATGGGGAAAAACCAGTGGTATTACGCTAAGTGGTACGGTAGGCCCATAGTGCCTCTGGAAGTCTTTCAGCCCAATCTTTATGATGGCTCTTCACTGCTTTTGTCAAAATAGCCTCAATAACCTGGTTTGTGCTCTCCACCTGCCCATTGGCCTATGGATGATATGGTGAGGTTATTCTGTGCTGAATATGAAATTTCTGCAACAGTGCTTCCAACTTGTGAGATACAAACTGTGGTCCACCGTCTGTAATGATCTCCTTGGGTACTCCAAATCGAGTAAAAATTTCTTCATACAGGAAATCAATCACAACCTGATCATTGGCCTTAACCAAGGCTACAGCTTTTACCCATTTAGTCATATAGTCTGTGCAAACCAAGATATGAACTTTCTGCTTTGAGGGAGTGTTGAGAGGCCCTACAAAATCTAGAGCCCACCTATCAAATGGTTCAACCACAAGATGTGGTTGTAAATGCATCTCATCTAATTTGTTGGGTTGGCCCATCCTCTGGCAGCTATCACATGCCTGAACATACTTATTCGCATCCTTGAATAATGTAGGCTAGAAATAGCCCATTCTCAAAACTTTATGACCTGTCCTCTTGTCAGCAAAATGTCCCCCACAGGGCTCATCATGGAAATATTTAAGAATGTTGAAGATTTCATCTTCTCTAACACATCTTTTGATTTCTAAATCAGGCCCTGTGTAGAAAAGATGGCCATCAATCCAGCAGTACCTAGCACTCTATTATATGATCTTCCTTCTTTCTCTCTTCGACAGATGTGCTGGAAACTTACCTACAACTAAAAAGTTAGCAATATATGCATACCATGGGGAGTGAGCTGATACTGCAAACAAATGTTCGTCAGGGAAGGAATCTTCGACTGGTAAATTGTCATCATTGTTAGTAAGCCGAGATAGAAAATATTCCTGCTGTCCCAAAACTGCTCCAATGGTAGTGTCTGAAGCATCTGAAGAAATATGGAAAGGCAGAGCCCAATTGGGTCCTCTCAAGATGGGTGCTGTAGACAGCCTTTTCTTTAGCTCAGTAAATACTATATGGCATGCATCATTCTAGACAAACTGTGCATCCTTCATCAACAGAGTGAACAAAGGACAATCCAGCTTGGAAAAATTTTCTATGAACCTTCTGTAATAGCCAGCATGCCCCAAGAAGCTACGTACATCCTTCAGTGTTCTAGGAGTCGGTATATTTTCAATTACCTTGATCTTGGATGGGTCTACCTGGATACCATCAGAAGAGATGAAGTGTCCCAGCACTATTGCTTCACTCATCATCATGTGGCACTTTTCAGTGCTCAAAGAGAGCTGGCTTTATTCACAGCATTTCAGGACCTTTTCTAAGTTCTTCAGTGCTTCTTTGTAACTGTCACCATATGGAGTAAAGTCATCCATAAAAATTTCCATGCAATCATTCACCATTTATGAAAAGATTCCAATCACTGCTCTCTTAAATGTAGTTGGTGCATTACACAACCCAGAAGTACATGGTATGCAAAGGTCCCCCAGGGACAAGTGAAAGTGGTTTTGTCCTGATCTTCTGGAGCAATCTGAATCTGGTTATAGCCACTAAATCCATCCAGAAAAGAGAAATACGTCTTCCCAGACAAGGTATCAAGGACCTGATTGATGAAAGGTAAGGGGAAATGGTCTTTCTGTGTTGCCTTGTTCAATTCTCTATAATCCACGTAGACCCTCCATTTCCCATTTTTCTTTGGCACGATCATAAGTGGAGAAACCCACTCACTGTCTGAAATTGGATATATGAATCCAACTTCCAACAATTTCTGGATTTCCTCTTTCACTATGTCTCTTAGGTTCAGGTTCATCCTTCGTTGGGGTTGACATAAAGGCCTGGAGTCGCTTTTAATATAGATGTGATGAGTGCACAGATGAGAGGGAATTCCTTTCATGTCTGTGTACTCCCAACCAAAAGCTCCCCTACACTGTTTCAACAGAGTGACTAGTTGTTCCAGCTCGCTAGGTGCCAAATTAGGATTGATATTCAATGTTTTTCCTGGCTCAATTTCCACTAGAACACTCTTCGAATTCTTAAGTACTGGAATTACATTGTCATCACCGATCAGAGTTTCTTCTGTAAGATTTTCTTGTTCTGTTGCAGCTAAAGTACTGTCCAAGATCTGATAAACATTCTTATTAACTGACATGGGCTCACTGATGAAACTATTAATGGCATCATCCTCTGTTTCATCTTTAAATGTCAAGGATCTCCCTATGGTTAATAGTGGCTGAACACCCTCTTCCTCCTCCAAATCTGCCCATAATGGAGTATCAGCTTCTGTGCTTGGTTGAGCTGGAGGGTACAAAGTCAGATTCTTGATCTTAGTCCCGTTTGAAGTGGTCATAGAACCTAACCGATAGCTGATACAGGCATCAGTTCTGGCCAACCATGGTCTTCCCAGGATCAATGGGTGTCCCCCCCATTGAGATTTTGGATGTAACACCAAAAAGTCTACAGGGTATTCCCACGAGTCCACTAAGATTACAAGGTCATCTAAAATTCCTTCAGGCTTGTTCGTTGATCTATCAGCAAGTTTAAAATAGTAGGGGTTGGTCGTAGATTAGTGAGTCCCAATTTCTTCACAGTCTCTATGGTCATAACATTAATAGCTGCGCCCAAATCCACCAAGACATTTGAAATCCATGTGTTCCCTATGTGCACTGTAATAGTTGGGTTCCCAGGGTCATCATACTTCACCACAGGGGCCTTTCCCATTATTAATTCTGAAAGTTTTCCCAACATGTGGACAATGGAAGGATCCCTGGGCCTTCTCCCTGGTTTCTTAACACACAAATCTTTAACTGTCTTAGCATAAATAGGCACATCATGAAGGGCCTGTAACAGTGTAATTTTAACATATAAAATTTTCAATTCTCCCACGAGAATGAATCGGGGCTGTTCCACTGTCTTCTGTAGCTGCAATCGTTTAGGATATGGTGGTTCTCTGTTCAACTATGTAGGCTGTGGTAGATCGTGTGTTGCTTCCTGAGTTTCAGCTATTGCTTCAGTAAGAGTATCAGCATCCTCAATAATGGGGCTTGTTGGATAGTGCTGACTTACTCCAGTTCCAATCACTAGGGATGACACATCCTCAGTTATAAGAGGCTCCACTACCCTCCCTGATCGTAATTGTATATCATTGCAGGGAATCTGATTAATGGAATAAGCAGGCATGTTGGCAGTCTCAAATTGATGGACTGCTTTATTGTTTGGGTTTGGGTTAGGTTGTGCAGGTAGTTGTGGTCGAAGTGGTGCATTCATAGGTGTGGCATTGTTCTGGAAGGGGAGCTGTGGTTGTTGATACTGCTGATGCTGATACTATTGTGTAATATCCCTTTTTCAAATTTTATTAAAATGGCAATTTTCCACTTTTTTTCCCTTGTTCGACCTTTGATTAGTTTTGATCTTTAGGTCCCAAATTTGCCCCAAATGATCCCAAATCTTCTGAGAAGGTATATGAATGATATTAGAACATAAATATGTGTTTTAGGGATGCCTTTGTACCTTTAAAACACTTCTGCAAATACTCTTTCAATTCTGGTCAATGTAGGTAACTTTACTAGTAATTTGCCTTTGACTAGTATTGGTCTCTATGTCTCGAATTGACTCCAAATGCATTCAAATCTTCAAGGAAGGTGTATGAATGATATTAAGACTTGAATATTATGTTCAGGGATGATATATGGCCACCAAAATACCTCTGCAAACTCTCTTAAGATTCTGGACCAAGTATGCAATTTTACTAG
Organism: Larix kaempferi; assembly: GCA_027924585.1. NCBI lineage: Eukaryota > Viridiplantae > Streptophyta > Pinopsida > Pinales > Pinaceae > Larix > Larix kaempferi. The sequence goes on along the minus strand of BSBM01000155.1, from coordinate 7,410,757 downwards.
TAATTTGGGGTTCAAATCCCCCTGGGGTAAGTATTGAAAATGGCTTCCCAAATGCCTCCAAAGCCACTCAAATTTATGAACAGAGGTAGGAAATGTATTAAGGATGTTATTAAGGTCTCATGTGCACCATTAATTGATTATTATATCTGTTCCAACCCTCTCCCATTCAACTGCAAAAATCACCAATTCGACCCTTGGGGAAATGGCACTATTTCACCTCCCAATGCAACTAAATTGAGTAAAAATGCTTCAAATGCTCAAGTACAGTACATGAAACTTGTAGAAGACATCCATGGTAGTATATTGATCACAAATATATCAGAGAATCATCCATTCATTCGAAATCATCATCAACACATTGGCTCACAACAAGGTAGTGGGGAAACGGCATTGTTCTTCCATTAAAAATGAGATTTATACATTTCTACTTGGCATTTTGACCTGAAACTTTTTGGAGATGAAGAACAGAGTATTTACTTCATATTAAAAAATAAATGGGGCATTAAAAGCTTCCCCAAAGAGTACAATAGCTCACCAAAAACGCCCTCCCTCAAGGATCAAGAATATGCCATCAAAAATGGAAATGGTTGAAGGAGTGAGCTGCAATAGAAGAAACCATGAGCTGCCCTGTAGCTTACACCTGCAAATAAAGACTCCATTAAATCTCCAAATGAAAGGTCTGAATGGCCTTTCCAATTACCAACTTGGATGGGAATCTTTCACCCTCGAAATTGGCTAAGGCAAGAAACTAGTCATCCACTAGCTCTCCCTCTTCACAAATGCAATTGCAAATTCTACAAATGATCAAAAGCTGGTTTCCTTCTTTGTTATTGACATTTATAAACTTCTAATGTCCTCCATGGGTCGAATTCCTTCCAAGAGACTCATGCCAACTCAAGTTGGGAAGAGATTCCAAAGAATGCCACTTGTACAACAATTCCTAGTCTCCCACTTCCACCAAATCACATGTGGAAGCATCTTAGCTGCCCTAACACCCTTGAGCGCCCTCTTGGAGTCTATTTTTAGCCCTGACATGTCATATATGTCATATGTCAGCCTTCAGGTCTGATTTGTGTCATAGGTGTCATAGCATCTTCATCATTGTTGTCATAGAGCTAGGGAATCTAGCCCAAGTGTCTCACTAGCTCCAAATTGCCTCTTCCTCTTCCATGGGAGTTACTCTTCCTCTATATTTCGACCTTGGATGAGTCATGCAATGAATAATACCTTTTGGACTCCCCCAATTATGTTACCATTCACCTTGAATTCGAATTGGTGAGAGAATGATGCCAAATGTAGTGGGGAAATCTAGCCATATGTGGGTCCCACTTCCTCCATGTGTCTTCATCATGAAATGCCACTTTGATTTTCACTTGTATATATTTATTTAGCTCCTTTATTAAATATTTATTCCATTCTAATGTTCAAACATCCTTTATTATCCCCATTATTCCAAATCCCAAAGCTTCAACCCCAAACCTAGGAAACTAGTAATTTTCCTCCTTGGCAATTATTTGACCTTTAGCATCAATTTGACAAACTCTAATGAATAGGGCTAATGTGATTAGGCCATTGTGACCCAATGCCAAATTTGGGACATGACAAATCCTCCCTTCCCAATATTGCTTGTCCTCAAGCAATTTTAAACATGGGTGTTGAAGAACCTGCTTTCTGTATAATTCTTTGAAGTTGCCATTGAATTGCCCAACCTTGAGTCTTTGAGTTTCCATGAAGATTTTAGAGAGGAACCACCATGCTTGCTGCTGCACTACTCTGATAAAAATAACTTTATTAAGTGGGGAAATCCATCTCCCATACTGCTTGTTTCCCAAAAAAAAAATTTGAAAGCAATGAGATAAAAATTATTCCAGGGTCCCATTGCTTGTATTGCACCCCAATAATTAAGAGTGCTCTCCAACCCACACCATTAGTTAAGAGGATTCCTGGATCCCATTTTCTTGTATGCATCCTTCCAAACATCATGAGTACCAAATATATATCATCAAAGTACATAACAACATAATGAAAATGTACATCAAGGATATGCTTCATCAAAGAGTCATGAAAGTGCTTATACCTCCAAGCAAGTAGACCACCATTTTCCAAGTGCATACAAGCTTCAAGTGACCAATCAAATCTGCTCCAATGACATAGGTGAGGATCCCATGTCCTATAATGCTGCTCCAAAAGGATGTGATATGCATCAAAATATTCAACCATGTATTCTTTCATCCAAGAAGTGAATGAAGAATCTCCACTAAAATCTGAACCAAATAGTGAGCAGAAAAAACGAGGAGACTTCAAATGACTCAAAGAAGTCTCACCCATACATCCCTGAATGTGAGAGTCATAAAGATATAACAAAGTATGTGTCTTGCAACAAAAATGTTCGCCAATCATAAATCTATTCTTCCAAGTGTTGGATGAAGTTCGTCCAACATCAAATGAATCAAGTGTTGAGTAAGAAAAACCATGAGTCTTCAAGTGACTCAAATGCATATCATAGGTGCATCCATGTAGATTTGCATCATCACAAAGTGACAAATAATGTTGCTTCAAATGTGAAGAAGAATGTGCTCCAACCATGTCATCATAAAAAGTAAATCTAGGAGTTCCATACTCCTCATGTGGCACCATCAAAAAGAACCCTTTCACCCATACTTCATTGAGACTAATGTTGCAAAACATGGAATTGTAGGATGTAGGAGAATGAACCAAATCACCCAAATGATCAAAAAGTACAGAAGTTTCATCATGGGAAGGATCCATATGGGTACTATCATGCAGCTCCTTCAAAAGTATGAACTCTTTGTCATAGTTTGGTTCCAATGTAGAGGAATCATGCTTTTCTTTAAAAATTGCATAACCTTCATCAAGAGACAATTCAAGTTCCTCTTCCACCACATCAAGTGTTTGGATCTCTTCAAGTTCATCTTCAAACACATTAAGCACATTCAAATTCCCACATTTCTCATGATCCACCATGTCATGAGAATCCTCCAAACAATCTACCATTTGACAATCTGAAACATAGGAGGAAAAACAAGTATCTTGCAACTTTTCAAGAAGTTGCTCATTTTGAATTGTGAGCTTATGAATATCCTCATTATTCTTCAAATATGCATCATGTAACAATTCATTAAGCTCAAACAAATGGTTTCTATCAAAAAGCAAAGACATGAAATTACCTTTGATATGGCACATTGCTCTTTGAATCTTCTCCATGTCTTCAAGGAAAGATGTTTCCTCCAATGATGTAGCTCTCCAACAAGAATTTGACACCAATGCTTGAGTGTCATGGAGAATTATGAGGGACTCTTGGATCTTATTTTCATTCATCTTTAAGGACCCTTCAAGAAAATGAGGCTCTTGCAAATGAACCTTCTCATCTTCTTCAATTTTGCTTGGACCAACTTCATGAAGCTCAAGTGGTGATGGGGAAGTTGATCTTGGTTCTTCTTCAACTGCTACAAGGTATTCATTATCATGCTTAATGGAACTTGGGCTTGCAGCAACACTTTCAAAGGTGATCTCTATGTCACCAACATAGAGGTGTGAGCACCCATCAGTAGGTACTCCTTCATAGTTTAAGCATCCATCAGTAGAAGCTCTTTGGTTCATGTCTAAGCTAGAAGGTGTCTTAAAATGATCTTCCATATTTTCAATAGAATCTTCTTCATGATCTTGTGATGTCTCTTCCTTTTGCTCCTTCAAGCAAGCTGATGCATTTTTCCCCTTGGTTTCCTTAAAATCAATAATTTTTTCCACAAGTTCGATAGAAAACAATTCGAATCCTTCCTTAAGTTGCTTGGTAATATCTTCAAATATTGTTTTCATAATTTTTATATGCTCCTCACCATCATATGAGGCTCCCTTTTCATCCCTAGTCATAGTTTCCTCAAAAAATTTGCTCTTCTTCTCCTACCCTTTTTTTTGTTTTCTTCAACAAAAGCACTTTTGGTTTCAATATCTAATGGTGGTACCTGAATTATTGTCCTCATGAATATTATACCACATCAGGTGCCAAGATCATGTTCTGATACCACTGTAATATCCCTTTTTCAAATTTTATTAAAATGGCAATTTTCCACTTTTTTTCCCTTGTTCGACCTTTGATTAGTTTTGATCTTTAGGTCCCAAATTTGCCCCAAATGATCCCAAATCTTCTGAGAAGGTATATGAATGATATTAGAACATAAATATGTGTTTTAGGGATGCCTTTGTACCTTTAAAACACTTCTGCAAATACTCTTTCAATTCTGGTCAATGTAGGTAACTTTACTAGTAATTTGCCTTTGACTAGTATTGGTCTCTATGTCTCGAATTGACTCCAAATGCATTCAAATCTTCAAGGAAGGTGTATGAATGATATTAAGACTTGAATATTATGTTCAGGGATGATATATGGCCACCAAAATACCTCTGCAAACTCTCTTAAGATTCTGGACCAAGTATGCAATTTTACTAGTAATTTGGGGTTCAAATCCCCCTGGGGTAAGTATTGAAAATGGCTTCCCAAATGCCTCCAAAGCCACTCAAATTTATGAACAGAGGTAGGAAATGTATTAAGGATGTTATTAAGGTCTCATGTGCACCATTAATTGATTATTATATCTGTTCCAACCCTCTCCCATTCAACTGCAAAAATCACCAATTCGACCCTTGGGGAAATGGCACTATTTCACCTCCCAATGCAACTAAATTGAGTAAAAATGCTTCAAATGCTCAAGTACAGTACATGAAACTTGTAGAAGACATCCATGGTAGTATATTGATCACAAATATATCAGAGAATCATCCATTCATTCGAAATCATCATCAACACATTGGCTCACAACAAGGTAGTGGGGAAACGGCATTGTTCTTCCATTAAAAATGAGATTTATACATTTCTACTTGGAATTTTGACCTGAAAATTTTTGGAGATGAAGAACAGAGTATTTACTTCATATTACAAAAGAAATGGGGCATTAAAAGCTTCCCCAAAGAGTACAATAGCTCACCAAAAACGCCCTCCCTCAAGGATCAAGAATATGCCATCAAAAATGGAAATGGTTGAAGGAGTGAGCTGCAATAGAAGAAACCATGAGCTGCCCTGTAGCTTACACCTGCAAATAAAGACTCCATTAAATCTCCAAATGAAAGGTCTGAATGGCCTTTCCAATTACCAACTTGGATGGGAATCTTTCACCCTCGAAATTGGCTAAGGCAAGAAACTAGTCATCCACTAGCTCTCCCTCTTCACAAATGCAATTGCAAATTCTACAAATGATCAAAAGCTGGTTTCCTTCTTTGTTATTGACATTTATAAACTTCTAATGTCCTCCATGGGTCGAATTCCTTCCAAGAGACTCATGCCAACTCAAGTTGGGAAGAGATTCCAAAGAATGCCACTTGTACAACAATTCCTAGTCTCCCACTTCCACCAAATCACATGTGGAAGCATCTTAGCTGCCCTAACACCCTTGAGCGCCCTCTTGGAGTCTATTTTTAGCCCTGACATGTCATATATGTCATATGTCAGCCTTCAAGTCTGATTTGTGTCATAGGTGTCATAGCATCTTCATCATTGTTGTCATAGAGCTAGGGAATCTAGCCCAAGTGTCTCACTAGCTCCAAATTGCCTCTTCCTCTTCCATGGGAGTTACTCTTCCTCTATATTTCGACCTTGGATGAGTCATGCAATGAATAATACCTTTTGGACTCCCCCAATTATGTTACCATTCACCTTGAATTCGAATTGGTGAGAGAATGATGCCAAATGTAGTGGGGAAATCTAGCCATATGTGGGTCCCACTTCCTCCATGTGTCTTCATCATGAAATGCCACTTTGATTTTCACTTGTATATATTTATTTAGCTCCTTTATTAAATATTTATTCCATTCTAATGTTCAAACATCCTTTATTATCCCCATTATTCCAAATCCCAAAGCTTCAACCCCAAACCTAGGAAACTAGTAATTTTCCTCCTTGGCAATTATTTGACCTTTAGCATCAATTTGACAAACTCTAATGAATAGGGCTAATGTGATTAGGCCATTGTGACCCAATGCCAAATTTGGGACATGACATATTGAGGAGGGTATTGTTGATACTGAGTCTGGTGATGGGGAAAGTTATTTTCTTGGTAAGAGTTTCTCCAGTTGGAATTCCAAGGAGCTTGGTTTGACTGTTGTGGCCATGGTGTCCATGAATTAGGATTTTGCATTGGGTTCTGAGATGGATGCCACTAGCTATTGGAATAATGTGAAGGGAATTGTGTATTCATATTATGCATGTTGTTCATTCCATTCATATTATGGAGGAAAAATGTTGGATCTGGATTCATACCTTGGTTTCTAGGCTGCCATGGTTTCTTCTGTGCCATAAAGTATGCTGGCTCTACATCAGGAATAAATGCTTGCAGGACTGCTTTAACCTTAGGTAATGAAGGACACTCCTTAGTTTCATGCTTTAGTTCACATATCCTACATACCTCTGCTTTGTCCAACTGGCACTCCTTTAGTGGATGCTTCTTTCTACATTTAGGACAGAATACTCCAAGTGTAAGATCTTCTACTACTTGTTTCTATTTTTCCTTCATGGCATCCAACTCCGAGGATAGGGAACTCATCATGTTTGTTTTAAAGTTCTCCAGTAAGTTGCCTATTTTTTCCTGAGTGGCACCTCCACTAGTTGAATTCTGAGTCCTAGTAAAGACATCCTGGTCTCGGTCCTTGTCTTGTTTGCTAGTTCTGGAGGATCCCCTGGAATACCTTCGACAGAATTCAACAATATTTTCAAAAGGTTCCTTCAAGATATCCCCTTTTCCCAGCAGATTCAACATATCAAGGCAATATTCCCTAATTCCTCTAAGTAAGATGATCTTGAGCACATCCTTGCCAATATCAGCATGACCAGATCTTTGCAAATTATACAGGAATCTCTCCACAAAGTCTTCCAAACTCTCTTCATCCTTTTGAACCATTTTGAACAATTCTTCCTTTCTGTCTCTAGTGCTGCAATATTCTTGATATTTAGAAAGAAAGGTGTTCTTCATTTGGTCCTAGGTAGCAATGGTCTCATGACCCAAACTCATGAACCAGCGCAGAGCATTTCCTTTCAAGGTGGCTGGGAATAGCTTCAGCTTCTAAGCATTGGAGGTGTAATCATAACTGCGATAGAGGATATCAAACTCAAAAAGAAACTCGTTAGGATCCTTAGAGGACTTACCATGAAAATTAGGGAGCACTGATGGTGAAATATTCTTCGTAGGAGCTGCTCCAGGTGTTTGAAGGATTTGGAATTCTAATGTAGCCACAATATTACCAGGCTGATTATTTTCTCCTTCTTCCTCCAAGTGATCCTCATGTACCCCCCTGTTCTCTACCAGCCATGGTTCTGGTCCAAAATTCAATAGTCTCTTTTATGCATTCTTCCTCTGCTTTGGCTTCTTCCTCTTTTCTCCTCTCTTTTCTTTGCCTTCTTTCTTCCTCTGCTATTATGTGAGTCTCCAGCCACACCTCTTTAGTAAATATGGTCTCGTCAATATGATAAATCTCCTCTCTATTTGGTGCACCTATAGCACTTCCCTTATCTTCAGGAGGTTTACTTTCTGCAACAGGAGTTGAAGGTCTCGTTGTATTCTCCACTGTGGATGGTGAATTTTCAATATTAGGAGGGACAGAATTTCCCCTTCCTGTAGAGTTCCGCTGTGGTCTAGTAGAAGAATCAGCTCTAGCAATTATCTCATCAATATATGTGTGTCTTCCCTGACCTGCATTACGACCTCGACCTCTTCCACCTACGATGTTAGTATTCAAAGGGGGTTCCCAATTTGTTTTTCTTGTATTCATGCATGCTGTAAAAATTGAACTAAAATAAAATCAAATGAAACCAACTACTAACTCTGTCTATCTATTACCATTCCTTGGCAGCGGCGCCAAAATGTTGGTCACCCTATATGTCAGTTAATTAAAGCTGACACACAGAATGGTCAATATAAATTGTCAAACCTAGGAAGGTCTTTTATTTCAAAGGTAATAAGCACAGTCTATGCATAAATAGATTGAGCAGTTGATTAATGAATGTAGATGATGATCCTACCTATGTGTCCAGCCAATTCCTTCCTTAAGAACACTAATCTAATTCACACATCTAAGAATCCAAATGAAACAACTTCCCTACAGAAATCAATCCAGCAAGTTAATGATCTAATGATGAAATAAAACTAGATTACTTTTGCAAGAAGTTAAATCTTATAATTATCAAACTACAGCATTCAATCTTTACCAAAATTATCTATCCAGTGGCTACTATAATTATACCATTAATTATCTAATCTATGAATGCAATTGAAGATACAACAACAACCAGAATTAAGACATAAGCTTGAACTCTAACTGATAATTACTGGAAATCCTAGAAAGCATAAACAACTGGAAGATAATTGGAATGGAGCTTGGCTGTCACAGCTAATTAAAACATAGATGCAAATTAAGTAAATTGTCCTACACAGTCGACTGTCACACCACTCTACTACAGCTATTCATGATGCAGTGATAAACTACCAAAAAGGAGAGATAATCTCTATTACAGCTACCAGCAATAATTTCAATCATTCCACACCACACAACAGAACTAAAACTGACTACTCTTCCTACCTAAATCGGCTATCTCTATGAGAAGGCGGGCCCTGGCCTTCCAACAGAGATGCCGAGAGTCACAACTAATTAAAACACAGAACTGAAGAAATATGCTCTCATATTATTAATGGAAGATCGTGAGTCTCAATGCTCTGTTATAGCTTACACAAGTAATGATTGTCCAACCCCAGGCTATGACAGCCTTCTGGAATTTATACAAAAGAAAGACAGTTTCAGATCCACAAAAATCGCGCAGCAATGAAGATCTATATTCTTCATGCTGCGGAGTTACAACTAACTGATACAGCGTGTTGAACAGTGCTGTTAATTCTGAAAGATGTTGCTGTCCCAATAGTAATTGGATCAACAGACTCAATAGCTGGGATGCCACCTGACTGTCACAGCTAAGCTCTTCTTCAATGGGATTTGTTACAGTGGAAATCTATTATAGCTTGCATGGAGGATGCGCTGTCCCTTGGAGTATGAGGAGCTGACACTTGAAGAGTCACAGCTGGCACTACTAGGCTGATACACCTGTGCTTTAGACCTTGGCTAAATGAACTCACACAAATTAGTATAAACCAAGGACTAAGATCCATAATCGTTAACAATATTAGGCATAAAAACAAATAAAGTAATAACAAATTATACATGTCAATGTTATAGATTGATCTGGAAAGACATGGATATAGCTCATGAAAATAGGATGGAATTAGGGCAAAAAGGTGTAATAAAGGTAGCCAAAAAGGGGCATTTCCTGGACCCAACGATACGAATGTTCAGGGTTCTTGTTAAAGTGATATCATGTTTTCTCTCCAACCTATTTTCCATCTCCACAAGTTTGAATATTGTTTTTCATCTCTTATATTGTAATTTTTCAAGGCCATCAATAGCTACATTTCCAACCTCAATGAGAAGCGATGGGTATTGCTTGAGCTCCTGATCACATTGGAACCAAGGTTATGCTAATGAAAAAAACATGGAGGAAAGAATATTGCTTTGTTATCTTACATTTCAAAATGAACAACATCAAAAGAGAGAAATACTCCAAAGTATACATAATTTTGATAAAGAATACTCTCCCAAATAGTATCCTTATGAAAAACCACAATCTAGCTTCAACATAAGAAATGGCATACCAATGTCTCATTCACTGATTTATGAGCAAGATCGTTTAGTACATAATGTACCTACAATTACACATTAAAGTTACTCTCTTCTGATAATTAAATTTCTCATCATCCCACTCTTGCTTGATAAGAAAAAAATTAAGAGAGAGAGAGAGAGTCTATTCAGAGACAATATTTGTCTCACAAACCCCCAGACAAGCTCATGAAATCATAATAGTAGAAAATAGCTGAGTTGAATTTATATTTATATTTTTTTATTATTATAGGATATGCATTGAATTTTTTGTCCTGTGACTAGAGCATGCCATATAAAGAAACCCAACAAAATATTTGACAATAATTGTCTTGATAAATGCATACTATTGAATTTGTCTCATTGCTATCCATAGCATACTAGTTAAGGCATGGCTTCATTTAGCTAGTCTTACCATTGACCTATTCTCCATATGTCATATAGAAGAATCATGTTTCTTGCCATTGAATTCACAGACCTCCCAAATCTATATGTTGGCCCTTTTTAGAGGATGGGTGAAATTAAGGACACTTGGATGATCATATATAATGTAAGAATCCTTACAAGAATCCTAATGAAAAGAATATGTAGGGTCATATTTAGGGAAGATTGTGTAATCCTAAAAGAGAAGATTAAGGCCATATGAAAAGAAGATTGTAGGTTTGCTAAAGGTTAAAGTTGTGAAAGTAACAAAACCAACTATCTTGGAAGTGCATATCAGTGATCCTCCCTACATTATTATGGTGACTCCCATGCAAATGTATCTACATATGTTTTATATTTGACATTCAACAGGCATTGGGTTCTTGTGGCATCACAAACCAAGGAGTGTTAAAACCATTCAACTCCCATCGATGTGCATTGCTAATACCCTACAACTATATGCTATTTGAATGGATCATCACATGGATTCAAATATTTGGTGTACAAAATGAATGGAGACAAGCCACCTCGCTTGCAATTGTAGCATCCTTGAAACCTTGCACTTTTCTAGCTACAAGTTGCAGATTCAATTTGACCTGCCCAAGCCAATTGCACCATAACACATACACCCAAGGAATTTTGCAAGTTGGGCATTTGATCCATTCTCTACAACTAATGATATATATTACCCTATGTTTTGTATTGCATATGGAGGTCTCAATTTCATGTGTTGGGTTGAACTTTCACAAGCATGAACAAAGTTGTAGTTAATGAGGTTTGGTTCACTAAATGCTCCAAACAATACTGGTGTATGTGAAGTAATTAACCTGGAAAGAGAGCATTGCAATCATAACTAAATTGCCTTATAGAACCACAATGATGTCTTAGATTTCATCCTCTTAATATATTGATTTCAGTAGGATACCACCATGAAAGAGTTTTTGCATGGTGTTGGGTTTCTTATTGGATTGATTATGATTTGAATGGGAGTTGGTTGTTGAGTTAAGGATTTACCAAAAACAGAGGCTTTGCAACCATTAAGAAGACAAAGATGGTTTATTTTTGTTTTTGGTTTAACAAATTTTGAATTGGAAGATAAGAACAATGTCTTATGAAGGAATATGGAAGTGTATTATGCATTGGAATTGGATTATGGAAGCTTATGGAGTTGGAACAATGTCTTATGAAGGATTATGACAGCATATTATGTATTGAAAGATAAGAATAATGTCCTTTGAATTGGAATTTTTAATCTCAAGAATGATTGGATTATGGAAGTGTATTATGGTGTTTTGAAGTGCATACCAACGATCCATAATGCACACCCAAGGCATTTTGCAAGTTGGGCATTTGATCCATTATCTACAACCACCTATATATATATTAACCTAATGTTTTGTCTTGGATGTGGAGGTCTTAATTTCATGTGCTGATTTTTAAACACCATATTTCATAGAAGGCATGTAGGCATTATCCATAAACAAAAAAGAATCTTTCATAAATGTTGGACAAGAGGAAAGGAACACAAGAATTTCTTTATTCATGTGAGAGTACAAAATTGTGCATCTTTGTGACCGGTAATATGCATAGCTGCATAAATTCCTGTAGCTATCAATCACCACTAGACCTTTTTCTATGAATGATTAGAAAAAAATGGAATCATTACCATCATAATAGAGAAGTTATATCCATGCAAAGTAATCAATGACAACAAGGTTTCTGTCACCATTAGTAACAACATCTTGAGCTTCGCGCATGAATATCCTTGATGAAGTGCCCTGTATTATAGAAATATTAAGTCATAACAAGCTTAAAGAATCAACATGACATATTAATCATTTTATTATAGATAAATAGAAGCTTATTTAGAAAACCAAATTCTACTATCTAGTGAAAAATTAAGATGTATCTTTGCATGGAGAGTAGCTAGGTGCTCTAAGCCCACTATGGGGAGATCTTATAAAGTTATGTAAACTTATGTGTAAAAATGTGAAGATAAAAAAAATTATGCCTGAAGGAATTGGATCCCTCTGGGTGCTTGATAGATCCCGGTTTAAGATGGATCTATATTGATACTTCCTCAATCAAATATAACTCTTGTAATTTGTATGTCACCCATGTTGTATTTTATTAGGTTGGCACCATGAACTCTCAACCAGTATTCACATTAATGCAGTCCACAGTCCTCATTATTGTCTACAGACGTTACACTACCACCACCTCTAAAGCCTAAGATTTGAGCTATGAAAGCAATTGGCACTATTGGACGATATGGACAATATATGCACCAGACCTATAGGACCAATCTTGGGGATGAGTTGGAAGGTGTTCTTAGGGAGTTGTTGTGGCCCAATCTTGACTAAGTATTGACCTAGAGTAGAGTTAAGTAGAAGATAAATCCGTAGAATCCATGAGACCACTTAATCCTGAGTACATGGTCACCTAAGTACATGAAGGTTAAGGAGCCATCTTATAAATCGTTTGTGACTAGTTACCCCGATCCTCTGTGCATGCCCTTAAAGATGCATACACTTTTGTAATATTTTTTAAGAGTGGGTTACATCTAACAAACTCCCTAGAATATTCCAGAATCTTCCATAGTTATTGTTCTAGTCATCTATATATATGCCGATTGCACTGCTATAATAAGGACTCAAAAAACTCAATTTAATTGTTTCTATAGAAAGGGAGGTAGTTGGGAATTCTCAGTTAGAACCTATGCCATTATTATCTATGTTACATTGTATGAATGATTGTTGTAGGCTTGCAATAGAGAATCTCTTCTACAATATTAGCTTCATTATTGACAAATGTTTTCAATACAACAATACTGTAAACCTCGTATCTTTGTCTCTCCAACTCATCTCTTAAGGATATACTTTCATCTTCTATCTTCTTTATGGTATCTATGTGATGCATCTTGAGAATATAAATATTTTCGTATAGGTCTAAAATTATTTGCTCATGTTGGAGTAAGGAGAATTATGTACCCATGTTCTTTGTTTCCCTTCTTGATTTTGAATTGTTCTCCGTTTAAGGGCCTCCACCCATTATTATCCTAATTGGGCCATGAGATATTGTGTACCAATTTCAACTCTTCCCATATGAGTGGCCTCTTGAGTGTCTTCAAAATTAATTCTAGGGCTATAAGGATAAGCCTCTTCTATAATGTATGTAGTAGGACAATGAAAAAGAGTTGTTATTTTTGTTTCCACATGACATATTTTTCTATCATTTTTTCACTTCCTTAATTATTCTTAGCTTCTTATGAAATTTCCATGTGAAGGGAATGGGTTTGGGTTATCCCATCTCTATTAGAGTAGCATTGATTTTCTTGTCCACATATTCAATACATATAGTAAATTATTTTCTTGTCTGGACTCTACCTCTGTCTTTTTGTGATTCCTCCTATTTTTCTTGTTGATGATACCTACTCTATCCATTATTGTCTTATTCTTCCTAGAGTCCCTAATGGAGTCTACTTCCAGATTATGAATATATTCAACATGTAGATATATGAACTCTTAATTATTTACTATTAAGGATCTATCCTATGGAATATGACATGGTTTTCAAGACAACGCATCACATGAAATTAATTTCATTAGATCATGGTGGGATAGAGATCAAATTTTTCCTTCTTGGACTTTCTCACTTATCTCTCTAAGATATTGAACCAAAAGGTACAGGAAACTCAAATACTCTTAAGGATTTTGATCCGAATAGTATCTTAGTTGATATAACATCCTGGAATGTTTGGATATAGATCAAGTTGTGTCTCCCTTCACTAGTTATGTATTTGATATGGTGGATAGCCACATCATCCCAAGGTGTTGGAAAACTAGCTATCTTAAACCCTTGTTTAGATTTTTCCATGGATTCATAAGCTGGGAGGAAGTCTAGTTTGGAATTAAGGATTTGTATCCAGCTCCCCTCTTTATCCTACGGAAAGTCAACGGAGAGCCATGTCATTGTTACTAAGGTTGGTTCATGAACCTATATATCTATACACCTTATTGTAGGTAAATACTCTTGGTTTTGTACCTTTATTTATGCTTATAATATTTTTAGGCAAGATACATAGTGATGTCATCATCAAATCAATCTCGTATATAAAAATATTGAATCTAATAGCCTTTGCATTTACATTAACCACTTCAATATTGATATAAAGGGTAGAAGTATCATTGGGTTCTCTCTTCACCATTTTTGTTTATGATGGAAATGTCCCTATACCCATGTGGTTACAAACCTTTTATTTCTCCAGTATACTAAAAATAAATAGCTAGTGCAATTTCTCAAGGATAGCTATTAGGTATTAAGACAAAAAAGTAAATAGCTAGTGCAATTTTTCAATCAATAGTTGGATTTTTTAATAATGACTTGTATTCTTTCAGGGGGTTCATATAAATACTAACCCTCATAAAAGAGAAGGATAGATTTGACATGTTATCATCTTCGAATATAGTTGATGATTGTTCAACCAACACAATTCATGGTTGTCTTTCAATTCTTAGTGGATCGTACAAAAGAAAATGAATATAAATCATGAAATTTGTTTTAAAACTATTAAAAATTTCAAAGCAATTCTTTCAAGCTTCATTAATAGAATAAATAAATAATGTAAGAATCCATAAAAAATAAAAAATATCCATAATCACATTCATGCTCACTCACAGTTTGCAATAAAGAAAGGAGACCTACTTATGAAACATCATAAGGGAGGGGATTCATGAATCACCTCATCCCTGTCACAAACGGAAGACAACCCATATTCATCATCGTCAAGTGTCCCCAGTTGTCCAGTATCATCTTCATCTTCTAAACCTCCAAGTTAAACCTATTGAGTAACATCCTTTCCAAAAAATGAAGATGAGATGAGCCTTTAGTTGAGATGTTAGTTGTTATTACAACAACATATCATGTTAGTTACTGTAGGAGCCAAAAATATGGGGATCACAGAAGTAATGATCATGTATGGCATTCTTGAAATAATCAATAACCCATTAACATAGTTGAAAACAACATATTGTGCTCTTAGATGCTCCCATAATACATTAAAGTACACATAAAAAATACCCAGTACATTTTCTTTTATTTTTCTGTATGAAAAAAGGGAAATACATAACAAACACAAAATGATGGAAGAGACTATAGACTAGTCAAACAGAAGCAATCAATGCATACCTATAGGGTATCCATTTCCCTAATATGTCTCCATCTTTGGATACTAAAGAGGATCCCCATATACCTTACCTGTACTGGTAAGCAATAAGTGGGCTCCAATTCGTTTTTCCAGACCCTGCATGTTCAATGTTCCCATCACATTTGTCTTGTACAAAACAATATTAAGTAAAACTTCAAAAACTAGATAAAGTGAACGAGAACAACAAATTTAGGAACCCTCCCACAAAAGATACATCCCTATATTCACTTCCAAGAATTGAACTGAGGGTACCCGCACGAAGATGGTACCCAAAAAGGCCGCAGTGGAAGCGCACGAGCGGGAAAAAAGGAAGGGTGCGCACGTGCATGCAAACACACGTATGTGCCCTACTTCAGCAATGTCGAACATTCACGTTGGTGAGTTGACGTGGAAAAAGTGTGCGCGCACGCATACGCAAATATATGCGTGCACGGGTGTTTAAAAGCATCCGCGTGTGCGCTTTTAAACACACATGCACACATTTGTTTAGTAATCCTAAATGTAGCTTTGCTTGTGTTTATTATGGTGTTGGTATCATCATCAACATCCTCATCATCTTCATCACCACCATCTTCATCTTCATCATCTTCATCATCATCGTCTTCAATGTCTTCATCATGATCATGATCATCATCATCCTCATCATCATCCTCATCACCATTATCATCATCATCATCATCATCGTCATCGTCTTCATTATCATCATCACATCATTATCATCATCATCATCTTCATGATGCTGACAACGATGATGATCATGCTGATGATGAAGATGGCAACGGTGATGATGAGGATGATGATGATGGTGTTGACGATGATGAGGATGATGATGAGGATGATGATGATGATGAAGACGTTGAAGATGATGATGATGATGATGAATATGATGATGATGATGATCATCATCATTTTTAAGTTTATACTAATTTGACTAGCAAGATCATTGAAAGAAACACAATCACAAGATAGACAGAGATTTTATCCTGGGAAACCCTCATGGGGTAGAAAACCTAGAAAATATTTCCTCAATAAGATGATAAACCAAAATACAAGATATGCTCCAAGACTAGAGATCCTTCTCTACGTCCTATGTAGACCTCTCTCTCACAAGTGCGCTACTTTCTGAGTGATGCAAGTATGTGATAAGTGAGGAACATCCTCCTCTACTTATACTTGTTTCCCGATTGACTTTTTACCCTATGGGGCCAACCTCTCCCAAGGGAGTCTAATAACTCCTAATAAAATAACTCAGGGCCGACCCCCACATGGTGGATCTAATAACCCTGGTTACTACAATCCATTGGAGGAATAAACATCTCTAGATACACAATAGGATGACCTCGGAGGGATGAAACATCTCTGGAATAATAAAGTACAAATATAATATTCTTAGAAGTTACAATATTCAACACTCCCCCTTAATGAGAAGGATATTATAACAACATCTGCAGGAGCAAGGAGTCATCGACTTCATCATACATGATACATCTATAAATCATTGGAAGCTTTCTTCAATACATCATCATTAGTAACTCAAGCAATTACTAGAACATAGTCAATACTGGAACATCAGCATCATCAGTATTGAGTCTTCACCTTCTGTAGCACCCAAACATCTACATCATCATCATCATCATCATCTCGATCTATAGTATCTGGATCATCATCTCGATCTACAGTATCTGGATCATCATCTCGATCTATAGCATCTGGAGAATCATCTCGATCTACAACATCTGGATCATCATCTCGATCTACAGCATCTGGATCATCATTGTGGCATAATATGCAATACACATGATCATATTACAGGATGATCAATCCCGCTCTCTTTAGGACATAGGTCCATGGATGATACAATCCAGATCAAGTTATAGGATGATCAATCCTTATCACTTTAAGACAAGTCTCATGTCTATGGATGATGCAACCCAGATCACGTGCATTTTGAACCAAAGGTTCAGGGACGATGCAGTCCTATAATTCAATTCTTGGAGACATCTATCTACGGATCAATTCAAGGGACCTACGTCCGGGGATGATGAAATCCCCATTCTCGAAGACATCTTGTCTATGGCTCAATTCAAGGGACCTAAGTCTGGGGATGATACAATCCCCATTCTCGAAGACATCTTGTCTACGTCTCAATTCAAGGGACCTAAGTCTGGGGACAATACAATCCCCATTCTCGAATACATCTTGTCTACGGCTCAATTCAAGGGACCTAAGTTCGGGGACGATACAATCCCCACTTGTCCACTAAGGACTTCATTCTCAAAGACATCTGTCTATGGATCGATTCAAGGGTCCGAAGTCCAGGGACGATACAATCCACACCTATCCAGTAAGGACTTCATTCTTGAAAACATCTTTCTACGGATCAATTCAAGGGACTGAATTCCAAGGGCAATACAATCCCCACCTGTCCACTAAGGACTTCATTCTCAAAGACATCTCTCTACGAATCAATTCAAGGGACCAAAGTCCAGGGACGATACAATCCCCATTGTATCCTCATCAATACAAGTACACATATCATCAAATACAAATAATACAAGTATCCTTAGTATACAATCAATCATACAAGTAATACATATCAATCATACAAGTAATACATATCAACCATACAAGTAATACAAGTATCCTAAGTATACATATCATCATCAATACAAGTAAGCATATTATTGATATAGGTATCCTCATCATCGACATCATTGTCGATGCGGGCAATCTCATCATCAGTGTCTACATCACTCCCCCTTTCGAGGAAGGTCTTTTTGAACTACACCAAGCTTGTCTCGAAAATACTCAAACTTTACTC
Source organism: Larix kaempferi (assembly GCA_027924585.1). Classification (NCBI taxonomy): domain Eukaryota; kingdom Viridiplantae; phylum Streptophyta; class Pinopsida; order Pinales; family Pinaceae; genus Larix; species Larix kaempferi. The sequence goes on along the minus strand of BSBM01000155.1, from coordinate 7,392,539 downwards.
GAGACATAGGTTGGTCAATATATCAGCAATTTGTTCATCAGTGCTCACATACTCGAGCTTGATAGCTCCTTTCTACACCATATCTCATATATAGAAATATCAGATCTCTATGTGTTTTGACTTATCATGGAACACTGGATTTTCTGTCATCTTAATACAGCTCTGGTTGTCACACATGATCACAGTGGGATCCATCTCTAAGTCAAACAATCCTAATAATAGTTTTCGAAGCCATACTACTTCACAACTAGCAGAGCAAGTAGCTATATATTCCACTTCGGCTATACTGAGAGCCACACTAGATTGTTTCTTGCTGAACCATGAGATCATGGCAGATCCAAGACCATAACATCCACCTGATGTATTCTTCATGTCTGAAACACTTCTTGCCCAATCAAAATCTGTGTAACCATGTAATCTGAATTCATGATTTCCAATATAATATAGACCAAAATCTAATGTACCCTTTAGATACCTCATCACATGCTTTGGAGCTATTAAGTGAACTTTTCTAGGTTCCACTAGATACTGACTCAAGGTATTTACAGCAAAGCATATGTCTGGTCTGGTATTTGTCAAATACATCAACGACCCAATGATCTGTCTGTATAGAGTCATATCTACTAACTCTGATGAGTCATCAACTAATAACTTCAAGTTAGAGTCCATGGGAGTGGCCATGGGTTTACACTCCAACATATCGAATCTTTTCAAAATCCCCACATCATACTTACCTTGATTTAGAAAGATTCCTTTTGGTTCTTGCCATACTTCTAGGTCTAAGAAGCAGTGCATTAATCCAAGATCTTTCATCTCAAATTTTGAAGAGAGCTTCTTCTTGCACTCAATAATTTGTTTCTAATTTCCAGTCAGAAATAGATCATCTACATACAACAATAATATAACAGGTTCATCATCCATAACTTTGAGATAAAGAATAGGGTTAGCTTTACTGTTGGTAAAGCCCATGCTTGTCAAGAAACTGTCAATCCTTCCGTACCAAGCTTTGGGAGCTTGCTTTAATCCATACAAAGCCTTTTTCAGCTTGCATACATGTGTTCTTTCGTCTTTAACTTCAAATCCTTATGGTTGTTCTATGTACACTTCTTCTTCAATCACACCATTCAGGAAGGCTGTCTTAACATCCATCTGGTGTAATTTCCATTTCATCATAGATGCAAGTGCCATAATAGTTCTAATGGAAGTGTACCTAGCAACTGGTGCAAATGTTTCTTCATAGTCAATTCCCTCTTTTTGAGAGAATCCTCTGGGTACAAATCTTTCCTTATATTTTTCAATGCTACCATCTGCAACATGTTTTATCTTGAATATCCATTTGGAAGATACCACACTTTTATCTTTTGGTTTGGGAACTATATCCCAAACATCATTTTTCATTATTGATTGGTATTTTTCTGTCACTGCTTCTACCCACTCTTTCTTCTGAACTACCTCTTCATAGCTAGTAGGTTCTTGATCTACAAGATCACACATCAAAGCTACATAGTTGGATACTAGCTTTGGTTTCTTCCTTTCTCTAGTGGAGCCTTCAAGAGCTCCATATTTTTCAGCTCCTTGAATAATGTCTCTAGCCCATGCTGGCCTTCTTTTTCTATATAAGTTTGTAATGGGGAGTTCTTGTGGTTCTAACATGTCATGGTCTTCTGGTGTAGCATCTTTAGGAATGGGCACAGCCTCTGTGATTCTAGGATATGTATCTTGTTCATAGACTTCTTCAAGTTGGCACTTCCTATATTTATTGAGAGCTGCTTCTTCATCAAATGTCACATCTCTATTTATTTCCATATGATGAAAACCTGGGATGTAAATTCTAAAAGCTTTGGATGATTCACAATATCCAACAAATATTCTCTTCTTACTAGATGGACCTAACTTGGTTCTCTTTTCTTTTGGAATGTGGATGTACACAGGACATCCAAATATTTTGAGATGACTTACCTTGGGATTTTTTCCTATGAACACTTCTTTTGGAGTCTTGAATTCAAGAGCACTATGGGATAGTCTATTTTGTACATAGACTGCTGTCCTAACTGCTTTAGCTCATAGATATATGGATAGATCTTGGTCATGTATCATAATCTTCACAACTTCCATGATGGTTCTATTCTTTCTTTCAGCAACCCCATTTTGTTTGGGATTGTAGGGAGTGGTTAGTTCCCTCTTGATTCTAGCTTCCTTACAAAAGTCTTCAAAATCCTTTGAAGTATATTCTCCACCATTATCTATTCTGAGAATCTTGATTTTCTTTTCTAAGTGATTTTCTATCAAAGCCTTGAACTCTTTGAATTTTCCAAAGACTTCATTCTTTCCTTTTAGAAAGTATATCCAAGTCTTCCTTGAATAGTCATTAATGAATGTGAGATAGTATTCAAACCCACTTAGGGATGTGGTGGGAATTGGTCCACATACATCTAAATGTATTAACTCCAGTATGTTCTTAGTCTTTGTTTCACTCTTTGGAAATGGGTTCTTGATGTTATTCCATTTTTCACATCCTTTGCATGTGCCATTATGATCAACCTTTAAGTCTGGTAGCCCTATAACTACCTTGCTTACATAGGGTAGGGCTTTGTAGTTAATGTGAGCAAGCCTTCTATGCCATAGCTCACTAGGGCTAGTGATTTCATGGACATGGGAAACTTCTAGATGACCCTTGAGTTTGTAAAGACCTCCTTTCTCTTCACCAATAGCAATTGCATCCTCAATTGATTTTCCTTTGGGCCACATAAGTACTTATCCATCTATGAATGCAACTCTAAAGCCTTTTGTTATCTAGTGCTGAGAGAGAAAGTAGGTTCTTCTTCAAACCTGGTACATATAAAATTTCTTTCATCTTCAATGGTGTTCCAGAATCAAGCTTATAGCTTGCTTCACCAATTCCCTTGATGGGATATTGATAATCATCCCCTAGAGATACCTTTTGTGGAGAAGTCTTTTCTTCATGTCTTGAGAGAGTTTTCTTTTGACCTGTCATGTGCTTTGAAGCACCACTATCGATGAGCCATGTATCTTTCCCAAGTGTTAGAGACCCAGATAGTGCAGAAAATAGAACATATTCTTCTACATCTTCTTTCTTTACTTTCGATCTTTTCTTTCGAGGCCTTTCCTCTTCTTCTTCTTCTTCTTCTTCTTCTTCTCCACTATCATCTTCTGCCATATGTGCAAGATATATTTTGTGAACAAACTTCTTCTTCTTTGTTTGTGAAGTACAATTTCTAGCAATGTGTCCTAGTTTAAGATAATTGAAACATTGGACTGTGGAGAGGTCTCTTTCTGAGTTTGTTCCTCTTCTCCTATTAAATCTATGGGAGGGTTGATACTCCTTGTGGTCAACTTTCTTGAAGTGACCCTTTCTTCTTCTTTTGGTGTGAGTAGCCAAGGCTTGGTCATCCTCCTTGAGAAGGGCTTCTCTATTGGCTACCCTAGCTTCTTCTCTAACACAATCCTCCCATATTATATCAAACTTCATACTTTCTTTTCTGACACACATAGTTTGTATAAATGACTCCCAAGGTCTAGTGAGACCATTTAGAAAATTCATTACAAGTTCATCTTCATCAAGGGTATCTCCAATGGAATCTAGTTGTTCCTTGATTTGGGAAACCCTTGAGAAGTAGTCTTGAATGGATTCTCCTTTGTTCATCTTGGTATTCTTCAACTGGGTTCTTAGGTTCATCTTCCTATTGATGTTCCTCCCTTCATACATTATTCCTAGGGCATCATACATTTCCTTTGGGGTCTTCCTGGATGCCACTTGGGGAATCAAGTGGTCCTTGATGGAATCAACAATGATTCTCTTTTCCCTAATCAGATCCTTCATATAGTTTTCTTTGGCTTCATCTTCAGCGGGTTCTGCAACTTCATCCTTGATATATTGAGCAAGATCATTCTCTTCAAGAATGAGACCAATTCTATATTTCCATGCCCAAAAATTCTCTATACCTTCTAGCTTGTATTCAAGCTTAGTACTTGGAGCCATCTTCTCTTGGGGGAGTCCAAAGAGATTTAAGTTTCAAGAGATAGAGTAATACTTACCCTGAGATGTGCTTGATTGAATTGGAAACACTAGTGTGTTCTGCTTCTGGAAACTTCAACTTTTCACCTTCCGAATCTGCAACAGAATTTATGGTTTACCACACTTTTGGTCAAACTAGGGTTTGACTTTCCCAGAGTTCTACCCAACCAAAAACCTCGATCTAGGGCTCAAAACTTTGATTTTGAGAAGGGATATTCAGCCATGCAATCAGAATCCAAAAAAAATACTAACTTTGCAGAAACCCTAATTTTCATCGGAGAGAGAGAGAGAGATTTTCACCTTGTGAAAGATGTTCTATTAAGGCTAGATCTGATACCATGTTAATTTTATACTAATTTGACTAGAAAGATCACTGAAAGAAACACAATCACAATATAGACGGAGATTTTACCTTGGGAAACCCTCATGGGGTAGAAAACCCAACAAAGATTTCCTCAATAAGATGATCAACCAAAATACAAGATGTTCTCCAAGACTAGAGCTCCTTCTCTACCTCCTATGGAGACCTCTCTCTCACAAGTGCGCTACTTTCCAAGTGATTGAAGTATGTGATAAGTGAGGAACATCTGCCTCTACTTATATTTGTTTCCCAACTGACTTTTTACCCTATGGGGCCGACCTCTCCCAAGGGAGTCTAATAACCCCTAATAAAATAACTCAGGGCCGACCCCCACATGGTGGATCTAATAACCCTGGTTACCACAATCCATTAGAAGAATAAACATCTCCGGATACACAATAGGATCACCTTAGAGGGATGAAAAATCTCCGAAATAATAAAGTACAAATATAATATTCCTAGAAGTTACAATATTCAACAATCATCACCGTTGCCATCTTCATCATCATCATCATCATCGTTGTCGTCGTCATGAAGATGATGATGATGATAATGATGATGATGATGATAATGAAGACGAGGCGGAGGAGGAGGAGGAGGAGGAGGAGGATGGTGATGAGGAATATGATGAGGATGATGACG